>CM044549.2:18271732-18934232 GCA_024416835.2 Perccottus glenii
TACTTTTGCAAACTTTCAACCAATTTTCTGGAAGGGAATTGAACTGCATGCTTTTTAAAGTACTCCTCTTTTTTGTTGTAGACTGTGGCTTAGTAACAAGGCCCAGAGAATCCTGTTACAGGCCATGTGAATTTTTAATGCAGCTAAGAGATGAACACAATGCTGGGAGCACACTACAGATGGACAGAGGAGGAGAGAAGTGGAGAGGGTGTCTAATTTACAGTCACAGCCTTTATCCTGTTAGCTTCCATGTGGATCTACTCACCTTTTTCCTAGCTTTTAAGTCTCTTTGAATTTGTTTCACTCTCAGCTTGAGTTGTGTGGAGGCTTGACGCCCATCTCTGAACAGAGTGCACGCGCTTCCTGCGATGACACTGAGCGTCATACTCAGGTCAGCCTGCTAGCTGAGGCTAACACCAACACAAACGCTGTCAACTCTGAGGACAACAGCATCATCCAGCTGTGTTACTCTGGAACGGTATGAACCACTTTTTTGTAGATGCCTAAAGGCCTTTTTTGCATGCACTTCAGAATTTGCCTTTGATGCCATTCATTTATTTTGTCCTGTAGGACATAGCTATACCTTATAGACTCTTAAAATGTGAGACTTACAAATATAAATTACAAGTGGCACTCATCTTTATCCAATGCAAAGCACAGTAAATGAACAGTCCTATATGCCGGTACTCAAGGCAGTAGCTTCTTGGTTACAGTTACAGTAAAAACTATAGTGGTCAAGCTCACAGAAAGCGTCACTCATTATTATGCAAACTTGAGATTCTGTGGGTAGCCATTTTGGCTGCTCTAAAAGAGATTATCATGACAGCTGCTGTTCTCTCAGTTCACGTTGTGTAGCAGGGATCCTATCAGTGTCACTGAGTAAGCTATAGCGAAAGTGCTCTGTGTCAATGACTTGTTCCTTGTGGCCTCAAATCAATTCTACCATTGAAGTTTTTTGTACTGGTTTTGTCTTTAATAATCAACAACGGAAAAGTGTTTTCACTGCATGACATTTGTTTAGTGCAAGGACATACAGCACTTTCTCACATACACTGCAAGACTCATCAAACACACACAAAGGTAGCTTCAGAACCCCAGTGCCTGTTGTGCTTTTTATGAATGTTCAAAGGAGATCTTCTTGTTGCCCTACTACTTTGTAAAGTGCCCAGAGGGACTAAAAAGTGTACTTTGCTGCACGCTTTATATTTCTGAATTACACCAAAAGCCTTCACCCTAAAGAGTTTTGGTTTGTTTGATTTTCTTTTTGTTTCAAAACAGGTTTTCTGCTGTTGAATGATTTAGTAATTAAAGTACATTTTTATTCCAGGTTATTTTTGTATACTCATTACTCTTATTTATTTAGATTTATTTGAGCAAACATTTCATTTTCAACATCACATTAATGTAAGAAAGTTGTTATGCATATAGCCACTCTTTGATGCATTTTAACTTAAGGTTGCTCACTCTTGTCTTATAGGAAAACCAGCTGCGTCACCGCTCCAACGTCATGGAAGATGACCACACCGAACAAGTGCCGCCCCTGCCCCCTCGCACCAGCTTTGAGAGGACAATCACTGTTGTCCGGGGCAACTCTAGCCTTGGTATGTTTTTTGTGTTTCTCATCATGATGGTTTCTTGGTGTGTGTATGTCGGTGCAATGGCGATAATGTCACTAATAGTTGGTGATGACGACTGCCATGAAGAGGAGTGGTAATATGTTCCTCAAACAGAGAGGAGATCTGGTGTGTGTATGTGTGTGTTTGTTTATGCATGTGCCTGTGGTTCACAGAACAGAATATTAAAAGTCAAATGAGAATATATTATTGTTGTATAGTTCAGTGCTATACTTTTCATAATTGTGTTGTTTTTATGCCCCTGTGCTGTGAGTACATTGTCTTAACTGCTCTAAGACCAAGGCAAATGTTTGGGCTTTAAAGTACACAGTGGAGATAAAAGTCAGAGTGTAAGGCCCTCCCACACTCCAACATCTAAGAACGCTATGCAAAGCTTAAAGTAACAAACTAATTTATATTCTGGGCACATGATCTAATAAAACAGTGCACAACTTGTGGCTGTCTCAAAGTTTGAAATTATGTAAATTTTATAGGTAAAGAAATGCAAGGTCATAACCTCTAGTTTGTGTGTCTCTACAGTCAGTGGTTTGTGTTTAAAATGTATTTGTCTTCTTCCATAGCCTTGTGGAGGGTTTACATGTTTGTTATCTTTTTGTTTTAAATGTAGCCTTAGCATACACAGTTTCTTTTAATCAATTTTGGGGCAAATACCCCACATAATCACACCTAAAGGCACAAACACACTAACACCAAAAGAGCAGGCCCAGGAATGGAAAATCAGACAAAAGCCGAAGAATAAAAATCATGTGTAAATTAGAAATAAAAACAGTGTGCAGCAAATGATTACAAAGTTCTAAGTGCCATTTGAACTCTTCACAGTTGATGGCATAAAGGACATTTGCAGTCTTTTAAGCTGCTGTCACCACAGAACAGCGCCAAGAACACAGAGCTTTGGTTGTAATGTACTTAGATTTAAGAACTGCAATTGAAGTACAATATTTATTTGTACTAATTTGTTGTATTAATTGATATTACTGTACTTTCAGTGCTTAGCTGTTACTGAATACTCAAAAGTGTAAAGTGTGTGCTTGATTAGAATGAATGATTAGGTTGAAGTGCAAAACAAAGCTTGGATGCACTAAAAAGACAATATTCTCTTGTTGCACACCCCCATGAAGACAAAAAGAATATGTCCCGATGTTATGGAACACTCACTGTAATGAGATTTTGTTCATAATATATGGTTACCAATAATTTATTGTAGAAATGTATTACAGAATTTAGTAAATGTGACG
Source organism: Perccottus glenii (assembly GCA_024416835.2). Classification (NCBI taxonomy): domain Eukaryota; kingdom Metazoa; phylum Chordata; class Actinopteri; order Gobiiformes; family Odontobutidae; genus Perccottus; species Perccottus glenii. The sequence goes on from CM044549.2 coordinate 18,274,602, forward strand.
GAAATGTGCTTTTAGGCTCTGTGTATGGTTTAATTTTAAGGCACATTTATTTCCTCTTCATGTCTGCACTGTCTGTCACGTTTGCTCTGTCAGTGTTGGTAGTCTTGTCACCTGTGCATTGTATTCCAGGCACTATGATTGTATTGTAATTTGAATGTAACCTCAAAATATAATAAACTAATAATTTTACCAAAATCAGTACAAAGTCATTTCTTTGACTAGTTTCAAATTCTGTACGACCATAGTGTTGTGGCTGTGCTGTGTTAGATATTAGATAACAGCCGGTGGGACAAGGGCCATTCATGTCACTGTTTAGTTTGTTGTAGCCATAGCCATGTCTACTATGTGTGTGTGACACAAGTGTGTGTAAATGATGCCTTATTTACCTGCCGCTGCCTGTTTGCATTAATGAAAAGCTTGTGTAATCCTCCTAGTGTCCAGTTTGATAATGCCATAGTCTGGTGTTTGTGAGACTGGCATGTGTTAGCCCTTCCATCACCTGTGCCCTTTGGCCTTATTGGCAGTGTGTATTTGTGTGGCTTTCTGTTAGCGGTCTTTGTAAAGAATGATGCTGTGTAAATGTCAAGCATGTGTTAATCTGCCTAGTGTCTATCTTGATTATGCTGATTATGCCACTGTCAGGTGTTTGTTTGGGCGACTGTCTGTCTGTTTGGCATGCATTCAAAGCGTCTTAGCCAACCCTCCACTCACCTGTGTTTGTGTGTGTACGTGTGTGTGTGTGCGTGTTGGCAGGCATGTCGGTGAGCGCTATAAAGGACGGCTCAGGCATGCTGGTGCGCAGTGTGGTCCAAGGGGGTTCTGTTAGCCATGATGGAAGGCTGGGGGTGGGAGATGCCATCTTGGCCATCAACGGAGAGCCTACTTCTAATCTGACCAACGCCAAGGCCAGGGCCATGCTCCGCAGACACTCTGTCATAGGGCCAGAAATCAGGTGAGGAGACGGTCACTGCTTGTGCAGACAATAACAGACACTGTGCATTAACTATTATCACAGACACTGTAAACACTGTATATACATATTCATTATGTATCAAATGAAGTCATTATTTCAAACATATGATTAAAACAAACAGAAAGAAACACATTAAAGTCCAACTTGATGTCATTATTCAACATGTTCAAAAAATACAGCAAAGGAAATTCAATATCTTTACAGTAGTCTTTAAAATTAGATGGGACTTATTAAACATTGCTTAGTACAGTAAATCTTTGTACCATTGAGTCAAAGTTATCTTTTTATAGCATTAGCGTGAAAATGGTTTTGTAATTAACAGTTCCTGGGATTGTTGTAGAATTGTTGTCCTTGAGCACATTATTTTGGAACCAAAAAATTATAATGTAAAGATTCTAAATTAGTCTAATCACAATATAAGATTAAACAAAGTCAAATTGTGCCATGTTTTGAAGAGCTTTCAGCATAAAAAAGTGGTCAGCTATTAAAAATCTACAGTGCATTAAACTAGGCTGAATAATTTTTTTGAAAGACAAATAGATTTTTAGCTGTGAACATTCATACTGGTAATTAGTGTAAGTGGACCAATAACAGTGACAAACAATAAAATAAATATGTAGCCAAACTTTTTCAATAACAAGCTTCTTAATCCTAATGTAAATAAGGATATGAGTGTAGGCAAAGATGTCAGAATCCTAACAACATTGCAGCATATTTTACTTATTACTGGTGCTAATGTTGCTGAAGAGATGTCTCCATATTCCTACATAGACACAAATAAGATCTAATTAAGGCGAAATGTAAAAACCCTGTGTGAAAGTCTTAAAATATTACAGTGTCCTTCAGTGTGTGATTAAAGTAAATTATGCTGGTGTTTAAGGCCTTGGGGATGTGAAAATGAGCTTAGTAATTGCAAAGGTTTGGAATGCCCAGTTCATGTGGCTTGATAAGCAGTACATCTTAGTTATAAAATATACTGTAATCTTTTTAACACTTTCAGTATAAACAGTATCTCTTTCTATACACTTTCCCTTAAGGCAGAGTTAAGCACATCCCATACTCCAGCAATCTGACAAGAAAATAGAGAGGTCTGTTGGGAATCGTGAAAAGTAATTTGAAGCTGCTTGCCTTTTCTCAATGTACCCATGTGGAACCTGACAGGTTGTGGGCCTCAAATGACCAAAATATGTCCATCATAAATAAAACCACGTCCCTGTCATAGTCACAAATATGATTTCTAGTACATCATCATCATCACCTATAAATGATCTTGTCTCTCTTCAGATCTCCATTATCACCTTGTTTTTGATGCGGCAGTCATAGTTGAGTGAGGCTCTGCAGTCATGTTAAATTAGATTAGATGATGAAATTTTAAAGATTGCCTTAGGGAAAACTGGGTAAATTATTACTTGCTCTAACATCAGCAGTTATGGCACCGCATTGACAATGCTTGTTTGGCTGAGTCGAGTTGTGCCCCACCTTCACCACCTTGCCCTGCAAAACACCCACTCACACCATCTCAACTTATCTCTCCTTTTGCCTTTCCACACATACACACAACAATGGTCTAACCTCCAAAAACACCTTTTTCCTGCTATGGGAAATATCTCTGAATAATTCATTACTCATCTCACCTTGAACAGTGCTTCTGAATAAAAGAGCGCTTTAAAGAGCCTCTCATAGATGCTCTGTAACACACAAAGATGAGCACGTTGCTGTCTTTCTCAAACACACACAGGCTCCATCTGACAGCACTGCAGACAAACTAACAAAGAGTGGAGGCAGATGAGTTGCTTTGGCAAGCCTCAGAATAATACATAGATGGAACGGTGAGGGCTTGTCACTATCAAACTGTCTGTGTTGAGACAAGACAGCCTGTCCACATGGCTCAGTCACAACAGCTCAGTGCAGAACATGTCCACATATTCAATCTGCCACCACGAGGGGAGCACACACATGCTGTATTTGCTCCTGTGGTGGATTCAAAGTGCATGTGTAGTGTACCCTTAACTTGGAAGAATGGAGATGCAGGTGGGAGGAGGGCTTTAATAAGGTCTTTGACTTTCACAGTTAAATTAGGTTTTTAGCTGAGATACATAGCTTTCATGTTTAATTTATTTGTTTCATTACTTTTAAAAGCTGCCTAGAATTAGAAAAGCATCTTCCAAAATCCTTAAAAAAATAAATAAAACATCTAGGCAACACCATAACTGTTATATATGGAGTATGGACACTACATAATGTGAATGACAAATAACTATATGCATATTTAATGTCATTGCAACACTACAAGTCACAGTTAAACTAAATTTAGACTTACTAGATTTTTTACACCTACATAAATGTAATGTATGATAAACATTTTAGACTTCTCCTTAAATGCAGCAATTTATTAACTTGTTTATGAACTATATCTGTGAACTTTATGGTATGTATTTATTCAATAGTAGAATAAGATAGGTAGATATCTTCATCTTCACTAACAATGTGAATCTCAACGTTAGCTCAGAAACAGCCCGACAGATTGGTCTTAAACCATAATATTCCATTTCTCATTTGCTGGCAGAAGTAATAATTCCCCCATCTGATATAGAAAAAAAGGCATTTACTTTAGTTTTTTGTTCTCATATGGAAAACTCACATTTATGTTTTATTTTGTCTCTATGCCTTCCCACTCTCAGGATAACATACGTCCCAGCCAATCAGGTGGACGAGTACCGCAGTCGTCTGTGTTTGCCCCCTCTGGCCACTATCACAGTAGACAGTGCCTCCTCTTCCCCCACACCCCCGACCCCTTCACCAGAACCTCCATCAGGCCAGACCCAAACCCCAGGCCCCATCAGATCCTCTGTTACAGCATCAGCCTCTGCTTCATCCAGCCAGAAACCATCTACATCAGTCCACCTTCAACCTCCAACCAGTGCTGAACCAATCAAAACATCTGCTCCATACAAAGCTCCATTTCAAACCATTGTCCCCATCATCCCCGCTGCTCTAGACACAAGGTAATGTACGATCAACAAGTCTACGCTTATTATGAATGGTCACATAATACTCCTCAGACTCCATAGCACAAAATAAATCTGTCTCTAGCTTTATTACATTTTAGGACTCGGTTTAATGGCATGTTGATATGTTTGTTGCTGACATTTTAGACTATGAAATAGCCATACATTCTGTGGCATGTTAATTCTTTAATGTTCTAGACTTTTGATTTTTACTGCGCTTGGGTTTTATTACTGTAACACATCACATATTTAGTCACCAGGCAGCTGAAAGTCGTGCTAATGATCTGAGTTATTATCTGTCACTTTAATTAGGCGTATCTGTGAGGAAACAAAGTGTTCCAGTGTGCAGCTGCCGCACACTCTCCTCCACGCCACATTTTTTTTCCTTCCCCATTTGACTATTTGGCAAAAAAAGAAAATCCTCTGTGAATGTTAAATCTCGGAGTTATATTTAGACATTCGCTTATGGATCTTAGTGCTGACTGTCAGCGAAAAGGAATTGTTTCGCTTCTGTCTGTCCCTGCTTTTACTCCATCTTCATGCCTCTGCCTTTCTCCACCCGCGCTCACTCCCATTCCTCTATGCAGCCTTTTCTTGGCTTTATCGCTCAATACATTGTCTTTGTCTCCTTTTCTGCCAGACGTGCCCCTTCACTCTGTGTGTTTACATCTGCCCCTCGTTCCTATTTCTTTTCCCTCATTTTCTCTGTCAGTCCTCCTCTGCTGACTGCTCTCCTTCAGCCCAAGTGGAACTATTTGTTCTGCCCACTTCTGTAACTTAACTGGCTATAGGCTCCTGCTGTGCATATAGCACTACTATCACTCACTTCTGTGAGCTTATTACAGCCTTCCACCGTTAAACATATTCATGAAAAATTTGACTTCCTCCTGTTTCTCACACACACATTTATCGTTTATACACTGAGAAACTATGTGTGAAAAGAGACACATACACTCAAAAAGGCACTTAGTTAGTGTGACCTCGCTGGGTGAAAAAGTGTATTTTCAGGGCTATTTGCCACTAAAGCGGTGTGACTTCTCAAGGCTCAACAATATACTGTATGTAGCTGTTGGCTGTGTGTCATATTGGGTCAAGACTTGAAGGAATAACGGCTCCAACATATCTCGTTATCCACAGCACTTGTCATGTCAATGTCATTGTGTAGAGTCAAACTTGTTATAAATAAAGCTAGTCATTTTGTTTTGCATAGTATATTATATTGTATTTCTGGCTGGTCTTTCTTTTGAATGTACAGAATTACAGTAATGTAAATTTTTGCACCAAAGATAAATTATAATCTTGTTTTGTTGCCTTAATTAGTTAATTGTTGTAGCTGTAAACAAACTGTTGTTTCCTGTCAACTTGTTAGATTTTTGTCTGAATATGAATTAATCCCTAGAAATGAACATTATTTTTCATCCTACATAAAGAATGTCTGTTTTTTCATCATCAGATGGCCGCTTCAAAAACCAGTCTTACATAAAGATAAAGACGATAGAGACACATATAGAGACAGTGTTGAGAAGACAAAGGACAACCACACTGATGGGAAAATACCAAAACTGGATGTGGAACTGGAACTTAAAGAGGATGAAAAAGATTTACCAGCTAAAGAAGAATATCATTCTCACACCGGTGTGTCATGGGAGCAACCTAGAAGGTCAGTAAATCAGTCATGTCAGTTTTTTTTTCATTTGTATACATCTTTTATCCACTATCTGTGATGTTTTTTTTTTATCCTCTCGATGCCAGAGTGAGCTTAAGAAAATCCAAGGGTGTTGAGGTGATGTTCACAGCAGGGACAGAACAGCACAGAGCATATTCAACATGCTCCTATTTCTCAACCTGTATTTATTGTATTTATGACTGCACCCCACTTGGATAAATCACATAAGCTACAGTTCATGCAAAGACTTGGTATTGTGTATCTCTCCCTGGTAGGTATTATATTCTATTCTTTGCACTTAATCTCTGGAACTCTATCCTAAGCCGCAGACAGAGAAAGGATGAAAGGGGAAAAGGCATACCCACTGGATTAATTTTCCCTCTTGTGCATTTTTGCAGCAATGTTTCAAACTAAGTAGGTCTTCATCAGACCTTCAGACGCAGTGCATTCATCATGACCTTACCCGTCGTGGTAGTAGTGGGATTTTGTGGCCATATAATACAGGTTGTATGCTCCTCTGTGTTTCAGTGTGCGTCTGACTCGAGTGCCAGGACAGTCCCTTGGTATCAGCATAATGGGAGGCAGAGGCATGGGCCGCAGACTGAGCAGTGGAGACATGATGAGGGGAGTGTTCATCAAGCACATCAGCCCTGACAGCCCGGCAGCACATAATGGCACCCTCCGGATTGGAGACAGGATACTAGAGGTATGCTCCTTTGCATTTGTGTGTGTGTAGTTTGTACAGAAAGCAGCTCACATGCTCAAAGCAGTAGGGTTTTTTTAAAGAGGCAATTGAGATTTATTTTTGCTGTATGGAATAGTGTAAATATGGAGGAGGCTGATTAATTCAGCTAATAAATTAAACTATTCAGCATAACAGACTTTTTCATACATTTACTGTTGCTTATAATTTCCCTAAACAGCACTTATGCTTACATTTGTTTCAGGCCCAGACACATTCTGTACAGCATTTTGTTATTTTTTCTATGCCCCTCTTATTGGCAACTCCTAATATTTGAGCTATGGTAACAACATAAACATAAATGTTTGATAACTGTATGGTAATTAAACAAGACATTATGTTTAGTTAGAAGTGATTATCAGGAAGGCTGTATGTTTGATCTGTTTCTATACTGTATGTGTCTGGTTGTTTTAGGTCAGCGGTGTGAATCTGAGCGATGCCAGCCATGAACAGGCAGTGGAGGCTATTCGCAAAGCCGGAGACTCTGTGGTGTTTGTGGTGCAGTCAGGACAACACAGATCCCAGGTACACTCTTCAACAGAAACAAGGTTTAAATTGCGTTAAATGTAAGAATGTACAGATGTGTTAAGTATATTAAACCTCTTCAGCACAGCTGTGTGTAGTTGAGATAATTAAACTGTGGAAAAAGTCCTACTAAAGAAGCCTATCTTTCACTGGAAAGTTAATGTCATATAGCACATAGCACCTATGGACCATTCGAAGCATCTTTCCTGGAAGGCACACAGACATAAATTTGCCTACTCTGCATCTTGTGCTTCACCCACAGTCTCCTATGCACACTAACAGTGAGAGACTAACTCCAACTCCCCTACCGAACTCGCACAGCAACAAGGTAAAACCTGCTTGATCATGCTCTTTTTGAAAAGTAATGTGAAACTTTCTGACAGATTATTTTAGTACAGGAAGTAAGGAGTTACATGCATTTATATTGAAGTTGAACACCATAGAGTTGAGGAGAGCTAATCAAAGATTGTAACAAGTGTTGAAGATTTTATTGGAAGAGATCTCTTAGTTTCTTATTCATTAGGGAGTTATTTCCACCTAAAAGAAGTGTTTTTTTGTTTTTTTTTGGGACGTATAACGTTTGGCTGTGATTTGTTTGTATATAGGACTATACAGTATGTGTTTCCTTTATAATCGTAGGAAACCCACAGTGGTGTCTTCCTTAGCCTCTCCCCCACCAGTCCCTACACTCCTACTCCCTTTAAGGTTTGTATTGTTGTATGTGCTGTTGTGTTTTATAGTCCATAAAGAAGTCTTCTATTTGTATTTACACTACCTTCCCCAAAACTTCATTAGCATGCATATTTGTACAGAGAACCCTTGTAGTTAAAAGTCCCTTGTTTCTACCCGTTGATTTTCTCTTTGATGGAGATGCATAGCTCTCTAAATAGTGCATTCTTTTGAAGTTACTTCCCTTGCTCTTGTAAGTCGGTTGCAAAGTAATGCATGATTCTGGTCAACTTTCATGTTAATTTTAGCTGAGATTAAAACTGTGTTCATTAATTCATTCTGTTTGTCAGTTTTTATACTACCGCTACATGAAGCACATTGAGCAAAGCCTCAGGGGTAGTCCAACTCATGCCTGAAGGACCCCTGAGGCATCTCCTACTCTGCCTGTTCAATAATGCAAAATAACTTCTCCCTAAGGTGCCGTCGCCAACATTGAAAAGAGCAGATCAGAGGAGCCCACTTACTGTCCCAACGCAGATACACACGTCAGCTGAGGATGAGGATGGCATTAGCAGGAGTAAGTGTGAATCATTATGATGGGACACAAGAGCCATCTAACGTCCCCAGTCTGGGTGTATATACATATTATACCATGCAATAAACCAAAGAAACAAGCAGGTATATTTGGAATCAGCTATAATGCTATGACACACAATAAAACGGCTTGAATTATTACAATTTCTACCATTAGCCCTGTTTTAAAAAGGCACCAACATCTGTATGTAACAGTTATTTTTGTGCAGCTCATAGAGTATATACAGGGAGTCAGCCTGAGTCTTATTCATTAAACTATCCTGTTTTTGCTGTGCGAGCAACTTGCTTGTTTTTGGATGATGTGTTTTGCATCACTTTTTTACTTAGCTGTATTTTTACAAACATTCAGGGAGTCTGGTCATTTGGTTAATACATGGATATGCAAATTCAAGACATGCAAATGATCACTTAGAAAGTGAGCACTATATATGCACCTATGTATGTACAGTAAGTTTTGCTCAGTGACACGTTCCCTATATCCATATTTTGAAACAGCACATACCTTGCACCCAGTTATTTCTGTATATTTGAGGAACATAGACATCTGTCTTCTCCTCTTCAACATGCCTGACATTTCCTTCCAGACAAACTGCACACACACACACACACACACACAATAGCTCTGGGCTGTAATGTTTCCCCTCCACAGAAAAAGTCGGTCATTACATGCAGCATGTCACAATTTTTTGGACTTTCCATCATACCCTTCTGCTAACAGCCTCCTGTTTGTTAACTGTAGAAAAGATGCTTCAGCGTTATGGCAGCTTGTCTGGGAAGCTCCATATGATTGAGCTGGAGAAAGACCCAGAAGCTCAAGGACTAGGAATCTGCCTGACAGGAGACAAGGATGTCTCCAGGGCCAGAATGAGCGTCTATGTAGAGGACATAGACCCCCAAGGACCCACTGGTTTAGATGGAAGGATACGGGTGGGGGATGAACTGCTGGAGGTAAGGGATACAGCAAAAAAGTATTGTATGTTTATGTTTAATTAGGATTTTAAAGGTTTGGACAAGTTTGAGTCTGAAAAGAACTGTTAATTCATAACAATTGAGGCATGCATTAGTAAAATACATAACCTTTTAACGGCTGGTTGAACTACATTGTTGGAGACCATCATGTAATTAAAATGAAAAGTAAAATGTGTGAATATAAGCATTGAGCAGGCTGACACAGGGAGAGAATGGTAGTGACACATTAAGTTATCTTTCTTTTTCAGATCAATGGTCAGATCCTCTACGGCCGAAGTCACCAGAATGCAAGCACCATCATCAATAATGCTCCGTCAAAAGTCCAGATCATTCTTATTAGGTAACATCTTTGAAAGCAGACAGAAAAATGAGCACTGGACTGTAGGAATAACACAATTTGATGCTGTTATCATTAGGAATAAAGCATCTATGGCTCAAACGGGCCATGGTTCAAGAAAAGAGTGTGAGGACACTATTTACTCTGAGACAGATTCTGTCAACTGTGGAGGAATGTCCAAAGATGTCCAGCACATTATCCTACCTCAGGTACAATCCATCAGTATATAATGGCATTACATCTGTCAAAGCTCAAGCTGTGCATTTCTGTGAGAGCCAGGTAATCAAGTTGCTCGAGAACATAAACTTAAATGCTTTTTATTGATTTTACGACTTTCTAAGAGCTCTTTTTTTCTCTCATTTGCATCACTTACATATTTCTATATCTTCTTCTAGGATCATGTGGGTCTCGGTCTATGCCTGGCAGAGGATGAATCTAAAGGAGTGGTAGTCAAGTCCCTCATCCAGCATGGCACTGCGAGTAAGGTGCGACGTCTAATCTAATCTAATCTAACAGCTGAATTCTTATTTCACAATTATACCTTACAGCTTGAACTTGTAAGACAGTTGCAGCTTTTTTGATTAAACCATGAATTTATTAGACTTAATTATTTAATTATTAATCAAACCACAGTCATTATATAAAGTGCTATGAATGTGCACATGTGATATGTAAGTGTGAACATTAATGTGAGTGCAGATGAATGTTGCCATGCTTGTTATGTCATCATTTACTAATAAGCTTTCATGGTCTCCGGGCCACACTTATTAAGATATTTATCCATAGGGTGTGTGTGATTATTATTCTGACTTCTTCTCTAACATCTCTTTTAAATATATTCCGCTTGTCTGTGTGTGTGAAGGATGGAAGGATAAAGGTTGGAGACAGAATTGTAGCAGTGGGTGATGAACCTGTAGCTCGGTTGTCGGTTGACAAGGTACACACACAAAAGCACACACTTTGGGCTTCAAGGTTGCGGTGATTTAATGATGAATGACTTGCCTTTCTTCTCTGTATTCAGGTGTCCAGTTTAATTCGGAAACATGGGGTCACTGTCAAACTGTCTCTCTGCCGTTCCAAGAGTCCCTCTTCTTCACCTCTCCCCACATCTATTTCTTGCCCTACGTCTCTTTCACCTCCTTCCTCCATCCGTCTTTCTACCTCAGCCTCCTCCGTCTTGTCCCTCAATACAAAGCAGGGTGCTCCTAGCTCCGATTGGCTAGGGTCCTCGCCTGCCTCTTCTGACCCCCAAAAATGCCCTATTGTGCCCGGCAAGGAAACAACAATAGAAATTCATAAAGGGAATCTGGGCCTGGGACTGAGCATCGTAGGAGGATGTGACACTTTGCTGGTGAGAACACATCACCAAGAATTCGGTGGCATGACGTTGTTTAAATGTTTACTATAGTATCATGAGTTCTTTTTGAGGAAAGATTTTTTGTTAATTTCCACCAGGGGGCAGTAATAATCCACGAGGTAAATGATGGAGGTGCTGCACAAAGAGATGGGAGGCTGCAGGCTGGAGACCAGATATTAGAGGTAGACCAAACCTCATGGATGTGCAATATTTTATTTTTGTTATACACATAGCATTTTTTTAATGAAGAAGCAATACTTCCAATACTTTCATTTATTCATTAGCTAACACTTTCTGGGTTTATGAGGGGCTAGTATATCAAAGAAAATAAAAAAGTATCTCAGCTGACAGTGTGGGGTTTGTTGGATTGCTCTTTACTTTATGTATGCACGTTGCCTAACAGCTGAGATATGCTTTTCCTGAATTTGTTTAATGTTTAAAACATTGTATTGCCATTTTAGATAGTAATTACTTCTGCAGTGTGTAATGAGTTTAACTTACAAGTCTGATTGCTGTGCATCTCTTTTAATCCAATCAAGGTAAATGGTATAGACCTGCGTCAGGCCACTCATGATGAGACCATCAGTGTGCTGCGCCTCACCACACAGCGCATTAGCCTGTGTGTGTTCAGGCACCCTGAGGCCTACAGGGAGGAGGACCTATGGGATGTGTTCAGTCTGGAGCTTCGGCCTTGTCCTGGAGAGGGACTAGGATTCACCACTGTGGGGAAAAAGTATGTATATGCATATGCACTTTTATTCTTGTTATGACTAAAGACGGTTACTTAAAATTGTATTAAGTATGAAATGGTCTACATAAAAGTAGACCATGCACTCACTAATAGTACAGACTACACCATGATTTAAATTATTTAAGCTAAATGGCTTTTTTTGTATTCAAAAGGCAATTTCAGAATGTATTATTGTCACATTTAAAAAAATGCTATAGCACATTTTTTTAAACCAGTGTTGCACATTTACTCCAAAACTATATCCTTAAGTAACAGCATCTCACAAAACGTGCAAAATGTAACACTTTGAAAAAACTTTTAAGAATCTTGTAAAAATGACACGTAACTGTTTAAATCTGACACAATATCACCACGTTTATAAATCTGCATTGGCACACTGCTGTGAAAAATCTACGGTATTTTTAATTTCTAATAAAGATAGATGTAAATTTTTAATTTGTAGTATGTGGTAGATATGACTGCAGACACATAAACACAAAGTAATGTAACCATTACGTGACAAAAATAAAATTTTGACATTAATGCTTTGACACAACAAATGTGTTCTCTGGACAAACATCGAGGAGCCTAAGTCACCACAGACTGCTTACATTGCCTCGAGACTGGCTCATTCATAGGGCTGACAGTCAGATACTTTCCAGCTCCAGGCAGAGAAAAACTCCTCAATGGGGTCAAAAAAGGGGAAGAAGGTGGAAGAACCAAAAACGATGAAATGATTTTGAAATATGACTCCTTTTAAAAGTGATCAGGCTCTGATTTGTATTTGGTCAGATGTGTCTCATATGAGTTCATAGTTCAGCTGGTTGAAAATGAAAATGATGTTACTGTATTGGCAGTGCATGAAAATCTACAAATATAGTTTTGAACAATGTGTCTAATGCAGAAAATTGTCTCTAGAGTTTTGCAATACAATGTGTTTAAAGTTACACAAAAAGTGTGATGCTGAGAAAGTGTGTAGTTGTGCCACTTATAATTGGCCTTTTGCCAATTGAATGTCACGTTTTTAAATTTGTGCATTTATTTTTACTTTAAAGTCTAAGCAATTACAAAAAACAGTCATTTCTGTCCTTCACACAATGAAGTGTGACTTTATGTAAAACAGGCACACGGGTTATTTATTGCAGCATATTTGAGTGTGGAGAAAGACACAAACTTTGACCTCTGTTTTCTTCTGACAGTAATGACACGGGCATCTTTGTGTCAGATATCATTAGAGGAGGCATAGCAGATTTGGATGGCAGGTTGTTGCTAGGTGATCAGATTCTGTCAATCAATGGTGAAGATGTCCGTGCAGCATCACAGGATCATGCCGAAAAGCTGCTACAGGTCTCATCCATCTCATGCATCTAATTAAAACATTTGCATTTAAAATTGGATTAAAATTTGTGCTTTACATTTTATTAAATTGATATTTTATGTGTGACCTCTTTTAGAAATGCAATTATGTAGTTCACCTGGAGGTGGCTCGCTTTAAAGCTGGTCTACAGTGCTCACAGAGAAGCCAGGTAAATTACCGTCCTTTGTTTTCTGTGTATTGTTCATCAAATAATTCCAACATACAGAATAATGTGTGTTAACAGTAGTAAAATTGTACTGAGTCTAGATTTAAATCCGCTGACAGGAAACATTGTTTGTAGTTGAGTGATGTTATTATGCCTATTTTAACAGTAGTATTTTGTAAACCTAGGAATACTTTAAGTTCTGTTTTATCCAGAGCGAAGACTCAGACTGTTCAACCCTGACTCCTACCAGTGGATGTGATGCATCCTTTGGCCACCAGGCGGAGACAGACAACAAAACAGGGAGCAACAGTGAGTTCTGCTTATCTTGTACAAGCTTTACAAATGTTGTGTTGTAATCCTACTTATACCTTATTAAACCTTTTCTCATTCACAGCATTTCCTGACATCCAAAAGTAAAAGTGCACATGGTAAAGAAAAACATTCGATATCTCAGGCTTTCAAAAGTTGTTTGTTTTTGCAGCATCTGTCATGTGAATGTTTAATGTTTAATGTGTGCCACCATAGGGTCCGTGTGACTCCCTGGGCATTAGTGTAGCAGGAGGAGTGGGCAGTCCCCATGGCAACGTACCTCTTTTTATTGCTGCCATGGATACCAATAGTCTGGCTGCCAAAACACAGCAATTACAGGTGGGCAGTGTCTATACATCTTCTGTGTGTTATGCATGTGCTGTTAGATATAGAGACAAAATATTAGTTAAGCTTCTGAATTCTTACATGTTTAATAATACATTTTACGTGTTCAATAGGATGGCTCATTTTAAATGTGATTTGTATGAATGTGGGATTTAGACAGGAGACAGGATTCTCAGTATCAATGATGTGTCCACAAAGGGAATGACTCATGTCCAAGCAGGAGCCCTGCTGAAAAACACCACTGGAACTGTCAGTCTGGAGGTAAAAATGACAGCAAGTCATTCACCACTGTCTAGAAAATCAGAAAAGAGTCATGCTTCATATTGTGTTTCTCTGTCATGCTTGCTTTGATAATATTACATAGTTTCAACAGAACTGAAAAGAGAAATTGCATTTACGTCATTGATTGCACATTGAGTAAAATCATTATCATGTATGTTATAATATTATCCTAAAGAAGAAGAATAGATCTGGTTGCGATGTTTGTTTGTTTGTTAAAATTAAAATAATAAATGAATATAACTTAAACACAAACTACATTGTGAATGTTTTAGGTGTCAGGAGGTGTTGGTGGGTGCAACACACAAGATCAGAGCGACAGTCCTACAGGTTCATCGGGACAGCCCAGCAGCCTGTCTTATTTTCAAAACAATCTGTGGTAATTTTATTTATTACTGATTACTGAAGTTAACATGCAAAAAGATGTTAATGAGGTTTAGTTTTTGCATGTTAACTTCTTGAATGTTCCATACTGTAAATGCTAGTATAACACAAAAAGGTTAGTGTATGTAATTGCTTGTTTATTTATTTTTTTCTGTCCCACAGCGCTCGCATGTATAAGACTATCAGTTTGGAGAGAGGCTCCTCTGGCTTGGGCTTCAGTATAGTAGGTGGGTTTGGAAGCCCCCACGGAGACTTACCAATCTATGTGAAAACCATCTTTAACAAGGTGAGAGAAAATCCTCCAGGGAGAAGTCTTTCTTGAGAATTTTACTTCAGGAATCTGTTCAAATCACAGCATGGTGCTTAGCTCCAGCACACTGACATACTGTAAAAGCCCGATTTACAGTAGACCATTTTACAGCTGACAATTTGGATCTTTGGAATACAAACCCCGGGTGTTTTTTAGGTGATAATTTATATACTTTAGACTATACTTATATAGTTGTAGGTTTCATTACACATTACACAGGAAATGTAATATAACTCCATATCAAACCTGCCGTTAATGCAAAGATATTGTCTTATCACAGTACTGTCTTTTTTGCTTGGTTTAGGGTGCAGCTGTAGAGGATGGCAGGCTAAAACGTGGGGATCAGATCATTGCTGTGAATGGACATTGCCTTGAAGGAGCGACCCATGCTGAAGCTGTGGAAATTCTTAAGAAGACCAAGGGCACTGTGGTCCTTACTCTACTCTCTTAAGTCAGAGCGTATTCAGCGTAATACTTATTTTTTATTTTTTTTTAGGACAGCATACAATGTACATTGCGCCGAAGCTGAGATGCTTGTACCAGACTAGTATATGGTAAATGGCATGGATTTTATTTACACTTTTCCACCTACCATTCACACACCAGTGTCACAACTTGAACAGCACTGGAGGCGAGGTGGTTAAAGTGTCTTGCCCAAGGACACAACAACAGTATGAACTGGGGAGAGTGGGAATTGAACCGCCAACTACTAGGCCCTTGTGCTGTAGTCCTATATTGTACATGTTTTTGGTGGTAGGGGAAAGCGGAGCACCCAGAGGTGTTCCCAAAAGGTGGTTATCGCCTGTAACTTGGATTCGGTCGCATATATCTTTATGTAATTATCACAATCTGAGATGTAAACATTAAAACTTTAATCTTTACTCAAACCCATTAATCAGTAAGGTAAATGTCTTAGAGTCCCAATATATAATGATATTTACAAATAATAAGAGCTTTTCGTCAAAATGGCTTGAAGGAATAACTCCAGCTCTTGATTTTAATTATAATTAATTATAATTTATAATTAGTAAATTATAAATTAAAAATAACTTTTAATAACTTTTTTTTTTAGGGGTGCACGTGGCAGAGTGTTTAGCACTCCTGCCTCACAGCAAGAAGGTCGTGAGTTCAAAACCCGGCCGACTCAAACATTCTCGTGATATAACAGACTCCTCATATTTCTGTCCTCCGTGGGTTCTCTCCAGGTACTCCGGCTTCCTCCCACCGTCCAAAGATATGCATGTACAGGTTCATTGGTAACTCTAAAGTGTCCCTAGTGAATGAATGTGAGAGTGAATGGTTGTTTGTCACTGTCTGTCTATAAATGTCAGCCCTGTGACTAACTGGCCACTGTCCAGGGTGTACCCTGAATGAATAAATGAAATAACTTTTACTCAATCAAAAGACCCAAACCATGCCAAGTGCTTCTGCCAATCTTTTTTATGGCATTATTATTTAGCTTTTCTTAGATTACTTGTTGTGTTTATTAGTTGTTGTATGAACAATTAACAAACAATGACTGTATTATGTGATGTATGTATAATTAGAAACCATAGCCACAACATAAGGAATAAAGGTCTCTGATTTCATGTGTTGCAAGTAGCTCGTAGCTCGTACTTGTGATACAGAGAGCAGTTACGCTATTAACATATTTATTACTGCATTATGTTTTTGTTTTCTTAGTCTTCATCTCAAGGTAGTATTGTTTTAGTGTCATGTACAACCTTTAATGTGAAGCCTCATATCTGTGTCTGTTGTTTTATATGGTTTTATTTATACTGATATGTTTATGTTTTCTCATTCTTTTTCAGTTGTCTGTAAAAATCAAAGCATAACTCAATGTATTGTACAATGTCTTATTAAATGATTGTTAGACATCTGTGTCCTGATTTTTTTTTGCGGTGGATGTCAGTTATCCAGGAATGGTATTTATTTCTCTTTATAGGATCTAGGACAAGTTATATATATCAGTTATATGTCAGACCTTTGCACGTTTTTGCATCTATTGCCAAACTATTTAAGATTATTTCTTTGTCAGTTTTCTATATTCTCAGGAACATTGGGAAAACCCTCCACGTATCATAACCTGGACAGCAGGGGTATAATCTATAACATGACACAAAATAAAAATAAACTCATCAGTCATTTCAAGTTCATTATTGGTGGTTTCAACCATAATGCACGTCACAATTACCAGAGTGAGTGGTGACAAACAGTACATTTCCACACAAATGTCTCATTTAAAAAATGGGATTTATCAAGGGAGATTCTGTTTAGAGGCTCTACATTAATCACAGCCATCTGTTCATATTGTGAGTTTTATTGAAGTCCAGGCAACATGGTTAATCCTTCTCCAGATGAACAATTTCCAAGCCTAAAAGCCTGCATGAGAAGAAACTTAAGATAGATACTTCACCAAATGATAAACACTTTTTTATAACCAGATTGCAAAAACCTATCATAGGATATACTGTATTGTGTTTGGGATTGTTGTATAGGTTCTTGTGAGACCACTTCTTTCTTGTGTTTAAACCTATCTTTTTTCTGTTTTTGTAACCTGTCTTTACAGCGAGCACAGCCAAATCATTCCAAATATAAGCCTCTTTATCTCAAATTATTATGAGGCTTTGGACGTGCAGCAAAATGCTATTGTCCCAAGTACTTTGTTCCATTGCTGAGCTTTTCTTTGGGACAAATAAAGCTATGCACAGTAAAGTAATTTTCTCATTATACACTACTGTATTTGTGCAATGATAGTCAGGGGGTTGCAAAGGGGTAGGCATGCTGGGCAATTGTATCTTTTTCCGACCCACTCGCAGTAACGCACTTTTGCCACAGTGGGGCGGTGTGAGTGTTCCTATGAACTCATGGAAATTTACCAGGGTTTGTTCACTTTACACGGGTCTTTAAGTGGTCTATTTTTTTTTTCCCCCACTGAGTGAACGTGTGCTTGCAGCTAAAGTCCTCTTGCAAGTCAAAATATTCACGCACCAGTATCACCAAGAGATGATTTAATGCGTCTAAAATAGTGTAATTAGGGAACAGATTGCAACAAAGAGCTGTATTGCCATTTGAAGCAATATTCCTAGCTTATAGCAATATTTTTATGTTTCCTGAATATGTAAAAGTCCCTTGGTATTATTTGTCAAAATGTCTCTCATATTAAATGGAGTGTGGAGAGTTGTGTTGTTCTGTTAAATATAAGTTCTCACAGGATGGTTATGTCACTCACAGAGGACTATCTGGTAAGGAAAATGGACTGTCTCAATGACTTCACTTTCTTGATTCATGTCAGTGTATTTTGAGTATTTTGAAGCAGTTTTCCCAGTTTAAAGTTAGCCTACATATTGTTACTTTCAAAACTGAAACAAATCTGAAGCAACAAACCCCAAAGTATGATCGAATCTGACCAAAAGATTGTTTCGTAGAGATGTCAAATGACTGATGTAGTTCTTATATCCTGTAGTGAAGAAGGCCAATTAAATGTAACTACAGTAGTCTGTCTCCTACAATAGCAGTTTGCACATTTATTAGCTGGCACAGACTGTCTGACCTCTTGGCTGCTTTTGGATTCCTTCTGCGATACTTGTCAAACAAATGCTCTTCCACTAGCCTCACAATTTATAGCAAACAAAATGTCACCCACATAATAGAGTCTGGGTTCAAAACCAGTTCAGCTTTATTAGAAGAAGTTGTGGGGGAATAAAAAAAAAAACAACACATTTAAATGTTAAGGCCTTTTTCTACAGGCGCCTCTTTAGACAACAGACTGAGATTTGTCTAGTCTTCTGTCATCTTCTGAGTAGCGTCGGAAAGTCTCTCCCAGAAGTGGCTCCAGGCCCTCAGCTGAGTGGAAGGAACGGGCACGCACAGCACAAGCAATGACACCACCCACCACTGCCACCACCAGAACTGCAGCAACTATGGCTATGGTGATGATCTCAGACAGAGTGAACTCACGCACTGTGTAGGATGAGGGAAGAAAAGTCACCAAGGTGTGTCAAAGGTTTGTAGATTTAGTGGCTTAAAGCAGGAGTTGTTACTGACCTGGCCATGCTACTTCATAGGTGTAACCCAGGTTTTCTGGGGCAGCTACAAACATTTCAGCATTGGATACAGGAGGCCAGAAAGGAACCATATTGAATCTGCTGTTGTGGCCAATGGGAGCATTTTCCTCAGGGTAAACTATTTCACCTGCAGACAGAAAAATGAGTTAGCCGGTTGTGTCTCTGAATAAGTAATGTCTGCTGAAGTTTAATTTGTTTGTACCAGGCTGGTGTCTGCGCAGCCACTCATCAAAGATAGCATCCGTGAAGGTGTGCAGCAGTACAAAGATGGGGTCATTGGGTGACAGGTGAGTTTGTCCACCGGTCCCATTAAGGAATAGGTGGGCGAGATTGTGGAGGCTACGGATTACAGGGTCATACGTCCCCTGGGGGGCACTGTAGCCTAGAAAACAGAAAATAACATAAAAGAACTAGATTTCCAAAATTAGGCACAACAAATGTTGTGTTGGAGCAAACCATATGTGCATGTGGGTGGAGTATGGAGAGAGTGTGTGCAGTTTTGGCTTTGTATTTTGCACTTTTCCAGTGGCTCTTTAGCAAAATTAGCCACTTTTATCAACCATTCACTTAGGTTTTAGGCCTTCTTTCAGGCTGCAGATAAGCCTACCTTCAACTGTGTTCCTGAAGCTCTCAGAGGAGGTGGAATAGAAAGGTGGGGTGTCAAAGGTGTTAAGTTGCAGACAGTCCAAAACATCCTTGGGCTCTGGCAGCCTCTGCACCATGGGACGGGCCACATTTCCTGCTGGATTTCTCATAATGGGGCTCGTCTCTGTATCTGTGTTTTAAAGAACACATTTGAGGTCAAGGTGTGAGGGTTGAAATTCACAATAGCTCAGTGGTTGTACCTTTAAAAATATGCTCTTTGTTTTTGCTAAAGTTTTTGGTTAGTAGGTCACCAAGTTCAGATTTAGGCCAGAAGTCTCCACTGAATATTAGACTGTTTAGAAATGTTGTATTATTTAACCGCCCTCTAATTCCACGTAGCAGACTAGACTGGTTTGATTGGTCTTAAACATGACAGGATGGCAGTTTTCTCTGTAAATTATTCAGTGCAAGTCAACAGTAGTGAGTGGGAGCATTGTGACTGAACTGATTTTCTTTTTTTGTGCCTTCCCCCTTCCTCCAGCACATATGCACTCACAAGAGCACAAAAACAGAGGGCTACATTACTAAGTTGCCTGCCTGTTTGAAGATTATTCCCTCAGATCAAAGAAACCAGGAGGCTGCTAGATTCCTGTCTTCATCGAGCACATGCACAAATGAGGCGCCCGTCTCCCTCCCCTTCACCCATTTAAGGAGATGATGCTTGTTGATGCAGGACATACCAAACCTGTCATGAATCACTAAGGGAATTAATGAGACAGATCACTCACAAGTTGCTGCTCACATGTACTGAATTCTTGAGTTCTTTTTTATGTACAAGCAATTGCTCAAAAGGAGCTCCCTCCTCTTTAGTCAGATCAAGAGGACTGACATAGCTAATTATTCTGAAACAGAAGACAAACAGGGAAATTGTATGGGTTTGAAAACTGAGGCAAAGGTAACAAAGCAGGGTTGTAATCTGGCGTGGAATGAAATCCAATCCTTGTTTAACTAATCGCCTGAAGCCGTGCTTA
This sequence comes from Perccottus glenii, assembly GCA_024416835.2. Taxonomy (NCBI): domain Eukaryota; kingdom Metazoa; phylum Chordata; class Actinopteri; order Gobiiformes; family Odontobutidae; genus Perccottus; species Perccottus glenii. The sequence continues at coordinate 18,295,005 of CM044549.2, forward strand.
CTACAGTGTTCCACCAAGACACTTTATCTCATCGTAAAGTGTCTTGCATCTATTAGAAGCTTACAAGCGTTCCAGCGTTTAAAGAGGCTGAGGTCAGTGGCTTGGATGAACGCTGAAAGTTGGAAGATGCCAAGTTGTTTCAAACAAACTGTAGAAATTGCAGGCCATTTTAAATGCAGCACAACAGCTGTGAGGTGTTATTTATAGCAGCTTATGTTCTACATGCTCTCTTTATGAGCTCTTTGCCCTCTTTTCTGATGCAGCTGAGCCTAGGTTGTATATCTGTTCCTCTCTCTTACTGTGAATTATAGTGTGCATCATTTTTGTCCTTACTGTTGCAGATGGTGCCTAACGTGTCGTAGTCATCCACACTCTCGCAGATGACCCTCCACTGGGAGAAAACCGAGTTGGAGCTGAGGCCGTTTACATCGAAGCTGCTCTTTGCACCCATTAGGTCGTCAGTGCAGATGTCACAGTCACTGCCTCCAATTGCAAAGTTCCAGTATGGCAGGGCAAAGGCGGGGTCACCCAGCATGTCCTGAAATTGAAACAAAATTGAACAAGTAAAAATGTAGTTGTTTAGCACTGATTTATTATTTATTTATAAAGATATTTCCTACAATAGTCCTAATTTTCCACCAGTAATCCACTTACATCCTTTTTAGACATATTTTATTCATCTCTGTCTGCTCTCACTATTCCTTTTTTTTCTAGCTTTCCATTCTGTCTCCATCTTTTCCAAATCCCCTCACTCGTTCCTTCCTCCCCTCATTATCCCCCCACCCATCCTCATCTTTATTTCACTCTATCTCTGTTTACCTTCTGGGATCTCTCTCTATATATATATATATCCAGTGTCCTTTCACACACCTGAATGTCTCTCTCCAGTTGCATCAGATGAAAGCGGTGCCATGTGACAAAGCCTGGGCCCTCATGGGAGAAGTCTACACCCCCAAAGCTGGCCTGGCCTGCCCCCAGGTAAGTCTTGCTTACAGAGTAGTAGTGAGTCCATACAAAGTAGTTGTAGATAGTGATGTTTTCAAACTGGGGGGTGTTACCATCAGGCCCAAGCACTTCCTGGTACCTAATAAGAGTGTATTTGAAAGAAAATAACAGTGTATTTTAAAAGTAACATTTGATAGATTTGATAGGGATGATCTTGACATATTGTTGTGTCTGGGAAAATCCCCAAATCTAAATTTAATACAACCTACAGCATAGATTGGAACATGTACATTTATGTTTATTTTGCATCTACACACAGCTTAGACAGACAGCTGTAGGTTTTTGGTATCATTTTACACAGTTTTATTTACGTGGGATTTCTGCTATTATTGGCAGACTTCCACAGTCAGCACACATGAATGAAATGTGGTTAATAGAAGCTTTACGTTTACTTGGATTTTTAATATTAATCAGAAAAGGTATTATTTCACATGGGAATGTACCTTCTTGTACAGATGACAAGGTCAGGGTGAACAGTCTTCTTAGCCTGGTCCAAAGCATTCACAAACGCTTGTTTCTCAGCTGCACTCATCTGCATTATATTTCTCCTTACTGGAAGATGAATGGCAATGAGAAAAATGGAATTGAAAATTAGCTTAGATATTGATACTGGCTGATGTTTTCTCACATGCTCCGGGCCCAGTGAGATACTGAAGGCTATAAAGGATTGAGACAAACACTGTAAAAGGGATTTTTTGAAAGATGGTGGATTCTTACCTACAGAGACCCTCTGATCACAGTTAGGTCCAGTTAACCCATGCCGACAGCGGCCACAGTTGTAGCCACTGAAATTGCCATTACATTGGCAGGTGCGATTAAAAAATCTCAGCGGCCACCTCTCTCTGTCATCACGTCCCGAATAAGGGTACTGAGGTCCATGGCGCCTGCTGTCGGCTACAATCGGCACACACTGCCCTCTTCCTGTGCTCAAGCCACACTCATCTCCTGTCTGTCCTGATGGCGACGGGCAGCACTGGCCACTACGCAGACCCTCTGGAGTTACACACTCTCGTGGGAACTGAGCCAGCGTTGAGGTGGCACACAGCGCTACCACCAAAAGACCCACACTCCACGTGCTACAAAAACGCACAGGGGAAAAGGGAAAATTTCAGGGACAAGCCAGGAGTTAGAATAACAAGGAAAGAAGAATAGACAAGTGTAAGAAAAACGTAGTTAGTTATTTCATGTTAAAGCAGATTGTTTTTACGCCCCTGCAGGCAACATTAGTGATTATTCATAATTCACAGAATCATTAGCTTTTATCTCATACAAGTAGAGAAATGCTCTCAACATTAGGAGCTGAGAGATTATGAGCTTTGATCAAGAATCTGTAGTAGGATTTGCTTGTCCTTTGAAAGTTTACTTACATGAAGACACATCTAATAATATGTCTGAGATAATTATTGTAGTAAAAATAAGTCAACCAACTGAGAAAAGTTACCAATTAAAATGTTGAATGTGACATACTGAAAGAAAATAGTTTGGAATAGGTCAGCCTCACTAAATTGTGTAAGGCAGTTAAGTTTTATTTTTTGAGTTCCCTCCTACCTCTGACAGTGCATGCTGCTCCTCTCTCTACAGATCTGTAGCCCCCCAAGAGTCAGCCGTTTGCCCTCTCCTGCCTTAAATAGCTACCAAGCGCATGACCAAACCTTACTGGAGCTTGTGTAATCGCACACATCACAGTTCACACACACAATACACATGGATACACTTGAGGGTTCAGTCTTTTTCTTCCTTGGTTTGCCTTGTGATCATGCCTCAAATAACAACAATGTGCATAATATTACCACAATAAAAGGCACACATGTATGAAGATAATCAGGTTTTGTCTCATCTCATTTTCTACCACTTTGTCCCATTAGGGGTCGTGGGTGACTGGAGCCTATCCCAGCAGCTTTGGGCCTGAGGCGGAGTACACCCTGGACAGTGGCCAGTTAGTCGCAGGGCTGACATTTAGACATAGACAGTGACGAACAACCATTCACTCTCACATTCATTCACTAGGGACACTTTAGAGTTGCCAATTAACCTGTACATGCATGTCTTTGGACGGTGGGAGGAAGCCGGAGTACCGGAGAGAACCCACGGTGGAACACGTGGAGGACATGCAGACTCCTCACAGAAAGACCAGAGTCAGCTGAGAATGTTTGAGTCGGCCGGGTTTTGAACTCACGACCTTCTTGCTGTGAGGCAGGAGTGCTAACCACTCTGCCACGTGCACCCACATAGGTGAAGGTTTTGTCTTTCAATGTATTTCTGTAATAATTGTATTAATGCAGAGTTGCAAACAGCTTTGACAACATCACTTTAAAAAAAGACATGATACAGATATTCCACATGGTTTTATTGAAGTATTGTTAAATTACAAATATTACAATAATAAAAACTTAGTTGGAAACTTGTTTTTTAGAAGTTTTATAATCCCATTGAGTTGCCATTGAAACTGAATATTTTTCATCAATCTTTTACACATGAGAGATTTCACATCGCTTTCATTCACACATTTTTTCACACCTGTAAATGCATCTTTTCCTTTTACTGCATGTTTCACTCACACCCATCTACACACTCACTTAACAAATAGAAAGGCACTGTATACAGACATCACAATCACACAATAAGAACAAGAGTATAAAGTAGGTCTGTACTGCATTTGACAATTTAGTATAATTGAGTGGATAATTGAAAAATTGGTGCAGGACTCGACAGTGGCACTTAACATTTAATTTGGCTCAAGCCTTAAAGTCCGGAGGTCTTGTGAGGGTTCTGGTTCTGCTTTGTTGTTAGTTGAGTCCTCGGCAGAGCTGGGCAGGAGCTCTGACATGGGTATTACCTGCTCCACTTCCTGTTGCTCTTTGTTTTGGGTCAGTGTTGACGCCACATTGGATGGGTTAAGTACTGCGGTCCTGTAAGAGAAAACAAGAGTCACATATTATTAGTAATTGTTTTTTATGGGTTTCTTTTTCAACCTATTTCACTTTTCAACATGTATCTCCAAAATGTCAATCCAGCATGCCTGTAAGGCTGGTGTTTTAAGTTACCCACAGAGAAAATCTGTCTTTTTAACACCAACTATAAAGACGTCTAAAAGGTGGTAATGGAATTTCTCCTTTGTGCTTGACTCTGAGCTACTGGGACACTAAAATAGCTCATGACTTCATCTAGTGGTGCGAAGTGATAGCCTTTCCAAGGAATTTCATAATTTCTTATCATATTCCATCATATTGCACTTTAATCTCCAGCTTGTTAATATATTGATAATAGTGGCATTGTTGAAATATATAGTAATTATGGCTAGCTGTGAGGTCATTTCCATCCAATTGTCAACATGTATAGCTTTTTGTAACCACATTATGCAAGACAGGAACTTTATTATCATTTTATTACCACGCTATTACCATGCTACTACTGAGCTGGACTATATAAATGTTTTATAAATATTTGACAAATGGATGAGTTCACTTGTGTTTGTGTGTGTAGGGGTTTTCAACAAATGCTATAATTGCCATTAATATACAATCTGTTTATTTTATGACTTCCATGCCAGATGCTTCGAGGTTATGACAAACATGGATATAAAAAGATCTCCTGACATTACTGACTAATTGCAGGTAACAGAGTACATTTTGCACCCAGCTAGAAAGTGCTGTGTTTGTTTTCCTGATGACATTACCTCAAGGGGACACAGCCATCTTAAGTAAACTCCAGATGTTTAATGTCACTCTGGTGCCATATTACAAAAAGAATTCTGCTGCGCCACATAAAGCTAAAAGGTCCTGCCAAAGCAGTTCTGGAGACAATGCGGTAAATATAATACAAAGTGTCTTCTTTTTATTTAGTATGTTCCAGTATGTATACTTTGCTTTGTCCTATAACAACAGTTACGTGTTCCCATAAAAAAAATTATTTTTTTCATAGAAACTCCATTAATGTTTGTTTTCCATAATGGCAACCTTTTACTTCCACTTCACTTGCACGCAGTCTGTTTGCTTTGCGCTCTGGCTTCTGGCACCCATTTCAAATGACTTGAATTGTCAGTGTTTCTCAAAAGTCTTTTAACAAGGACACATTTCCTCTCTACTGTTAAATAATTCAGTGTTGCTTTGTTATCATCTGTACCCACCATGCATCAGATTTTTCTTGTGTGTGTTGTTCCCTTTAACAGCAGACTTGTACGTGACACACAGAATCCCTTTGACTTTACAATGACTCTTTTATTCTATGTCTGGGCTTGAGGTTTTTTTTTTTTTTGGTTTGTTTGTTCATCTGTCAAACACATACACACTCTCCCATGTCAGATGGCCATACACTGTCCTCTGTAGCTTATTTTTGATCCAAGCCGGTTGGTGTGATTAGGAGATATACGAGTCTTATGCAGTAATGCCAGGGTTCATGGGACTCACACTCCCATGTGACACACTGAGCAGCCTACTGAGCACATAGCTTACCAAACCGCCAAGAGGGAATCAGCTGAGAAGCACACAACTGGTGCCTTCTGTATAATACCAGTTTTCAGGTCAGTGCCACACATGGCTTGGAATTGTATGTCTGACATCCGGCTGGTGTTAGAAACAAGCAGACCGTAATTGTGGAAACCACTTTAGTTGAAGCAGAAAATTAGACTTCTAGAGGGAATGTGGGGGTTCAACAAAGAAAATGAGCAGATTGGTGTTCTTATATCCTACTGAGAGGCTGTACTCCTTAAAATAAGACCTTGAAATGGTTTAAATCAGAAAATAACTGCTGCACTCTGTTATTACGCCAATTAGTTTTAATAAGACATCCTCATCCTGACTCTTGTTTAATGTGGAATATAGACAATAATATCTGTCTTACACATTTCTTAAGAGTGCAAGCAATTAGTTTATTAAGTTAAGTGTTTTTACATGTACCCATGAAGTGATCATTGTCTCCGCCATTTTGAATGTAAAATGTCTAAGACTAATGTAACCCAGAGTTAGAATATTCAAGCAGATTTTTTATTTTTATATTTTTTCAAAGAGGGCAAGATGTAATGATGTGCTAGAGTCTGTCACTGTAATTTTTAGATATCAACTGAGTGTAATATTGGACAAATATACTTAATGCAACAAGCTGTGTAAACACAGACCAGACTACAGACATGACCTCTTTAGATTAACTTAAAAAGCAGAAAAACATTAGTCAAGATAAAGTATTTTAAAATATGTTTTCATGTGTAAACCTACTGTTGAGTGTCCCCATTCCCAGCAGGTAGTGTGTCATCACTGTAGTCCCCTCCCGTAGCTGCTTCTGGTTCGACACCCCCTTCCTCACATGCCCGCTGCCGGCCTGAGCTGCTGTACATAGAGACATAACCCAAAAACATTTCTACCATTAAACCCTTACAAAACGAATTGCATGTTATATAAAAAAATTACCACTGATGAATGACCATAGTTTTTTTTTCTTTTGTATATTACAGTACAACACTGAGCCAATACTGAGAAGTCTCATCATTTCATCTTCTGTCAGTGCAGAAATAGCTGCAGCTTTGGCCGCATCAGAAGCAATCACCAGCTCTGCTGCAAGTCCCATCTGTGATTGTAATGCTGTTGGTATAACAGCTAGCAATCAGATGGCTTATTTCAGCTATTATAAATGAGGATACAGAATGGTACAGAGTGAATGCTGGCAAAGGAGTTCGTTCTCATCCATAAGAAAAAAACAATGCAGGCAATGCAGTTATATCCCAATGAAGCTTCAGTAAGAAATTAGTTGTAATGGAAATTCTATTTAATTTCTGTAGAAAGCTGTTGGATATTGTGTCCAATCAGAGGATACTTTTTTTTAGCGAATGCTCCTGTTGAGAAAGTCAACAGAAAGAACTTTTATGGGACATAGATTGTTACCAACCTGTTCTTGTTACGATTTCTCAGGATATAGATGATGATGACAACTGTTTCCAAAACCAAGAAAACAGCAACACAAATAGCCCCAATCTTCCAAGTTTCAAGGCCCAGCTCACTTGTTTCTAAATATATATTTGGAAAGAAAAGAGGGCATATAGTTTTCATTAAAAAGCACATATGATTACTCAGTTTATGACGTTTCTTATACACTCATGTAAATAATGTAAGATGCAACAACAACAGATTCTCATTTCATCTGACAGATTCTGATCATCCTAGATAGACTTCTTTTTTGTGGTTGGACACAGGGAAATGTATTCTAAAATAACCAACCGATAATTTAAAATATATTACTGTAGCATTGTGTAGTCAGTTCCCTTCTAAATGTGCCCATAGGAATTAAAGTGAGTGTAAAAGGTTGTCTCTAAATGTCAGCCATGCTATTAACAGTTAAGCCCTTACACCCAAAGTAAGGATAGGACTGAGCAACACTTAAAGGATAAAGCAGTAGAAAATAAATTGAATAAATATCAGAAAGTGGATAGATATGTTTTAATGACCTTTACCTCTGGCTTCAGTGTCTTCCACCAGCTCATTGGCTTCACCTAACTGGTCTCCTTCAACCTGAGGTAATACATCCTTCACAAAATGATCCAGTGTGGGTTGGGCCTGCTCAGGGTCATGTGGCAGAAAGTCATCATTTGGGGCGCTGATCTCGTTGTCATGGTTTGACTTTTCCTCTCTCTCGATGTTTCCTCCCATCTCCACCCCACTCAGGGATGGACTTGTTGGGGGAGCTGTGTCGTGACCACCTTCATGGGGCTCTCCATCAGAGATCTGCAGCACTTTTAGAAGAGGGGTTTGGTATGTGACACACATGTGAAAATTAAGCCAAGAGGCCAAGCTTTAAGCTTTCTTGAGTGGCCCTATGGAATGTAGAATAAGGCATAGATGTGTGTACCTGAAAGCATTATAGGTGGGTCAGCATTTGAGCAAATCTAGTATATTGTATTAATAAAAAAATGTTCTATCAAATGTATGCATTTCAATAACTACGTTTGGATCTTCCATTTGTATATTTTGTAATTTTCCTCAAAGGTCATTGTTGCAGATGCACATAATTTGTGATTTAAAACAGCTCTTAATGTTTCACTATAAGCTCTCTAATCTTAGCAGGTTAGCAGATTTCTTTTTCAAATGGAACAAGATGAGAATAAAAAGAAACAAAACTGAAAAGTACAACTGATTCAATTTTCAACCCAAATACATATATGTTTTCCACATTTAACAAAGGTTTATCAGTGCCCCTTGGCCCTTTACTTATTTGCATCACATGAAGTTTGACACAGCTGACTTAAAGTACAAAATAGTAATTATGACAGAGGTATGTAGTGTGCCACATTGGTTTCTTAGACACAGGTCAAGGTTTGTTTCATAAACTTGATCAATAATTTTCCCAGCATGTATCTCACCTTGATCTTCGGTTTCACTGCTATTGGCTGTCTCCAAAATGATCTGCTCCTCTTCTCTTGCTTCATATCCGTCAGCCACTTTTGTTGCTATCGATCCCCCTTCAATCACAGTCTCTCCATCAGCAGCCTCCTCTGCCTCTACACCTACTGCTTCTACCTGCTCACTGTCATCGTCAGGCACTACCAAATTGACTTCTACATCTGCTGCTTGCAGCAACTCATTGTTCGTAAGTGTTTTTATGTCCCTCACCTGCTCTAGTGACTCTCCTTCCACAGTTTGGGCAGTGTTTGAAGGTAGCACAATAACCTCATCTGTCCCTTCTCCCACAGGTTCTAGCTTTTCCCACTCATCACCGACCTGCCCCACATCCACCCTTGGGATCTGGTCAGAACCCAACACAGTCTCCTGCACTGGCTCTCCACCCACTGGCCTCTCTGCAGCAGCCGGTGATTTCTTATCTTCCTGTGATTCCATTTCAATTGTTTGACCCTGTTCCTTATTGTTTTCCACATTTTCTAAATTTTCTACAACCTCCTGATTTATTTCTGTTTCTCTCCCATGTCCAACTGACTCATCTTCAAGTGCATCGACTACTTCCTGCTCCTTAACCGCACCTTCACCCACATCAACCTCTCCCTCTTCCAACTCCCGCGTCTCACTGCCAGCCTCGCCCGTCCGAATCCCTTCAAAAATCACTGCTGTACCATCCACTTCGGCCTCCCCTGCTTCTTCCACCTGTCCCAGGGCGGCCTCTACAACTCGCTCCAACAGCCCCTTCAGCACTTCTTCTGCCCCGACCCTCGACCTGCTCCGAGGCTTCCTGAACGGCTTGTTGGACCTCTTGCAGGCTCGGAGGTGCCACCACCGGGACCAGTTCAGCGGGTGCAGGCTCCTGTTCATGGGTTAAGGCCTGACCATCCTGGAGAGTCACAGCTGGAGAGTCAGACTGGATTGAGGAAGGTACACCTATAATTAAAAAATTTAGGTAGGTTTAGGTAGGTTAATTAATAATTGACACTTGATCATGCATCACTTGGTTTGTTTCATAATGCAAAAATATAATCATATGAATAATGAAATATATTAATCTGTTGATTTACCGTACCTTCAGAGCTGCAGTGCTGTATCAAGAAGACTACTATGACTCCTTTCAAAATGAAGTAGTCCATTTTGACATTCAAACAAACCAAGTATAAACCAAAACACTGGTCTGAAAACCTCCAGTCTAACTCAAAGTGTGTGCACCTCCAAAGTACATACACCAAGTGTGTAGGCTACAGACAGTGGGACAGTAAATTGGACAGGGGTGGTGATGTTAACAGGTGACGCTGAAATGAGGGAGGGTGAAAAAAGCCAAACCGTGCCATGTTAAATATTGCCTCCCGAGGATGTGTTCATACTACCTGCAGTATGTGAGTTGGGAGATGGGGGTGTAAAGTTGCACTTTGCTGTTAAATGCTGCTGTGACCTGTACAAGGGCTTTGGTGAAGCTCAGGCGGCATGTCACACACACGGTGAACTCTGCAGGAGCAATTATAGGTGGCCTGTGAGATTGGGACATACTGTAAGTGATGCAACTATTAGGCCTGTACATTGAAAGAAACTAGATATGTGTCATGTTCCACCCTCGTGTTCTGTGATAGTCAGTCTGTTCATATAGTCTATTTCATTTCTTGTGTTCTTTATTGTGAAGTGTCATAACCCTGTCTGTTATTTCAGACTGACTGACTGCCCTTGTGTCTTTCCCTCCTTTGTGATTACCTGCTCCGCCCCTAATGTGTTCCACCTGTCCCTCGTTGTGTTTCCTTCATAACCTGTGTGTTTTCACCTGTTCAGGGCCAGTTTGTCTTCAACACTTGTGGGAGCGCTGGTCATGGTCCTTGTGGTTTTTTGGGCCAGATTGTCTTTACTTCTTTACTTGTGTAAGTTCTCTGGTCTTTTTCCCTTTAGTTTATTCTTACCCAGCCAGTTCGTCTTCACCCTGTTGTGAGTTCCCTGGTCAGTTTTAATTTTGTTTAAGTGTATTGAATTTCTAGTGGATTTTGTGTGTTTATTTGTATTGTACTTCTAGTGTATTCCTCGTGTCTAGTGTTTTGGCTTTATAGTATGTTCTGACCTGAGCCTTGTTTTTGACCTCGTCTTTTGGACTACGATTCTGTACCTTTTTTGCCTGAAAATAAAACCTTGTGAACCATTTGCCATTGTGGTGTCTGCACTGTGAGTCCTCTTGCCTGTTCCAGACACCAGGCCCTGACAGATATGCACAGTTACAGAAGAACTCTAGTCTAATCTATTCTTAATCACATCAGTTACATGTTTAGCACTGAAGACATTTAGTGACTACTTTTGTTTCGCACTCTAACTTTACCCACCAAAAAATATTTTAGCATATGACGCTTTTTGGTAGTCAACAGTTAACTAACCATGAGAGCTACTGTATATGTTTTATGTTGTGTAATACAAAGGTTTTTTCTTTCTATCAGCACATCACTGAGTTTCCTAATTACTTTATGCAAGTAAGAATGCACATAGAAGTATGCAGCTGCAGACTTGTGCTGACATGCATACAAATATGTCACCCGGCACTTCGGATGTACATGGGATGATTGATATTTAGGCTGTTCAAAACATAAAATAAAAATGTATCCAGTGTTTCTCTAAATGCTATATTAATTTCTGTATTGGATCAAATCAATTTCTTTTCTTGCAGGTACTCCTTGAATATATTACATTTAGCAATTTTCACCTCCTTCCTTTTAAGAAAATAAAAGGAAATCTGTATTGTATTGTTGCCATGTGACTAACCCTTAAGAGCAGCTTTTACCAGAGCTCGCCTCTCAGTGAGATCAGCTGATTGTGGCCAAAGGCTGCATTGACTGCCATGCCAAAAGGCCAGCATGACAAAACTATAAACCTGCTCCATAGAGCTGTGGAGACAAAATGGCCTACCCTGCCAAGTTGATTGCTGGATTCTCAGCAGGAAAAATAACAGTCTAGTTGGAGCGGGAAAAAAATGCGGCAATAATAGAGACCTTGTCACTGTCAATGTTGGTACAAGAACCTGCCAGTGTTTTTTCTGTTTTTGTGTTGCTTTTGAAGCTACAGGGGGTGCCACACAGTGATCTGTGTTTCGATTAGATTTAGCTTGACAATTCGCTGCCATATCTCCACTTCTGCATATCAAGAGTCTCTGTTCCCACTCTCAAAACAAAACATGGCTAGAAAGTGAGACTTGAAGGCTTTAGAGGATCAACAAAACATTGTTTCCCCCCTCTTTGTTTTTTCTTCTTTTTTTTTTTGTTGCTTTCCTCTAAAGTTCCCTCTTAGCGCAAAGTTTCAGAAGTTCTTCTGTTAGAGACTCCTTATACTTTCATTCGTGACTGCAGGAGATTAGGTCTAAAAGGTTAATACAATCACATGAGCTTCACATTGTGCTTTGTGCTACCAGGCAGCAGCTTTTCATTCGTAGCTTGTGACTGACCTGGAGACGGGGATTATTACAATGATGCATACTGTATTTTCTATTAGGCCAACATGCTGTAAATTCTTACTAAATCATTAAACATAACTTCCCATCTAAGTCTCTTTGTGCCAAAACAGTACTGTTGTAGTTCTGTTGTGTTGTGTGCGTGCGTGTGTGTACGTGGTCAATGGGAGGAGCTGGGCTGTGATGCCATAAGAGTTACTGTCTGTATTTCACATGTCACTGTTGGAATTTCAGTTGCGCTCTCCATGAAAAAAAGGGTGGTAGGTGAGTCGCCAGCACTAACCTCAATCCCATGGCTGGCATGGCACTCAGGCTTTACTCACACTAAGACGAAGCACTCAGCAGCAGCAGAAATACATGGTGCATTTCGTCATCCTTCTGCACAGTTTACATACATAGGTAATGATTAATACAATCAGGTAGATTTTAAGATTAGTTTTTTGGCCTTTTTGCCTTTATTTGATTGACAGTGAAGATAGACAGGAAATAGGGTGAAAGAGAGGGGAATGATGATGGGTCATTTGCCCAGGTCACCTGAGTATGTGGAAAGCACTCTACCAGGTGAGCCAAAAAGTGCCCCATTTTCAAGTCTTATTGAACATTAAACACTATATATATTTGCAAATGTGTCTGGTGAGTTTATTTTAATTACATATTTCAATAGTGAAGCAACATTTGTACTAATTAAAAGGATTTTGCCTGACATTTCTCCGCAGTTTTACTTTCGTTGCACCAAAACTCTTCCTGGCGTTCTAACATGTGCCCCTTTCAACCACATTCATTTTCTCTTGTAGAAAAACAATGCTCTTATTGTAGTCCACAGAATTGCTCCTGGTGTCACAGCATGTCTTCTTGTTCAGCTGCGTGCCTCATATCTTGAAGGATCGGTCCCACAAAAGGCTGCTGGAGTTTTCTAAGTAATGGAACAGCAGTTAAGAGGCAGGGATTCCCCTGTGGAGGCGAGCTGGTGGAAAGTTGTCAATGGCTTGTTAAAATATTAGAGCAGCCCTGCTGTGCAACGGAGAGGCTTAGAAGGAGGTTGAGGTCATAGTCGGAGACCAGCAGAGGGGGCTGTCCACATTTAAAGGGCACTAACAGTCAAGGAATGTCCATTGCTGCATATCATTTGTTCAATAACTGGTGACTCCTTGCTTCAGCATCGCTTTTAAAGCCTTCCACTCATGTTAGAAGATATCCCATTGATGTAGAGAAAGTACATTTAAAATTACAGTTTATTTAGACTACAAAATGAAGTTCCTTTTCATCTCAGCTCTTTTCCTGTTAACTCTCCGTCTGCTCTCTCTTTCCACTCCTCTGCTCTGTCTATGTCTGTAATTTCAGGAATTTTTCAAAAGGATGTTCCCCAAATATCTAGGACATCTTTTTAGGTCACCATTAAAATGATCGACCAAACTTATAAAACATGCAGAGAAGTTACCTTTTTTGTTTTTTTTTGCATATATGGAGATCTGAGCCTTCCTGCCGACACAAACAACAACATCAACCAGTAGCAACAACAACGAAATAATGTATGCCCTCATTATTATTCCTATTTAGAGTTCTAATTTATTCGGCCTTAGTGGGGAACAGCCGTTTCAAAGGAAAACCATGAAGTGTGGCTTGTTGATAAGGCACAAAAGTTAAGTCAAATTATTCCGTCACCTTTTCTCTTTTCTCCTCTTTTTTTCTCACTGAACACAAACACAGACTCATTGCTCCTGCACATCAATAAGTATCCACATTTCAAGCGGTGACAATTTGCAATTAATTAAAGCGAATGCATATTTCCTTGCCTGCTTACTGCTTAGGATTTGGAAAAAAGGCTCAATGATCTGTTTCTGAAAGAAGAGAAGCCTCAAAATCCTCCATCAGCTCCATATGTTTGGAACGATTGACAGCTGCGATATGAACTGCCAAAATAACAAGGAACTCCTACTCAGAAATGAACATCCAACACTAGAATAGACTGTGTTAAGTCGTCTCTCTTATTCTCCACTTAGACAGCACTGAGTTGATGAGTTGGTCTCGCAATTGCCAGTGGGAAAGCAAATATGAGCACACTGGCTGGAGCACATTTGTCTGTGCACTTCAACCACTACTCTCCTGTGCTCACATTGTTTTCTGTCAGCGTACAACACGAGTTATATCTTTTTCTGCCATCTAAAAAAAAAAAAGCCCAAAACAATACCTCCTGCCTCTTGCTTGTAAATGGAACACTTATATAAGACACCATTGTGGATTACGTAAATGTCTCAAAGTTATCAATATTTCATCCTCTGTGCGTTTGATGTGTTTAGTAATTGGATATTTATGTTGTGGGCATCCTCTCTCAAAAAAACCCCCATCGCAGTTTGGCATTTGTATATGCATCTGTTTACGTCCTACACTCTAAGTAGGTCCAGGCATGCACAGACACACCTAATTTGTGCACTTTTTTCAATTGCTTAAGTTCATTTAGTATTTCTAGTTTGTTCGAGGGTGTGTTATAGTTGATCATCGAGTCCTTTATAATGTCAAGCTTCCAAAGTTTGAGGAGGGTCCACAGGAAGAAGCACTTGAGTGTGCACCGAGGCAACACACCTGCTATTATTAACTGCATGCATGTGTACATAGGTTGTTTTTTTTTTTTTTGCTTCACCTCACTCTGGGATGGTCAAATAGAGGAAAGAGCTCAGAGGTTGGTCCTTTCCTTTTGGTGTGTGGTGTCTCCCAAGGGCGTGCCGAGCTGGTGGTTCCTCTTTGATGAAGACAGAGAACAAGAAGAAGAGGAGGAGGAGCACTCGTATGGGACTCCTTTGTGGCAACTTGAGTCTAATAAATGTTTCACATTACTGACAGTTAACTGTGACAAAAGAAGCGTCTGTGTCTAGAAAGTGTCTGACAAAACCATTGAAGGAGCAACCGGGGTATCATACAGTGGAAGTAGCTGAGTGCAATATAAAAGAACATAGAAAGGCAGGATATGGATTTGACTAAAGTGGATAATGAGAATAGCGGAGTGACCTCAAAAATGTAGTTCCCTTTTGTAGCCAAGCGAGGGTGCTGTTGGGTTTCCATTTAAAGATCCCAGAGGAACTGGAAAAAAGAGCCTGCCAAGACAAAAAAGGAAAGAAAACCACAGAGAAGGGAACAGTGAGATGTAGAGGAGGAGGGAGTGAAAGAAGAAGCCTGACTAGTACCTTCACACTCCATTACATCACTTTTCTCTATGAGAATACTCCTGTATGGCTTACGTCAGCAGGAAAGACTCCAATTACTGTGTTGTTACAGGAGAAGCACCAGCTTCATTTTATAACACAACAACAAATATGAGCCAACTTGTGAAGGCCCACTAGAAGAAGACATATAACATTTATGTTGGCTTGTGTGCGGTAGTCAAGGAATGAGGGTGACGGCTGCAGATGTGGTTTAACTTTACAGCTGTGTGTCACACTAAAATAATGTGGCTTATTTTAGAATAAGTTAGTACTATAGATAAAATAAAATGTACCTTTCTTTTGCTTCCCTTTTTATCCAGCCCCCCAAAAAAGAGCTTCACACTTTCAAGTGACTACACACATTTCAGATATTGCGTTACATACTTGACCTTACAAACAAATCTCAGTAAATAACTAAGTTTAACTTTAAAAAGCTATGTCAGATAGAAGCAGAAAGAGTCTGAGAAAATTAAGGTTAATAAGTAGAAGGAAATGCAGCTCCTTATTGAGTTGTTCTCGACAGCTTTACTGCTCATCACACTAACAGCACCTCTGCCCCGCTGCTGATGTGCCTGCTTACCTGCCTGCCTCCTCAGCACTTCAGCACAAAGTTGTCTTAAAGTGCATGAGAGAAAAGTCAAGATACAGAGACACGAGTGTGAGTTTTGTGCGCATAGGAATCTTTTGGCATCCGTATTCTGGTATTTCTACATGTTTTGCGCCAGGTGTGTTGCATGCATGTGAATCTGGGGTGAGTGTATTTACAGCTCTGTGTTGTGCTGCGCACTAATGATCTCGAGCGCTATTCCTCTGCCATATAAAAGGAGCTCAGTGCCTGGAGGTCCCAGATAACCCGTTTGTGTGATTTTGCTGTGGCTGCGGATATTCTAGTCTTATCATCAATCATTAGACTTTCTTGCTAGCTGTTTGAATCAGGTTTACCCCGCTGTGGACACATTTAATGTAACAGGATATGTTTGGTTGTGTGTGTGTGTGTTGTGCGACTGTGTGCAAGTCCTGCTGTGATTGCAGATACAGCAACACTCAGCACTGGACATCGCAGCAGGCAGCACCTGAGAAAGACTAACAACAAACATGTGTACGTGTGCTGGGAAAGTGCTCTACTGTGAAGAAGTAAGGAAAGGGAGAAGACAACAGGGTGACCGTTGACATCAGTGTGCACAGTGGCAATACAGTTATACATAAGACACATGGGGTATATGGTCTCCCAGGCACACGCACACAAACTCTATCCAGGTGCAGTGGCTGGTGGCTGCTTGTGATGAAGCAGCTACTCCGAGGCAGAAATAGGTCACAGAGCCTCAGGGCCCCAGAGTAAGGTGGGTAGGCCTCTCTGAATCTCAGTTTTCTTCATATGTGCACATGAGTTAGGACAGCACCTACTGAAAATGAGTCCATTCTGTCCCAAGGCACACATTAGTTTAGTCATGTCAATGTTCATTAATAAAATGGCTTTATACAGGAGAAGTGCCTTTGTGTCTTAGTTCAGTCTACAGTTGTGTCTCTGTTGTAGTCACCTCTGTTGCCCCACCGCAAGAAAATGTTGCTCATGAACATTGTGTCATATTTGTCAGTAGGACATTTATTGTGAGCAAAATTTCTATAGTCAGGCACCAGCTTTCTCTCCTTGTCCACAAAAATCATAAACTTCACTTACACTGCCTGTCAAAATCTCTAAACTGACGTGCATCGAAACAAAGTGGATGCTTTTTTCTCTTAACAGATTCAAACACCTCTGTTTAAGCCACAAAAACCCAGAGCAGATTTTGCAGCTCTTCTGCTGTGTCACCGCTGATGGATAACCTCATTGTCAATTCACTCACCTGCTGTTGACTTCTTTCAGACTTTCCAACTTAAACCCTCAGTGGCATTTGATCATTCTGTTGCAGTGTCCATTTTACATTCTTTCGAGAAAAGATCACAATTGTCTCAACACCTTGTTCAAGGATTTGAATGTGATAAAATGTTTGATGATACAATCCAATCTATCTTTAAGGTCCTAATTGTATCTTTACTTTTTGTGTCAAACTGATGGTGATGGAGGTGTATGGGCACAAGACACACAACCCCCATCCCACTCCATTTAGAAGTGGGATTATGGCTGAGATATGGGAATGAGGCTTACCTGCTAGTCCTGAGTCCCTTAGCAGAGCAGAGATTAACTCTGTACATAAACACATTGGTATTACTGACTAGCAAGGATTAATGGACGCATGGATACAGCGCTGGTTTAAATGTGCAGGCTTTGACGCTTTCTCAATCCACTTTCACTCATCCTAAAGATTACTCCCAGTCAGTCGGGGGGTGCTTTTTGAACATGGAAACTTATTAAGGAAAGATTAGTCAGCATATATAAAAATCGACGGGACAAACTGTTGAGTTGGGCCTCCTCCATTTCACAGTTGAATCATGCTATGTTGTTTACTTAAAAGTTTGCCAGTGTCTGTTGGTGGCTATTTATTTGTCAGAATCAATACTGGTATTTGTTATTTTGTTTACTCGCAAGTTCTGCCCTGTCAGGAGTCGGTAGCTATTTGTTTGTCCAGAATCAATATTTTTGTTACATCCTTACCTGCAAAGCAAAGCAGCTGCCATCACAGGGAAAAGATGTTATGTAACTCAACAAGAAGCCCACCGAAAGGAAGTTACTGTAAGTGTACGATGAGCGTACAGGGCTTACATGCATGTGCATAGCTTTGACTGACATTCGCTTTGTCAAAGACCAAATCAGGGGAAGGTAGTGATTGGTTGTGGCTCATTTGAAGCACAAGTTGGAAATGTAATTGGTCTCCTGACACATGCACACTCACAGGCTCCTTGTCTGTTTTCCATGCCTTTGAACACATCAGAATGCATTATCTTGAGAACAAAACTGTGTGCGTTGGATGGTGTTGATTAGTCAATTACACAACAGGGAGTGCGATAAGAAAACTCGGGTGGATCTCATTAATATAATGCCTCGTTATGTCCCGCACCAAGTCAGTCACTGGCGAGAGATCCCCCCCACTTTTGGATCATCCAGTGTGTGCTTGTCAGTAACAATAAGTCAGTCAGAAAAAGTGTTATAGCTATGATACATAAATGTAGCTGCTATAATTAAGTGTTAACGATCCTGACACTCAGCACAAATGAGTGTGGGGTATTTGGGACATTTTTATACAAACAATTATGTGCAGGCCTCTCCTCTGACAACATTAGCAAAAAACTAAAAAGTTCTCCTTTTTGCTCAGACATAGCCGCCTAATAAACTTGTACAGCAAAACTCAAAATGAGCTCATCATGCTCTGAAATCTGTGTTTGGTCTCTGGATACAGACTATCTGTCAAATATTAGGTCAGGAGTTTCAGAGGAGCATTCTTGTTGTTCATTATTCCGCTGCTTATACCGTGGGAGACATGAAGAAGTCTCGCTTCAGGTTTCAAGGCAACGTTACAGCTATATGCACTGGATACAAAGCATGTCTTTTCATCTCAACTTTTATGAGAAACCTACTTGCTATTTATATCTCATCAGCGGCAGGAGGGATGACAGCAACCATCTGATTCTGTATACTCGCTCACTATCACCTTTTGAAAAAAATTAAGCAATCAGCAGCAGTGTCTTCAGCCCGTCTCTGCACAAGTGTCTCGCTAACGTCCCTGATGGCTTACTTACATATAAAAAAATCATCTTCAAAAGTCATCTTCTCATGACAACTTTAGCAAATCAAAGGCATCTCACGCGTGTAACTGTATGAAGTGCATAAACATGTAATTGACAAAACATTAGAAAGAGAACAAAGATTTCAATAATAACTTTAACAAAATGAGTGCTTTCTGAGGTGCGACTTGCTCGGATGAAAGTGGTAATTCTGCGATGGGAGGGGTGGGAAAACACAAAGGCACACAGGAACGAACAGCCAAGTGAGAAAAAAAAAGGAGAGAATTTTACCGTCTGACAGGTGGCATACTTTCTCTGCAATGATCCTCCCGGTATAACTAATAATAACACGCCTTGCAAATGATGTAAGGCAGCAGAAAGAAATTTAATGATGTTCTTAACTGCTGGTTGCAATAAAGTAAGTAACAAAAATAAAACACCCTAAATTGAAGATGATAATGACAAAAATAAAAAATAAATAAAAAATCCAGAATGGGGGAACATTTTTGTTTTAAAAAATAAAATTAAAATGCTCTATAATGCTTCCAACTCCAATAATTAATATACATTTTCCAACCATTGGAGTGTTGCTCATTTAATGGGATTCATCTAATTACGATGTTTTCAGCTTGTTGTCTTGCCTCTGGGATCCGTTCTCTCTTTCTACTGTGCCTGCAGGAGCCTTGTGTATCTAAAGATCAGAGAACCTATAAGGAGCGTTTTTTTTTAATGGCTGCGTCTCTTTAGGCAACGGCTCAACTTTCTCCTACTCACAAACTTTTCCTGAAGCGGTACACTCGACCCTCCACTAAATCTGCACATTTCCTTTCTGTGTTTGCTTGGTACCACAACCCTACTTGGCTGTGCCCATAGTAAGTGGAGCAGAGAGGGGACACTTCTTTCTTTTCAAATGGCTTCAGAGGGTATCAGCTTTAATTGCCGTCAGAGCTTTTGTAGACTCTTAAACAATGTTGCTCATGGAACAATGCCTTTTATTTAAATTGCCATAAGTCACCAGAACTGATCAATACACATCCTGGTCTTTAATTTGATATAGTTAAGTTAATAGGTAATGAATGCTTCTTGTTACCTCCAACCAACGTTGGTGTTCATACACTTGTAACTGTATTAGAGGATGCTGTTGTAATGAACAATCTATAAACTAACCAATGAAAAATACAGCTGTAGGTGTAGAGAGTCCTGACATGATAGTACGACTTGCCTCTCCCTGGTGGAAGGTTTTCTCAGTCTTCCCACTCAGCATGTGTGAGCTGACTTGTCTCCCGCAGTTACACAGAACATTCTCAGTTCGAGATCATTTACAGTTTAACACAGCTATTGGACTACTGCTGAATTATCTTTTGGAAAGCAAACTCCGGAGTCCTAGGCCAACTGTCTGACAACACATAAAGTGAAAATGCATTGTTTTTTTCTATTCTATTCTATTTCCCAGAGGGTTGTAATGTCTACATGTGAAACACTACAGCAAATACAAACAGAGCTTAGCTATAGCATAGCAATGACACAGCACAAAGTCAAGTCAAGTCAACACAACAGGACAGGACAGGATATACACTCACAAAAAACTATAGTTCTGAATCAGTGGCCTTGTCAAAATTGAGAAATGAATTCAGATGTGATACCACCTGAATTCTGTACTTTGCTGTTTACATTGTTTTTCATTTTTATACTGAACAAAAATGTAAACTCAACACTTTTGTTTTTACCAACATTTCTTTTGAGCTGAACTTAAAGATCTAACACTTTTGATATGCACACAAAAGGCCTATTTCTCTCAAATATTGTTCACAAATATGTCCAAATGTGGCAAATACAGAGCATGATTATTTCACAGGTGTGCCTTAGGCTGGCCACAATAAAAGGACACTCTAAAATCTGCAGTTTCACTGTATTGGGGGGGGTCAGTCAGAATCTGGGGTGACCACATCTCCTTTGCACAGAGTTGATTAGGTTGTTGATTGTGGCCTGTGGAATGTTGGTCCACTCCGACCACGATGAGGACGACGAGCGCAGACGAGCTTCCCTGAGACAGTTTCTGATATTTTCTGCAGAAATTCTTTGGTTATGCAAACCATTTGTTGCAGGAGCTGTGTGGGGGCTGGTCTCAGAGGATCTTGGAGGTGAAGATGTTGGATGTGGAGATCCTGGGCTGGTGTGGTCACGCGTGGTCTGCGGTTGTGAGGCCGGTTGGATGTACTGCCAACTTATGGTTCACGGACAACAGCTCAGGTGGACTTTCCAGGAAGTCAGCATGCCAATTGCACACTCCCTCAAAACGTGCAACATCTGAAGCATTGTGCGATAAAACTGCACATTTTAGAGTGGCCTTTTATTATGTCTTGAGATATTTGAGGGAAATAGGCCTTTTGTGTACATAGAAAAAGTCAACTCATGAAAAATGGGGGCAAAAACAAAAGTGTTGCGTTTAAATGTTTGTTCAAAATCATTCTATTGATTCCTTATTGTTTTGCTCAAGTAACACTTTCTATTGTTTGAAGAGTAACTCTAAATGTTGCTGATAAATGCTTTACCAGTGATGAGATGGATGAGTCTGTTAAAGCGGTTTCTTCATTTATCATTAGCTGTTGAGATGACTGTTCAGTGAGTTTACTCTTAGCTTTAAACGTTTGGGCTTTTTATAGTGGAATAATTAACAATGATTTCATCCATTTCATTATTGCAGTAACCGTCATTGCGCTGATTAATTACATTCCTTAAATTGTGATCAGTCATTCTCCTACTTAGAGGGCATTAATCTAGCCAGACTCAGCCCCAACATTTGTTATTGCTATGACTGCTGTATTATTTCACATTGTCCTCTAACTCAAAAAGCCAGAGAAAACCATCTTTTATCTTAGTGATCAGTGAGGCTGAAAACACAAAGGTATCTTATTCAAAGTCCAAAAGGTTATGTTCATCAATTAAACCATACACAAAAAAATGAATGGTAAATGTTAAGATGCTCCTGTAAAAGACTGCATTGAAGGAAAGGCGGGGACTTACATAAAATGTACACATGGTTTAGATTTGTTTAGTTTTCCATGTGTTATAGCTTTTGCAAATTTTGTTAGCGCCACAATTTCCATGTTCACTTTGTTGTGTTCCAGTATGCTAGAGGTTTACTCATATTTTCCCTATAAACTACTCTTTTATTCAAATTACCAAAGTGTAATGATGTTTTTATTCAAATAGCCAAATACAATAAACTGGGTGAGATTTATCTTCTGGAAAAAAAAGATTGGATACAATTTTATAATAGACTACTCCCTACTTTTTTATTACAATTACTTACTATTGGCAAATCCGTCTATGTTTTTAGTATGCAATAATTCATAATTAATGCTCTGTCTATGATCAGCTCATGACAAACTGTAGTATTTCTGATATGATAATATATAAAATTATTTTATCATTAGTCTTAATGAGCAATTAATGATAATGGCGTAAAGGCCTATTGTAGTTCATTTTTATCAGGCTAATGAGCAACTTCAAAGCCATTTGTGAGAACGATAAATGATAGAGGCCAATATTTACCTGCTCTTCACCTTCTGAGGGTCAGCCATTTGCCACAAAAGGTAATCCTACACATTTTGTAATAAAAAAATAAAAAAATAAATACAAAATTTAAAAGGAGTTTGAGTTTTTCAACACTGTACTCCATTGTGATTGAGACACTTGTGCATATGTTTGGGCCCTAGTCTATATATTGTAGGTGAAAACAATATTCTGCTTGTCTTTATTTAATCAGTATGTTTGACAATCAAACAAGATGAGTTTTATTTTTAGAATATTTTCTAGTACATCATTTTAAAATGCAAATGTTTTATCACGAGGACACATTCTCTCATCAGTACCAGGGATATGTTATACAGTATATCTTTTTGTTTGTTTGTTTAAATATAACCTGAGTCTGTTGTCCCAGTAATGCCAAAGGTTATGGTCCATTAATACAGGTATTTGACTGCCATTTAGGGTTGCTGCTTCATTCTTCAATTTTATGAGAGCAAGTGTATTTCAGCAGCTAAAGGCTTTTCCTGCAGAGGACAATATCTGTAAGTACCAAGTATAGCCCAATATCACAACAACAGCCACCTCAACGGGCTCAACAGCCGATAAAAAATGTAAGTAATATTTATAATATTGTGTGTTGTTACTTATACACATATTGGTAGTATGTGATGTTTTCATCCATAGATCAACACAATGAATAATACCACTGATGGAATGTGTTCCTTGCCACTCTTCTGCAGTCCTGATGCATCGTGGGTGGCCAATGTTGTGAGTGTGTGTTTTCACCTTCCTCCTAATATCTACATCCTGCATCTGATTCTGTCCAGAAACTTGATCACTGCAGAGTTCTTTCCTCTCAACATGGCTATTTCTGACATCTTCATCAACCTTCATAGCATTTTAAGAGTGGCCGCTGTTTTCTTTGAATTCAATTCCATCTTTCAGGCAGATATAGTATTCTTCCTGGGATTCATTTTAACAAGTCGCCCTTTGCTTCTAACAGTGATCTGTGTGGAGCGATACCTTGCTGTTGCCAAGCCTTTGTTCTTCATGAGGTTTAAACACTTCAAGTACAAACTGCCTGTGACTGTTATTATCTGGTTACTGACATTACTTTCTGGCCTTGGTATTGTCTTATTGAGTCAGACATTTTATTTCATTGTAACAGTACAGATGATAGTAGTTTGTGCAATAAAGCTGTATTGTAGTATTGCTACTTTGTATCTCCTTAAAAAAACTGGTCCAGGGGAAAAGGTTGACTCAAGAAATGGGATGAACAATGTAAAACTTAAGGCTTTCAAGAGAATATTTATCATCACAGTATCTGTCATTCTAACATATTTCCCTTTGATTTGTATATTACTTTTGGCCAACAGGTTTTCCAAGTCCACGTTCATAAGAATCCAAACTTTGTGTTATGTATGCACTGCAACTTCAGGGTTTGTGCAATCTCTACTTTTCCTCGGCAGGTATCAAAAACTGCCCTGTATCAAATTTAGAAAGTGCTTGTAATGACTGAAGGTAACTACTAGTGTCTGCAAAACGTGGCAAAATTCAAACTAAGAAAAATGTGCAGTAAAACAATAAAACAATATAAATATTAAAAATAAATATTACCATATAAACTGTATTTGTTTATTTAACTGTATAATGGGTTGTGTTGATCTGTTTGATGTATTTCTTGTTGCCAATTGTGATATTAATGCAAGATGGCTGTGGGTTGCAAATAAGCATAACACTTACTGGTACAATGTGTAAAAATATGTTCAAATTGCATTACTTTGTAGCTTGCATATTGCCGTTAAAGAGAAATTTATTCAAGCATTCTCTTTTCCTTTTACACTTTGGAGTGTGAGTGGTATAGTGTTGCAGTCAGAGTTATTTCTTGCACTTGTGGACAGTGTGGCAGCATTTGTGAACATTTAGGACTTGTTGAATCATGTTCCTGTTTTGTTAACAGTCTGAGCAATGACTATACAACTGATCATTTGAATATGCAAATAACAGACACAACATTTAAATGTCTGTCTGCAAAATTGAGCTGGTAATTACAAGCAAAGAACACCCTGAACTAAATGTGTGCAAGTTAATTGGATTTTGTGCAAGTATTCCGGGAGTAGATGAAGTGTAATAGTAAACTGAACTGCAATAAAACTTCAAAGCCCCCTAACATTGATATCTGCCCTTTGTAAGTCAGTTGAGTGGTGTTTCTGTCATGACTAAGACTGAGAGTGACTGTTTGACTTGAGATCCTATACACACCCCACCACCGCAGCCACCTGCTGGACATGAACGACGCCTTTGTGATTAACACCACTATCTCATTAGCCTTCCACTCATGGCTTGTAAACACAGCGGCCCAAAAAAATCAGTGACCTAGTCCGTTTGATGAGAACACATCATAAAATAAATTTCTAAGTGTTCTTGCAGATGACATTTTAAATTGTGAGCCACAAAGTAGGAAGAAAAACGCCTCAAACATGTCCCCAGCAGTGACATAGGTACTACAACAGAAGTACACTCACCATAAAGTGATTACTTAATCCTTCAAAATCTTTATTGCACAATTATCCCACATGTTAGGATTGTCTTTAAATTAATCTCAGTTCTGTGCTGTGTAAAAAGTGTTTCTCCAAAGATAAAACATGTAAACATCTGTGAAGCTGAGTTCCTGTCAAGTTCACAAAACAAAATCTGCACCTACCCATTAAAAAAAAACAACAACACTATCCACATTTAATTTTATAGATATTCATGTAATGATTCATTAAATAAAGTAACATTATATCATAGTTAATGGCTGCATCACAGTTAATAAAGTGAGTAGTATAGTATATGATGTATAAATGACATGCCATTTGAAGTGGTGCACTCAAAGTACACTCAAAGAAATAAAACAAAGAAAAGAAAATGTGCCATTCACTAAGATGGTAATTGAATGGCACTGGCTAGTCAATGTGCTTAGTATTCAAGAGCGAATGTAAACCAATGCAAAGCAGCCACTCGGCCTGGCGTCGTGCTGTTTTGTGTTGTTTTGTTGCTTTATTTTTGGAAGGAAAGTAAAGGCTCTAAGTGCAGCTGCAGGCTAGCCTGTTGGCAGCTGTATGCTAATGGATGCCTTGTTTCTGACATTGAAATCAAAGCAAGTCTTATTCTGGTCACTGCTCGCTGTCCTATCAGTAAAAGGCATATGTAGAATAAAGAAATGAATGAATACATTTTGTATTTTATTTTATTTATTGTTTATTTAACCAGGTAGGTCAATTGAGAACCAGTTCTCATTTACAATGACAACCTTGGTCCCATGTGTGTGAATAATGTAATGTTTGACCAAATAGGATTAGGATCTTTGTCTTATTTTTGGGAGCATGCTAAAACTCACTTTGGAATGCACTTTTAGGATGTTGCATGGTGGGGGAAACTTTAACTGCAACTCAAATGAGATATTTGGGGAGACAAACACAAAACAGAACTCTGCTACAGATCAAATAATTGTCACTGATATGAGTTATTTCTTTCATCACTCGTGTCACTTTCACACTCCTGCTACCTTTCCGCCTGCCCTCATTCCTCACCTTTGATTTTCTCCACACGCCTCTTTCTTTAATCCCATGAAGCGTCTTTTCACTTCTGTCGTCTTCATTTTTGTTTTCCTTCTCAATTCCCTTTTCTGTCTCCCTCCACCTTTCTCCTCTCTCTATCTTCCCATGCCTTTCCCTTCCGCTCCATGTAGGCTCTGTGATATGGAAATGCACAGACAGCTGCTCTGGATCTCCAAGTTTTGATTTCGTCGTTGGTGTAATTAACGGCTCTGCGAACTGTGACTCATCCTTAACTAGGTGAGAGTGAGCTCTGTCAACCAATAAGCAATCTCTCTTTTTCTCTCTTTGTGGTCTCTGCTGTCTGTCTCTTTCTGACACACAAACATTATTTGAAAATTTACCCTGGCTCTTGTGCCCAAAGCCAAAAGCTAATTGCAACTAGTATGTTTAGTCGGTGGCTTTAAAGGTTGGTTGGTCATTAGGGTTATTTCACTTTGGATTAGGTTGAGCCTGCATGAGTATGTAATCTTAGAATGTCTATGAGCACAGTTGTTTCACATCAAGAAGGTCTTGGGTGTCTGCATAGGTTTCCTCATGTTTTCCCTACCACCAAAAAACAACAAAAAAAGTAAATCTCCTATGGTACCAGGATTTCAATTCCTTCATTCATTCATTTTCTTCCACTTAGTAGCGTTATGGGTCGTGGGTAACTAGAGACTATCCCAGCAGCTTGGAGCCAGTTAGTCGCGGGGCTCACACTTAAAGGCAGACGGACAACCATTCACCCTCACATTCATTCACAAGGGATACTTTAGAGTTGCCAAACGACCTACACATGCATGTGTTTTGACGGTGTAAGGAAACCGAGGGAAACTGGTGCATGCAGAGTTTACATTCTAATGTATAATTTGGGATTGGTACATTATAGTTAACCTTGTGCTACAGCTGGATTATCTACAGCTGGATTCTCGCAAGATTTTGGGGTTTACTAACTCTCAAAAAAAAAATCCATCTTGAACTGCTCCAAGCAAAGTATTCACGGAAAAACCAATGATGTGGCGGTACTGACAGTTATGGGCATGTTTAAAAGTTGAAGTTGTAGCAACCATTTTCCTGTTACGAGTGTAAACAACATAGCACTGCTCTGTTGGATAAAAACTGTATTTAATCACAGATGATAAATCCAATCACAACTAAATATTCGTTTAAATTACCTGCGCTTTTGCAAATGCTTTTAATGGGAGCCCTCCCAGGACCCTTTATTACAAAGCTAGTTGAACCTACTCTGGATATGTCTCTCCTACTCATTTAGACAAAACCTACCAGTGCCAGTCCAGATAAATTATATCACAAAGCGGGTTTCTCTGCGGAGCAGACAGCACATTCATGTGAAACAAGCAGAGAAGGCACTAATCTACCAATCACACAAACATGTGGGAGAGAATTAACATGAGAATAACATGAAATTACACTAAACCCGTGCAAAATGAAGAGCACCAGTAACTAAATGATACTGTACATGCGCACAAAGTAGCTAAAGACTAACAACTAACAGAAGTGTGGAATCTACATTTTAAATGTTGCACTAAAATAAAAATCAAGGAGTTTGTTAACCCATTTTTAACACAATGCCATTCACGTTTTTAAACCTCTAAGTTACAATTTGTGGTCTAGTCAGTTGGTGCTTGTGCAGACACTCTTCGAAACCGGCAGCTCGTTTTTTATTGCTGGTTGGTCAGTGGGACGTGTGCCTGTCCTCCACCTGGAATTTAACCTGCTTTGGAACAGGT
Source organism: Perccottus glenii (assembly GCA_024416835.2). NCBI lineage: Eukaryota > Metazoa > Chordata > Actinopteri > Gobiiformes > Odontobutidae > Perccottus > Perccottus glenii. The sequence goes on from CM044549.2 coordinate 18,322,563, forward strand.
TAGGTATTCAGCATAAGTTTCAATAGTGATCTACCTTGTAGAAAGTGCACCAGCTGAGTGATACCATAAACGCAGTGTAAACCCTGAACTTACCTCGCTAACCTCCTAATCCACCTTTGTATTACAGGGCCCAGATGGTACTGTGGAACAGGCTATGTACTGTGGAGCAGTATATGGCTTGTCAGGTTACATTATAATGTTAAAAACTGCAATCCAACTGAAAGAACATCTGAGACATACAGTATATTGTCATGGCATGTAATGTTTATATCCCACTTCAGTATGGACTTATAGGATTGGAAATACCAAGATGGAAGTCTGTGACAACCTCCGCACAGAGTAAGTTGTCATAGGGCGGCAGTAGCTCAGTGGGTAGAGCGGCCATCCTTCGACCGACGGGTTGGCGTTTCGATCCCCACTCGAAACATCCCAAAACATCATAACATCCTGCTCTCCCCCACATACTGTTGTCCTTGGGCAAGACACTTACCCTACCTTGCCTCCAGTGGTGTTCCAGCTGTAACACTGGTACATAGCTTAATGTATGTAAAGCGCTTTGAGTGTCTACTACAGTAGGTGGAAAAGCGCTATATTAAAAAAAAAAAAAAAAAAAAAAAATTATATGTGGAGGAGACTGTGACAAACTTTTCAAACAAAATAAAATAAAAATCACATTCACCAGGTATGTAGGAAGTAGTCATCTACACCAGATATAGAGGTGTCTATAATTGGGAGACCTGAGACAGTCATGTTGTTGCTCGGGCCATAATGGGGTGTTTCAAAGGTCCTGTTGTAAGGCTGAACCCCTGTCACCTGAAGACTTGTCTTCTATTGAGCTGCAGCCAGAGGATAAACCTTTGCCCCTTTACCTCCGCAGCTGGATTCTTACACAATTTAAATAAAATCCATCTTGTAGTGGTCTGGGCAATGCAATTCGGACCAATCAGTTAACCAACCAACCAACCAACCAGTGTGGCAGTACCGCAGTTATGGCCATGTTTAAGATTTGAAAACAAAGTAACCATCCGGCCAGTCAGATTATTTGCCCCTATTTCCTGCTGAGATGTTTGTATGTGACAACTTGCTCCAAAATGACTGTATCCTCAGACCTATAATTCAAATTCAAAATCCCTTTAATAATCCCTAAGGGAAAATTCACTTGAGAGGTCTCTTCACTCTTTGAGGCGGCAGTAGCTCAGTGGTAGAGCGGCCGTCCTTCAACCGGAAGGTAGTAGGTTCGATTCCCGCTCTCCCCACAGTTCATACTGTCGTTGTGTCCTTGGGCAAGACACTTAACCCACCTTGCCTCGTATGAATGTGTTAGAATGTTGATGGTGTTGGTCGGAGAGGCCGTAGGCGCGGAATGGCTGCCACGTCTCTGTCAGTCTGCCCCAGGGCAGCTGTGGCTACAGATGTAGCTTACTACCACCAGTGTGTGACTGTGGAGTGAATGAATAATTGATATGTAAAGCGTCCTTGAGCTCTGGAAAGGCGCTATATAAATAAAACAATATATATATTTGAAGAGAGTGAGGTATATCTTAAATTACAGAAGGAAATTGTATTAAACAAGAAACTCTAGTCAATAGTGTTAAATGTTTAAGGTTTGTGTCTAGATGAAAATTATTTAGACTAAAAGATTCACCATCAGTAGTTAAAACAATACGTTTACTGTATTTTTTACTTACTTTTTTCTAATTAAAGTGGGACAATTTTTACTGACCAACAGCCACTGCCCTAAAGCTAAACCACGTAGCGTTATCGTCCTGTGGTCTCTTGCCTATATTTCTAAATCTTTTTCCATCTTCTCCCCTTTCTCTCAGACCAGACCTGGTGGTGAGTATCCTGCTCTTTGGCCCTCTCTTCCTGCCAGAGCCTACTTATCTCTTTAATGGGGATATCAATTAACATGGGAAACTGGGACCCCTAGGCCCTAGGAGAATTAATGCATAACATCTTACGCCACAGAGACAGGCTCCAATGCGCTCATCTGCTCATTCTTATGTGGGCTTTCTTCTTTTCATCCTCCTTTTATGGTGGGTTGCGTCTGCAAAAAAAGCCCAAGCCACTTACTGTTCACACGGTTAGCACTAAGTTTTATGTTACATGTCGACGGAATCTGCAAACTTGGCCCAGTGATCTGAAGTGGGTATAGAATACAAATAGATAATTTAGATACAAAACAATAGTTAATTAAAACCAACCATTAATTTATCTTCAACTGCTTATGCTTTTCCCTGGACGACCGAAGCAGGAGCTTGGTTTGCATTGCCGGAAGTAAGTCCGACCTGTTCCCGGTGCATGTTGGACTCTGGCAGGGCGGCCCTTTGACACTAAAAGGACAAGATCTTGGATACAGGCAGCTGAGTTTCCTCTGCAGGGTGGCTGGCTGTTCCCTTAGAGATAGGGTGAGGAGCTCGGTCCCTTGGGAGGAGCTCAGTGTAGAGCCGCTGCTCCTCTACATCGAGAGGAGCCCACTGAGGTGGCTCGGGCATCTGTTCTGGTTGCCGGGAAGAGGCCCCGTTGAAGACCTATGACACGCTGGAGGGACTATGTCTCTCAACTGGCCTGGGAATTCCTCAGTGTTCCCCCGGAAGAGCTGGAGGAAGTGTCTGGAGATAGGGAAGTCTGGGCGTCTCTGCTTAGTCTGCTGCCCATGCGACTTAGCCCCGGATAAGCGGAAGATGATGATGGATGGATGGGCTTATGATTTTCAGGTTGCAGGTATTTGGAGCCTATCCCAGCTACTTGCCTTTGGGGCAGCTCCACTTTACAGACATGTCTATCAAGAGTGGAAGGAAGCTGGAGTTTACAGAGAGAGATTGATCCCATGACCCTGTGAGGCAATATCAAAGTGTGCCCTTTGTCAATGTCGCTCAACATACAAAACATTAACTTGAAGGACATTATTTTGACCTTTTACTAATATAGCTCACTGACAGGTAGTGGGAAAACCACGTTATGGCTAATCTTGGCATATGCATACTTATACAGTACATGTACACTCATAAAATAGTTGCTTGCATTAATCTAACCATAAATTTAAATCTTTTTAGTATTATTAAGAATTCAGTTTTGTGCAGAATGTAACAGCTGGAAGAGCGGGCCCTATGTCTTGCTCAACAAACTCACTGAACATGCTGCTTTTGGAAAAAAAATTAAACCTGCTCATCTGCAACTTTTTTCAGAACCCCAAAGAATTTCATAACAATGCTTCAACAATGTAATTGTAATTACACAACTACAGCTGCAGTGTTATACAGGCAGTTTGCCCAAAAAAAATCCAATAGTTAAAAGAAAGCTTGTTTTCATGGTTGCATGCCTAAGAGCACAGGTGTTGCTTAATGCATTAATATAAGTTTTATTCTGAAATGTAATTGAATTCAACAACCAGACACAAAACTAGACATAGTTTTGTGTCTTACAAAAAGTTATATTTTTTGTAAACACTCTTTTCACTGATTGGACTTTTAATAAAAGACAGATACAGGGTGAACAGGAGCATGATATAACAATGTGTTTTTCAGTACTTATAAGCTACCACTCTGTGAATGACAGTATTCATTTATTACCCACCCCCCAATCCCAATCTACCACCATTTTAGAAAGTTAGTATAAATATTTTCTAAAACTGACAATGGTTTGGCTTGAACCTTTTTAAATAAGATTACATTGAGGTTTTATTTTTCTGCTGTGCAGGAGCTTAAGGTCCTAAGGTCAATAGTAAGATGACATAATCAATGTCTAAATGGAGAGTCAGTAGGGAGGTGATGACCTGTAGTGGCAGAAGAAGATACAGACTAAAATTAATGACATTATTGATGTCTGCGGTCATCTTGAAAGAGAAATACATATACGTCCACACACTCACAGCTCTAAGAAGAACAGACAATAAGAATGTTGGAGCAACCCAGTCACAGAAGAAAAAAAAAATGAGAATACATTTCTGAGCCATGAGAATATACTTATGAGGCAAAGTTACACAGTTTAATAGCATCTTATTGGAGGGGACAGTGGGTGGCTTGAATGTTTCAATTTAGCAATACAACATAGAAACTACTACATAGAAAATAAACACCCCTCTCTTATGGGTATATAGGTTTAGGAAATACTAGGAAAGACACAGTTTAAAGATAATGGATATTGAAATAAAGACTTTTCCTAATTCAATGTACTATGTCTTAGAGATTTTTTAAAAATAAAGCAGGATCAGTGTGATATGTTTTTGCATCACAAATCTCATTGGCTATCGAAATGTTTTTTCTTAGGAGGTCAGCTTGATTCATGTCAACTTGTCACACGGCCCTTCAAAACCTACAGCTTGATGTTTTAACTTTTAACTTCAGCCACAGTGCAGGGTCAAAAGGTGAGTCAAACCACCATCTCTGAAATAAAATTCAAAACCAATTGGAACTGATCCCATTTATATCCATTATATTCTGAAGCGGATCAATACTGACAAGGTCTGCAGCTCATCGCTCTGGGGCTGTCAGCAAGGGGAGCCCTAATCTATAGGGAAACAGTGAGCCACCAGCCGATGAAGAAGGGTCGTATAAATTAAATATGGATGTTTATCAAGATGGCTAAGATTTGTTTAGATGTGTGTGTGATTAAGTGTTTGATATTAGTCATATGCCAGGAGTTTATGAGATGGGAGGCAGAGCTTGTCTGCCTGTAAGTGCATACGTGCTCATGTGTGTGAGATTGTGCTCAATGTGTTGTCTTTTTCCTCTTTTTCATGCCGTTCAAAACACTTTTTTCTTATTTAAACCATGTTGCTTTGGTCCCCCCTGAGCTTTCAAACCCCTGGGTGGTCGATATGGCCTAGTTTTTGAATTTCCTGCTGCACACAGAAGCATACAAACTAGCACACACACAATGCACCGTCAGCCCCACTTGCACTGAACACTACGCTAACATGCATTGGTACAGACCTTGTAAGCAAATCAACAAGACACGTATGAAGAAGCTCTGTTCTTTTCATCCTAGAGTGAACAAGAAAAGAAGTGGACACAGAGACAAGCAGACGTAAATGAAGGCGAAGAGAGGGATGGCTGAAAGTATTATAATGTGTGACAGGATATAGTGTCGAGCCAAGACACACACTGTGATTTATCTGTGGTGGTTTTTTTTTGCTGAGCCGGTTGTTGTAGCATTAAAATTATAATGCCAAATATGTCTCAGTGTCTGGCTTGTCTTAATGATGACAGCCCAGGGGATGAGTAATTAAGACAAAGGAACAATGTGCCTATACAGCTTTAATACTTTTAAACTATTATTCAGAGTTATTGTACAGGACACAGATTGACCAAGTAGCAAATGTTATTACTGTGGTTAAGAGAGCTATAATACTCTGAACTGCAGTTCACTGTGAAAAAAGTTTTTGCAGATATTCTGGTTTGTTTGTCCTTTTGTTTGCCCTGTGGTAAAGCAAGACTGAGGGCAACTGTGTCCGAGCACTGCAGTGGCTCATTATCCCACGTAGCAGTAAGTGATAAACTTGACCATCTTCAACTTGGCATGGCATCTTTGACATAGGGTGAAGACACTAACGATCATTTTTAGAGTGGCCAACCATCCTAAATCTTTTCTGTTCCATAAGAATTAGTCTGGTCCATCTCGACCTGAGTTTGATATCTAGGGGATGGGACAAAAGGATGTAAATTTAATTAATCAGAAGAACAAATGACTTGACGTCATGCAACAACAAGTCGGCACATAAAGCCCACCTTGTATTAGATAAATAATTATAATTGGTTGATGGTGGAAGACAAGCTCAATGGGTGGAGATCCAGACCTAGTTGACCTTGCAGTTGGCAAAGAAAGTTTGTGGGTCTTGCTTGCCAGACTAGATATTTCAGAATATTTAGGCATGATAAAGTTCCCCTCACAAATGCAACATCTATTGTCTTTTTTCCCATTGCTTTAGATGGTAAAGCACATGCCAGACCAAATGTTTCAGCATCAAGGTGATTTGTGGAAGCTGAAGGAAAGATGGATTTAGATAAAACGGCATGTGCATAGCAATAAGATGTGTTAGCTTGAAAGGCAGGTTAGACCTAAATCTAGTTGAATCGTGAGTCCCATGGTGACTTGAATAAAACACTTTGAACGCAGTGCAATCTCATGAAGCATTGTGAAAATCAAGAAACTTTAGACTAGTCACATGCCCTATTCTGTGACTTTCTCTCATCGCAAAGACAAGGAGAAATGAAAGCCACATGACTGTAAAACCAGTTGTTTAACTGACCAGTTAACTCATTGACTAACATGAGGGTCCTCTAGCACCGCTGCCCCTCTTTTCAATGTCTCCTCTATTGTTAACATAAAGCAAATGATGTGAGTGAATGTGAGAATGCACACACATATAGGAAGTAATATATCATACAAATCAATAGGGCAACATTTACACAATAGTAGGCACATAACAAAGATCTCCAATGAACCCACATAGATATAAATATGGCTACACAGTCATGCAAAGTACAAAGCTGACGGACACACAAACAAACACACAGCTCGTCCCACATGCTCTGTAAATAGAGAGCAGGATGTTGCAGATATTTGGGTGCATGTGCAAACATGAGATGCTCCTAGAAAGAGAGAGAAACTGGCAGAGAGTAAAAAGCGATGGAGAAGGGAAGAGAGCAAGACTAGCTAACAGTAGGTGGACAGATGAAGTGGTGACTCAGGACCGAGTGTGAAAAGAAGGGATTCAGCATTTGGAAATAGTCTCTTCCTCTGGCTAGTGCTGCGCTCCTTCCTCATTGTCTATGAAGAGTAAAAAATGGAGCATGAGAGAGGCATGAATCTCACCCTGAACTTTGGCCTCTTTATGCTTTCTCCATCAATCTTTTGTCCTCTCTGTACAGTTCTCTCGCACTGTCCTTTCACTTATTGTGCAAAACTCTGTCCCTCTACTTACTATGGTAAGTACAACTCAGAAAGCAAGCAGTAAATATTCCAGTATGCAGGCACCTGGTACACATTTAACAGTATAGTAGCACAATTGTAGTATTAAAACTACAAACTAGCTTCTAGTGTTCTTTACTCACTCATTGCAATGATGCTGTTATATTTGTCAAGCAAAGTGCCATGGTCTGTTTGTGCTCCGTTAACATCTGGCATTCTGCCTTTGCCTGTGGATGTTTCCTTCAGTCCCAGAGGAGGACTAATGGTGAACATGACTACATTATACTGTCCATTTCTGTTTTGGTCTTTGAGTTTGAGTAAGACTGCTTCATAATTTCAGTCATAGTATAAATGACTAAAGACTAATATTACCTTGCAAGGGGTATATAAAGTCATATTTATACAATGAACAGTCAACAAAAATGTAATAAGGCAGCTGTATTTCTCAGATGTCAACGTTTTTTTTTCCTTTTGGCTTTGATTTTTTAAATTCCAAATTAGTGTTTTTCAGGAATGTACTGAAACCTGAGCACACTCACATGCAAACTCAACACAGAATTCCTCGTCTGGCCTGATTTGTAGTGAATGGGATAATTTCTTTATAATTAATTGTTAGAACTTGAGCATGGCTTAACATGACAACTCAGTGGCACACACCTATCTAAATGATAAAGAACATAAATTAAGCCATTAGAGGCTCGTTTTTATGTTGTCAAATAAAAGAGTGCATTTTTTTATTGTTTTACTTTACTTTTTACTTTCTTGCTTCTATAACAAACATTACTCATTGCTTAAAAAAACAGTCTCACACAAAATATTGTATTTGTGTTGTACATTGGCCTGGTTCACCGATATATGACGATCCTCATTCAATTAAGATTTGTTTTTATGTTAGGCTTTTAGAAATTTAACTTGTCTGGCAGGAAGCCCAAAAATCCTGGGTCAGCCCTCAAAGCATTCCAGTGAAGCATGAAAACATGGAGGTATCTGATGAGGAGAGGATCTCTCTTTTTCTCACCCACACGTTATATTGGTATATTGTGCAGGATCTCATATAAGTTATGCAACAAGCAACAAAGAGGATTAACTTCACAGATGTTCTTAGGTGACTATGTTTCCCCAAGCACACATTATCCTGGCTTCACACCAGAAGCGACATGATTTTATGAAGTGGCTCAGGTCATTATGCCCTGGCTCTGGTAACTGGCAGGACTTTACATAAAGCTACAACGTTTTTGCAACAACCTATTCTGTTGAGCGGGTACTCCGGCTTCCTCCCACCGCCCAAACACATGCATAGGTCAACTGAACTTGAATGAATGTGAGAGTGAATGGTTATCTGTCAGCGTCTGACTGAAGTGTCAGCCCGGCGACTAACTGGCCATTCTCCAGGGTGTACTAAGGCCCAAAGTTGCTGTGATAGGCTCCAGTCACCCACAACCCCTAAAAAAATTCATGAAAAATGAATATTCCTTTAAGCACACACTATCTCCACCACTTCAGCGATGTTGTCATATAAAGTTGAGCTAAGCTTGAGTTAAACCTAAAATCTATGTGACTTGATTGTCTTATTTTATTATCCTGTTTGTAGAGAGTGCTCGTGATGGGATCTTCTTCTATTTATACTTTTGGGATACTATATGTAAACTCTACACTATATTTCCCAAGGTTTTAACTTTTGAATTCCAACATTGGCCCTTCAAAGTATAGGCTAGATCGGGGTTACGTTATAGTTGTACTTAGGCTATCAACCTTAATGTTACATCTACAGCACAAAAACAACACATACGAGCAAATGTACTGGTACAAAATCATCTATATTTTGATTCAAAGGCTCTTTAAGTGCTCCTCATTTTGAACTTTTAAGTTATGTGTTAAATGGTCTGCGTGTGAGTCTTACGAGAGCACCTCTGAGCTCCCCTCCCTCTCACTGTCCCCCTCTCTCTCCATGTCTGCGCCCAGCCCGCTCTATCTCGGAGTCTCTCGGCGTCTCTGCTCCGGAGCTTATCTCGGTGCGCATCGTCAGCATCAGTTTGAAGTCAAATCTGACAGCCGCTGCCTCTGACTGGTGCTTTCGTTTTCTTTTTTTTGCTTCTCTTCCACTCTTTCTGGTGGTCAGCCCGTCTCGTTGAAGAGGTACAGTCCGGGATTGGCGTGCTAAACGGGTGTAATTATTGATGTACTTTTTAGGTGTGGGTGCAGAGTAGTATTGAGGAGTAAGAGGTTGACCTCAATAGGCGTCCGGGATATGTGGGTCTGTACGCTGTCGTGTGTCCTCTCCCGTCTGCTTTTCTTACCTTTTTCTCTCTTTTGCAGTTGAGTCGGGACTGTGGGGAGCGCGTCTGGTCGCATGCTTCAACTTGGGGCGAAGAAAGACACGGGAAACTCCTCGGAATTCTCCATCCACCAAGCTTCTGTGCCGATATCCCGGTGAGCATTTCCCGCCAACGATGTTCCATTTCAAGATTAGTTAGCTTAGCCAGTTGTGGTACTAATTACAAACCGGTGTGTGGCTATAAAGAAAGAGCACACTTTTCCTGTTCTGCTGAAACACTTGAAGAAGCGTTTAATGAATTGTTTTGCCGTGTCCAAAGTGATGTAGCACAACACTCGTCTGTTTTAAAAGCTTAGCCCGTGGCAATGAAGTTCTGTCGCTTATTATGCATAGAAATTAAACGTGGCCATTTGTGACAATTATCAGTCAGCATTCCCATCACGGAGAGAGGGGAGTAAAATACAGCTGGTGTGTGTGTGTGTGTGAGGGATAAGAGGAGATTATGATAGGATTGAGTGAGGAGTGTGAGAAGAAACATTTAAGGGATCCCTCAGGGAAGTGCAGCCTTCCTCCTTTTATGAGTGAGATTTTATTAGTCTTTTATTTCCCCACAATGATGACATTGTCTGATATTGTTCTAAAGTCTCTACTTAATATGCTATTATTGTCAGTGCCATTACTCGCCTTTATATGTATATGGTGACATTCCACAGTACTGCAGGGCTACGCTGTAAGGCTCAAATCTATGTGGCCATTTGCTGGCTTTTATTGTCCTGTTTATCAATTAAGCCTGTCTATAATGGAGATATTACACTTCCTCCAACATAAAACATTACTCTCCCACACACCATCCGTTAGCATCTCACCTCCCACATAGCCACACTTGCTGTCCAGAGCCGATTATTTGGTTATGTGCCACCATTTGCACTAATAGAGAGTCCCTACTTAATGTAATGACATCTCGATCAGTCAAGCCATGCACAACAGAGGGCCGCTTAAAGGCCCATAAGCGGTGTCATCAAGGGCAGATTGAAGGGCTGTAAAGACACGCAGGCTATGACAAAGTGCCTATGGAGCTTGTCGAAGTTGTTTGTTGATGTGTTTTGTTGTCTTTGTACAGTATGGGCCTATTATTGTAAAGCATGTACCCTGGATTTTATGTGTGCATGTGTGTCTAAATATGCAGTTGAGCTGCCGGCTCTGCTCAGTCATGTATATGCAAGAAAAGAATAAGTGACTAAAAAGAGAAAAGGAACAGAGAGAAGGAGGAAGGAGAGAAAGAGAGATTATGCTAACTCAAAACTATTGGAGGAAGAGGAAAACCCATGTAAGCATTTTTTTCTTTTTGCTTATATATTTATATATTTAGCTGTCAGGGCCTTCAGTGAGACACAGTAGGTTGTTCTGGCTTTGACATGCTTGTCACCAGCTTGAGGATTTTTTATGAAAGACGGCCACCGACTATTTTAGCTTAGCTATACAACTCCCATACAAACAGCACAGGCTTAAGGGATTGACCAAACAAGACTACAGACTTACACACTAAATTAGTCTACTTATATTTCGGGCGACATGAGAGAAAACCTGCTGGTCAGCACTTGAAGGTTCATGCTCACCTGCAGTTTCTCTACCCTCAGAGGGCCAAAAGCGCTGAACTGCTGCTGAAGAGATATTTAATGATACAATGTTATATGTTACATCCATGTTACTCACTCTATATACAGAATAAAGTGAATTTTATGCATTCAATTCGTATTATTTTGCTTATGTATCATCTCTACCTAAAAGGAATATGTTTAGATTTTCAGACTTTCTGACACTAGTTGGTGAGCTCACACCTTTGCTTTTGCAACCTCTTTAAAAAAAATCAGAAGGTAGCAAAGATTACAAAACTATGACCTTTGAAAGATGGAATATATCAATAGATGTTATCATGCTGTTGTGGTGTGCCTGACTGATGTTCCCCCAGATGGGTCCAACGCATAGTGAACATTTTACTCATCCATACAACCATCAAGATATTGTTTGTTCTATTTTTATTCTAGAGATATCATTACTCTTGTGTTAATGAGGATGGTATGCTGTATGCTTTTATGTCTGGCTCTTTTTCAAGTTGATGCTCATTCTGATAATCTGACCATCATTGATACTGATAGTAAAGTACTCCACTAGAGCATTACATCATGATGTGAACACAGTTCCATGCTGCAGTCAAGAGTAGGTTACTAACATCTTACAGCAAAATAAGATCAAAATGCCTCGATGCCCCAGAATGCTCTCCAACTCTGAGAGTGACAAAAACTGAGGCTTGAAGTGGAGGCAAACATTGGGTAAAAGTGCCCTCACAAGGAGCACTCTAAGTACCTTTGACAGCAAAAGAAAGGATCTACTTGTGTTTGGATTTGTTGTTAAGATGGTGGGCTGGAAGCATTATTACTGTTCCCCAGTCCGTGCAAAATGGTAGCGGCATTCAAAGCCAATCCTGATTTTTCTATGTGACAGATTGCCTGTGTGTGTGTTTTCCCTTTCCCCTGTTGTTGTTTGTTCTCAGATGCACAGAATCACACATAACTGGCACATAGACGGTCAAATGCATTTGCTCACATTATCACATTTTCACATAGACACCCAATTGATTCTGAGAACAAGCAAGACACACTAATGCAGTTTTTCAGTCATGTCTGTACCTGCTCACTTGACAAACAGTATATGGCCTTGGGCTTAAAAATGTTTGATTACAAATAAAGAAATCTAGTGCCCATCTCTACCACTGGAACTTTTAGACTTCTATCTAACATGCACATGTAAAAATGCCAAAAAATACTTATTGGTAAATTTGTGAAATAGCCCTTTTTCTGGGAGTAAAAACTTGGTCATCTCACTGACAGGTAGCTTTCCTCTTCTTGGACCCAAGTAGTTATTTTTGACCAACTTTAGTAATATCCTGTTAAAGAGGAGTCAGAGTTATAATATGATAGTCATGTCCACAGGGAAGCTTGTAGAAGTTTCCCAAAAATAAACCTGTAAGACAATGTAACACTCTGCCAGCTTATTGTGTGGTAGCACAGTTATATCTTACCTTCCCACTTGTCTACCTTATTTTATCTTGCAAGTATCCACCCATTCTGTCAAACCAAACATGGCCTTGGGCTTAAAATATCTACACACACACACACACACACAATGTTTTTGCGGGGACAGCCCCAGAGTGCTGGCACCAAACCAAAGCGCTGGTGATAACGAGGTTGAAGTTAGTTAGGATTTTAGCTGCGCCTCAACCTCCTAACACCCTTTCTAAATCTGATTCATCCCAAAATGAGATGTTTTTCCAAGAGAGGGAGATGAAAACACTCTCCCCCCCTCGCCAGTTCTCCCTCACTTCCTTCTTCCCTTGCCAAATACAGTTCAGCTCAACACCCTGTGCGCCCCCCTCCCTTTCTATTACTCCCATACTCTCACACACTATCTGTTTCACACCCCATCCCTCCCGTTCTCTCACATCTCTCTCTCTCTTCTCTCCTCCCCTGGCACCTCGATGTGTTTCTCTTTAATTGAGATGCATTTCAATGTGGTGCAAATTAGCTTTCTACAGCTCCAGTCTAAACTTGAAACCTGTGTGTATTTGTGTTTGCCTGTGCATATAATGTGCACTCATATAATCTATATACAGTATGTGTGTGAAAAGAATTCCCACAGTTGAAAGTGAAGGCTCAATACCTTTCCCGTTGGTTTCTCCAACGCACTGTCTTCTGAAGCCCCCACTCTCTCCCACAAGCTTACATTTTTAGTTGGACATTAATAACATTCCTCCTTTATTCACAGTCTTTTGGCTAGTTTACTTGGCCCACCTTGCAAGTTTGAAATCAGATCTGTTTCTGAGCAGTGACAGTGCAGAGCAGCTTATTGTGGGGGGGGGGCTGAAACAGGATGGTGATGGGTAGTGAGGACGGGGTACTATTTGCCATCCTCATTTGATCAGGCTGTTTTGTTTTAAAAGATGATATTATATCTGATGATACTGGACATTGTGCGGTGGGGTGTAGAGATCCCAGAGAGTTGTAATACCATATATGTGCCACAATTAAGTTAATCAAGAATGTTTTCAAATTGACCAATAATGCACGTGAAAAATATAGGTCAACAAAACAACTTTTATCATATCAAAGTATCTGTTATTACTGTTTGAATAAATCAACTGTGAATACAGCACAGTATGTGTTAAAAAGCAAAAATAAATATAAAAAAGATAAATCAATGTTCTGTGACACATAGACAGTGGCAGATTCCCAAATTAAGACCAAAACACCATTTTTAATTTGACACACAGTCCAGTAGCTGGAACAGGTTTCTTGCCTGGTAGCTGCGGTGTATGTTTTGTGTTTGTGCATTTCATGCCACTCTGTGTGCATGTGTGCACATGCATGTGTCCATGCAGAGAGCCCGAGGAGTCGTTAGAGAGAGTGATGCTGACAGTGGGGTGACCTTGGGGCTCCCAGTCTTCCTCCTGTCGATGAAGGGGATGACTTAGTGCCTCCCTCCCCACCCATGATGGCTCATTTATTATCATTAGGCACACAGTCAAAAGATGCTGCTCAGGCCCTCAAGACAGAGTGGTACGTCTGTAGATGTGCGCTTGTCTGTGTGTTTGCTTGCATGTGTTCAAAGAGAGCAAAAAACAACAGGACAGAAACAGAAAAAGGAAGTCTTACCTCTGCAATAAGTGCTGCACATTGGAGCATATGTGTCTGTCACACTGCATTTGTCACAGGTATAGCTGCCTTTGTGTCTGTGAATGTTTCTCCATATCTTGATGGCAGACGTGTTTCCTGTCAGTCCACATCTGCCTGTGTGATGGACTCTCAGTGTGCTTACCATGCAGCATAAATAACAGCCAGAGCCATAACCCTAACCTTACGTCACCTCAGCCGTCCAGTGAGCAACATAAGTGGTATATGGCTACATCGAGGTGGCCTCTGTGCTATCGTTTCTCAGTGTGATGGATGGAGACTTCTGCGGGCCAGTCAATACCCAATCTGAGCCTCACTGTCCTGATTTAAGATACAGCAGCACCCAGGTGACACACTCACAGGCACGCCACTTTAATCACTCTGAGCATCAACTCCACACTGCCAAGATTGGTGTGTGGGTGGCACAGTGTGTATGTGTGTGTTAGTGTGCATGTGTGTGCGTTTGTATTAGTATCTCACTCAGTCATGTGCTGCTGTAATCACATCGCAATCGGCAAGTGCCGGCACTCCTGACAGAGTTAACATTTCTTTAGAATGTAGAGGGAGCAACATAAACAACATATACAGTTGAGGATTTATGTGACATGGAGATCGAGAGGCATCTCGAAGTATGCGGGGGGAAGTGAAATTCTTTATCTCTTGCATTTAACATGTTGTTATTTCAAGCTACAAGTGCCAGGCAAAAGAAAACAGTTCATTCATAAACTACTGTATAAACTGAGATAAAGACAATAACTTAAAGTCCTTTATAAGTCTAAACAAACACAGATTGAATTATCAAGCTTTGAATATAGTAGAAGTATATATATTTAGACTTTATATATTATTTGTGTGCATTTTATCTTGGGATAGTAAAGTGGGTTCTTATTCTTAAAATAGATTTTAAACATTGTGTTTTAAAAGGCCGATGGCAGTTCTGTGTGAAATGTTCACACAGCATGTTCTGTTGTGAAAATGGCTGTTTTAAACACAGTAGACCACTATATTCTTTTGTCCTGCCTTGAGACCTGTGCAGGCGTTATGGGGCACTCCTCTTAACTAGTTTTGCTCCTATCTGCCCAATAGGGGTTTTTGGGTTTAACTTGACCAGTACTGATCTGCAGAATCGCCACTGACCTGTGGAGTGCCTCCGGTGTCCATTTTAGGCCCCATTCTATTTTCTTTATATTTGCTTTAGATTTTTTTTTCTTTTTTTTTAAAACACAACATCTCTTTCTTTTTTTTTGCAATAGGTATAAGACATGTCAAATATAAACTCCCCTTAAAATCAAATAAAGACTTTGCTATCTAACGTGATCCATTATATATCACCATATCATATCTTACAAACAATATTTGCAATAAGCTAGTTTGAACAACATTTTTCAAAGGTTAATATCTTGTGCAAACAGCCTCCTCTTCCTACTAACTCCTGATGCAACGGATGGGAAAAAAAAAGTTTTTATCAGTGGATATGGTTGGCAACTTAAATTTGACAACCCCCTGCGTATACAATCTCTGTGTTGTTTCAGTTTATAAGCACGCTACGCAAAAGAGAACACTTAAGTGTGCATGGTAATCAACAGAAGATTATGTTTGTATGAGTGAGCGGCTGGATATTGGTACTTTATCAGAGAGTAATCTGTTTGCACTGGTTCAAATTGTTCCCTCTTGACACGTCATCACTCACATACATGCTCTGCACACTCACTGTCCCAGTCAGTCAGCCCCGCCCATGCAGCCCCTTCGCTTTGGCTGTTAGTCTAATTTATGAGGTGCCGTTAATTTGGCCTAAACGCTCGTTGCGAGAACTCCCTCTTCTCTCATCCCTTCATCCCTGCATCCCTCCTTCTCTTCCTTACTCTCATCAGTCACTCGGTAGAGTAAATCAGAGGGGAGGTATTGCACAGCAGGCAATACACGGACTGGACACCTTGACTAATATGCCGCCGTCCTTCTCCGTTCCTCTCTTCCTGTCTGGCTCACTCTTTCCATCTTTCTTGCTCAGAATTAAATTTGGATTTTTTTTTTCCTGCCCATTCTCTACCTTCCCAATTTACCTGTTTACCCTCTTGCACTTGTTTCCTGCACTTTTCTTCCACCCCCACTCCCCACAACCCACCCACTGTCTCCACACTCGTGTTCTGTCCTCCACCTCGCGTTTCCAGCACTTCTTCTTCACTCTCTTACCTCGTGTGCCGTGCTCCTCCTTGCTTCCTCCCCCATTCTCCTGTTCTCAAGTTAGGTGTAAATTTAGAACTGAAGGCATGAGGGGATGCTTTATGCATGTGTGTGTTTGTGTGCAGCAGAGAGAGTGTGTTAGAGAGACAAAGAGAGAAACTCTACATGAAAGCTTCTCCTAGTCCCCACACAGCGCTCAGATGGGGCTGATTAAAAACCTAAAGCCTTGGTATTCAGCCACATTTTCAAATCACTTGAAAACAAACACACACATAAACTCGCTTATAAACGCACACTCTCATTGCAGCATAGACAGCAGAAGAACAACGGGCAATGATATCATCTATATGAACCTGCTATGGGCTGGTGTTTTTGGAACCAGAACTTATTAGAAAAAACAACAAGCAAGTTTATAAATATATTTAACTCAAGATTGCAAACAAAGCATATTTGTCATTAAAGTTGCTCTTGACTCTCTCTAGTGGTGTAAAGTGATAACACAGGCACTGTACGTAAATATAAGTAGTCATAGGTACGACTTATTTCATTCTAATGCAACTGATTTTAATAAAGCAAAGGCCCTATAACTGCACCATATGCAGTTATTGGTCGCACAATAATATAAAGGTAGATTTGTGGAAAGGTTAAGATTCACAAATTGACTTTATATGTTGTAAATTGTTCAAGTAGGATAATGGGATCCAACCTTATTTTTGCATGAGTGCTCAAAAGAACCTTGAGGCTACATTTTAAATCTAAATGATGTATTTTCTTGTAGACATAATACATAGTGTTACGTTAACTTTTGCTTTTACGTTAACTTTTGCTTCTGCCACCTTTATCGTTCCTGTTCTCTCCACCCCCACCCCACTCAAACAGTACAATTGGCTAAAACGGATTCGTACTGATCCAGTGTGAGCAAACAGAAAGGTTGTCAGGCATCTGAGACCCCCTCATCACTTTACTCCACAATGTTCGCTCTAATTCCATACACAGCGTCCACTGGGGAGTAACCTGGGAGCTGTACTTAATGTACTGGCCTGCCCATAGCGCCTATACATCACTGTCCATCTTTCCAGCATTCCCCTCAGTCTCCTGCTGTCTCTTCTCTGTCTTTCAGTTATTCTTAGTTTCTTGTCTATATATTTTCCACCTATTGCTTTTCTTTCAGTGTCATACTCTCACACACATTCTCATTTACTGGCTCGGTGTTTGTCCTTTTTCCCTCTTGTTTAAGTTCCCTCTGCACAAAGAGCTTAGACAGTTCTCAATAAACGTAACTGCATCTAGATTTGTGTTCCCCACCATCCTCTTCCTCTCTCTGTTGACTCCCTACTATATAAGATAGAGTTGCAAGATAAAGCAGGCTACCTCTGCTTTATCCCTCTGTGTATTATGTAAGTCCACTGTGGTTATCATTAAGCAAGAACACCTTAAAACAATGGCATGTACTATATAAAGATCAGCCACTCTTTGCAACATATTTTCATTAAAGCAGGCCTGGATACACTGGAAAAAACAGAAAATCAGCTATATGTGGTAATATGTATTTATCTATAATATTTTCCATAGTTTTGTCTGAATTGTGATGCAAATCTGTCCATATTCTTTAGTATTTCATGAAAAATAACATAATGTAGGTACAGTTTTACAGGATCCAAAAGCTTACATTGCACTCAACAGAAATTTCAATTAAATATCCATAAAAGCCCCAATGTTTATTTACATTAAATCAATGTAACAGACAGTTGTATGTCATTATGTCTCTTGAAAACTATATCTAAGCTATAACTAACTAACTAACTAACTATAAAAGATATAAGTCAAACCACTAAACGCTAAAATCACGGAGTACAGAATGTTTAGGTTTTAAATGTACCTTTTGTTAATTTGTTCTAAAACTGTACCTGATCATGATTGACTCATGCATAGTTAAACATTAGCCTGTTGTTGCTTTCTAAAAGTAGCCCAGATAAACATTCAGTGCTAAGCTTCATGTTCATGGGAAAAGGGGAAGTCGAATTATCTTAATTACTGCTTACCACTGCTGGTGTCTTAACAAGCAACTTGTTAACATGCAGTCTCTTAATGATTAGACTATTGAGCAATGCAGACCTCATAATTAACTATATTTACCAACTTTCTACATAGAATAAAACCAATTACACTCAATTAAATTTCCCTTTAAATACTATAAAGTTAAAAGTGTGGGAGCTGTCTTAAGTGAGCTTGCAGTAGTACAAATCAAATTAATTTCAACAATAAATATATTCAGGTCAGGTTCGAAGGGATCAGCAGCGTACATCAGGGGTTATCGGCTTCTGGCAACGCTGGCAGCTCACTAAACACAGTCAGGTAAAGAATGATGAATTATAGCATTAAGTTCAATTTTTTCTCTTTATTCCAACTTGACTTTTGGGAAATGCTAGCCACATTAATAAATTCACATACTAAAGACATTATTTTTAATTTGATAATGAAGAATTTACACATGGTAATCCTCCATTCAGCGTTAATGTCTCTAACTTAAATGATCAAATTTAATGATAGACTTGCATCAAGTATGAATTGTGTGTATTTTCTTGTGTGAAGCCATTATGTGACAGTATCCCTGTGAGATCTCTGGGAGGCAGGCCAAGTGTCTCTGGCTGAGCCATCTCCATTCGCTCTGTGTCTGTTCAGTCAGCCACACACAAGACAGATAGAAGCACCAGTCTGCTCAGCCTTCCAGTTGCACCAATGTAATCAGACCTCAGCAGCCATAAACCACAGAGTACGGACACTCTGCCCGGCCCGCTGTCACGCAGAAACACAATCCACAAGTACATAGATACAGACAAATGGGCAAGTGTAGATGCACACATAAGCGCCGGCCTGCATGCAAATGGCCCACTTTTTATTCAATTTTGTCATCCTGTTATTGAATTGAGTTACACCCTTTGACACATGAAGCCTATAGTATGTGCACCATACCTGTTTATGGGAGGGAATCTTCCCATAGATGCTGACATTTATTGATTTAGTGTAATGATTATTTACACATATCTTACTATATGTGAGATACTGGTAATAGGTAAATGGGACAGTGGCAGACATAGACAGGACACTGGTGAGACAAATTACTCTATACTGTATTAGTGATGCGCAGGTCGTCACATAGCTCGGGCCTGTGGGTCGGGTTCCCTATTGCCTATATAAATATTTGGGAATATATATTTTCATATTAGGTTGTTTGATAAGGTTACAATATGTAGACCTACGTAACGACGTAACTTGAGTGACTAAACTTTGGCCTCACGTCAGGAAAGTGTCAAGCAGCTCCCGCCACCAGCCACAACAACACAAACGGAGAAATAAAAGTGAAGACGGAAGACAAGGCGCGGGAGTAATTAAGGTTGGGAATTTAAATCATTAAAAGAAAAAAAGGTCAAGCTGCTAAATCTAATGTTTGGGACCTGATGTCAGAAATAGTTGGAGCAGGATTATTATCCCAGCTTGTAATTAATATGACCATGCTGGTTTGGTTCATAAGCATATGTTGTTGCCAGTTTACAGGGCGATGCCTGAAATTAAGCCTGTTTTCATTTACAATGCGTAGTAGGATATGTCTGTTTAATGGTCGTGGGTGCGGAGCAGATTGTAAAAATTGATACAGGTCTGGGACGGACCAAATAATTTTACAAAGAGGAACCTCTTGGAAAAAACCCTGACCCCGCGCACTCTGTATAACACTGAAAGAAGGCTATAGTCATTACCAGCATCTATTGATTTTTGGTTAAAAATAAGCCCATTTAGACAAAAAACTTACTTTTGAAGATGTGTATTGTGTCTACAAGGTTTAAAAAACAAAAAAACACAAAACAAAACACTTTTTAGGTGTTCGGCCCTGGTCATAATGCTAAGTTCCACAAGTAATGCAAGCTTGATGTGCACACACAGAAAGCAGTGAGTTGTGGTGTCCATAAGTTAGGGCCTGAGCTTACGCCAACAAGGCTGGGGCTGTGTGTTTGTATGTATAGATGAACTACTGTCTACTGTGCCTTTGAGTTATGGGAAAGCTTGCATCTTTATTCCCCTCCTTGCTGTCACTTGCCTTCCATCACTCTTTTAGCAGCTCCATCAGTGTCGGTTTCCCCCTCCACACCTCCTGCTTCTTGGGCCATTTTGTCTCTGTTTGTCTTTTTGTTATCTTGTATCTTTTGTTCTCTCTTTCAACAAACTAACACTCAACGTCTCCCTCTCCCATATCCCCGTCTTACAGCACTCGCTCTTTCTCTCCAGCTTTGCAGTGTGAACGATGGTGGATGACTGTGCTTTAGGAGATTTACTGCTAGATCCTGTCTCTGTCAGGTGTCGAGACGAAAGGAAAGCAATGAACGAGAAGGGAGGAGAGAGTGAGAACAGATGGAAGATAGAGCAGTACACAGGGAGATGAAGAAGAGAGAGGGACGGCAAATGGAATCAGCGGATGAGGGCAAAGAAAGGGATTATGCGGGTGAACTTAGAAAAGTGTGAAGAGAGTACAGAATAAAAAGTAGGGCTATGTTTTTTAAAACATTTTCTGAATATAGTATGACAGATTGTCTCTGTGCTCTACTGAGCCTCCTCTGTCTTACTTTCTCCCTGCAGTTTCTGACCTGAACAGAGACACAGACACACCTCTCACAGGATCCAATCAATTACTGTTGTCTGCTCAGGTGACACTGTTCCAACAGATACTAGAGACCAGTCTGGGCTCTAAGTAATTGTGCAAATGTATTGTTATTTCATAAGGTCTGTCTACTGATATAGACTGGAGTACTGTGAGGGTGTTCAGACCACTAACACTTTTAAACAACGTTTAACATTAACAGCCACAAGAGTTAAATAACAACCATCTTTGATGACTCATCTGACTTGTTTAGAACTGAGAAGAACAACCAATGCACACACACATTGGACTGTATTCGAAACCAACACAGCCATCATAGCTAAATTGCAAAGTAAAGCTAAGTGTGTAAATAATTGAGATATTTGGTTGGATTAACATCTTTAACATGCATGAATGTTAACCTTATGTGGTAAGTTGAAGTGATTTACACACATTGATTACTCAAGATAATCATCATTCAAATGAATTTAAATCAGCTTTTTCTTGTAGCATTGTGCTCAACTGCATTATTAGCTGCATTATAAAGAAGTGCTCATAAAGCACAACTGTGTCTTACTCTGCTAGGCCAAAAATAGACCTGCATCAAAACAACACAAAGGGCTGTGTCGCTGTATGTGTGTGGTTACAGGTGCCAATGAGCAAATAAAATTCAAACCAGGAAGTCCAGATTAGAGGCTTATCACATGCCAAGACATTGCACAGCACTTTCGACTCCTTTGAGGTCGGATTTTACAACTCTGGAAAATGTTCACATCAGCAATAACTGGCTCCTCGTCTCAACACTGAGGTAAACAGCTAAATTAGCGCTAAGTTAGAAAGCATTTGGATAGATTTACTGAACTTGCAGCAGCATTAAACTTTGGAACAGCCACATGACTTTAAATAAAGCAATGACAATGAAACCCCAAGTAATAAGACAACACATAAGGCTGGTTTGTCTTTGATAGCAATTCTGGTTGCACAGTCTGCAATTTGGCCCCACCTTTAGTGCAGGCATAATTTGTTTTTGTACCTGTACCATCTGATTTTCTTCTGTGTTTCTTCTGATTTGTCATTTTAAATATAACGCAGGGGTGGGCAATTATTTTTCCCCAAGGGCCACATTAGAACATGGGACTCTTGTGGAGGGCCGTGCCAATGCGGTGAACTCATTTATGCTCAATACAAACTCTTTAATCTGTAGTTTCACGTTTTAACTGTAGGCAAAACAATATGTGCAATAAGAACTGTTATAACTCAGTTTTAGAGCCACACTTTTGTTCTAAAACCAGTGAGTACAGATGCTACCTTTATGAAAAACAGATCACTGCTGAATATTGAAGAAAAGAGGAAAAACAGTGCAGTGTTTAATTGTCAATAAAATATTAGTAAATCCTTAGCAAGGCCAGACTAAAAAGTCCAATGGCTGCATGTGGCCCCGGGCCTTAGTCTGCCCACCCATGCCCAAGGACTCAAAATAATTGAAGTCACTGGAACTGTTTTTTGTTTTATTTACTCACCATGTCCCTTTTGAAATCCACAGTGTGCATGCACATATTTACATGTCACAACCTAAAAACACTTACAGACTGACAAACTCACACAATCATAGTCATCATACATACGCTTCAATGTGTACATTAGTGGAGAAAAGTAGAAAACAGAAGATGTAAGACAGGAGATGTATTGAGAGAGAGCAGAAAATGAAATGGTTTGAGGCACCCATCTGTCAAAGAAAAAAGGCTGGAAGACAGAATGAGACAGTGAAAAGAGGGATGGTGTATGGATTAACAAACTGCAAACACCATGTGGATGTGTACAAAGACTGTGACTGTGAGACAGACAGAGAAAAAGGACACGGGGGACGAAACAGAGAGAGGACTGGGGAGTGAAAGACAGTGAGGCTGGGAGAGTGACAGAGTGCAGTCCTGAGAGGGAGAGTGTGTGGGTGAATGTGAGAGCAGAACTCGCTTACTCGTCTGTCAATCTGAATCTGTGATTGGCACCTCAGGGCCCATCATCTCTCTCTTAGCCCACTGGCTCTCCCTGTCAGGAAGTAGGGCACAAGGTCACACATACACACACATGAATCGCACATAAAGAGACAATTACCTGCCTTACCTACTGACACACACATCTGTAAAAGATAAAGTTAGCCATATAATATTTAGTGTGCATGCATATGTAGCCCATCTTCTCACACAGATGGGATCTTAAAGAGTGGAGGCCTCTTGTGGGGTTTGCTATTGCTGACTGACGCAAAACCTTTGACACATGACCTTTGACCTTTACAATGTCAGCAATACTGCTCTTTTTCCGAGACCTTTAACATTAGATAGAGTATGCTGTTTCCTTTTTGTATTTATTCTCCTGCCTAAGCCATTTCATCAAACCTCTGTCTGGGCATGCATAATATCACATTTTCCCAACGCTCATAAATGCATCGTGTCCTCTGTACACTGTCCTGTCCTGTAACACAAGTCAGTCACACTCCAAGTGCAAACAATGTTTGTTAAAAGAAAATTATATTATATTAGCATAGTATAACCAAAAGAAAGAACATAATTACCCCAAAGGGAAATCTTTATGTATCTTTTTTTAATGGCTACAGATTGATGTTACAGTTGCCACCCAGCACCAGGTGCAGTTTGCTGGCATTGCATCTCATGGTGTTTATCAGTGGAGCAGTTGTCATGGAGATAGCTCATGTGAGTAACATAATGTAGCTTAAATGTGGCACTTGTCATCTTTTGATCGAAGATGATCAGCAGAGAATATTACTATAATAAAAGTACTGTAATAGAGATTATGACTTAAACCTGGGTGTCTTTAGTATGTACTGTATGTGTCTTTGTTACAGTGTGTGAATGGTCAAGGTAAAATGACTACAAAACATTATTGAAGGACATAATCAAAGCAAAAAGCCAAAGTGTGCATATATAATGTAAGATATTTTGCATATTGTTGTAAAACATACAAAAATATATTTTATTAAAATCTCAGTTCAAGCACTGTGTGTTAGTTAAACAATGACAGGTTTGAAATCGCACATAGGACACGTTTTTAATCAGTGCATGTAACACCTGCATTGGCAGTGGTGTGAAGACAGATCTGTCCAAACATCTCTGCTTATTTCAAAAGGCTGAGATGCACCGGCAGCTTTTATTACATGTGCTAGCAGTTTAGCCTTTCTTTTAAATATCACATAATGATTTGCATGCACGCTCAAATACACTCTAATGAGACGAGGTGTCCATCTGGCACTTTTCGATGGATGTGCGCGAGTTTGCTGTGTATGTGTGTGCCCAGTAGGGGTTTGTGACTAATGGGGTCATTATTGATGCTGAGTCAGGATTACCGCTGATTGCAATGGCTGGATACCACCCTAACGAGTGTACAAACACACATGAACACACACCGCTGGCCTCTGCCTCTGTCACACACACACCTTCATTTCTCATTCTCTTAGGTGCACTTATGCATATAAACCTCTCACCTCAGCTAATAAACTCACTCACCCAGATACCCCTCTGTAGACCTCTGTAGCTCTTGTATACAGCAGTCACACACACACTGGCTTTATAAAACCAGACAGGTGGTAGGGGCTGCGTTGAGTAATCAGTCACTTCCTATTCTTTGACTGTGCTGCAGCATTTTACACACATGCATACAGTACTGTACAGTTTGGCTCAGCCCGATCTTTCATTTACCTACTTTATACAGAAACCGGCTCAAAATTCGTTTTACATTAGGTTTAATGCTAATGATGCACTCTTGCACAAGGTAACCTTATGAGTGTAATTGGTGAATCAGCACCTAACTTTTACCTGGGAGATAAGTGAGCTGTCCACTCAGAGCAGGTGCACAGCTACATGCTTTATTTAGAGAGACCTGCCAACTGAATGTACATTGAGTAATGGCACTGTGGTATTTAATACAATAGACTGTATACAGTGCATTGTGTATTTCAAGCAGTTACATGCATAACACAAAGTAGGTTTAGCATCATGTTCTTGCTTCAGATCCCAACCAGCCTTATGTTGCTTTTTTAATCTGGTTCCAACCACAGAAATAATGCATTCAGTCAAAATTAGGCAATCATCCCACTTCCATTTTCTGGATGTCCAGAACAGGTTTGCAGCCACAACACTGCCACGTAACTTCTGCCCACTGGCCGCCTGACTGGTTTCCATTCCTGAGTCTGATGAAACTAGTAAATATAGCTGTCAATCACTCATTTTACAAACATTACAACATTGTGGAAATGCAATTAGGAGCTGCCCCTGGTCCTGAAATCCTCATTCTGGATGTGTGCCTACTCTCTAATACAGTACATACATAGATAGAACACAGAGGATGAACACACATAATGTTCCACTAATACATAGTGACTGACATTAACAGTAAATAAAGCAGTAAATTAAAGTTTTATTAATAACATTATTCTATAGGCATACAGTATACCTTTAATATAATATATATTTTTTCATCCTTTTAAACAACATTTGGGAACATCACCATTACTCCACTTTTACCCTTGACTGTGTGAATGAGGCTTCTTGGATATGATTTTACAGTACATAATTAAATCTATTTTTTCCCCACAAATCCTTAAAGCCCCAAATAAATCTGTTCATGGAATGTTGTTCATTAATACCACTATGAATCATTTCTGTGAAGAAAGCATTGTTACACGCTATGTCCTTGATAGACATTGCGCTTAATCTTTTTACTTTCTTGTGTGTGTGCATCCACATCAGAGGGGGTAAATCTCAAAACACAATATCATAACGACTGGATTCCTGTGCTATTAAATACATTTATTTTTTTATTGTTTAGGTCTAAAGTGCATGATAGACAAGTAAAGAGATGGTAAAGAGTGGAGCAGCATGTTGGTAATTACAAAATGTCTGTCTCAGCTGGTGTTATAGTATGCCTGTTTGTTTAATCAGCTGTGTGCATCCTCTGTTGCGATACACACAGTTTACTCTCAATAACGACTCTGGCTTTTAATCAAGGCATGTGAAATATAGCATGTGTGTAAGTCCTAGTATGTGTGTGTTCTTCTTTGTGACATTTTACCAAGTTCATTGTTCCTGAACGCCACTATAGTTTCTAAATCAAGTCTTTTATGAAGTTCTGCTGCTGTGGGCAGGCCATTAACATTTCATGTCATCCTGGCTCTGTGTCTTTGGGCTTCTTTGAATAATCTCCACAGTCTGCCAGAGCCAACCACAATGGCCCTACTTTGTTTGAGGACTTTTCATGATTTTGTGCCTTTATAGTTTTAATAAAATATAATGTTTTCAAAATTAAAACTAAAACAATTTGAGTGTCTATTCTGTAAAGCTTCTCTTTATTTATGAAAAGTGTTCCCACTGGGACTTGAAATACATTTATTTTTTTACATGTCAGCTAAAACAGGTTAACATGCTTATAATTAAAAAAATGAAAATGTTTACCAGCCTCAAGTTAAAATGCACATTCAGAGTTTTAGTGTCTGTGTTTTCAGGGATCATTCTCCTAAGGATGGTGATTGGTCAGTCAGATAGCTCTGTAAGTCTTATTATTTTCACTGGCCCACTGCAGAGCTGCTGGCCCTCGTCCTGACTATATGAAAAACTATAGAAGAGATGAAGTAATGAACTGAAGAAGACAAAAGCTGTTGAAAACATACATGAGACAGTTACCTTTCTATGTAGTGGAACAGCAGCTGAAACATGTGCACTTTGTTTAAAAAAACTGAATGATTTTGTGAGTATTATTTTGATGATTTTCATGTTTCACATTTTGAGGCGAAATGTTAGATAGAGTAGCCTTAAGGACTTACAAGTGGCAAAAGTGATGGCATGAATGAAATTCGCAAATGACACACTTCTGAATGTATACATTTTTTATTCCTCTGCCATTATAAATTTCCATTTAAATAAAAAAAGAGAATTCATAGAAATAGGTCATTTAGAACTGATCTAAGATGATCTGAAAGTTTGAAAATGAACCCTGAAAGTGAAAGATGCTAGAATTTGACATGGAAAATTTGTAAATAACATGTAACAAACTTTTGTTGTTCAAGTGAATTTCATAACATCTCTGAAAATCAGAATGAAACATTAGGGGAACTTTTCTCTTTCAGTTTCATCACTTTGCCAGACTTTATGGTCTTTTTCTCTTAGTGTGTCCTCACTCGCTTAACATTCAGCGCTCACTTGTCAGTTCTGAAGCGCAGCTTGCCTTAAGTATCAGGATTCAGTGTGTAAGCTCATCTTATTATCCCCCGTTTGTGTGTTTTTGTGTGAGTGCTTCATGTACGAGTGTCTAACTGACTGTGAGTGATGGGTGTGTAAGCCCCCTCTCTGGCGCTCTGTTTGAAATAAAGCGACAGATAATCGCAGGGCTCTGGCGAAGTGAGCTCATCTGAGAGCCAATCGATACGGGTGCCATAGCTTCAAAGCAACCCTTCAAAGAGGAGAGAAATAGCCATATGCTCTATGTGCTTTGTGTGTGTGTGCATGTGCACGTGAGTGTATTTAAAAAACAGAGGGAGGGCGAGCCAGCCAGAGCAAATGAGTGAGAGAACAAAAGAAGAAGAGAGACAGAGTCAGGGAATCACACAGTGCAGATGAAAACACTTTTCATTTGGTAGCAAACATTATCATATCACAGTTGACATGTGAATTGCTTGTGACGCCAGTGATGTTGCTATTTAAATTGAACAAAATCATTGTTTTGTTATCTGGTAATCTCCTGATGTTATGGCTGTGTCATCTTTTATTCAGCAAACCGGCAGCAGCTGTGGCCTTTGTTGAGAAAATGGGCTGGGAGGAGACGCACACTGATCGAGAGTTTAAGGACTATACAGTGTGCGAGAGACTGAACAGGAGGATGAGAGTGACAGAGTGAAGAAAGGGTGAAGGAGGTGTCTGTGATGTGTTTGTATGTAAGAAAAAAGCAGGAGAGAGATCCCCGAACCACGTTGTGTTTAACTACGCCATCACACCTTCCACAAAGTGAAAATGAGAATATATTTTTGACTCGTCTGTGTTAAAAAGTTTATGTGTGCGTGTGAATGTGTAATTTTATGAAATGCTTCTCCACAAGCATGCTGTGAAAGCTTGCGTGTGTATGTGTGTGTCAGCATGGCTAATTAGCTGAGACAAGCAGGTGTAAAGCAGTAATTAATGACACAACTGACTTTCATTATCTCTACATGAGCTTCTTATGCTGCTGAACAAACATGCAAACATATTTTACAACATTACCTCATCACTCTGTGACCAACCACTGTAAGTCAAGAAGCCTGTCTCTTATTGACTCCTAATAAAAAGCTCAGGTTTAAATCCAAATGTGGGTTCTGTAGTTGAAAACCCTGTCCTGAACACTCTTCAGATGCTCCATCTCTTTTCCAAGCCAAACCCTCTAACACATATCAAGCTCAACATATACTACTAAAAGTAGTCAAACAACCACTGTGTTTCTAGTATCTAAATAAATGTGTTTTCAATACATACAGAAGAGCAAATGAACTTTGTGTAACATCAGATAGTTACATAGAGCATACAGGAGCATTTGTGTGCAGTGTTTGCATTTTGAGCTCTTGTACTCCCAGAAAATGCACCCTGCCAGGGGTTATACTGTGTTTATTTGTAGTCAGGGGAAACAACGTCTCAACTCAGTTTTCACATGCTGATTTGTGTAAATAAATAATAATGGTGGTACTTAGTTTCAGAACAAATTACATGTTTACGGTTTGTGTTAAGCTAAAAACACAAAACTTTAATTCAGGCAATTACAAATGTTTTTTTTTTTTACTACAGTGGCCCTTCAATAGAGTAATTTACAAAGTGAAATTACATTTGCTACACAAGCTGCAGCTACATCTACCTTCATGATTGTCATGCTTTGTGCTTCCCAAACTCTGACATTTTAGAAACACGGTAATCACTTCTGAATCCTTACACTGAGTATGATGACTTCTCCGGCTTCACCTTTTCATTTTAAGTTTATACAGGTGACGTCACATTTGCCCAGCTCACAGTTCTTTTACTGTCTATGCTGTACAGATTGTGTGGCTTTTTATACCACAGCAGACTAAATGAACGCAGTCACTGCTCGCGCACGTTGCCGTCCGTCCACTCAAACACTCATTTAGTTTGCAAATGGACTCATTACTAATGAATCACAAGCTGCTTTAGAGCAGGCTGAGCGCACAGTAATGGGTTGGGGCCCCCCTCCAGAATACAGATCCTACAACACACACACATACACACACACACACACACACACACACACACACACACACACACACACACACACACACACACACACACACACACACATACACACACACACACACACACACACATACACACACACACACACACACACACACACACACACACACACACACACACACACACACACACACACAGACACACACACACACACACACACACACACACACACACACACACACACACACACACACACACACACACACACACACACATACACACACACACACACACACACACACACACACACACACACACACACACACACACACACACACACTGACAGAGATTGAGAGTGAGTGTCCAAAAGTCCCAATTACCTTCACATCCAATGCAACAGAACAGGCTCCAAAGCTAATTACAAGTCCCACACATGTAGATGGGATGCAGAGAGGATATGTCACCAGAGAAGCAAAGTGCTCTTCTTGTTTTGTGATTGTTATCATTTACCAAGAGCTCATTATGGCAAATATGGCGGTGTCATTGTATTATTACCATAAGTCATGCTTACAACCCCTGAGCCAAAAGATCTTTATTGAATCATCAATAAGACGGTATAATTCAGTGATACCAGATTGATTTACGCTTCATAATACTGCCAGCCTTCAATGAGATCAAATGATATTAGATTGCTCTGAACGTACCATGTTGTCATTTAGTAAGTAATATAAATGTGTTTTTTATTTACCATTCAAGGGCTATCAATCGTTTTCCCATGGTGTTCTGCCAACACATAAACATTGCTGATGCACACAGTGTGACTGCTTCACTCTGTGCATGTGTGTGCAAGATGGCAGTGATTGGATGGAGTAATTGAACCTAATGAATATGTCTATGGCCTGTTTCTTTCCCTCTCCATTAAACACAACTGGATTAGATTTACTGTGCTTACTCTAACAGCTTAAAGACTACATCAGTAGGCTACTTTTACACACACACACACACACACACACACACACACACACACACACACACACACACACACATGCTCAACAGATTGGCTTAGCTCAGTAGATCAATGGCCTCTTGGGCAATGTCTCCTTTGGGATGGTAATCTATCTGCTCCTCACTAATGAAACAGTCTGATCACCCCACTGTGTGTGTAAGTGTGTGTCTGTGTGTGTGTCTAAAACCAAGAATGTGTACTTAAGTAGCATGCTGTCCATTTTCTACAGCAGTTAGTGTGTTTCGAGCAATGCCTGAAGAAACAACTTATAGAGATTTTACAGTATTATCATGATATAATGTAAATGTATGTATGTAAACCCATTGTTTTGCAGTGTTAATGACAGTTGCACTTTATCCACATACTGTAGATAAAAAATGTATCAAAATTTGAAAACCAACATGCATTATATAAATATCTTAAAAAAGAGCTGCGTAATATATAAAAAAATTTGTCATCATCACAATTTCAAAAATGGAAATATCTGTACTGCAAAAGGATGCTTATTTGTGACGTTACGGTGTTACACTTAAAATAAATACAATTATTTTTTATTGTTATCCATTGTTAATATTCCACTTGGTTGTTGCATATTTCATGTTTTACAAATATTGCAGCCCTACTTCAAAGACTACTTAAACAGGCACATGGTACAATGTTAATAGAAAGACATTAAAGTTGCATTACCTAAAATTACCATCCCCACCTTAACAACAGCATAGAGTCCTACTTTAACTTTATTAAAAAAAATAACACTGAACCAATTTGCCACCACAAAATTCTATAAAATATCTCATGAGCTTGTGATTGGTCCAAAGTCTAGATAATGTTTTAAGGTCTTTTTTTTTACTGATTCCCTTTACAATATGCTATTATCAATTTTTTTCCTCAAATACAAGAAAAATAATAACATACTTGTTGTTTAACAACAAGTATGTTATTATTAGTATGTAAATTGTTCCACTAAGCCAGTTTCAAACAATGGTTAAACTTACTTGACCGTAGGATAATGTAAGTCTGCAAATCACACAATAAAATATATATTTTTATTGTACTCTAAAGGTTTACTGTTCTACAGACAAATCATTACGCATACATGTTCTTTTTAGAGTGAATTAACGAGATTGTCCTTGGACTGTTGTGTGACCTTTTCAGAAAGTGAGGGGAAAGCTCTACCTAATTTGTGCTGCATAGTTTTAAAAGTACGCTCAACCTTTACAATATTCCAGCATTCTCTTACTTTTTTATTTCTTGATTTGCTAAAACAGGCCTTTTCTATTTTTGAGATGAACTCCTTGAAACTTGCTCAGCTTGACCACTAATTGTTTGTCATTTTTTGCATCCTAAGCCAGGCAGTTAGGTCAGTGTTGGCACAGAAACACAAACCAAATCACTTCAAGCTCCACTCTAAGCTCTGCTAAAGTCTGGAGCAGGAGAGGGAAGGGAGGACAGCGATAAATATTGTACAGGTTCCAGTCACACTGAGGGCTATTTCTAGATTGAGTTTTCTTTATTCTGTCTGTTGAAACTCTCATAAAACGCCCCCTCAAAAGCACATTTAAAAGCAGTTTCTTTACAACTGTCAAATTCTATTCGCTTTGTTTCTCCCGGATACTGTCAAACCCCATCTGCTTTGAACTCGGGAACATTTAGCACAGTTTACCAACACATCATCACATTATCCTTTAAATCAATGGCCTTAATGAGTTAATTTACAGGAAAATGCAAGTTGATTTCTGTACAATTATCAGGACAACTATGCCTTCCTTTCCAAATGAGTGGTAGGGCTGGTTCTAAAGTGGCCTGTAGCCACAGACATTACATCTTATTATATTTATTTGCATCTTTGAGTGAGCCAATACCAGAAGTTAGAACGTTGCATGCTAAACATGAGTTTTTTTTTTTTTTTACATTTTTAAAAGTCATGCCTTTCATGTAATGGTAATAGTTTTACTGGTCAGTGACAGCAGAAGTGCTGTCCTGAGGTTGGAGGGTTGTGGGCAAGTATAAGAACAAAAGGCAAGACAACAATTTGGACATTTTAATTTATGAAGAGAAAGACAAACTCTGTCGGGTAAAATGTGTGGTGCCGGTCTGTTTGGTCTCTGTAGACCCTGAACACATAATGGACATTGGAGGGTCTGGGGAGTTGTGCTAATATTATATTTTGAAACCAACTAAACTGCCATGTTCTAATAATAATATTTCTAGAAATGCACTTTAGTACTTACCATCTATGGTCCCTTGCTGTTGTTCGATGTGGTTTTCTTCCTGGTGTTGTTTGGGTAAAAGCGTCCCCTACAACAGAGGATTGGCGCGGGCTCAATCGATAATTGACGAGTGTAATAATTGGTGTATGCATGTGTTAATTATTTTGGACCTTTGGAAGTGAATGGTTGGAAATATGATGCAGAAAAAAATTGTACATACTTACCTTGAGGGATGGTATGTGCTAACCACTGGCCTAACATTTAATGATCTAACATGGTCATTAAACAAAATTTTATTCACTGCTATATATTGTTTGAGAGACTGTGCTGAAAATGTTCAAGAAACTTCTTTAAAATCTAATGTTTTGAAACACATAGTATATTTTTTTAGCCCCAGGCTCTGACATAAAGCAGTTAGGACCAGCAAAGTGTTGGTGACACCTTAGAACCAAATGTTCCTCTAAGAAACCTGGTTCTTTTGTTATCAAAAAGCAAGGACTTAAATCAGGGAAGACTCCAAACACCCCTAGTATTTATTGGGCAATAGTGAGATTTATTATAATTCTATTTAGTGTTATATTATTAAAGTTAAATAATTGTAAGTAGCAATTCCAGTTTACTTGAAAAACTCAAGTGCACACCGTCTCCAGTGAAGAGCATTGCAAAGTTGTTGTTTTGTGACTGCACTCTAATCTAATTTCAATCTTTTTCTCTCCTTTCCCCTGTCCCCCTCCCCTTTATCCTCCCTTGCTCCTTGTGCACTCCTTGTCTTGGCAGTTTGATGTGCTGAAGTGCTTCTTAAGGTAAGAGTCTCATTTCATGTTTTACATCTGATGTACTTTCTTCTCTGATTTTCCACCCATAAAACACAGCAGGCCATCAGCACTTGGCACAGAATGTGTATCACGAAACAATCTGCATCCTCCGAGTTTATTTGGCTCAAGATTGTGCGCACTGTAACACAATAACAGTGTGTTAAGATAACAAAGAGACACTTTGGGTGGCACACCCACTGCACTCTGAGGTAAAGGCAGAAATGCACCAATTGTACTGCGTATGTAGTGTTAGATTATATGAGCCTTCTATTATTTTTCTCATTTATTATACGTTTCATATGTTACACACTGAGAGTAATAAGTGCTACTGTCACACTGTTAGCTAAAATTGAGTCTGTAACAACAAAAACAACCTGATATACTTTTTTAAATCAGGACCACTCTGTTGTTTATTGTTTATTTTTAGATCATAAGTTTTCAGTATTAGTGTAGTCTTAAAGTTATTACTTTGTTCGTCAATATCTGCAGACTCACAATATCAGGGCCACGCAAGGCTTGGCTGTGAGGTAATACCTGTGCAGTGAGTAAACTATAAAAGTGTCTTCATAAAGCTTAAATCTATTATCTATACTCTTCTCACTGTGAGTGTTGGCATGTGTAGAAGTGAAGCTGCAAGAGTCTACAAAAAGTAGACAATTATATAATCCACTTCTTGATTTTCAGCAGAAATTTTTTTAGATGCATATGTATGAATAAAAATGCATGAGCAAGAGCTTGTACTTGCAATTATACCTATAATTAAAAAAAAAAAAAAACATAAAAAACATGCTGTGTGCTTGCGGTGTGACGTTGTCCGGTCTGCATGCGAGCGCCTGGTGTCCGGGTCTTTCCCCGGCCGGGCTCAGCCAGAAGGAGTGACGTTGGGCCAACCTCCCGTGGGCCCACCACCTGCAGGAAGAACCTTAAGGGGCCGGTGCAAAGTGGATTGGGTGGCAGTCGAAGGCGGGGGCCTCGGCAACCTAATCCAATGGACGTGGGAATCTGCTGACTTCAACTGGGGACATTCTTGGGGAAGTAATACTTCGAGGATCTCCTCAACCCTACCAAAATGTCTTCCACTGAGGAAGCAGAGGCCGAGGTGGACTCGTCCATCACCAAAACTGAAGTCACCGAGGTAGTTGGGGAGCTCCTCTGTGGCAAGGCACCGGAGGTGGAGTGGACTCTGAGTACCTCAAGTCTCTGGATGTCTCTTTGGGGACAGTACCTCTGGACTGGCAGACCCGGGGTGGTGGTCCCTCTTTTTAAAAAAGGGGACCGGAGGGTGTGTTCCAACTACAGGATGATCACACTCCTCAGCCTCACCGAGAAAGTCTATACCAGGGTACTGGAGTGGAGAATGCGGCAAATTCCTGGGGGGAAAATGTTTTTTGTCCCGGTAATGGAAAACTGGAATAGTTCTATTCCCTTTGCAGGATGCTGGAGGGTTTATGGGAGTTTTGTGCTCCTCGCAGCACCTTGTAGTGGGGTCTGGGGCCCTTTGCTAAGGGCTGTCCGGTCCCTGTACGACCAGAGCAGGAGCTTGGTTCGCATTGCCGGCAGTAAGTCAGATCTGCTTCCTGTGCATGTTGGACACCGGCAGGTCTGCCCTTTGTCAACGGTCCTGTTCATTATCTTTATGGACAGGATTTGTAGGCGCAAACAGGGGCCGGAGGTAGTCTGGTTTGGGGACCACAGGATCTTGTCTCTGCTTTTTGCAGATTATGCTGTCCTGTTGGCTCCATCAAGCCAGGACCTTCAGCTTGCACTGGGACAGTTTGCAGCAGTGTGAAGTGGCTGGGATGAGGATCAGCACCTCAAGCACCGGTCTGTTGTGGTGAAGAAGAAACTGAGCTGTTAGGTAAATTTACCGGTTGATCTGCGTCCCTACTCTCACCTATGGTCATGAGCTTTGGCTTTTTTTTTTGACCGAAAGAACAAGATTCCGGATAAATACG
Organism: Perccottus glenii; assembly: GCA_024416835.2. Taxonomy (NCBI): domain Eukaryota; kingdom Metazoa; phylum Chordata; class Actinopteri; order Gobiiformes; family Odontobutidae; genus Perccottus; species Perccottus glenii. Next base: position 18,357,505 of record CM044549.2, read on the forward strand.
GCCGAAATGAGCTTTCTCCGCAGGGTGACTGGGTGCTCCCTTAGAGATAGGGTGAGGAGCTTGATAGGAGCTAAAAGTAGAGCTGCTGCTCCTCCACATCGAGAGTAGCCAGCTGAGGTGGCTTGGGCATCTGTTTCGGATGCCTCCTGGACGCCTACCTTGAGAGGTGCTCCAGGCATGCACCACCGGGAAGACACCCCGGTGAAGACCTAGGACATGCTGGATCTCTCGGCTGGCCTGGAAACGCCTTGATATCTCCTTGGAAGAGCTGGAGGAAGTGTCTGGGAAGAGGGAAGTCTGGGCGTCTCTGCTTAGACTGCTGCCCCCACGACCCGGCCCCGGATAAGCGGTAGAAGATGGATGGATGGCATGCTGGATATCCCCTGGTGTTGGCTGCCGACAAGGAATTTCCCCATGGGGATAATAAAAAATTACTAAAATTATTTAAAGAAACGCATTCTTCTACCTGTCTTGAATTTGAGTGTCAATATTTAACCCTGTATTGCAAAAGGAGAAGTTTGTCCCTTGTCAAAGTGGCTCAGGCATGCATCTGAAGTGCGGACACGTGCAGATGGATGCCAAACCTTAGAAGTTAAAATTTAAGAAAGACCACAATAAAGGCCATAAGGTTGTTGGCGAACACATAGGCCGTGCTTGTTGGGGTCCTCTCAGTGTTTGTTTGCTTTGGTGCCCAAGGTTGTGTGTGTGTGAGCTGGTGTGAGGGCATGTTTCTGTCTCACTGCTTGTGTGCGTCTGGTTCCCAGTGTTTTGAGTGGGCTCTGTTGGGACTGTGTGTAGTGCCTCATTAGTGGCTAAGGTTTGGCTGGCATGCTGCTACTGGAGACTCACTCGGGGCCACAAAGTCATATGTTACTCTACTGCTGGCCCATCTGCCACATTGGCCCTGACTCCACTTTTTCTTTTTTTTTTCTTTTATCACTGTGCATCCATCGTCCTGTTGTCAAACTGCATTCACGCTAGTCATTTAATTAAGCACAGTTTACAGCTCTTGTACTTTCCTTTTAAAGAACTTTACGCTGGGTGATCAAAAATAGAAGATGAAGATATTATATAATTAAATGAAAGGTCCTAAGTCAACTGACTAAATTAATGCTCATGTTTTTAAATCTCCAAATAATGACTTGTGTGTAAATTTAAACCTGGTTACAAATGTATTCTTGAATCACAAAGTGATTGTTTTACTAAAACTTCCTAATACTTTGACTGGACAGTTATGTCACAGTCACTGTATCAACAGTTTTACTTCCGACTATTTTATGCTCTTTTTCTATGAGCTTTCCATTTTTCTGTGCAGAATGATTCAGAAGCTGCCACTGTTAGGATGTGTTCACATTCATCTGCTCGAGAGGGAAGTCACCAGCTGTAGTTGTACCCACACATTTTGCAGCACAGTGTTGAAACTTAAAGCTGTCAATGGGCATTAACTAAAAATAAATGAATAGGATTCAGGAAGTAACTTTTTTTCTTTTTACCTCAGCAGTTAGTATGCAGTCTGCAGTTACTCACATTTGCACAATTCAGTGCAAGCTAAATCTGTGCACATTTTACTAAGTTTAAGGAAGTTTTCCATCAGAAATAGTTGAGTGTTTGTTGTATGTTCAATAAAACAGGAAAGTCCCATTGATATTACAAATATTATTTCCAAGGCAATATTAGACTTATAGGGGATATTGTACATGTTTTCCTACACCGACGCGGGGAGAACAACTCACAGAAACTCCCTGCCCTAGCCAGGGACTGAATTCAGGACCTTCTTGTTGTGACGAATTAGTGCTAATCACCCTGTCATCATGCCACTGCCACACCAATTGTTTTTGATCACGATTTGATTACGTTAATGAAAGCTAGTTTGACATTCTGTTGATCCTGTAATGGATGAACAGATCTCAGAGAGAAAGATAGTAGACTTAATCCAACACCGGCTATTCTAAATTAAATCTTTGCCCAAAGATATACTTGCTGTGTGAGAACGTGAAAAATGTATTATACCGCCAGGATTGTGTTGTAGGGGTCATGTGACCAAATATGACAACATGAGAGTACATTTACAAGAGAAACTTTCAAAAAAAGGTTGATAGAGCAAGGAGCACAATAATGCACCTCTACATAATGTGCACATTACGTCTACAAAGGAATAGTCACAGTGAAGTAAGTCTCTGTGCAGATTACAATGTGTACTGCTAATATTGTTGAGTGACATCAACTTATTTAATTAGAAATTGTATCAGATAGACAAGAAATGGGGAAGACATCAAGTAAACAGGCCCGCTTTATGTGATAAGCTCTCTATAAGGTTGGCCACTAAGGCACCACCCAAATGTGAATGTTTTTTTTTTTTTTTCTCAGATTTTCTAATATTTAAAGCTTTTCAACAGAATTTATCTGCTTTAGACTGAGGTGGTATGTCATCCCGGTATCACTCCACAAAGAAAGTAAGAAACATAAAGTCTAAAGCAAACGCAAAACAACAACAGACAAAACAATACAAGATACAGGAGGGCAAAACAATACAAAATACAACAGACTGAGACAAAGGACAAGGAAAAAACAAAGAGGAAAATGGTGAAACAATGTAAGGTAGCAGAAACTAGGGGTATCATTATGAGCATATTGTATTAAAATGTAGTTAAATGATTTATTATAGACATATGCAGGTATTTCAAATTGAGGGGGTGTAAAAATTTTGAAGAAAAACAAATCTTAGATTGGGTTGATTAATAAATATAAGAATGGGGGAAAGTAAATAAAAAATAGAAAGTAAATACAAATAATTACTACAGAAGGGTGTGGGATTTAGGGTCATAATATATGGTATGACAAAACCACTACTTGACAAACAGGTTGTGAGCAGAAACACACATCGACATGGATTGACCCAGCAGTCTCTGCGTGAACCTCTTTGTCCGTGTTTTCCTATTACAACTACTTTCCTCGTGTAATGTGTTGTGTTGGGGATAAAACTCTTGTTTTGTAGCTTTAATAGCAGCGCTCAGCGGGAGAAAGGTTAATTATCACATCCTGTTACAGACAGACAGGACGCCTCCCTCTGTCAAGTGCTCAACACACACACAGCTCATAAAACAACAGTGTGTGTGCCGATCGGTCCTATAAAGATGTAATCGAGCATCTGTTTCCTCATTTCCCTTATCCTTTAAATGAAGCCTTTTTACACCAAAACTGTGACTGCACATTCATACATCGAGCAGAAGGACATAAAAACTCCAACACACAACAGGAATGGGGTGGGTTTATCACATCTCCTGAAAAAGCTGGTTCAATTGTGCTCTAAATGACAGATGAGTGGACAAAGGTGTGAAGTTGTGAAGTGCTGAAAGTGATTGCTGTTGTGAAGCAGCCAAACAATTTAGAGTAAAAAATTAATAAAATGGACAGCTCAAAAGAAACAGCAAAAATTCTCCTCTTTGTAAAAATGAACACTCAGAATCACAAACCCTTTTTATATCTCTGCTAGTGTTCCATTCATTCCACTCGCCTGTCCACTGTCTTATTTGTGTCTCCGTATGGTGTGATGTTATTACCCCTCCCTATTTCTCCTTCGTCATTTCTTTTGCCGGTCTAGACAGCTCCTGCAGCAGGTGCTGTATTGCTGCGAAAATAGGGTGAGAAGAAGAAGAAGCAGGGAGGGAAGGAGCGAAGGGAGGAAAGGAGCCAAGGGGATAGGTAAGGCCGAGTGAGAACGCAGAGAGATTAATAGATCAAGCACAGAGTGGGATATGATGAAAGTTTGGAGGCGAGGGGAGGAGGGAAAGGAAGGATGGGTCTGGCTGAGGTAGGATGGGAGCAAGGAAGGAAGGAAACCAAATAGGGAGGTGGGGATCTGACAAGAGCAGGTAGGTTATAGAACAGTGCTATTTCAACACAGCGGGGATCAGGTACATCAGTATTATCAATTGTGTAAGCATAAAGTGAGGTCAAAAGCAGGCCTTAAACACTTCCTACACCAGAGTAAAACGTCTTTACTGCCATTACTGGATTAGAGTCATTGATTTATGCCTCAGGGGAATTTCTGTCGAATCTAAAAGACACATGCTCAAGAATAATGTTAATATAACATAATATAACATAAAATAACACTTTTAGGCTCCAGTTATCTGCGACCCCTAACGGAACCAAGCGAAAGAAAATGAATGAATATGTACCTCAAGTCACTAGATGTTGTGGGGCTGTCTTGGCTGACATGCCTCTGCAGCATCACGTGGTGAATAACCTATTTCACTGACACAGTACTCTAACCTGAACAGAAAACCAGTACCAGTACTTTCAAAGAAAACTTCAATATAAATTATATATGACGAGCAGATCTCACCTGAGACACACACTTAGCAGCACAAACAGAGGGAGCAGAAATAGGCCAATACACTGGACCCTAGCAGACTTGTATTTGTACAAAATGCACTAAAATGATTCTATCGTTTCAGTCAAGTTTCTTTCTTCCAAACTTGCTTGGATAATTTCCTCTCAAAAGCAATCAAAGAATAATAATGTTTTTTTTGTTGTTGTTTTATTTACAGTTTAATTTTGTTGTTTGTTTTTGTTGCATATTTATTGTCCCTGTGCTCCTATTATTCATTCATTCATTCATTTTCTACCGCTTAGACCCCTTAGGGGTTGCGAGTGACTGGATCTTTTTAGAGTTGCCAATTAACCTATACATGTCTTTGGACGGTGGGAGCCGGAGTGCCCAGAGAGAACCCACGGAAACACATGGAGGACATGCAGACCCCTCACAGAAAGGCCGGAGTCGGCCGGGTTTTGAACTGATGAACTTCTTGCTGTGAGGCAGGAGTGTTAAACACTTTATTATTTTTATTTAATAGATATGCCCCTGGAATAGCAGTACAAACACTAGATATACCTCATTTTCTCCCACCACTCCACAGATTATGTCTATATATTCATAAATATTAATTTTATGGTTGAACACTATACTATAGAGAGCAAGGTACAATTGCAAGAAAAAGTATGTGAACCTTTTGGAGTTTCATGGTTTTCTGAATAGATTTGTTCTTCCTCAAAGTCAAGGGTATTGACAAACATAATGTGTCTAATAGGGATGCACCGAAATGAAATTCTTGGCCGAAGCCGAATAATAATGAAATGCTTGGCCGAAGGCCGAATACCGAATACCAAACGAGGTGTTTCACATTTTTTCCATTTATTTTGCCAATTTTTTCACCATTACAATAATTAAATAGTAAAAATTTGCTTTTTACTATTTTGTGTTGCTTTTCAGATAAAAAAAAACAAATAACAAAAATACAATTTCTAAATATTTATTTAACTAACAATGAGCAATACATTTGTTATGGTATTTATTAATCTTCCTTAATGTAAGATAATAAAAAAATATTTAGTTCATGTTAGTATGAGTGCATTCACAATTTTAACAAATAGGCCTACCACTTTTGATACTTTTAAATTAAAAAATTACAAATGTGATACTTAATTTTAATACTGTATTAGTAAATGTTAACATTAAGATTAATAAATGCTGTTAATAAGGGGTTTTCATTGTTAGTTAATGTTAAAAATAGAAACTACTTATAAAGTGTTACCATAATCCAAAATATAAATAAAATCTTATTTCCCATACAAGTAGCCTACCTGCGTGCATCTGCGCCAGGTCGGGAAAGCGGCCTTGATTGGTCTTACAAAATTCGAGAGGGTTATTGCTCCTGGGGATGGGGACTTCTGAGAGATAGATACCCATCTAACTGTTGAGCAGTCGAGCTTGTCCTCTGTCTTGCAAATGTTGGAGGATCTCATCGAACATGTCAGACAGCGAGATCATCTGTAGTTTACTCTCTGCGCTGTTTTCATCTCCTGCGCTGTGCATCACCTGACCGTCTCCATTACCTAGCGGCTTTCCCAAATCCAACTCGGCCTGGATTATTTCTCGTGTGCGCATCTTTTTCCCCACATCCAAGTAATGATCTTTATATCGTTGATCAAGCACAGTCGCGATGCTGTACAGGAGTTCTGAGTCCGCCTGACTAAATCGTGTGCTGACAGCTTCTAAGAGCGCACTTTTAGTTGTTTTCACTCCGTGGTCTGTTTCACTTGAAGTCGTTTTGCAGATGCACCCGTCTGGACAATTCAGCAGAACAATGTCTGCAAACGGCCGTTTTTGCCTCTTTCTCTGACACTTTAAAGTGCTTCCACACTGCTGACATGTTTGCTGCATAAAGCCCGCGCCTCTCACTCTACGCGGGTTAATTGATTGCGTCATTAAAAACGGCATTGTTCGGCAAAATTTATTCGGCCTTTTTACTTATTCAGAAAGATCAGAATTATTTTGTGCTATTATTTTTAGACACTAGGGATGCACCGAATGTTCGGCCACCGAAATTATTCGGCCGAAAATAGCCAAAAAAAGCACTTTCGGTGTTCGGCCGAATAATTTCGGTGGCCGAACATTCGGTGCATCCCTAGTGTCTAAAAATAATAGCACAAAATAATTCTGATCTTTCTGATTGTGCTTGTGTAAAAAGTATGTGAACCCTTGAGTTAATAACTTCAGTCTTGTTAAGATAATACATTCATTTGCTCTGCACAGTTTGCTCTTGAACATCCTTATGTGAGCCATGCCTCTCCAAAAAGATCTTTTAGAGGAGCTATAATCAAGAATTGTTGCTTTACATAAAGCTGGAAAGGGTTACAAAGTTATTTCAAAGACTCTAGAAAGTTAACAGTCTACAGTTAGGCAAACAATCTACAAATGGAGATGCTTTGGGAAGTGGGCGCTAGGGGTGTGCCGGTTTCAGAATTGGTGATGACGGTTATGACGTGAGTCAAATGTGACGGTTCATAACATAACCGTCGGGGGTCAGAGGGGGTGGTGCGTGAGTATTAGTTTGAATAAACGAGCAGACACTGATTAGCTACTTGCTCTACGTTTATTTAAAATTAACAGCAAGACAACTAGCAGTGAATGTGTTTATTAAATGAATCACACACAGTGAACAAATCCTTAAAAAAAAAAAAAAAAAGAACTTTGCAATGAACGTGCTTTGTTTTAAATAAATCACACACAGTAAACAAAACGATCTGACAGGGGTAGCTATGTTCCCTGCAGTGCTAAAAACTCACTCTGATGCTGTGCTTGTAGCACAAATACACATGTATTTACGTGCCAATTTTGCTAAGAGCGGATAGCGTGTTTCATTGTCTCGCCACCATGCTAGTGGATCTGCCGTAGAGTCAATTGGTTGTTCTTGGAGATAGCGGGTTAACGCCGTGTCAGCGCGCGCTCTGATCGGTAAAGGGGCAGAGATTTCAGACTCCGTTTATTAAGGAGATCTCCAAGATTGTGCACAGCACAGACCTCTCCTCATCTCCAGCAGCAGCAGCCCACCGAAGCAGCACCGAAGCACCACTAACTCCGCCCCGTTTCGTCAGCTGATACAATTTCCACCCGGAGTGAATCTTTTGTCTCTCCCAATCCATTCCCCCATTGCCTCTGTATCGTGGGTCAAGGAAAGATGACTTTGCCAAAAGCTCCTGAGTGGCTGGGGCACTGTATTTGTGCTAATGTATGAGGCATAGGCCTACGCTGAGTTTCATTTACGATGAGATGCGCTCTAGTTCACAGTGCAGTGCAGTGAACGCGGCGCGCTGGCGCTTCCATGTCTGCTATATTTGCTTTTATTTATTAAAATACATGCAATTGGTTAATGAAACATTTCTTAAAATTAAGATAAAATTTGTACAAAACAGAATTCGTTTTTAAGAAAGGTTTTCTACAAAGCAAAATTTAATGAAGTGGTAAATATAAAAAATATTTTAATGACACGGTTTTGGCGGTTATAGAGTTCTAATGACGGTGTTCAACTATAACCGTCAATCACACGGTTATATACTAACCGTCAGACCCCTAGTGGGCGCCCAGACAAAATGATACCAAGAGCACAACAAAGACTCATCAGTGAGGTAAAGAAACAACCCCACATGGGTGATGCAACAGGACAACGACACAAAATATTGGAGCAAGTCCACAACAGAATGGCTTTTGGAGTGGCCAAGTCAGAGCCCAGACCTCAACCCAATAGAGATGCTATGGATTGACTTGAAGAAGGCCAAACACATAAGACGTCCAAAGAATATGACAGAGCTAAAGCCATTCTGTCAGGAAGAATGGGCTAAAATTCCTCCTCAACAATGTGCAGGTCTGATCCACAGGAAGCGCCTGTATGAGGTTATTGCTGCCAAGGGGGGGTCAACCAGTTATTAATTTTAAGGGTTCACTTACTTTTTCCAAGGCCATTATGAATGTTGAATGAGTGTGAATAAAGACATGAAAGATCTGACTTTTTTGTGTAATTATTTTTAGACACGTTTGTCAATATCCTTGTCTTGGATCAGATCACATTTTAAGACAAATTTAATCCTGAGCAGTGGCTCAGTGGTAAGAGCGGTTGTTCCTCAACCGGAAGGTTAGTGGTTCGATTCCCGCTCTCCCCACAGTTCATACTGTTGTTGTGTCCTTGGGCAAGACACTTAAACCCTCCTTGCCTCCAGTGGTGTTCCAGCTGTAACACTGGTGAATAGAAGCTTAATGTAGTCATGGTTTGGATAAAAGCGTCAGCTAAATGACTAAATGTAAAATTCCAAAAGGTTCACATATATATAAATATATATATTTTTGTGGTCCATGTTTTAAAGAGTGACCATTTGAAAAAATTGTAAGCGCCCTGTCAGCAGTTTTTCTTTTTACAGTGCTGTCTGTGGAAAAGGCTTTGGTGACAAGACACAATAGATTTGTACTATAAACGGCACAGTATTTTGAAGCACAGCATATAATCAGAGGAGAGAAAGACACACAGATGAAGAAATGAATGGATGTAGAGGATGTGAACAGTGTTCTTGCTTTTACACGAGGACACCGGCTGCAAGGGACTTGGGTGTGTAATAAGGCCATAGCTCATTCATTGGCTGCGTGTGTGTGAGACAGGCTCCCTGCGTGTGCGTGCACTAGTTGTGTGTCTGTGTACTTGGGAAAATAGCAGGAAGGGAGCAGCCTCTATCCTATTAGTGACTACCTCTCACTGGATGACTTATATGCACCTCATTTTTCACCAAGTGGATGACAGCAGACGCTTGGGAAGAGGAAACATACAGGCGCACACACACACACACACACACACACACACACACACACACACACACACACAAACTCATGGGAGAGTAGTGACAGGACAAACCTGCTCCTCCTTCCTGATGTAAAGACAGAATGGCATGGGTAAAAAAAACTGACTTACCAGACTCAGATAAAATGGGTTTTCAAGTAATTTGACTTAGACAAAAATAGTGTCAGGAAAAGACTCAGTAATGAGAAATAAGATGCAACCATCCAGAAGGTAAAATACTACACTTTCACCACAGTCTAGTATTTCAGAATGTGCAGCTCAGAAAACTGAATTTTAGAATTGAAATTAAATTGTAAAACTAAAACTGACGGTATTGTATAAATTAATTTTTAACTTAGGAAAAGCAGTTCCAAAGCAAATGTACGGAGACCCTAAAGTCCTGAAAAAATGTGAAAATTTTATCTTGTGTGAACAAGTTATATTTTGTGGGAACAAGATAATTATTTTGAGCGATTAAGATTATTCTCATAACAGCTATTTAACCTCACAGCTTAGATCTTCTGAATCAGTAAAAGTTACGTTCTAATAGATAGGCAAAGGCAAAATAAGCATGTGCCAAATGCAAAGATTATTCTGCTGTGTGACGGTTAGACAGTTGCCAAATGAAATGAAATATAGTTTCTTTGGAGATCTTGATCTTGTTTGCCTTGCTGCAAACCTGTTAGCACAAGAAAATTATCTTGTTCCCTCAAAATAAATATCTTGTTTGCACAAAATATAACTTGTTTGCATAAGATAACATTTTCACCTTCTTTCAAGACTTTAGGGCTCCGTACAAATTAATTAAATTTCAAAATATTTAAATTTACTGTCTATTCATTTACAAATCAATGCATTTGGTTTCAGATTACGCTTTTTAAATTCAGTTTTTAAAAAACATTCATTCAACTTGCAAATTCAGCAAATTCAGATACAGTTTGAGAACTTCAAATACAACATATTCAGTTTCAGTTTCTAGTGGCACAAATATCAGCCCATATTACATTTTATTAGATGGGGGTTGACTGAATGACTTGGTAACCTGTTTCATGATGGAACTTCTCCAGACTTAGATTGTTAGGGTTTGTCTAACCAGGTAGAGAGTTTTACGTAAGTGATTTATCCCATTTAAACCCCACAGGACTTTAAATAAAAGTCAAATTAAACAACCTATTGAGAAAACAATCTTTATAAAAAGAATAAAGGCACAATACATTGTATGTAATTTGTAACATTGATACACAAATGTATTCAAATGTGATGTGACCATTGAAATACTCCATACAAGTTAGTCTGGTGTGTCTAACCAGGGAAAGTGTAACGTTGAACTCCCTCAGAAGGCCCGTTGTACGTTCAGACACTGTACTGAAACAGTACAAGGACTCTGCAGCCATTTTGGAGTCTGGAAACAGAGCGTGTTGTGTTGAGTTAACAACCTGGTACGCTTTAAGTGCATGTCTGAGCACTGTATAATCAGTCGCTCCAGGGAGTTTTGTAATTGCAAGATATTTAACTAAATCCCTTGCTATCTTGCATAGCTTTGCAATTTGGACCACTCACTATACTTTTACTTCATAAGCCTCCCCCATCGTTTTAATTTGCTTAAAATTGTGTCATTTTGTCATAACTAAAATAAAAAAGTACTTGGATGAGCATTACGGAATCAATTTCATAGTTAATTGAAAGAGAAATGGGAGGAAAATTGTCGGTTTGGCTTTGTTTTCAACAAAAGACAAAAGAAAATGCGTATCAACAAAACAATGCAAGGTTTAGATTTACATAAGAACTCTGTGTGTTCTCGACCCATAAACACACATACTCATACACAGTTAAAACATCTTTTCAATCCCACCTTGTCCTTTAAAGTGAAAGTTCATTTGTGTTATTGTAATTTACCGCCTCCACTGTGACATTTTCTTCTGAGAATGAAAACTGACCTCGTCCCACTAGGCTGCTTGGGTCCAAACAAACCCAAGGACTAATGGTTTTGAAAAAGAGAATATAAGAAGAATCTATTCCGATCATTTTATCCATTTTAATTAGATTTATGCATATTTCTCCCTGTGAAGAATTTGGGGCAGCTGTATCAGTGAGAGGGGGGCTGAAACGGAAGAGAGAAAATGGGTCACTTTGGCATCGGGACTGAGGCATCATTAGAAAACACGCTGCAGTCATATTTGCGGCCGCTCTTACTCCGCTCCGACATTCCCTCCATGCACTCGTTGGGTTCCAATATCAGTCATAACATTTGTGACCTCATCAAACCACAAGAAATAAGCAAGTGTCAGGTCGAGGCAGTCTCACCCGGCACCACTTCTATGACACCCTGTCACCTCTCTCTATTTATTCGGCTCAAATTATCGCCCACCTTGGAGAAGGAAATGTCAGGTGGTATTTCATCCAGAACTTTACAGTCTCTCAGCAGTGGGAAAACCTGGCTGCATCAGGGGAATTAGTATGTTAACTCTGAGACAACTGGATGTTAACTCGGCAAGGGAATTGGATTTTCTGTGTAATTCTGCCCTTCGAAAATGATCAGCGAGCAGATGGAGCAGGGCAGTGTTACTCCACTTTAGAAGCTCCTCTACCGTGTTTGCCCTTTCTCATTCACTATAATTCTCTTTATCCTCCTCCTTCTTCTTCACTCCATAACACTAGTTCATTTTTCCTCACATCCCCTTTGTGCTAAAAGACTCTTTCTTTTTACTTCTGTGGCTCACTCAGTCATCGCTCCTCGTGGCCTGGAGCGCAGTAGCGTCTAATATGTCTTTAAAAGTAGGACACCGCTGAGTAATTTGTTGCACCTTCCAAATGATAATTCACAATTGTCACCATATATACCGTGACTACAGGGCCACCTCGAGCACAATAGCATCTGCAGCGCTACAGATGAGGCATTGTCATTTTCTATCTTTGGTGCATTGTTCACTGAAATTTTAAGAACATAGGATTATTGTAGATATGACACGGTTTCTCAGTATGTGTTTGTGGGCCCATTGTGTAAGCCTTGTTACATACTACAAAGAATAAGTAAAGAACACCCTCCACTGTAGTTGTTCATACACTCGAACGGCAAGAATAGATTACCTTCCTTTTTTATGAGATAAGATAGCCTCCATAGAGTGATTATGGCTTTATAGTACTGTAAAAAGGGAAATGTCTTACAGTACTATAATACAAAAACTTCATTAAAGATTAAAGTGTTACTCAAATAAACATTTTACCTTAAGATATAAAGTTTATAAAATAGCCTTTTTTTTAAAAGAAGAACTTTTAGTGCGGCTGTTAAGGCTGAAGTTGTCTGTCTCTGAAGAGGCACACAAGCAGTACGATGAACTTGGATTATTTTAAAAGAAAGAAAACAGGGCCAGTCTATGTTGCATTGTATTTGTATTGACATATCACTTTGCAGCAATAAGATGTGATTCCTCTATTGAGTGTAGTGCTCACCAGAAAGAAAGAAGAAAAGCCTTCTTATCTACGTTACTGTAGTACCTAAAAGCCAGATTTATATCCACTCTTTTGGATTCAGTGTATTTAATTTTCATTGCACTGAGCTCATGTTAAAGCTACCTAGCAACATCCTGAAGATATCGAAACAGAATAAAGAGGGCTGATGGCGGGAGCAATAATTCTATTTATAGAGTCTTTAACTGAGATCGGCTGCACTTAAACTGCTTGGTCTTGTCTGCACCTCCTCCATTAAGGTTATGATGTGAGTAACTGTAGCTGGTTTATTAAGACCTTTGCCTGTGTCTCTAGAGGTTCACAAGCAGAAAGTCACTCGTTTTAAGGTCAGCGGCAACGCATACTCTCATAACGTCTAGTCAACTGTGACAGATCCCAATGTGTAAACTCCAAAACTTAGACAAATGCACATAACATTATCAAGTTGTAAACAAGTTTAAGTTGTTTACGGAAAACTGTGTCATGCTGCTCTGAGGGTCCCTATTGCCGACTTGACCTGCAATAATTTCCTTAACATTTTGGGCTAACTTTGATAAACACTGTGTACACACCTCAAAACAGTAAACATGTTGACAAAGATTAATGCTGCCAAGTTTTGGTATAAGTTGTGTTGATACTTCAGATTTTGACTTTGACAAGCCAAAAAGAGTGAAAAGTGGCCATGTCTGGAGACAGGTAGGTAGGTAATGATGTCAGTGTTACGCAGGGACCCACTGTCACCTCAGAGTAAAGTAGGGCTTAGGAGACAACCATCTGACTCTGCCTCTGATGCCCACTCCACTGCCCTGCTTACCCACTTGCCTTGATGTTGAGTCCAGTTGACAGAAACTCTAAAAAGAGGGCTTCACACATGCTGAGTGAAGCCAAACCAAAGAAAGCCAAAACAAAAATATTTGAGCCATTGCTGTGCAGAAATAGTTGGTTTCTGGTGTGAAACTGGCATGGGGAAGCACTTTACTGGCCTAAATATAACACTACTGAGCCGTGAATCATTTCTGTTACCAGAGACCTTAAAGGTATAGTTTGTGTGTAGTAGTAGTGTGCAGCTAGACTTACATTTGAGTCACACTTAACAGTCACTTGAACTACCAATATGACTCAACTGCTGCAAAGGGCACACATTAAAGTATCATAACAAGATATATAATAATTAGAAGAGTTTCCCATAGGAATTTCACAACTTGTGCAACAACAAAAAAAAATCAATGACAGTAAACTAGTGTTCAATCAAAAAGCACTTGTCCTGCTTTACTGTTCAGGCTCTGTACACTAAAACTGCTTGCGCCAACATGAGCGCCCTATATGATCTAGTTTCCCAATCCTTCCTACACGCCTGCTGAGGCTTTAATTACTTCTGCTGGACCAGTGCAGGTGAAGCACATTCTCACTAACAAGGTGGTTTCCAACCGGGTATAGCACTGAGACCCAACAGGAAAACAATGTGATGGAGAGGGAAACTGGCGTCCACAAAACAATGTAACTGATGCTTTGGATAGTCCTCCAGCCAGCTCTGTTCACCAGCCATTGTCAGATCATTACAGAGAAACATGATGCAAGTGAAAGGAAAGCTAGAGAGGGATGTAAATATATTAAGTGAAAATTAAGTGTGAACAAACCTTCACACATCGGGAACCATTTGTGTTTCTATACCATATACCAAGTCTCCTTTTTCTAGAAGATTATCATGGCTTTTAATACATTACATTATGAATTATATTATATTATAGAGCAACTGGTCATACAGCCATCACTTATGTTCTGATTTGATCTGTAATTATTTGTCGTTTTGTGTTAACACTGAAAGCTGCACTTAATGTATGCTGTCATCATCTTTTTAGCCTTGTTTAGTAAGTCGGTCAAAAGCACAGGCACAGGAGTGGTGTAATAGCACAGACTAGTGGTGAGTCTCTTAAATAGCATCATTACACAAATGCACTTTGCCTGTCCTTTTGATCATAATTTGACCATGAGATAGATGACTTTTCCTTCAGAACAAGTTAATGTCCAACTAGAACAATATTTAGTTTCCACTATGGGATAAATCCAATGTGGGCTATAAAGATTATTTTAATTTTTGAAAACATGAAAGACAAATAATGTTTAGAATTAAGTCTGAAAACAAAACTGCATCATTGCATAACTAACCCTTCCTCTTAGTGCTTTAAGTATAGCATTACATGTGAATTTTTATAATGGCAAATGTGTTAGAATGTGATAGAAGTCATATTATTGATCTACATGGAAAATGGTCAGTAATGGCACATATGCTTTGGTCAAGTTTAAAGAAAAGGTTAAAGCAAAAGCATCTGGACTTGGGTTTTCAAAGTGTCCACCTGACCTAGATGACTGAGAACTTTCACAGATTTGGTCAAGTTTGCTTCAGTGCAAATATTTACGAGCGTCCTAACACAAGCTTTTTGAAATGTCAGTTTGTATCAAAGTGAGACACTGAGACACTGTATGCTTTTCTCTCTCTTTTACCTCAGCAGCCTATATGGTTTGTAAGCAACTGTTGTGAAAAGCAACTGTTGTGAAAAGTTCCATGTATATGAGTTGAACTGGAGCTGTTTATTTGACCTGGCCCGCTTTGGAGCAACTTCACTGCAGCGGTTCAATACTGGGTGTACATGGAGGGCTCTGAAGTGAAGGCTGTTATATAAACGCATACACTAAAGCAAAAGAAAGACACAAACAGATAAAAGTTTAAGCTAGCTTGGTTTCGAAAGGCTAAGACTGCGTTCCTAATCCTTCTCCTTCTCTTCCCCACCCCCGTATCTCCTTTCCTTCTTGCAGGAGAATTCTGGAGGGATTTCTTGTTCTTTCATTCCTCAAGAATGAAGCGGCACAGTGGACCTGTGTACTAAAGCAGGTATGTTTTAAATATCACAATGACCTTTAAACAAGCACATGCACACATATAGCCTACTGTAAGGTGTTTTTTCTACTGTCAAAAGCATATTGCCAGATCTGTCTATGATTTATGTTGCTAAAAGGCTGTGCCATGTCTTCTGAGAAGACCACAGACAGCAAGCAAAAGAAAGAAAGGGCTGGGAACTCTTTGGAGAATGAGAGCAGCACAGAAAGACTTCAGGGACAGAAAGAGCGAGTGTAGATGCTGTCGACAGGATGAAAGTTTAAGCAAACATCAGCTCTCCCACAATAGCATTGAATGTTGCCAATGCAGTGGACAGACTGGGGATCGACATGCAAAGAGACAGACGGGCAGACAGAACAAGACAGTGCAGCAATCCCCAGCTGTTTTTAAAATGCTGCCTCTGATACATTATTGAATATGCAGCTCCAACGCATCACTGAGCTTTCCTCTCATGTTAGTGCTCAAGTTTGCATCGCGTCACCATTCTAAATATAAAGCATTTGCTCACCCCTCTTCAGTTTGTTAAATGATGCAGAGGCTGCACGTAGGCTGTGTGGTGGTCTCAATGGCACTTTTAGTTTTCTAAAGCTGGCTTTGACTAGAGTTTGGCAAAACATCAAAAAGCAGTAATAGATTCATCAAACTTGAAAGTGATGTTTGATAGTGCACAGACTGTGACACAAAAGGAGGGCTTCATGTACGGCAAATAAACAGATATGTATTTTTGAGACTGTATTTTAAAAATTTGGGTCTGCCTTCCTGTTTTGTTTCTTAACTCCACTTTGTCCAGTTTACAAAAGCTGATTTAAGTGGATATTCTGAGGTCAGTGTATTAGCGTTGCCTTTATGAAGCTGAATTACATAGTTGGACCTACAGGTGGCAGCAGAGCAACATACCCAGCAGGCATGCTACTGGTACACACTCGATTGGCTCATCTTAGCAGCAAATCTCCCACCATTTATCTCCCTTTTCCATCCAAGACAGGTTTTCAAGTAAATGATTGCCCCTGGCCAAGAAACTGGTTTTGTTAATAGATCAAGTGTGCAGACAGTTCAAGCCTAGGAAAAAAACAACTTCTTGTCTTCTTTCTGTTTCAGCTCCCTCTTTTAAACTTCATTATTAAACATGAGCAAAGGTAAGATGCTTTTTCTGTTTATATAGCACGACATATGTTAGAGCGAACATGTGTGTGTATGATGTGATGTATGGACAACTGCGTCCAATGCTCCTGGGGGTGCGCCTATAATCAGTTGTATACACATGTTTTCTGACAGATGTTGTAATGACATGATTAGCCCTCTGGCTGCCAGCAGCTCGGTGTGATGTTGCTATAGTGACTGTGGGTTGAGTGTTGGGGAGGCCAGAGTGGAATACGAGGGTGTCGTAGATGAGCAGAGGGGGAGGAATAGGAAATGAAGTGCCTCAGGCTTGTGTGTTCCTATATTAGAAGTGCATGAGGGGGTGTGTGCTTTTATGTCTGTTTGTTTGTGTTTTATAGAGACCCTTGTCTGTGTAATTGGGAATTTGATCGAGATAACTCACTCAAATGAGCAGTCAATCAAACTAACAGGGATGCACATGTTTTACGTCTCTGCTGCTCCTGTGTAGGAGCAGCAGAGACGGCTAAAGCGTGGGCTCAGTGTATCCTGCTCCGCCTCACACAGCGACACCCTTAAGTGGCTCTTCTTCATATCACTTATCACTTAAGTTGTCACATAGTGGACGTGTTATAACCAGAGAAGTGCCCTTTGCCTTCGTGAGAAGAGGGATATTTTGAGTAGTCTTTCTGCTCGTTTCCATTTAATTTTTCTCAATGTCCCTATCCTCTAGGCTTTCCATTATGATTTTTATTAATTTTTAAAACATGTTAATCATATGTAGCATATCAATATGATTACATATCATGAATGAGCACATACTCAAAAGGTTCCATAACAGATTGCCTCCTGAACCAAATGGTGCCTAACGCAGTGCCATGATGTGTGCCACCAACACTCAATCTAATAATGTCAATATGATGAGTGCATATAAATTACCCAGGAGTTTTAGTGAACCATACTTCTAACAATATTACGCCTGATGAGAAAAGGTTTCTAACACTGAAATTTATCTAAAAATTTTGAATAAAACTGTTTACATATCAATTAATCAATTTAAATTAAGAGAAGCATGAACGTGACAGACCTAATACTTTACTTAACCTGCCACCCACATGAATAGAACCATAGCATCTTCTCATTTGAATTATTCAATAGTAAATGTCATGGTTTAACCTTGCACCTTGTAACCTGCTTAAGGGCAATCCATTAAAACTTTTCAAAAAAGTTGAAAGGTTTGTGCACTTTAGTCTGAAGTTGAACCATTATAAAATATATAATTACAAATTAAAAAGTTCCAACCATAAACTGTAAGTTAATTTGTTATCTAGTCTGTTTCATCATTTTGATTTTCATTGAGTTGATTTTTTGCTGTTTGATGTTGGTATTTTTATTTTTTGTCATGTGCCCTCATTTTCTAAGTGTGCCTTAAGTTAGATGAATATACTAGTCTCAATTGCTCTTTTTTTCTTGACAGTTCATTAAGAAAGAATCAAAGAAGAAAAATGCATATGTCAAATGTTAGTGCAAATACAAAAGAAACAGTTGACAGCATGCATTAAAATTGTAATATTTTAATCATACAGGTATAAAAACATCCTTTCAGAACCCAGTTGATATGTTTCTTCAGTGAACCCATTCTATTTTCTCTAACAATTTAAAGCAATCCCAGGCTCTGTCATGTGTGGTATCTCCAGAATGTGCAGCATGCTGTGTATAATAGGCATTGTGGAGGAAATATTGTGCCTTAGCGTACAGGGCTGGCTTCACACAGGGATTACACCTAGATGATTCTTCTGTGGAAATTTAGTTTGGGGGCAGTCAGGCTTAATCTGCGCCTGTGGAAGCGGACCGCAGGGCTACGTCCAGATATGACACAGAACATAGAGCGGCCAGATTAGTTCACACTTGGAAGACGACTGAGCTGGAAGCTGCCTGACAGAGCGTCTTCTCCCAAATCTCTCCCCTCTGTCTAATACACCATTTTGCCTCACTCACACTGGCTCACATTGGCTCTGTCTTGCAGTGTGTGAAAGTGTATTGCCTCATTAGCTGCTAGATTTCTGGGTCATTCGTAGCCTTGTTCCCACCACATCTTGGATTCTGCTTCACTTGAGTCACATCTGGTAATTAGGATGGTCCAAGAAGGACACACACACACACACACACACACACACACACTTCTGTCATTAGTAGAGAGCTTAACATGCAGAACAGAGCTAATGGGATTATCATTGCTGAGGGTCCCAATCATCAACCTCTCACTTTCTATTCATCTTTAAGTCATGTCTCTAAAGAAAATCATTCAGTTATCCCATTTCTTTTCTTTGATCTTGATCTTTTTTCATGTATTGCTGATTTGAGCATGGTCAGTGGAATTAAATGTGCTGTACGGGCTCATAATCACCTGAGAACTTAAAAATAATTTTTGCCCAGCAATGAACAAAATAGTAATAGTTTGACTCAGCTTGATCTGTCACAGGAAGAGTAGAAAAGTAAAATCTGAACTCAGAAGTAGGATCCAAGCTACACTATTTAACATTTTTTCCCCAGAATATGGAGCCTGAAAATCCTTCAAATCATCATTTTCATTTTGATGGCTTCTTGAAATATAATTGGAAAATATAACCACATTGTTAATCAGAACTGTGGCTGATAACGCTCAAACATGACTAGATCATTCATAGGGGAATTAACTTTTAAGAGCAATATTAGTCGTAACCATTAAATTTTCACTGTGTTTACTGTGTTGACTGCAGGAGTAATAGGGATATAGACAGTGGAGTGCAGAGTGATTCTAGTCCAGGCCATTGTGTTGAGTGCTTCGACAGAGAGAAAGTGGATGACTGCAGGGGCTATTACATATAGTGAGGAAAGCGTGGGAAAAAGAGTCCCGTGGAAGTCAAAAGCTTAAATACTATGCTTCACTCAAACACACATAAGAGCCGTGTGGCACCAACACACAGAGACACACACAGTGGATTAGGATAGGGATTATGGAGGCATAGCTGTAAAACAGGCACAGACAGATCAGTGTCATACTTCATAAGCACACATGCTGCATGTGTATTAAGGCTGTACAGTAAGATGGATTTGTTCTGAGGCGGACGGTGTGTTGACTTGGGCTCCTGCATCATGGCGGAGCAGTGTTCAGGCTTAAATATGAAGACAGTTCAATAGAGCAGCAAAGATGCTTTAGCCCTAAATTATGAAAGAAGATTGTCAGGAACTGAAAGCACAAAGATTTAATGCCTGAATGATACATGATTTCATTTCAAGCAAAGCAAGCATTAATAGCATTTTCCCATTCAAATCAATAAAGGACTAAAGATTACATTTACTGTCACAATTACAAATCACAATTAATGGCCTTCTCTATTCATATTTATTATGCTGTGGGTTTACTGTACAGCCTAACTTTTTCATTAAATATCTTTCCAAGATAATCTAATACAAATTGAGTTTTACATTAGTTCTGTCAGGCATAAAGTCTGATTCCTATTTTTCTCCTCTCAATTGTTCTTCCTGTTCCGGTTCATTTAGTGTGACTTATCAAATTCTCAAACTTGCCCAGCCTTTTTTCTCAGTAGCAGAGTAGTTAGCTCACATTGTTTTAATCTTATGTAAATTGAACCACAGTCTCGGCTCAGGAGGGCTGTGATTACCACAACGCCGGTGTCTTGTTTGCACTTGCTCACACGTCAGAAGCCTCAACCAAAATGATTTTCCTTTAGTAGGTATAACCAAGACAGATATGAAGAGACAGAAAGAAAATGATATCATGGTATAAAGTCAGTTTAAAGTAGTTCACTGTTGACAAAGAACTTTAGTGTTTTGATACTGGCAGGGGTTATACACTGAGGAGGTATGCTATAACAATTATGTGATTCAGAAGAAAAGACTTGCCCCGGAGCACAGTCTCTGATAAGGAATCTTGAAGGAAGGAAACTTATCTCTGAGGTTAGAAGGAGATGGCTGTCAAAAGTTGAGGCGCTTTTAGGGGTCAATGTGGGTTGCAGATAAAAATATAGAGGCCCCATTATGTAACTTTAAAATCTGTGCTGTAAAAGAAGACGGTTTATAACCATCAATGGAGTTGTCTGATCTCAATAAACCATGGTGTTCCATTTCTAAGTTAGTCAAAGTTAGTTTGTTGATGAAAGATAATAACATAGTTGTATCGTAGTGTATCGAGGATGGAACGGAAAACTGTAGTACAGGTAGAATTAACAAAACGTCATTTCTGGACAAGCACAGATCACAATCATTATGATACTGTAATGTTGTTGTGACGTTTTACAAAGAAAACTGCATTCTTTTATGTTTCTTTCTTTCTTCATTCATTATTTCTTTTCTGTGTACTTAATAGACCTTCTTCATTAGCTTCTATTCAAACTGTGCTTGGCAAAAACAGTTATCTTTTTTGCTAAATGGCAAATGGCTGTTTTAAACAACCCCATATTATAAAAGTGAGTGCACTGAATACATGAGAAAATTAGGGGGAACTGTTCTCTTTTCCATCACCCACCTTGTTAATTGGAACAAATTGTCCAGTTGCTGAATGAGAACAGATACAGCTGTAATGTGTGAGTGATACTGTTATATATTTCAATATCTGGTCACGTCATACATGATGGACTGAATAAGAGCCTCAATCTGCGGCCGCTGTCTTCATCCCCACTCGGTCACCAGACATCTGTCACCAGAAGTAACGCAACTCACTGGAGGTCTGCGGCTCCCCACGATCCCATCTTCTCTGCGACTGTCAAATCTAATCATCAACCTCTGCCTAGCTTCCTTTTATATTCACTCTGCATATTTTCTTCCTCCTCAATCTCCCCTTCTCTGCTTTCTCTCCTCTTTCACTATGCTGAAATATATAACTAGCAATTTGCCAATCTCTCCCACTATGACACACACACTCAAACACATGCACAGGCATCTAGACAGCAAGAGCTGCTGTGGTGTATAATGACAGATAATTGGCTATTGTGGGTTTGCCCTCGGCAGCAGGAACCAATCACAGTGACAGCCACTTCTCTGTGACCCGTGTGTGTGTGTGTGTGTGTGTGTGTGTGTGTGTGTGTGTGTGTGTGTGTGTGTGTGTTTGTGTGTGTGTGTGTAAAGCCATGATTGTTTTATTTTGCCTGTCTGCCTTTGTTGCGTTGTGCAGACATAATTACCAAGTCAATAGTGTAGTATGTAACTGGCAGCTCTCTTTGTAGTTAAAATCCTCTTTGTTCCATTAATGTAAACAACATCAAAATGTATTTATTGTAACTGCAATGGTTGAGCTTTTAATAACAGTAATTGAATCTTTGCTTTTTACGTAATGAATGAGCTTGATTGGACTGAAGACGTCAATGTGTGGCATTAACAGTGGTAACAAAAGACTTAGGGGGCTGTTAAGACTTGCAATTTGTAGTTCAAGTCTTCAAGACTTAACAGTATCACATGACCAGGTTTGATTGTGATCTTTTCGCACCTGGTATACAATATGTATGTTATTGTATCTTCCTCACTTTTCCCACTACTAACCAGTTGCCTTCTTGTAGTACTTTCACTCAAAACAAATGCTCCAGCAATAATTAGATATAATGATGCTGTAGTAGTAGTCAATATGTATTTGACACTCCTGCAGAGAACATACAGTATATGACCCAGGCACGCTCTGAATTAGTCCACAGTGATTAGGTGTATGGAACTATTAGGAAAGAATAATGTGTGTTTACACATAACATTAGCACTGCTCTCTTAGGAGGCACATTAATATCAGATTTGAACTGTACCTCATATTGAACCATCTCCTGTCACATAGGCTCCTGTAGTTGAGAGCCATTAGTCTCATGTGGACTCAGTTGGTAAGTTTCTTTTCCAGAAAGGTTATTAGGACCTCTTTTCAATGGTGTGAATGGACAAATGTTGCGTGCCAGAGACCCGGAACAGTAAATAATTTCTTTCTTTTTTTTCATATTTGGATGTTTCTCACACAATATCTGGTGTTGATAAATTAAGAACAAGGTTTGGATATTTACTGCTCTCTACATATTGTACTAAATCTATGAATCCAGGTATTTGTAAATCCATCTCCAACGTCCATCGTTTACAACCCTCCTATATCTCTATTGCTACTTCTTATGTTCCATTCCTTGGTGCTCACACAGACATAGGTATCTGTGTCTTGTTGTCCTTTGCTAATGTGATGGCTGCTTAGCTTGTCATTTGTAACTCATATTATGAAAGAGTCAGCAAGCCCCAGTTAATAGTGTGTCCGCTCAACACTTCTCAGAAACCCGTTGACTTCCGCTGCTCCAAACTGATCACAATAATGATTTCTATTAATAGAGAATAGTCCTGATTGGTTCTTTCACGCCGAGTGGAAGTTGCATTACCAAAAGGCCTACTGCGAGTATTGGATGTCTTCTGCTAGTACCTCTTTGCTTTGCTTTTATCTTTAACTCATTTTTCTCTTTTCTTCTCTCTTGTATTTGCACCGACTCTCATTTCCGCTCCTCCAATTGTAGTAGGGAGTGTTCACCCAACCCGTGCACACTGACTGAATGAAATCCTCGGCGCATGTGGGATGTGTCTGCATTTGTGTGTGAAGCATTGACTCTGCAAATATCTTTTCTGTTTTTATATTACAGCCCCCCATACAAACTGTGCAAGTTTGTTTGCATGTTGGGAGGAGGGGTTGTCTACTTCATCATACCAGCCAGTTCAATATTCCCAAATGCAATTTCCTCAATGTGAAAAGAGCAGGCTGGATGCTCATCATTCTATATAGTTCCTTCTTAGTGTTCAATGAAAGCTTCTTTGGGACTGTTCGGCTGCCTGCTCTTGTTTATTTTTATTATTTTGCAGTGACTTTCATTATAATGCTTTTTTACTAGACACACAAATACACACTTCCACAAAGTCATGCCTTCCTATCTTGTGTGGTGCACAGTGGCTCTTTCACTTGTGCATGATTAAAGTGCATATCACAGCGTGCTCCATTTCTGTGTCTTTGTATTGCTACTTAACATTCCAAGCCAATAACATATAATTTAGTCATGGCACATTGTACTTGTCAAAATCAATCCCACATAATGATTTATAGCCATATAAATCATTATGTGTAAATAAAAGAATTCCACTTTTTGTTAAAGTAATCAATTCTTTGATACTCACCTTTTCTCATGGATTTGTTATTTTTAAATCCAATTCATGTCATGCACAATGGTAATCAGTCTTGCATTTTAACAGTGGAAAACAAAATAATCATGTAAGATTTGGGGTATAATAGGATGTTGTTATTTGTGCTTATCCTTGTTTAATCCCTATATGGTTACACACAAGATATGGCTCTGATATAGGTGTATTATTTATTTATTCGGTTGTAGCGTATGAGGGTATGTTTGTATAAACATATACCAGATTAATTTTAATAATTAATTTTGATATTAATATTAATTTATTACAATTAATTTCTGATTAAAAGGGGCACCACCCTGGTTTTGAACAGGTCCAGAGAAACTGTTTAATCTTGTCTCATTAATCTAAAAGGAAGCGAATTCTCCTAGTTTTCGAACATTTCTTAATATAAACAGAGAAACATTAATGTATTTTAAGGGGTTTTATTAAAAATTACACAAATCAATAAGTGAATAATGACATAATGGGAGCATGGAAAGGATTAACACAAGGGATAACTACAGGAATAAACACAGGGATAAACATTTGCTTTCAAAGGGTTGTGAACCAAAGGAATGTTTAGACATGTTAATCTAAATGATGGAAACTTAACAAAGGGGCTTTTAACGGAGGACAAGGAGATGGCGGTTTCGGCTATAGTTTGGATAGAGGACATTTAACGACACCAAGGCTGTTGTGTAATGCGTAACTCACTCTCAACGAGCGGGGGCCCGGTTCGGTGGGGCTCAGGAGTCCGAGGCGAGAGTCCTGGATGTTTTCCAGAAGTTTCGTCGAGTACTGATGGAGCGTTCCACACATCGGGGTTTGCAGCCCGGGAAGAGAGAGAGGGCGTCCTGTTGCTGTCCAAGTTAGCACTTCCTGGGCCTCCGTGTACCATGTAAAAGTTTGAGTTTGTGTAAGTTATTGCAATGTCCATGAAAGAGTTCTCAGCTGTTGCTTTGTTGGTTAAAAACTTGCTTCGGCGCGCGCTCTTTTGGAGAAGCATAAGCATAGAGCAAACGCGGAAGCAGGCACGGTCCGTTTCCACAAGGCCCGAAGCGTTGGGAGGTTGCCAAGACGGGGCGGTCCCCGCAGGGAGCGGACTGTCCATAGACAGGATCCCAAGAGGAAGATTTTTGGCTAGCAGCCAGCTTTATCAACTTTGGCCGAGGGCGTGTCCTATGCTCTCTTCCGGCGGAAGGAAGTCGCGTTGGAACATTTAAACTGAGTTAAACTAAGTTTTAAAACATTCCTTGCTTTGCGAGGTATTTGGGTTTTTATAAAACACTCAAAACATTCGCACATGTAGGATTGTACAGAAAAATTAAGAGTATTATGAATATGCAGAATATTGTTGAAACATTCATTACATTTCATTAAAACCAAACAGGAACTGCAGACAAAATGGGATAAGAAGTTATTTGGTCACAACTCCACATCCTGGAAAAGAACAGTATAAACAACACAATATCAAAACTACATTTTCCTTTTGTAATGTACTAATTACGAAATTGTCTTTTGATGATTGGATAGAATCATTTGTCCATTTGACCACCAGGGGGTGGTGTTTTGACCATTGTAGAAGTCTGTTTTCAAAGACACTTTGGCCGTCCTTTTATCTGAAAGAAAACAGTGTTAACCCAGTCCTCTTCCAGACTTTAGATACAAGCTTGTCTCTGAAGGCCTCTGGCAATGATAGAAAAGACAGGACAGTTAATCCGTGGGGATTCCGAGGGCTGATCTTCTACACGGTCAAAAAAAGGAAAAAAAAAAAAGAACTCCATTTTAAACAAACTTATATGACCAAACGGGTGAGACTTATTTTGCTTAACCCCATCTACTTTTACTGATAGATTCATATTTGATTCTTCGCAAATCTTTGGCGGTCTTTTCTTCTCGACCCTGTTGACTATTTGCTACAAAACGTTTGATGGTTCTGTGATCACGCCCCAATATCTTAGATATTTCAAGATTGCTGCATCCCTGTGAAAGACTTTTTACAGTTTTTGACCTTTCAGAGTCAGTTAAATCTTTTTTGCCATTTTTCCCAAAGAGAAGAATCTGCCTAATAATTATGCACACCTTGATATAGTGTGTTGATCTCCTTAGGCCACACTCTCCCTCGTTACACAAATACACCTGATATGCATTAAATCCAAGAAGGATTCAAGTTTATACAGAGTTGGAAATTATTGATAAAATGATCAAAATAATCACTTGCCTAATAATTGTGCACACGATAGATATATATATATATATATATATATATATATATATATATATATATATATATATATATATATATATTCATCCCACATTCTCTTCATGTAACCCCTCTGACTAGGGTTACTGGAGTAGTAGCATTCCAACAGAGCCTTGTTATCGCATCTCACCCATCTCCGTCTTGTTCCAGTAGCCCATTTGTCGCAGACCTTGTTTGGCCGGGCGTCGTCTGATCCGGCTTCTCATAGCATTTATTGTCTCTCATCATCATTATGAGGTAGGCAGTAGCGCGAAGGGTCTTGCCTAAGGACCCACACTGGATAGCACCCCGAGGGGGATTCGAACCTGGGTCCCCCGTGTGAAAGGCCATGTCCTTACCAGCTGAGCTAACCAGCCGCAGGCAAATACCACAGGCAAATGGCAACCTCGAAGAGGTAACAAGGAAAACAGCAACTGCCAAATACCTCCAACGAGTAAGGCAAGTCCTAAGAAGTCAGCTCAATGGCAAGAACAAGGCACGGGCAATAAACAGCTACGCCCTGCCAGTGATCAGATACCCTGCGGGAATAATAAGGTGGCCAAAGGAAGAGATACAGATCACAGACGTTAAGACACTAAAGCTCCCATGCATGGAGGGTTCCACCCCAAATCCAGCACCCTGAGACTGTACGCTAGCCGTAAAGAAGGCGGCCGTGGACTAGTGAGTGTGAGAGCCACTATCCAGGATGAAACATCCAAGATCCACAAGTACATCAAAGATAAGGCCCCAACAGATGACGTGCTCAGTGAATGTCTCAGGCAATGGGGAACAGAGGAAGAGGAGCTGGAGGAGGGACCATCATGGGAGGACAAACCCCTACATGGGATGTACCACCGAACATAACTGAAGTGGCTGATATCAAGAAATCCTACCAATGGCTAGAACGGGCCGGACTGAAGGACAGCACAGAGGCACTCATCATGGCTGCGCAGGAGCAGGCCTTGAGCACCAGAGCAATAGAGGCCCAAATCTACCACACCAGACAAGACCCAAGGTGTAGGCTGTGCAAACAGGCCCCTGAGACAATCCAACACTTAACTGCAGGGTGTAAGATGCTGGCAGGGAAAGCATACATGGAGCGCCATAACCAAGTGGCTGGCATAGTGTACAGGAACATCTGTACGGAGTATGGACTGGAAACCCCGAGGTCAAAGTGGAAACACCCCAAAGGTGGTAGAGAATGACCAAGCCAAGATCCTGTGGGACTTCCAGATTCAGACTGACAGAATGGTAATGGCAAACCAACCAGACATTGTGGTGGTGGACAAACAGCAGAGGAAGGTCGTTGTGGTTGACGTTGCAATACCAAGTGATTGCAACATCAGGAAAAAGGAACATGAGAAACTAGAGAAATACCAAGGCCTCAGAGAAGAGCTGGAAAAGGCTTGGAAGGTGAAGGCGACAGTGGTGCCTGTGGTCATCGGAGCACTCGGGGCAGTAACCCCCAAACTGGAAGAGTGGCTACAGCAGATCCCTGGAAGAACACCAGACATCTCGGTCCAGAAAAGTGCAGTACTAGGAACAGCAAAGATACGAACCCTCAAGCTCCCAGGCCTCTGGTAGAGGACCCGAGCTCGAAGGATGAGAGACCACCCGCGGAGGGTGAAGGACAAAGTTTTTTTTTTTATATATATATATAATATAAATTAAGAACACGCTTCTTCCTGTTTGTGCTGCCACAAACACACCTTTAAATTATACCCCCCTTCTCGATTAGTAATCAATTTTTGAATATTGTTGGAGAATTGATTGTTTTTAACTTTATATATTATCAGCAATGTTTTTAGTTTAGGTCTTCAAGCCATAGGGTACTTTAAACCAACCTCCAACATTTTTCCTATGACATCTTGCAGACTGCTTCTCCTTGTTAGCTGCATTACTGTCTCCCTCAATGAAATTATGGCTGTAACTGTTGAGGTGCAGCTAAGGAATATGCCATCTCCATTACAAAAGTCGAGAAGGTAATGGTTAACAGGCCACTGTAGCCTCCACCTGAAAACTCTGGAAACCCCGGGCAGGTGCCATAAGGAAGGAAGAGATAATGATGTCCTAAAAAAATGGGTAGGTCTGCAGATGATGACTGATATGTATTGCTTTGTATTTCCATGTGAGATACATTTACACTGATTGATTTAAAAAAAAATGAAAAAGAGGAGACTGAAAAAGAGACAAAAATTATAAATTTCTCTGGTTTTACTATTTATAGGTATGTGTTTGGGGAAAGTTACATTTTTGTTTTATTCTATAAACTACTGGCAACATTTTTCCCAAATTCCAAATAAAAATATTGTAATTTTGAGCATTTATTTGCAAGAGGATAGTGATGACCACAGAGGTGTTTTATTATACTTTTCCTTATTAAATAAGATTTGGTTCAGGTGATCACCTAATCAGCACCTATTCAGTAAAATGAGGTGTGTTGGGATTCAACAGACATTGGAATGGAATGGTTTCCATACTTGTAGATATGCTGATTGCTAACAAAAATTGCAGTGGTCTCTTATTTTTTTCCAGAGCTGTATATAAAATGAAGGAAACATTGGTCTAAAGTCCCAGATAAGTTGTATAAACTTGACCTGTTCACACTAATCCGATTTAAATATGACCAAGTCGGATGAGACTGGGCCAATGTAGTTGTCACCTTAGTCTTTGGTTGTGTGTGCGTGCGTGCGCATGTGTGTGTCAAGCATGTAGCACAGAGAGATGCAGAGAATACAGGCAATTATTGCACTGTCATGGCAGTAATTGTCTATTGCTCTGTTAAGCCATAGATCTGTAGGTTGACATTAGGTACACTGCAGGTGTTACATGAATCCAAGTGAACATGTGTGTTCACAGGCATATATGTACAGCTCTGAATATTGAACTCATAGATGCATACATACTTGTATCATAGTGTTCTTGAATATTTTACCATCCATCCATTTTCTACCGCTTATCCGCATTAGAAGGTCACGGGGCAGCAGTCTAAGCAGAGACGTCCAGACTTCCCACTCCCCAGACACTTCCTCCAGCTCTTCTGGGGGGATACCAAGGTGTTCTCAGGCCAGCCCGAGAGACATAGTCCCTCCAGCATGTCCTAGGTCTTCCCTGGGGTCTCCTCCCGGTGGGACATGCCCGGAACACTTCCCTAGGGAGGCGTCCAGGAGGCCCAAGCCACCGCAGCTGGTTCCTCTCGATGTGGAGGAGCAGCGGCTCTACTTTGAGCTCCTCCCAAGTGACCGAGCTCCTCACCCTATCTCTAAGGGAGCGCCCCGCCACCCTGCGGAGGAAGCTAATTTCGAAACAGTTACAGTTGGGCTCATAAGTTTAAAAAATTGATTCACATATGTAACGTTTCCAGTCAGTTGAGATGTTAATTCAATCGCGATTCATGTTTTGAATGACAGGGGCTTCTCTTTTTACTGCAAACTCGCTTTCAACAAGTTTTTGCAAACAATTTCTAGTCTGATTCACCTCTGATTCAAATCAGAGGGGTGGCAGAACAGAGAGAATGTGAGCAGTATCTGTGTTAGCAAAGAGGCAAAACTGTAAACGGAGGCTGCTGTCCCGAGTACTGTTAATACATTCTTGCTAACATTAATGAATAATAGGTAAACATGCATAAACTGTAACAAGGAAGTTAAACAAAGAGTTGTGAGAGTTGTTTTGATAAAGTTCTACTGTTTTAGGGAAACACAAGAGACCAGGGTTTATTATTGGGTTTGATCTAAAGAGGTTTTAGGTCTCAGCTAAAGTTAATAAGATCTAATTATTGAACACAAAGTAATTAACTAGGTTTTAAATCCATCAAATGCAGATTTATTGGGAATTTTAAATTACTCTGTTAATATCCACTTATTTAGATTTTATTTAGATTTTTGATTTTTATTAACTTATTATTAAAAGTGCCTTATAAGAAAATTAAATTGTATATAGACAGATGTAGAATTTGATTTAATTTATGTTTTATTTATAAACTTACAAATTGACAAACATAAGCCTTGTGCTTTTGATCATTGTCATGTTGGAACATCCCAGAACGTCCCATGCGCAGCGCCCGGGCTGATGAGTGCAACTTTTCCTCCAGTATTTTCTGATAACATACTGCATTCATCTTGCCATCATTTTTGACCAAGTCTCCTGTGCCTTTGTAGCTCACACATCCCCAAAACATCAGCGAGCCACCTCCATGTTTCACAGTAAGAATGGTGTACCTTTCATTATAGGCCTTGTTGACTCCTCTCCAAATGTAACGTTTATGGTTATGGCCAAAATGTTTAATTTTCTCATCACTCCTAATGACTTTGTTCCAGAAGTTTTGAGGCTTGTCTCTGTGCTGTTTGTAAGCGGGATGCTTTGTGGGATTTGCGTAGTAATGGCTTTTTTGACCATGCAGCCCATTTTTTTTTTCAAGTGCCTCCTTATTGTGCATCTTGAAACAACCACACCACTTTTTATCAAAGAGTCCTGTATTTCAGCTGAAGTTATTTTTGGGTTTATCTTTGCATCCCGAATAATTTTCCTGGCAGTTGTGGCTGAAATTGTGGTCGGTCTACCTGACCTTGGTTTGGTTTCATCAGAATTAATTAGAACATATTAAAATAACCTAATTCTTAATTAGCTACAAACCCACTTCTTAATTAGAGTTTGAACACTGCTGATTGGCATTTTTAATTACTTAGATATCGTTTTATATCCCTTTCCTGTTTTATAGAGTTCAATTACCTTTTCCCACAGATCCTTTGACAATTATTTTGCTTTCCATGACTCAGAATACAGAAACGTCAGTGCAGCACTGGATGAAAGATGCAAGGGTCTGTAAGGAGCCCAGAAACTCACTG
Organism: Perccottus glenii; assembly: GCA_024416835.2. Taxonomy (NCBI): domain Eukaryota; kingdom Metazoa; phylum Chordata; class Actinopteri; order Gobiiformes; family Odontobutidae; genus Perccottus; species Perccottus glenii. The sequence goes on from CM044549.2 coordinate 18,388,375, forward strand.
ACCTTTTATTCACACACACTGATTACATGCAAACAGATCACAGGTGATGGATGGTTACCTTTAGTATCCATTCAAACCTGTTTGTGTCAACTTGTGTGCATGTTATCAGGCCAGAATCACCAGGGTATGTAAACTTTTTATCAGGGTCATTTGAGTAGTTTCTGTTGTCATTATGATTTAAAAAGAGTAAATCCAATTGTTTGATAATAAGTGGCTTCACCCAACCACTAACTTTGAGTGAAAGAAAAGTTTTTGTGTTATCATTAATATTCTCTAAAAATGGCCAAAACATCACAAATTTTGCCAGGGCAAACGTATGAGCACAACTGTATATACTACGCTAAGCAGTGTCTAAACACAAGGATGCTATGCAACTCAATGCCAGTATGTTTCCACAGTGTGATGCTCTGTCATGTGGCCCATCAAATGCAGCACCAGATTCTATTTTAGTCCGGAAACTTATCTCGAGCAAACCCCTTATCTCTTTTGCGCTCAGTTATTATCTTTAAAGTGTCATTGAGTGTGTGTGTGTGTGTGTGTGTGTGTGTGTGTGTGTGTGTGTGTGTGTGTGTGTGTGTGTGTGTGTGTGTGTGTTTCTTTATTACATATGCTGTCCACAAATACATTACTGAATATTTCCTAGTATATGCTCATGTTTCAAGTTACCGTTAAGGCTTACATTAATGTACATGTGCAAGGGTGTGTGTTCCCAGCCCGAGTGTGCATTTCTTGTACCAACTCAGTTTTTGCAACAAAAGCACGTTCACGCTCCTCTGTCTCATTTACATTGCGCTGATGGGAATCTGCTGCACCACTGATTATGTTTGGTGTTCTAGGTCAGCCCACGCAGATAAGACAGTGCTGTCTGTATCTGTAGGCATGTGCACCAAAAACTCTGAATCCTCCTTATCCCATTGGCCTCAAGTGACTCTATGTCAAGTTATAACCTGTTCATCAGAACGCTTTATGTGATTAATACAACACCTAATATGAAAATAATATCATTCCCCAACTTTATTGCAGCATCTCCTGGACAGCTTATGTTAGTTGACAATGTCATGTGTCAGCATCTCAATTCAGAAAGTACGTATATGTGACATTTCTATTTTTTAACGCAATACACTGCAATATAGACTTATAGCGATGTTTAGGCCACACAAATAGACACCAGACCATTTGAGAAATATGTACAGAGTTCAGTATTTAGGCATATTTTAGTTTCTCTGAGATTGAGCTGTCATAATGCTTGATTTCTTTTAAACATCAGTCTAAATTAAATTTCCCCAACTCTCACTCCTTTTTTTAAACTTTCATTGTAATTCTCTCACCTGCATCTTGGCATTATCACGTTCTGTGCCTTAAGCAACCCAAACACAACCATCTGCGAGGATTTCTGCTTTAGAATTATGTCTGAAAACTGTCTCCACTAAGCACGAGGTTTATGGCTGAGACATAAACTTAAACATTTAAAAGTTTAGCGTTTTTTATGGACTCCAAACGCCTTCGCATTTTTGCACCATAAATTTGTGACGGTAATGTTGGTTAGTGGCGGTAGTCATTAGTCTCTATGGATACACTTCCCCTCTATTAGCTCATAAAAAGTCTCTATTAAACCCAGGAGGCCATGCAATTGACCTTTTCAATATCAAAGGCTGACTCGTTGTGTCCATGGGGAGATTTCAGCTCCTACCGGGCTAGGGAGCGATGCCAAAAAAACCACGGTAGTCTCCCGATCGCTCCATCCTTGCCACATTATGGACTCCCCGAAAATATCAACACAGCGACGTTTACGCGCGGCTTTTGCAGCTTTAATTCTGCTTCAGCTTCACTCCAGCCATCACCACACACTGGAGGATTTAAAGCAGCTAACGTATACACACACACACACACACACACACACACACACACACACACACACACACACACACACACACACACACACAAACCCACCGCGTAGGTCGGAGGAAATTATTGGAGCGAGAGGGAGAGAAAGAGAGGGAGAGAAAGAGGAGGGAAACAGACGCACGGTGTGGGATTATTTGGGCAGAGCGGCTGCAGCCACGGTGGATGTTATGCACACAGAGACAGACGACGGACTGAGAGCTTGATTCGATTCAAACTGCGACTTTCTCCCCAACGTCGGCGCCGGGTTATGGGAAGCTGATATGGTGAGTGTCTCTTTCTGTTGGCTGTAGTTGTCACCGCTGCTCACGTGAACAGTGCAACTTATTACAACGTAGGCTATCCCTTCATGTGCAAACGGTTGTGCGCGAATGCATGCCTCCTGAGAATGATATGACTGACATGTAGGCTAATGTGTTCCTTAGCTTTATCTGATATCGTTAACATCTACTGTTAGTTCTTCTTTTAAATAGTATATTAAGTTTTGTTTAATTGACTTAGGCGTTATGTTGCATTGCTTCATTACAACACAGAATACATTTTATTCAACTGTGATCTTGCTTGACAATGTTGCACCACTTTAAGTCTCATTTTGCCAGGATTAACTGCAGTGCAGCGTTGTCAAATAAACTGTAAGATTACAGTTTCTTTCCTTCTTCAAATGAGGGTTTTAATACTGATGGGAGATTAAGGAGACTGTAAGGCGCTTGCTTTTCACCAATGAGGTGGCTTGCTGCCTAGTGGTTTCCTCCAAACATGCTCAGAGGTATTTTCTCACGGATGAGCCACCAGCAGAGATAAAACTGGACATCTGTTTAATGGAGTGGTCATAAAACAGCAGCATTTTAAAACGACTGCCAGTTTTGTACTGGCTGGGAATTTATGCAAAATGGCATGAGCACAGTGGATTATAGGGTGAATTTATGTCTGTGGATTTGACTCCGCTAACATGCTTTCACTATAGTTTATGGATTTTTTTTATGACCAGTTTATCAGGTCACATAATTGGGATGATATATATATAATTGTTGATACTGCATTCAAACTGACAGCTTTGGTGCGATTTTGATAGATGAGAATTTTGTTTCCCCTCGCCACTTGTGCAAGTCAATGGCTTTAATGTGCTGTAGTGTCTATCAGCAGTTTTGTTCAGACACCATATGGGAGCGTTACAGACCTTAACAGCTCACAAATCAATCATGCAAGTTCTATTACAGCAAAAAAGTGTGACTTATTGACAAGTATGGGGCGAGACAAGGTGGTTTTGATCAGCTGTTCCGACCGCTTAATTATTTTGAATAATGCTAAAATGTTAAATGATGTAAAAATGGGCATAGTTTTTGTTTAGTTTTAAGTAGGCTTTCCGTTGCATTCTTTTCAGTTCACATCAGGCAAGTGGACTGCAACCTGTTTTATGACCAAAGCCTGCTACTCCCAGGTCAGAGGTGCCTTGTCACATGCCAGTCTGTGGAAGAATAAATACCTTGCCCCAACCGATCTGGCTGTGTGTGTGCGTACATGCATGCCACTGCAGCTGTTCTCCCTCTCCAAGAGATTAAGTTTCACAAGATGTGATGGATGCCAGTGTCTGCAGTGCCGGCGGTGTGCGTGTATTTGTTGGTGTTTGTGTATAGACAACTTTGTCAGCACATTTCTACATCGTACATACATAGTGTCAGGCCGGTTCCTATATGCAGACATGTTTAAAATGTCCCTTGCCATTTCCCACTGGGGTTAGGTAGGGTTAAGTAAGAGAGGTGAGGCTGAGGTCATGGATGTTATGAGTCGGCTTGCTAATTATAGTGGCCGTTGCTTTTGGTTCCCACAGGCCTGGACAACATGGGTTCACTTTGGGACAACGTGAGCCGGTAACGTCTGTCCTGCTCAACCAGACTTACCGACTTTTTAGCTATAGAAATTAAGTCTGCAAGTGAATCACAATATTAAGATGGACAATGGAAAAATATTATAATAGTGCATACTTCAGGCTTTTCTGCTTTTCATGTCAAAATAATTGTCCAGTCAGATGGAGCGTTAGTCTATACTAAAGCATTGTAATTTGAATTGCTTCAGTCGTTTCATTATGCCCAAGGGGAAATTCCAATACCACAATCCTATACTGCATTGCAAAGTTCATCAAAGACATGGCACATTGCTTGTATTCCTAACATTTTTCTATCTCTCAAGAACACAAAAAGCAGCTGTTTCAAACACCTTTGTACTCCTACCATTATGCATTTTATTCAACAAGGCAGATTTACTTTTAAGAGCTTCCTCCTCAGACTCACAGTGTGTTGGATATTACAAAACAGCCTTATGTTGAAAAGTGAGCATTCTTCTGATTGAAGGCTGCTGTCATTCAGCATCCGGCTGTGTTGCTGCTCACTAAAGTGATAGGATGTGGAGCACAGAGCAGTGGAGGAGGCGGATGGGCTGCTGAGAGGAGTGGACCAGGCGCTGCCGCTCTATTGATTTACCTGGAGGTTGGAGGGGACGGCTTCCCATCTCTGCGTGCTTCCTATCATCTTTCTCACCTGCTTCTTCCTGTCTGTCTGTCTGTCTCTGTCTGTTTGTCTGAGGTCGCCCCCTGCTCCCCATTCGCTCCAGTCAATAGCATGCATTTGTGTCATCATAAAGCTTTTCTTAAACCCCCTCTTGTCTTCCATCATGCAATCACACCCACATACAGTCTGTGAATAGGTAATTAATAGACAAGAAGTCTTCACCTGTGGAGAGGAGCATATGGTAAGATATTAAAAATTTAACTTCATTCTTCCCCCACTTTCTCTGTTCTCTGCTTTTTCACCACTCCATTGCAGGTTTCCTTTTTTTCCCCTTCCGACAACTTCTCCTTTTTTATTATGTTCTTTTTCATTTGAGAATTGCAGGCACACAAAATAGCAAACATTTTCGCTCAAGGACATTAAGTTGCACTATTCAGACAACTACGCTAGATCACATTTCCATATTTATTACACATGCTGTATATGTCTTGTGTGTAGGCCTACAGAGTTGTGTGTTTGTTCTTTTTGTTTTTTCTAAGGAGAATCATAAGATAAGGGGCATTGCTAATAAGTACCAGGCACAAACAGAGGAAAGACATTTAGAGACAGACAGACAGAGAAAGAGAAACATTGACAGAGTTTGTGGTTGGGGCGATCCCTTTATTTGTAAACCCCGACCCTGCTGTGTCCTAATCACAGGAAGGCACTCTGGAAGAACCACAACAATTTCATTTAATCCAAACACACACACAATCTCAGCCAAATGCGTTCAAGCCTCAACATTCACGAATAAAGTGTTTCCCTGGTCTCTCCCGCAAATTCAGAAGCTGTCATCTTCTCCTTGTCTCCCCGTTCTTCTTCTATCCCCACAACATGCCTGATGGTTTGACATAGCCAACTGGTGCCAGACCTCAAAGCCTTATTTTCCCTCTGCAGTTCTTTCTGTCTATTTTTTCTCTCCCTCCATCTGTCTACTCCCCACCCCTCCTTACTACTACAGTTTAATCTGTGGCGGGGACTTAGCTGCACGGCTAGTAGGGACTTTTCACATGATTTTCTTTCCCCCTGCCAGAGGATTTGTTGCTTGTTTAACACCTATTTTGTATAACCTCTGTTAGTCTCATGTTCCCTTCATTTTGTAAAGCTATTCATTCATCATGCTCTCTTCTCATCCTTTTTGTCCAGTGATGCCTTATTGACATGTTTGCATCATAGACATTACTGATCATTCAATAAAAATTACCATCACCATGTCCTGATGTGAAAGCACCCTGAGCCAAAGACAGTGGAGCTGCAAAACTGTAAAAGACCTCTGCCAACCAACCATCTGATGTTTCTTTTCACATCTCAGACAAATTGCTGACCGTTTTGGTCAGGATGGCTGTCAGTGACTCCTTTTTTGAGTTTGAGGATAAATAGACTCAAACTCATTGCTCAAACTAACTTACTGCCATAAAGCAGTAAGTTAAATGCTTGAGAATAATTTTGTGATCATTTGTTGTAGCATGTTCAGGGAGTCTTTGCGTATACTGCATTAAAAATAGTGTGTATGGATAATAGATCACCTGCCTAGCTTTTTTAATAATAGTTGATGTCTGAGGAATTGTCATTATTGATCACCATCTTATACTGAAGAACTGAAGTTTAAGTTTTTCAGCCAATGCCAATGTAATTTTGATCACTAATCCATGTGTTCAGCAGCCACAACTGCATCTGGGGTATTTTCTCACAGATTACCTGTCAATCAAGCAGTGTGTGCAGACTCTTTATTTCCTCCTAAAAGTGGCACTCATTTCATTTGATGTGTGTATTTTCACAAATTTTTGGGGGGATGTATCCGTTTACATGGCAGCAGATTTTTGATTGGCAAAAGCTACGAACCACCAGGTGTTGAGAACAATAAAAGCCCATGTCTTTCATGTCAACCCAATATGAATCCCTATTATGTTATATCAATCAGCAGCAGAGCAGTGACGCAGACATTTCTATGAAGAATTCATGGATGAAGACTTGAGGCTAAAGTGGGGAATTTTCCAGTCCATTATGTGAGCTGAGTGTTTGCTTTACTACTCTCTATGGGAGTCTTTACCTCTGCTGTCTTGGCTGTGGCTCGGCTACAGCTCTTGGCTCTGATCTGTGTTTCCAGCCGGACTTCTCAAAATGGCCACCACTGTCTCCTAAATGTGCTGCCAGCCATGGATTAGCTCTTGTGATTGTTTGTCTTTAGGTTTGTAATTAATGGCTTTGATTATTTTTCTATTTGTTTTCTAATTGAATCAGGATGTTTGAGACATTTTTTTTTCCCTCAGCGTCGTTAGGTTTATCCTACATCCTGTCATTGTTTCCTTTTTCATTCTCTCGAGGGAGGCTGCGAGTCCAATCCATTTCTTGTTGCTTGTGTTCAGGAATTATATTCCACTTCCCCATTTCCCTTAGACTCCCTGAGGCACGTGGGATTAAATAATGTGCCTGTGTGTGCTATTCCTGATTGTATAGGGCTTTTGGAGCATAACGACTACAGTAAAGGCTGCCTAGATGAGGTCTAAAGGTTCACAGTTGTTAGTGTGTGTGTGTGCATGCATGAGGATGAATAATCTCTTTACAAATACAGAACATTTGAAATTACTCGACATAGTGTGTCCTCAGAAGACATGATGCTACAGGCTTGAATACAGATATTACAGGCATATACTGCTATAGCTGCAAGATTTAGAAGATCTACAAAAAACTAGTATTACAGTCTATTAGTAGTATTAATACAGCTCAAACATTCAGCACCTCAATCAAAAAGCTAAACTGCTCAGTTCAGTAGAATATAAAAAACTAATTATTAACTAACTATCAAGGTACCTGCATCAGTCTTTGCAGCACTACCTAGTGTCCATTCTTCTCCTTGTAAGCATACACTATGAAATTATTTCTTATTTCCTTCTAATGTATGCCAACCCCACTACTCAGCACTTCCTAACTACTCCGTTCCTGGACAGCCTTTTGACTCAGGAAGTGCCTCAGCAGGTCTCTCAGTATCTCCATATTAAATTAGAGCCATCATTTAATACATCCCCTTGTGTAGAGCCTGGCATCATTTTACCTGTACATCATCTGAATCTTCCAACCAAAGCAGAGAGACCCCTAAAGAACTGCTGCTCTCCCCTGTGCCTTTCACAAGAAGCTTTTATAATAGGTTTATTGAAAATAACAAGGTTGTCTTCTAGAGTTACAGACAGTGCTTGGCTTCTGTCTGAGCTTGGACATCAATAAATGTGTGGAGATCTTCCTAGCCTTCATATCTTCACTTCTCAGCAAAGTAGGTGGTTATTGTTTAAATTCTAAGCCTTTATTTTGAACAGAATATAGCCCACTAACTACACAAGAATGTAAAAAAAGAATGGATTGTTGAAATAAACAAAATACAATTTGCGTCAAACAAATCACTCTGTATTAGCTACAAGTCCTTGTGTTCACGTTCAAAAAGCCAACCAAGGCTTTTTTAAATGAATACACTAACAAATTCTTGCTTTTATGTGAAACATTTTCTATGACAAACAGCTTATTGAGCAGCTTCTGGTCATCAAACAAGTTCATTATATACATTTAATTAGGCCTCAGTTGTGGTAGCGCTGGGCACACTCATGTCAGGTTCAAATTGAAGGCACGACACAGATTGATGGGCTCCTTCTGCACTACTCAATTGACCCCTGACCTCAAAGCTGTGTTCATTCTATCACAGTGTGTTTGTCCAGGGCAGGGACGTGGTCAGGGGAGGCAGGTTATTTTAAGAAGTGGGAAATAATAAACAATAAAAATGCATTTAATATATCTTCACAAATGTTTTGCCATTAATGTTATGTGGAACTGTATATGATTTTAATCATTCTATTGCAAAAAAGCGCAATCGTGCGTGGCCAGGACATTGTCAAATTATCTGGCTTTTCATAGTCTAAATAATGCATTTCGCATATCTGATATGAACCACACTTAAAAAAGCGCAAAGGGAGGCACACAGTATCTGTGCCTCATTGAAAGGGCTGCTCTTCTTCTGCTATTCCTGTTGGAGTAGAATAAGTGCCAATACACTGCCTAAAATTCAAGACTGACTTGACTTAATATCAAAGCTTAGAAACTTCTCAAAACTGGACTTTCAATCAAAACAGGATGTTGTAAATAATGGAGGAGCAATGCTGGAGCTAAAGGCTGCTTCAAATGATGGAAAGAAGGTAACTCGCTTTTGAATTCATTAATTGTGTAAGGTTGAGTCTAAAGTTTAGATAGTTGAGAGTAGGGCTGAACGATATATCGTTATCGTATCTATATCTAGATATGAACTTTCAAGATATTACTATCGAAAAAAGCAACAATATAGCAATAATAAAGCAATATATAGACTTACACAATGTGTATCTGATATGAATAAAACGTGTCGAATTATAATGGAAAGGATTATTATTACCTCTTCCATAGACATCAGTGTGTATTTTACAAACTCTAAATGTATTGTTTTTTTAGTACTTATGTGAATTTATATGTTTGAAACCCAAAATAAACAGTATGTGGTTGAAAACACTGAAAAGTTGTGATATATGACAGCTCTGAGCGCGCCTGTCTCTTCAACGTTTGAATTTAGCAGTTGATCATGTGATGCACTTGATTGTACGCTCCAGGGACCAGCCTAGACTGATTACACCTGTGTGATCGTACGTGCGAAAGGCTTAAAAACAATATTAACATTATTATATATATATAATATTAACATTATATTATTATTAACATCAACAATATTAACAACATTTTCTGACACAAAATTTTGAAATGTAGGCTTAAATCAAACACATTTTGATTCAGATTCTGTATATATGTATGTATGTGTATATATATCAGTGGTGGACAGTAACGAAGTACATGTAATTCGTTACTGTACTTAAGTAGTTTTTTCCAGTATCTGTACTTTAATAAGTATTTCCATTAAGGGATACTTTTTACTTTAACTTCACTACATTTCAACGTCAAATATCTTACTTTTTACTCAATTACATTTTGCAAAATTAGTCGTTCCTTGTGTTGCCATTAAAAAATTTCGTAGAAGAAGCCCTCAAAGACGCGTCTCAGTGGCAGTGTCAGGACCGGCTCAATAGAAGCCTCATTCTCTACACGCGAGCTGATAAACATGAAAATAACAAATAAAAATACACCTGTGATAAAGCTTTGGTATTAGTAATGGCTGACTCTGATTCTGAGGGAGAACATCTACCTTTAGAGTCTTTTCAGCCGAGTGAAAGTGAGAATGAGCGAGAGTGAGTGCAGTAACTTGGACAACGGCGCTGCTCGTGCCTTTCTCAGTGTCTCTCATAAAGCACACGCTGTTTTTCCCACATTTTACCAAACATCAGTGAAAGAAACGGGAGGAAAACTAAGAAAACTACTCTGGCCGCGGTAGTGAAGGGGATGTTGAGGAAGCCGTGAGCGCATAGCACCTGCAGCTTTACCTTTAGCACCTGCAGCTTTACCTTTAGCACAGGTGATAGAAGCCGGGGCGCGTGTACTCGCCGTGGCGCGGAGTGACAGGGAGTTTGGGAATAATGCGGCTTCTATTGACAGCTGTTTGGGACAAATACGTGTTGGTCATCCTGACACTTTACCCAGTCGAGGAGGGAGAGGCAGAGTAAACATAGTCAGCGAGAATGCTCTAATCAAAGCAGCGATCGTAATAAAGTGATGACTGTGTGCTGTGCTTTATGAGAGGTCCCACACTCTAAAAAACTACTAACTATGCCACATGGAAGGATAAGAAAAGATAAAGTAACTGCAACCACACACATACAGTACATGTGTATATTTCTCATAACTATTTGCATACGTTTTACTAGTTATGGTATAATGGAAGTTGTAGTTATTCTTTATTTTGGTAATGTTGCTTTTACAAATTACTGTTATAATTTTTTTTTCAGAATAAGAAAAAACTATTATAATATGTTCATTAGTGTGTATGTACTGTAAATAACATAACCGCCAAAATATAATGTCATGGTATGCAAATTATATGCAAATTAGATGCTTAAAATGTATGTACCTATATACTTTGGGTCATACCTGACATTTTTCTAGTTTAGAGTAGGACTCTATCTCTTATCATTTTCAAACCACAGCCTTTTGAAATTTGGATCTCAAAATCTGTATTTTTAAATAAACCCTGGCACCTAAAGGGCAAGAGACTGACAAAATCTATATGGGCATTATAGCCTTAATAAATGATAGTACTTGGATACTTAAGTACATTTGAAGGCAAATACTTTTGTACTTTTACTCAAGTGAAAGTTAAAAGGGAGTACTTTTACTTTTACTGAAGTAATATTTTACCTAGTGTATCTGTACTTTAACTCAAGTACTTGATTTGTGTACTTCGTCCACCACTGATATATATATATATATACATAAATAACAACGGAAAACAAAAACAACGAACAAAAACCTCCCCAGCTGCCTGACCCCGAGAGGGGTGGGGAAAGGGGGCGGCCGCCCCCCCGTTTCAACGTCTATGCACACTGTACAGAGACAGCGGATAAATAAAACTATACTTTCCAAATTTTTTTGTATTATGATCTTTTATTTTTCTGAGAAAAATTGGTTGGTCTGCTTGGTTTTCACCGAACACGTAGTCATATCGTATTGTATCGATATCGAGATATCTGGCATGAAAATCAAGATATGAAATTTTGTCCATATCGTTCAGCCCTAGTTGAGAGTCAAGTTTAAATATTAAGTTAGTGAACCGTGGGACCTTGGTAAACAGTGACTCGGCATCTGTGTAGCACCGAGTCACTGACACGTTTCTGCTTCTGCTATCTTAAGTTAACAAACTAACTTAAGCTAACGGACTTGCTGGAACATGGGGCAGATCTTACTTAAATAGTGCTGATTTATGATATCTGAAAGGTCATTAAAAGCTATCAATTGAATTCTGTACATTGGGCCACTTGGGGATTATTTAATAATTTGTAAATCTGTCTCTAAAGAGTCAGAGCCTCACCAGCCACGAACCTCACTGCACGTCACTGGCCCAGGGATATACACTACAGACATGTGATTTTTTTCGCTCAAAAGGCAGTGCATATACAGTATAGTGTAGTGCAGTGGTTCCCAAACTGTGGGCCATAAAGGTGCAGAGGGGCCGCCAGAGGTTCTCCACATAAGTACATAAAAAAAATTAATTTGAAAATACTAAAAAACTATTTGCATATCGGCTTCTCTGTGGTATTGGAAAATGATTATTATTCAGCAATTTCTTGTTTGTTACGTTTTTTCAATAATATTTTCAAAGAAATAGATTACTTAGTCTTATATTTATATTAGTGTGAAAGTTTAAGATTGGGGAGCTCAAAGAATTTTCAAATTTTTAGGGGGGCCACGGCTCTTTTCACTTTGCGATTGGCTGGTAGCCAATGCAATATATAACACATATAGCATTTGGACAGTGGACCGTGTTACTAACCTTAGTATTGACCTTAAGTGACACTGAGAAAGTTTGTGTGAAACAGAATTTCAATTTACAATACATTATCATTTGACACTTAAGGGGGTTATATGACATGGGAGTTTCAATTCTGGCAGAGGAGACGGAGGGCAAGTTGTGACAGTAGATAAGAATTAAACCCTGGACTTTCCCACTGGAGACCAGAGATTGCATCCCAAGAGTGGGGTTATATTTGACTCCTAAAAGAACATTTGGTAAAGTTGAAAGTTGTAATTGGTAGTTATTTTCTGGGAACAGTTACACTACACTATATTTATATTCAATTAGGTTTTATACATGTAAGTTTGGCTCATTTTTGCTAGTAAGTGCTACCTGCTAGAGCACATAAAAGAGGACAATCATCTGAATAAGATTTCCAAAGCTACATCAATCTTTCTGATTGGAATTCAACAGCCAACCTCAGCACTGGCATCAACACAAAACACTCACATATCACTCAAATACACATGCACATGGCGAAGCAGTTTATGAAAAGGTGGCTTACCAAAATGGGCTGGCCAATTCACACATGCACAGAAAATACACAACTACACAGGCAGCATACATTAAGTTTGTTGAACAAATTGGGTGCCAAGCACATACACACAAACAGTGCAGCACAGTTTTTCCTGTTGTGGCGTGTGCTCATAGTAAGCAGCCTAGCGGTGCTCTGCTCTCGTCGCAGACTATTTAGCCGCTTCTCTTTTGTGCTGGGTGGCAGCCAGTAAAATGGTGGCGCTCACAGTAGAAAGCTGGTGGCTTCTATTGATTTGGCCCAGCAGGTCTCTGAGGATCCACACTGCTGGCCTGCCAGTAGGCCCACAGATGAGAACTGCTTTTAGGAGAAGGGACTGTAACGAGCATTTATGTGTGTGTGCACTGGTCCAACTCTCTTGGTAAAGTACTACTCTGCAGCTTTCTTTATATTCCATTGGGAAACTATTGGAAGGTCCCTAGTGATCAATTAGTTGTAATGCTTTTGATGTTATTTGTGTTTACCCACCAAGAAATGAGAACAGCACATCCACAGAATTGCTGTGCCTCTACGTCACATTTGTCATATCTTGAGCTTACTATTTTCCCCTCTTTCACTTCAACTCAGATAGGCCTTTGAAAAACAAACAAAAGAGAAGTTGGCGTTGGACTATAAATCATGCAGAGACTCAGATTGGGGTCAAATGCTTAGGATTCCACAACAACACCAACCCAAGCCTTGGGTACATATACAACATGCATTGTGAACTTTACCTATTAGCCATATTTATTCCCAAATGAGCTGTCAGTAAGTATAACACATTCATTACACACTACCACCGCAATATGTAACACTCAACTGTACACACTCAGGCTTTTACAGCGCCCATGTCCCTCGATGACAAAGCGTGACAAACGAGTGTGTTCGAAACACATTTAGGTCTCGTTGCGGTTCCCCTTCTCCCCTCCCCCACTCCCCCTCTCCTCCTTTCCCCTCTCCTTTTCATAACTCCGACAAGGGCAACTCGGCCATCCTCACCGTCCACAACTCCTATCCATCAGCGCGCTGCCATAACCTGCCGCAGCTCGCTGATCGATGACCCCATACGCCCAGATGTAGCAGCCTATCAGAGTTTGAGGAGGAGACGAATCCGATCATTATGTCTCCTTATGATTTTATGAGTCTTGTCTTGTATGTATGTGTTGGTGTTTATAACCATTTAAGTTTGGGTTGCTTGATATATATAAATGAAAAAACAAATTCTTTATAGTGTACTTTCAAGCATGCTGAAAAGATTTGTAGTGGGCTTGTTGTGTGAATACTTAAACACATTTTTGTGTTCTTTATCAGTCAAAATCCAGAAGTGTAATTCTTCTCTAAGGTAAATTTTGGTTAACTTTTTGTATTTTTTTACCAGATATCCAGGACTATCTAGGAATAGAAATGCCAGGTTGTGAAAGATAAATTTTAACTGGGCAGTGTACAGAGAAAGTTTTGTTTTTGACCTCCTAAATCTGCTTCTTTTAAGTCTGCTTCACTTCATACTATAGCCAGGGGCTCAGTGTCAGTATCAAAATGATCAAGGAGTAAAGGGCAGACCATGCAGCAACTAAATAAAGTTGCTGCATGGTCTGTTTCTTTACTTAACAGTAAAAAACAAGCATTGATGCCAAAACTGTATCCACTGTCGGGGTATTGTATTACATCCCTAGATTCAGCACTTCTTCATCAACTTCAAATCATAAGCCCTTTTTCTTAACCTAACCCTGAAATCAATTCTTGAGTTATAAAAGGCTCCAACATCCAAAGCCTTAAAACTGCTCCTCGAACGTTTGTGGACTAGGTTGACACAGTATAACGAGTGCTTTCAGTATGTGCAGTGCTTGTGTGCTTACAGGCTTTCCCACTGGCCTCTGACTCCTAAATCCCATCTGATGGTGCCGTGTCATGATCAATGACATCATTAAAGACATCATTGACACACTGAAATGAGAATGTGCTTTGATAGACAGCTGCATTGCTCCATCAATCTTCCACTGACATGCTTAAGGCTGTGTTCATTTATCAAATAAAGAAATGTCAGTGTTGTTTAATACAGCCCTAAGTCTTCATTATCACAGAACTTATTATAGCTGAGAGCATAGGCACACTGCGTGTTAAAGTGTGCTACGAGTGAGAGGAAAAGGTCTCAGTGGTAGACCCAGCCTGTTCTGTATTCTCCTCCCTGAGCTCTGTTTCTACTGTAACACAAGCCATGCATTGCCTGTCACTAGTCATAATGTATACAGTACCGTACAGGGCTTTTCTCCTCTGAGGCCTGCAGATCAAATACGCACACAGAAGAAAAGGATAATGGATGCACTAGGTGACACATTCTGTCCTTCTGCTTTCTTGTGTAGGTACTTCTGACATAATAAACTTTTGCTCTTGAAATAATTCAGAAGCAGTTCTATTGCAAAAAGTCAAAGGTAGCCACTATTTACACAAAAAGTTCCTCACCTCATCACTATGGCCTTTGTTTTACCAATTACCAAGTTCCTGTTTCACTATTGAGTGTTTCCGAGATAGGAGTAATTTTTTTTTGGTGTCTTTCTCTTTATGTAAGAACAACTCATGGTGATCCCATAGTTTAAAAGTTTAGGCTAATGATGTGAAGTTGGAAAGATGGGCAACAATTTTCATTTCATAAACTTCATAATCAGATCAGATAGATTTGAAGTATATTGCATGGCATACACATTTACATGTCTTTCATTTCTTTGCTGTCAATAACAGCAATGTGATCAGAATATGTTTTAAATAGCTTGAGAATTGTCAAGCTGGCTCAGAGATGTAAAGCTGCCATTATATATAACATAGTGAGCAATGAAAGCACCAAACAAAACCTTTCATTGTGGTGGGGGTTGTCTGTATGGGGAATCAGCTCCACGGCTCTGTTCCTGTCTATTCTTAAAGCACACATATCCATCCCCCGCACACAAACTTCATATAACTTCCTTACTTCATGACATTATTGGGTTGTGGTGCCCCCAGTGGTAGAAAGCCGTGGAGGCACTGGTGCTGATTTGATTCATCCTGACAACTAAGGACCATTTGGGAACACTGTAACCACGGCAACTCCCATCACAACATTCTGGGTGGTTTGTGAGGGCCGGTGTGCCTTGCATCCATTTTTAATGGGCAGAGTACTTAGTGGCGCTTCCTGGGCCTGTCTCCCCGCGGTCCCATCTCCAAGAAGGAGAAGCAGCCGCACTTGGTGGAAAAAGCCCCCATTACATATTTATTGTCCTAGTCTTAATTATTGAGGCAGAAGGGAATGTGGGTTTTACTCTCCTACTTTCACTTGCCTATTTTAAATAGGACGAGAGATTCTGGTCTGAGGATAGGTTATAAAAGTCCTTAAAAAGGCCACAATAAACACAAGTTAGAAGAAACAAACTTACATTAAAAGAACCAAAACATTTCAACAAAAAAGAACTCATAACTAAGTAAAAAATACAGAAGTATTGTAAACCCTAAATCTGATCAAACCTACAATGAAAATGAACAATGAACACTTTTAAAAGGATCTGAATTATATATATAATTATTAAATAAATAAAAATAAAGACTTTAACTATTAGTATTCAAATCAAGTAACACTACAGTTATACAGAGTTAAGTGTGATCATTTACATATGAGCATTTCTCTGCATGTTGTTTAGAGACTTTTTTATGTGCTCATTTCCATGCGGGCTAAAATCAATTTGACTTTTGTAACCCCATCCTTCTCGCTCAGACATTGTATAAATGACATAGGAGAGGATTGATCAAGAAATGTATTTTTGGACTCAATTGTCAATGGCTTCCACTTTGAACTTCAGTAGTGTTACCTATTAGTGTTGTATTTTCATTTCTGTACATTTGTAACACACCAATAGAGAGTTGGTCTGTTACAAGCTGTTCTCTTTAAAAGTGAAAAAGACAAACAGTTTTAGTTGTCTACTCACCTTGAGGTGGGTCATTTTCATTGTCAATCTGCTGCTTGTTGAAAATCTTTTTTTTATTTCTCTTGACTGCACCATGGAATTGTGTGAATGCATGAAAAAAATAACCTGACAAGCCAGATCTGCTCTGTTCCTTCCATAGAAAAAGTTTGCAAAGAGCAGGTACATGGTTGGTGAATGGATTGATCATTTGGGGGTAACCGCAATTTTATCCAATCAGACCAACGGCATGTTGTTTAAGTTTGTAATGGTAAATCTTCAAACCTAAAACACACCCAGAACTGTCAATACTGCCATGTGACTGGTCAAATCACTTGCTGGTTAGGTCATAATACCTTTTTATTTTTATTTATTTTTTATTTAATTAATTACACAGAAACAGTTGCATTACAAAACAACAAAAAGACATAAGAACAAAAACTGACACAGACTAAAAAACATACCTTGAGCAGTTTCTCAAATACAAATACCAACATTTATATTTTTTACCATGCAGATGAGTCAGTAAATGTTTTCACCCTTCTTTTTTTTTTACTTTTTTGCTTCCTCTTCTGTCTCAACCATATTTCCTTCAAGGAATAAATGATAATACATAAAGTTTTTAAAGTAAAATTAATTTAACCATTCAATCTGCTGTAAAATTCTATCTCTACTTTCCAGCACAAGGAACTGAAAGCCATGTAAATACTCGGAGCAGTTCATGATGGATGTATTTGTTGAGTTTATAAACTGACAACTCTCGCAAAAATCCAGCTGCAGTGTGAGCAGAGCTACTGCGCAGTTCCACTCCCCCTTTTTTCTCTGACTCAGTCATCACAGAATGTGAACATTGTAGTTCTTGTCAATGAGTGCATAGTGCACACAGGGAACTCTTAACATGGCAAAATGTAAAAGGCAGCTTTAAAGAAGCACTCAGTATTGAAAGAGCAGTTTTGGTAGTCTATATATAGAAAAGGTTTCACTATGTGAATAAAGGCCCAGTTATTGAAGGCATTGCTATGTAAGAAGAAATCCATATTTTATTTGGTGTGAGAGCCGCTCAAGGCCTGTAAATTATTACCGCTTTATTCCACCTGCCAGTGGAGGTCATCCAGCCCTGTGTGTATGTGTCAGCATACATGTTCTTTCTGATATCTGCTCAAGCATAGGCAGATTTCCCAGGAGGAAATTTAAAGTGTTCTTAGGCTATATTTATTTATCTACATCAATCCTTATAACAGCTTCCCAATAGGTCTACATTTTAGTTAGTAACTGATTTTTATAACATACATTATGTACCCCTCTGGAATGTCTTATGGATTTTCTTTTGTTTATTGTCCCCCCTGCTCAACAGTTACATTTTCATTTAGTCATTTATCCAAAGCAACCCTACAAATGAGGAAAACAATGGAAGCAATAATAACAACACAAGGTAACAAAATGCATAAGTGCACAAAAAACTGTTAAAGCCCAGCGCAGTATAAAAAGCTAAGGATAGGAGATGGAAGGAAATAGAAAGGAAGTAGAATTCTACATCTAGAATCTGCTGATTTTGTAGAAGCAGGTAGATCATTCCACCAATGTGGAACGGTCCAGAGAGGGTCCACAAGAGTGATTTTTTTTTTCCTTTTTGGGATGGTACCACCACACGTTGTTCTTTTGCAGAGCGCAGGGATCTGGAAGGAACATAGGTCTGTATTAGTGAGTGGAGATATGCGGGTGAGGAACCAGTGGTAGGCTAGGAGCATAGCTGAACTTGTGTGTCTCATGTCAAAAGGCCACAACAGTCGTAACGTAGCCATACTGCAGGCTCACCCATCTATAGATCTACTCTAGCATCCAACCAACAGGGGACTAAAACACATTACAGAGATGACTGCCTTGAATGGGCATCTTTCCCCACAGCACTGAAGCTCTGTGATGTAAGCCGCTAAAGGCAGCATGTATTATGGCCACAATGTAAAATATATACAAGCACACACACACAAAGTATCACAAAGATTAATAATTTCTAGTATATATGTATCATATTCAATAAACTATAATCAATGTTATTATGTTGTATTAATTTATTATATCATTTATAGTTTTTTGTCTAAGGCTCAAAAATAGGGCTAAAAGAAGTCTTTGAGCTAAGACATTTAGAAAACATCATGAAAGTTGCCCCAAACAACAAAACAGGCATAAGCACTCATAAGCCACACACCTGTCCACACATATTTTTGTAGGGTACATCATATACAGCATGAGGATTTTATTTACAGCTAAGCTGGCAATTAGTCCTGTTTTAGTCCTGCTTTAGTCTAAGTTTAGTCCTGGTCCTGTCTCTCTCTCTAGTCCTTGTACAGTGCTGGTGGTAGCAGTGCACAGTGTCAACGTGATTTTCTGTTCAGTCAATGTTCTGTTTAAAGTCCAGGTCTAGTCCTGGTTTAATCATTGTCCACTCCTGCTGTGGCTCTTTTTTGTACTCCTGGTTAAAATTCTTGTCTTGTCCTGGTCAAGTCCTGATTTTGTTTAGAAGCAGGAGTTGGCTTGCATTATAATGGCAGAAAGAAGGAACCTTGAGAAAACACTGGAAACGGACTTTGTGCAGTTTAATGATTTGGCTTCAGATGCTGTTGGAGGTAAGGTAATTTTTGCAACGGATGAATGGTTCGCTCCAGCAGCCAATCTTCTAAAGAGAGAGCCACCTCAGTTCATTGCCTCGGCCTTTACTGAATTTGGAAAATGGATGGACGGCTGGGAGACCAAACGCAAGAGAACTCCTGGTCATGACTGGTGCATTGTTCAGCTTGGAATCCCAGGACTGATTTTTGGTTTTGATGTTGATACTTCATTCTTTACTGGGAACCATGCTCCACAAATGTCCATACAAGCTGCATGTCTAGATACAGAGCCTAACTTCTTTCTGGAGGGAGACCGAACTGGAATGTCTGCTTCGGACAGTGAGTGGGCTGCTGTCACCACGCTGAACTCAGAGACCTGGCCAGAACTGGTCCCAGCCTCAGCGTTGCAGCCTGGGTTCTCCAACTGCTGCCACAACTACTTCAGAGTCCAGAGTCCTAGAGTAACACACCTACGGATCAACTTGTTTCCAGATGGAGGGATTGCAAGGCTGAGGGTCTACGGCGTTGGGCAGAGGGACTGGTCAGGTGAATTATCCCAACAGGAAGTGGACTTGGTGGCTGTGACCAATGGGGGAGTCTGTCTGGGCTTCAGTGACGCTCACTTTGGACATCCGCGCAACATGATTGGGCTGGGTAGAGCATCCAGCATGGCCGACGGTTGGGAAACAGCACGGAGACTGGACAGACCCCAAAAGCTCCAGGTGGACAAGAGCGGTGTGCTGCAAGTTCATGGGAGTGAGTGGGCAGTGTTTCGACTTGGACACAAAGGAGTCATTAACCGCATTGAGGTAGATACGCCACTTCAAAGGTAATGCTCCAGACTCATGCTTGGTGGAGGCGTGCATGCTGAGCCCTGCTGATGAAGCCCGATGTATTGCACATAAATGGAAGTCTGGGAAATGGAGTGTGCTCCTGCCCCCAAGGAAGCTCCGCTCCCACTACCGTCACATGTTCTTGGAGGCGGAGCTACAGCCTCATGAGGCTGTGAGCCACATCCGCCTCGTGATTTCTCCGGATGGAGGAGTGAGCCGACTGAGGGTCTGGGGCAGTGCTGTACTGGCCAAACTGGCCAATCAGAGCACAGGGCCCTCCAAACTCTAAACTTTGGTTCTGTTAGTTTAGCCCAAACCAGAGATTACAAAAAAGATAACAAAAAGATTAAAGCATTAAGCACAATTCAAAACAGAAAGATTTAATAAAATAATAAAAGTCAATCAAATATCAAAATCAGTTATGTATGTGAATTAGGGATGCACATTTTGGACATTTTCTTTAACCGATAGTTGAATGCCTTAACAATCAATAATCGGTAGTTTGCAAACTGAATTCTGCCTTTATTCAGCAAATGGTACTGCCTTCTTTTACCCTTCTGCTCCTGCTACAGAGGCAGGTCTGCCGTGTTTCAGAACACTTTATTTGCATTTTGTTGCTCCCTTTACATGTTTGTTTTAGTTTAGTTTATCAGCTTAACAGTATAATAAACGTAAAAACTGTGTCTATGTGCCACAAGAACTCCTTCTTTCCAACTGCACTAAGACTGTACAATCAATCTGTATATGGCAGATGAAGACTTGTGACTCAACTGAATCAACTCATTTGAAGAGACCTGAATTTCCTCTTGGGGATTAATAAAGTAATTTTGAATTCAAATTTAGTTGTAGTAATTTTAAAACATTCAGTCTCTGTCCATAAAAGCCTTGGTAATATCTCAATAAATACAAGATGTTAGATTCAGTTTTTATCTTTGTGGTGGTGTTTTTTTTTTTTCGTTTTTATAAAGTATCGGTTGCACGGTGATGAATTTACATTATTAATTTTTTTTGTTGGTTCTGTTCACATGTAGATATTTTGCTAACTCTCCACAACCCCTGGTCCCTGTGCTGGTGGCCACTTCCGCACTAACACTGCTATCTTTATGACCATCTCACTAATGCACCGCTCAATTAGCCCTCAATGAGGTTTCCACTAAATGCTGGGTAAATAGGTAATTACATGTTGTCATCCCCCCCACCTCCTGCTAATGCACTCAACTTCACTCCTCTGTCTACCTCTCCTTTCCTCCTGTTCTCCATCTTGTTCTTTCAATATCATGGATGACTGCCAGAGATGGTCCAATTGAGACGCAGCGTGGGTCTGTTAGTCACAGCTGGCTTAGCTCTTCCAACATTCAGCTTTCTGTATCACACACACTTTCCACCTTTTATGCGTCTGTATGGACTGAGCTATTATGTTTTCAAGCTCTGTCCATAAATGCAATATTTCTGAAATGCTCTAGGAATAGTATTAAGCTTGCATACCTAAATGTAGTGTGGCCTACTGTTAAACGGGAGGCTGAAACATACATATACAAACATATACATATATACGTCAAAAGCATAAACTTTACTGACAAGAACCAGTTTAGCACAATTGTGTTCTGTTAAATCCTTGACAGTGAACAGTTAAGAGTTCCTCAATAAAAACAGTAACAACCCAAAATAAATTGCAGTTTATTTGATTCTTATTTGTTTCTAACAGAATGGGGCTGAATGCAAATGAAACAGTGTGTTAATAGAGACGCTAAACGGGAGCAGCTGTTATGAATGCTCCCAGTATTTTGTCAGAGAGATTGTCAGGTTGAGAGTGAGGTGAAATGAATGGTGACAGGTGGAAAGTAGTGGTGGGAGCTATTTGTGCTTTTTGTGTTGCTGACAATCTGAGAGTGTGAGCATGTGGCTCACTGCACCAACGGCTATTGATGTGATCAAATCGTCTGCCTCGAGCTAAAAGTCCACAGGCACAAGTCTGGAAAGTCTGGCACAATTCATTGTGCTTTTGTCTACTGTGGCCAAGTAAGGAAAACAAAGTATTTATCAAGTTTACTGCTGTTGAAAATAAATGATGCATACACGCTGTCTTTGGCTTGTCCTCATCTGTTACATACAATAACAATGTTTACAGCAGTACATAAATGTCTATTCACCGTTATCCATCTGGAAAGGCGTACAAACTGAAGGTTTTCTCATCATTTAACAACATTACAACAATGCAGCTTTTCATCTTTCATGTGTTGGAACAAGCCAGTTTGGAAGGAGCACTTTTTAGGAGATTTGATTCAAAAATCAAGGCCATGAAAAAACTGCAAATGAATTAATTAAATCTAAAATATATTTTTTCTGAATGAGTCAAAAAGTAAAATTGCGAGACCTTGACTTGAGCTGTAGCACACAACATTTAAATATATCTGAAAGGCCCAAATATTAGAACTTGTTTGATATTTTAGTAACCTTCAATAAGAAATAAAATCTGCTTGAAAAGGTTTAGAGGAAGATAGAGAAAATACAGAAACGATTGTGTGGGTCTTTGGAGATAGAAAGAGGGAGAAAAATTTATTGACAAACACAAAAGCAATTCATGAACTGGATTTTGTAATATGGGTCTGTTGTCTCTGATTGAACATGGTATTTCTTCCACATGTGGTTTGACGTTATGAGCTGAATGTGTCAATCTCAAAGGATGTTGTGCTCACTAAAAGTTTAATTAAATCTAAATAATGTGG
This sequence comes from Perccottus glenii, assembly GCA_024416835.2. Lineage (NCBI taxonomy): Eukaryota > Metazoa > Chordata > Actinopteri > Gobiiformes > Odontobutidae > Perccottus > Perccottus glenii. The sequence goes on from CM044549.2 coordinate 18,410,893, forward strand.
GTTTGGTGACAAAAAGACAAAAGCACAAAGAGAGGCTTGTAAATAATGACAGACTGTGGTGGCAGGATGTGGTGGAAGAGTTGGGGGTGGGGGACTGTGGGGGAGTGTTTAGGGAACCAGAGAAAGTGATAAGTCGAGTCCGACCAGACAGTCCAAATCCTCATTGCAATCAATCACATTTCCCTTCCCCTCTTCTCAGTTTGTCTTATTGATTTCTTGTTTCTACCAGCTTTCCAAGAGCCATCTGAATGAATCTAATGTCGCTGAATTCAAGGTGCTATCAGGCCAGTTGTTCACCTTTGTATTGTTGGTTTGTGTTTATTACAGGCATTTTCCACTCATACTTTTGCATAGTTTAGGCTTAGAGATGTACACTGCAGTTAATGTCATATAAGTAAGTGTTTATGTTTCAGCTGTCACTCATTAATGTGTAGGTAAGGCATCTGCTTTAGGTGTAAGGAGAGCACACTATGGTCAATTCCATTTACATTTACATTTAGTCATTTAGCAGACACTTTTATCCAAAGCAACTTACAAGTGAGGAAAACAATGGAAGCAGTTTTAACAATACAAGGTAGCAAAAAGCATAAGTGAACCAATAACTAGTCAGTTTAAACCCAGCACAGGATCGGAGAGAATTTATTTATGTATTTTTTATTTTTTGGAAGAAAAGGAATTGATAGAAAGGAACATAGGTCTGTTCCCAGTTAATCGCAGGGCTAACACTTAGAGACATACACCAACAACCATTCACACTGTGGTAAATTTAGACTCATTTAGAGTCCTTGTTGTGTGACAGGAGTGCTTTATGTTCTGCTAATGTGCTCCCTAAATAAAAGTTTCCAATTACAGGTTAAAAATAAATGCCTTTCATTTAAATAATAATATTACTATTTTGACCTTTACACAACACAATCTATTATAACCAAATAAATTTTGGTCCATGCCAATTTAAAGGCCAGTGTGAACAAAGCCTACCTCATTTCCCAACCCAAACTTCTTACATACTTTCATTGGGTCCAAGTAGGTGACTCACCAAATGCAGGTGCAATTAAGATCTCACACAGCTGGAGGTTATTCACCGGCGTCCCAGCAGACAACTGACAGTGACACTTGTGTGCCTTTTAAAGAGCAACACTCCTCTTGAAAACATGCTCAGGGGTTACTTGTGAAGTCTGTTTGAGTGTGTTTGTGAGCATCAGCGGGAGATGACAGATGACTGGTAATCAGCGCCACACACATGCTCAGCAGTCATATACATCAAACGCGCTTCCTTCAAGCCATTTCCACATAGAATTTGTTTGTTGAGCTTTCGGGAAGCTTGGAAATATTTGTCTATGTGTTTTTGGCAAGTGCATTTTCTCGACTGAAGCGCCCTCCGGTGCACATTTACATAAGCAAAACTACAGTGCTATCAAGTATTCTTTGCACATAGGCCAAAGTGGGTCCACTATAATATCACTGTCCTATGTTGACAAACCAATTCTGCAAGTACCATTCCCTAACCTGAATTGAAAACCTCATTGAAAAACACATGTCAGTTTGAGGCTTGGGCAAAGACGAACTGTAGTTGCACTAAACACTTTTATAACTGGTAACTTCCCAATGTTAAGATGCCTAAATCACAGAGAGGCAGTGTCTAAAATCAGGTCAACGAATAAAAATGTTCAAAAGACTTGTAAGTGGTTTGAGCTCCACAGGAAGAAGGAGGTGGATATAATCGTATTTGAACACTTAGCTTATCTTGTGTTTCGCTGCAACACTATGATGCAACAAATACAAATTGTCTCTGCATTGACATTTCTGTCACTGTGCCACTGTTCCAACAGGCCAAATAAATAAGTTAATTAGCATGTCTAATTGCATTTGCCGGCTCAGCTTTGGGAATATCAAATTGAATTAAGATACTTAGTGTTCTTGTACTACATGGCACACGGTTGTCCCGCAGCTATAGTCTTTTTAGGATCTGTCCTTTGTTTTTATCTTGTTTCCTTTCCAGCATGTGCTGTGATGATGCTTTCACCATCTTCCAACATTTTTTTGCTGTTAAACTTTAGCAGGACATATGATGCAATAACTTACCAAAAATATGATAAGTGGACATAAATGTTTAAAAATGATTCTGCTTTAAATGAGACAGAAAAAATAAAACCTAATAAAAATGTTTCTAATCACAGAATTACGCCAGCTGCTTTATTTGCGGTGTCTGATTATGACAGGAAATGTTTCATTTTTACACTTTTGCTTCCTCATTTCTCAGGCTAGTGACTTAATGAATTGATGTGCCTTTAGCTGCGTAGCCAGTCCTAATATAATAACTGCAGATAATGTAATAACTCACTAAAGTGTCACTGTAAATTAGACGGAAATAAATAGAGGCAATAAAACCTATTAAAGGAACTTTTAATTCAATAAAAACATAGTTAGATTAATTACAGCATATAATTAAAGTAGCCTTTGCAATATGGTGCAAGAGGCAGTTGTATTGTTTTTTGCAAAGACTATTGTGAGACATTGAGTTTTGTTTTTGCTCCATTCCTATCAGATTTTACCCACTCCGTTTCATATTTTTTATCCATCGTGTGAAAAAGCATACGGTTTGTCAGTCATCAAGTCTGTCTTTGTTCTGTCAGAAGCCATCCCCAAGATAAGTGTGAATGATTGCTGCAGGCCCAAGCAGGCACACAGCCTATAATCAAGTGATATGGACTAATGTAAGGGAATGGCTTTCAGATGGTGTGGTCCACAGTAGAAGAAGAAGAAGGTCAGATGAAGAGGGATGCTTTCTGTTAAACTGGCAACAGCCACCACTAAATCTGAATCTACCTGGCTGGCTTTTTGTCCTCATGCATTTCTTTACTTCTCCATTTCATAGGTCTGTTTACTTCTCTACTTTCATTACCCCTCCTTTTGCAGCACATACCTTTTCTCTCCTCTCCCTCTGTTATCTTAGCTTTTTAATTAACGTGACGTGCTGTGAAGTGAGATACTAAATAATGCAAGCTTTTCCAGTGACATTGAATCAGGCACAGGAGTGATTAGTGGCTACGCAACACACACACACACACACACACACAATTGCAGAACGTCAAGGGCACATATGCACACAAGCAAACATAACAAAATTAAAAACCGTGGCCTTTGCAGCGATCGTCCTTGAACACCTGCTTTCATTTGGCAGCAACCTAATTAAAAACATATGCATTGAATCACATACTGTTGATATCCTAGTGTGCCTTTTGAATGGTGTGACATAATACCACATTTCAATTTGTAATCCCTAATAATAAAAGAATTTTAGGAATATAATAAAATTTACAACTGTAGATTTGAAACATGTAAACTTATGGTGATCTGTTGAGCTGCTGTCCTGCCATGTGGTGAACTGAGTAAAGTGAGTAAGTTTTGGAATTTTGGCTAGCAGGCTAGTTTAGCACACTGTTGTAGGCTATTATGTCCAAAGTGCATATTAGGGGCCAGTCAGAAATATGTAAGAAATGAGCTGAATGTGGCGGAATGTTCACCTGCTCGGATTGGGAGCTCATTAAAAATAAATCACTCCCATTAAACCCGTGCTGTAATGGATGAATTGAATGATGAATGCAATTAAAGAGCCAACAATAAGTCTTCAATCACACTTAAGAGATGTCAAAAGTGCACAAAGATAACATATAGCGAACACACACAGCCTCCACATGTGGTATCCAAAATCCAGCTGTAGGAAGATTGAAGTTGATTCCCTCTCATATGGGCTGCGTTCCCATATCTACTGTAGCTTTTCAAATCAAAATGCAGAGGACTTAATTTGTGTGGGGGGGAGATCTAGGGATAGGTTATCCCAAAGCAATTGTTTTAGACCAGACCAAGTGGAAAATCCAGCATGGATTTAGTTGCTTGCTGCCTTGGCTGTTGGGATGCTTAGAGCTCAGGGTTCCAGCGTTCTTCTGCTCTCACCCATCCCCCCCTTTGACTTTTTTTAATCAGACGGCTTGTTCAGGAGTGGCAGGGATTAAGACTGCTGCCACTGCCACTGATGATGATGACTGTACGCTTTTGGACAGCGCACATACAAGCATGCATGTATGGTTTAAACAAGACTAATAAATAGACATACAGTACATCTACATGTCCTTTGTTAAACTACTCACACGTGTACATTTAGCGGGCCAATCCCCATATGCATCATGTAGTCCTAAACATGCTCATATTAAGGCCCATTCATTCAAGCAACAATGCGCCTGACATATTGAAACATCTATCATTTCTGGAGATCGAGAGTGATCTGCCATGTCTGATTGTGTCATGTGATTTGAGATTTCTGACAGACTGACGGCTCATAATGCCAGACACTCACACCAGGCGGTACAGATGGTGTAGAGACAGATATAGAGACAAAGTGAACATAAGAGAACCAGTCAAATCAAGAGAAAAATGGTAAGAAGTAATGCCAGGAAACGTAACATGAAAAGACTATGCTCGCTTAAAGCTATAACGTTTATGTGGTGTAGGTAAAAAGAAGAGTCTAGGAGAAGTCAGAAGGGAACTGAAGATGAAATGAATGTCTAAGGAAGCAACTAAGCTAAGGATGAAAGGATAGAGACATTGAGCTGTATGCTGATCCAGGGCTGAGTGCAACATAGCCAACAGATAACACCAGTTAGTCTCCTCCCACTTTAATCTCCCCATCATCCATCATCAATCCCCCCCGCACCACCCTCCCAGCCCTCCATCTTAAAACTATTCATTTCTTTTCATCAATCTGAAATCATGTTGTTTTGACATGCATCAGAAAACTATTGATGTGAAGTGCACTAACTTTGTAAGACGCAATGAGCGAAACTGATGCTTTGACTTTCTTAGGAGATAAAAAAAACTGGGAAATGAACAGATGTTTAAATGCTATAAGTTTATGAACTCTCTTTCATTGACACACACACACACGCACACACACACATACCTCCGGCAAAGAGTGTATGGTCTTAATGAAGCAAGGAAAGGCATCTGCATAACTGGAGTGTAAGGCCTAGAGCACACTTGCACACTCTGCCTCTGCTTGTGTATGTGTCTGTACTTCATAATAGCTCAAACTCTTAACTTAGACTCAGAAAGCATTTTAGTGACTCATTTTTCCCTTTTCTTGTGTTTATTCCCTAGGTTGTGAAGGCCTGTTTCTGTCGTCCTGTTGTACAGTGAGGCAGTGAGCTCACGGTGGATACAGCATGCATGTCTCGACATATCCCACGATGCACTCTGCCAGCCCAGGCCTGCTCTTCCTCAGCTTCCTCTTACTCGCTGATGCTGACTGTAAGTCCCTTTAACTGTGCACTTGGGTATCAATGAGCCAATTTTCTTTTACGGATCCAGCTTCTATACTGTTAGTGAATGTGTACATGTGCAAAACCTGAGAATGTGTGTTAGCTGCTGGTTTGATACAAAGCCAGCTGTTTTTCTCTGTCCCAGTATTACTTGGCATGGATGAACAGCCCACATATGGCAAACCTGATCATTTTCCTGCTGCCTGTGTGACTGTATGTGATCCTCATGGGAGTTTTCACCGTTTCACCGTCACAATTGAGAGACTGGTCATATACAACTATTCATTTTAAGTCTGTAAAATTACATTTATTTCATGCATTCCAAAGCTAAAATTCAGTTAATAATCATTAACAACAAATAATTATTCCATGACTGAGAATGAACTTTGTAAATTGAACTTTTCTTTTGGGAAACAGCTCTGGTTTAATGTTCTTATTTGGAGAAAGAATGATCAAATATAATTTCATATTTCATTTTAAAGTAGATGTTGTTGACACAGTCCTAACACCTATAGATTAGTTTTTTAAGTTACAGTTTGTTGATTGGACAATGGAGAGTCCATTGAGATTTTGAATTATAAATGCATGTGAATTTCTAACAGTGAACTTTTTAATGCTAAAGAAAAGGGTTACTTTTTTGCGTTTGAATTGTCTCTGAAGTTTCAGTATCTAATTTTCAGTTTATTTTACAGTGATTCAAATTTCAGAATCAGCTTTTAAAATGTGATTCATATATTTTTGAGTCCTAAAATTTGATAGGCCCAATTCAGAGTCTAAAATTTGCTGTCAAAATATTCAGGTGAAATTTTTATTCTGAAATTTGAATCACTAAAAAATAAACTGAAAATACTGAGAACTTTAGAGACTTAAATTGAGAGGCAAAAAATTCACACTTTTTTTCAGCATTAAAAAGTTCAGTGTTGGAAATTCACATGTATTTATAATTCAAAATCTGATGAAACATATTTGCTTCCATACTGACTCAGGCAAAAATAAGAAGCAAAAAGATTTTTTCAAGTTTGGTTTAGTAACATTTTAAAAAAGAGACAATTGTGAACTAGTGGAAGTCAGTGAAGATTGGTTAACAGTTTTTGCAAAAAAAATACCATGAACTCAAACTTCCCTGTTGATCAAGCATTACATTACAACAATCACACTTTATTTGACACTACACTTGATACATTGTATCTACCTCCTTGTGTAACAAACTGTAATAACATGTAACTACATAGTATATACATAATGGGATTATGTGTACATACATATTGTAGGTAGGGTAGGGGTATGGTATGTTGTTACATGTTCTTACAGTTTGTTACACAGTGTGTTACATTGTACTTAATGAGGTAGATACTACTAAATAATATATCTTAAACCTCACTTGGCTGTTTGACATGAATATAGTAGTTTCTAACGCCATGCTCTTTCTCGGTGTTAGACAGTAAAGCTTGGTCCGGTAAAGATTTTCTAATATTTGGTAGACGTGCTATCAAAGAATGGGTTTCAAGCATATTTGTGTGATATAGTGTTGTTAAAAGGATTTTGTAATAAACTGCTACTTGGTTAAAGACATGTGGCGCACACCAGGGAGTTCTTATGGGTTAACTCGGCTTCTTTCTGCAGCAATAAATGTAAGGTAAGCCTTGAGAGATGATGCAACTGATCTCTTAAGGTGTCCAAGCTTGTCTGAGTCACAAACCCCAAAGCCAACATACAAGGTTTGAGAACTCAGATTGTCAACTATCACTGTTTTATTCTTTTTTTCTACCTGTTCCTATTTGTTTTACATGAGACTAAATGGATTCTTGGTGTGTTGTGAAGGTAGTGTTATATTATCACACAAAAAAGCACACATCCAGAAAGCACTCTTGTTTAGCTTTCAGCCTGCTGCCCTCTTGTCCCCCGCGTAAGTCCCAGGGTCATCCAGTAAAAACCCAGTCATCCATCAAAACGATGATGCTCCCACACTTCCTCTCGGAGGGTGAGGGGAGCACCGCAGACGCAACAAGGGTGGAAAGGATTTGCACTTTGTCTTTTTCATTTGTCTCTTTCTCTTGCCCTCATTTCATTTGCTGTCACTTTCTACGTGGTTCTTTTCTTTGCTGTTTTCTGACACATCCATATCATCTGCCGAAAGAGAAGAGACAAAGACCCTGAGGGGGGACAGGGAAGGAAGACTGAACTGACTGATTTCTTTTTATCTCATGCATGTATGTCATGGAATGTTTTTTTTAATATGAACAGAGGGGACTGGGAGATCTGATGCCGAGAATGTTGAAAAGATGAGGCAGCTGGGATGCTCCTGTCTTTGGTTCATGCGTGCACTTATTTTGAAATGTTTGACACACTCTCAATTGAGATTCCATTTGAATTGATTTTGCACATAACAGGTTTTAGAATAAAACTAAAAGCAACAATTTCGTTTTTAATCTTTTTGATTGTGCACAGTGACATTATTCTTCACTTTTGCAAATGCCCAATCTTTGTGCCTGCGCGTTCAGGGTATTAAGATGCAATCAGACAGAACATTATCCTTTGTGCATAGTTGGAAACCTTGCCTGACCATCACCATATGTGCTGGTGTAGTAATACAAGCAATGAGAATCCACATTCCACATTTTTGACTCTTCTTCTCTTGTCACCATTTTTTATTTGTCTCTGTGTGTTTGTGTGTGCATGCATATGACATCTATCTGGTGGATTAAGAGTAATGCCCTGATCCTGTCTAAAAGTAGGCCACTGCTCTATGTTCGCAGTGAGATGCCCCATGCTGGAAAACTCCATCTTTTTTCCTGTCATTTTGCCCATCTGAAAACAATGCAGCAGCCAAGGTTCATTCTTCTGACCCCTTGTTTGCCCAATAACCAACAAGCTGTCTTCTTTCCTGTTGCTGCTCAGATGTAATGATAAGTACGAGAAATAAATCTCTTAGTGTTTTTGAAAACGCAACAAACAGTTCCTTAGCAGAGCCCTGTGCAGCGAAGAAGGACATTTTGACACCACACAGAAGTGCTTTAGGATTTGATTAATACAAAACTCTCAGCTTACAACAAAAAAATAATCATCATTTATGCATTGTAGATGCATGTTTGTTTCTCTAAAAACATGTTATTCATTTAAGCATTATCATGTCAACATGTATGGCATGGCATAGGGGGTCAGTCATCTGTCAGTAGCCTTGAGTTTGACTGGAATCTAAAAGGTGGGTCACTTTCCCAAAATGTGAGCAACATTCCTTTTGCTTACTCTAGTAGCCCTTGAGCAAAATGTTAAATGTCAGCTTCTAAAACAGGACCATTCTTAGGTTACCCAGAAGTATTTCATCCAGGTTCCCCTCAGGTGATAGAGTTCAAGGGTTTGAGTCAATGAGTTCTTTCAGCACACATCCAGGACACAGTAAAGCAGTGCATACATACATCTTACTTGCTTACACTGTCTCTAACCTCCATGTATTTGTGTAACAGACCCTCACTGGAGACATTGTACTTAAACTCTGTGCTTTGTTCAAATCTTTTTCTTTTTGCCACAGCACACTGCAACATGAAGTGTGGCACACTAATCATAGGCAGTTAACTTGTTCTCATAATTGTTGTAAACCTAATCATAATTGAAGTTTGATTAACGACCAAGTCATAATTTGCATGTTTTTATATGAAAATGTTTGTCTAGTGTCTGTTTTATGTGCTGCTTTTTGCTGACATGAGGTAACATCAGGATTCACTTGAGATGAAGACGCAGGGTCACACACTTCAAAGGTTGCAGCCCCTGGGATTAGTTTATGGTGTGAAATACAATCAAGCAACAGAGTTATTTTCTGAGATGGATTGTGTTCCGTTTCTGTAATTGATTGGTATCGCATGACTCTTGGTAAATGCAAAGAGGATAAAAAGGCAAATGTAATGATATTTCACAGCTACACAGGCGGCACTGTGTTGGTTACTTGTCATTGTTGATCATCAAGGAACATTTTTTATGTACAGTAATGTTAAATCTAGTTGAGACATTTTGTACAGGAGAGACATTTTTGTGTAAGAAATGGTCCTAATTGAGATTTATTTGTGTACATTGTATGGCCTCACAATGTTATTTGTGAGTTTATATGCATTTAAAATATTTAACTTAATAAACTTAGCATCACAGACCTGTTTTAAAATCACATACGTACATGCACAATTCTTTCAATTTTTTTGATATTTTGGTTACAGTCTGATAACATATCAACATTTTTATATTATTTCCTAATGATTATCCAGTAAAAGCCTTTGATTATTTGTAAATAAAGCTATTGTAATTCATTTGCTCATTTATTAGGTCCACTGATGACTATATTCCATATATAGAAAATGTCAGGCTGTAAGTGGTTTGCCACTGCTTCCTATTGTAATGTAATGTCATGCTAGAGGCATAAAGATGCCCATGTTGTGAGGATGTCCGCTGCCTTTGCAATCAATGTGTTTCTTATTGCGTCTGCCATCAGTCATTTCCCTCTTATTTGTCAAATGCTGAGGACAACTCTCTGCAATGCACAGCTTCTCAGTTGTACAGAGCATGTGAATCTAGGCTAGTCTCTTTATCAGTGATGTTTAGAGGCTCTGTTTCTGTTTACGTAATGGGGCACAGCATGGCCATTCTATTTCATACAAATTGCACTTAATTGTCCATTTAAGGCTACATATTGGACATTGATTTCTAAAAACGAATTTCTAAATAGTATAAAACAAAGCCTGTTCTATTTTTTTATTTGTATTAGGTAAGGTAGGCTATTATTCTGTTTGTCACAGAATTGTCAGCAATCTAGGTAGTGGACACATGAGGAAGATTAATAATAGAGACCAACTGAGACAGAGGTTTAAATTTAACTAACCATTGAGATGTCCAACGTTTTTAAAAGTGGCTCTGTTACATGTTTGAAATCAAAACATAAGTTCCCTAAGTTAAGTAACTTTACAAGGTTTTGACAAGAAGTCGATGGATGGAAAACTTTCCTTTAAAGAAAAAGATCTGGAAGCACTTTCTCCCTTAAAAATGGTTATTGTCAAGTCAGGAAAAATGAAATGTATTTTGAGGCTAGGCCTATACTGTCTAATAATTGAGTTACTGAGTGTTGCTACTTATAAAAGTTATTGAACCTTCATTGAAGATAAGTCTTTTTCTGTTTGTTCCATAGTTTAGATTTGTAACTGCAATAGCCACACTGACAACTGGGAAGCTAGTACAAAACTAGCATAGTTGTGCAATCATCTGAGAGTAAGAGGAACTGACTAGCGTTAGCTTAGCCTTAGCTTAGCAGGTGCAATGCTGTATGAAGGGGATTTGATTGCCTTAGCTTAGCTCTGACTGAGCTGAGCAGTGATCTGTGAGTAATGCTGTGCGACCAGTGCTGAGACAACCCTCCTGTTCATGTTTATGGGAATCCAGCTCTGACCCAGTAAAACTGTTCACCCACTGCGCTGCCCATGTGTTTCAAATGACCTGTGCATAAAGAAAGACATCATTCATTTAATTCTTTCCCTTGTGTTTATAACAAATTAACCCTGATTAACTCAGCACTAGCCAAAGCCTGGGGCAGCTATGGAGGCTAAATGGCATGCTAATTGGACATACATTACTATCAACAATAAAGTGATAGTATTGGAAAGTGCAGGCATGGAGAAAAAAATGTATAGCCTAGTCAAGCCAAGACAAATATTTTTTGTTACTAATAAAAATGATAATATACATCAAAGTTGCAGTTTGAATCTTGAATAATAAACTTTATCAAAATCTTATCTTTTGTTAATCTATTGTTTAAATAATCCATTTATCCCAGTGTTTTTCAATAAACAGTTTTATGAGCTGCAGAAGAGTGATGAGTTTATTGGATTTAGCAATCCAACTCATTTTAATCCAACTCATTGCATGGCGAAAGCGAGCAGCTGATAATGTGCTCTTAATGTGCCGGTTTGATTCTAATGTGTTTTAAGTTATGGCTCTGGCCGGCGGCCCAACCACTCTTGAAGCGGACTACCGTGGCCATGGCTCAGGCTCAGACATTATTGGCTTTATTCCTAAACTTGTCTGACAAGCCTGATTCACTCCTCATTCAGGAAGTCATCAGCTAAACACCCACCAACACCACAACACTACGCAGCTGGATCCTTCATTCTCTGGCACGGGCGCTAAATTACTCATTACATGCTTAACTATCAACATATAGACACAGAAACAAATGCTTGGGAAGTTGTTTCAAGATTGGGGTGGCCTTTTCAGATAACAATACCAATTATTATCCAGGCTTTTCCAATTTCTTTCTACTCTTATCTCGGACTTTAGACTCAGTAGGAGCGTTTGTTACGTTAATACCTGGTGTTTCAGACAGAATGCACCCATTTTTTCCTGCTACAAACTCAATAGCTTTTTGTTGATTTGATGTGTCTGCTTTATTTTATTTATTTTTTACATCAGACAGATAAGTGATTGAGAGCAGGTGAAGTGGAAACATTTTGGGTAGTTCTGGGAACATTTAGATTACAAGCATTGTGCTCTCGCATAAACAGTTCTGACATTTTCATTATTATTCTATTTAGTTTGCAAAGTAGATTGAGAGACAGAGGAGAATAATTTCTCCGAAAAACTTTTTATGTTTCTACTAAATCCCAACCATAATAAACTTATCACAAAATTGTCTGCCTCATAAAAAGAATTGAATCATCTATCCTTGATTGATGTATATTTTTCCAGTCCGCGCCATCTGCCAGATATGTACTCTGACTTTTCAGATATATTACATTTGCTAATCGTAAGTCTGCTAAATAGTTTACCCCAAAGGTTTGTGATCGCATCTGCTCTTCCAAACCGAATCCCTCTGGTCGCATCCCTTTAGGTTGAGACAACATCTGCCAGTGACAGTGTATGTCCCTGAAGTCTCCTCTCAGCAGATATACTTTGGGAGGACTATTTGTCTTTTTTAAACAAAACTATGGTGAGCCTTCTTCATGCCACAACAAGTTCATTTAGGTAAACGTATACAGAAAGTCAAAAACCAGTGAATGCAGGGTCTGGAGCAATATTTGCGAGACATTGTATCACACCTAATGACTCGGAGCAGGTTCTCACCTCAGCCAATAGCGTCAATGTTTGAATAGAGACAATTAAAGAACAGTAATGAATAATGTGAAAAGCTCATTCTTATTTTTATAATCATAATTGCAGGGACTTCAAATTCAGAGTGTGTTTCCATAGCCGGTATTAGAACGTCTAATGTCAAATATGCTTGGAAACAAATCAGATCTTGGTTCCCTTTAGTGTTGACCTGCAGTATCTCAACTCAACTTCACAGCAGTATTCATTTAAATCAGCTACAGTAGTAAAGGATCATGATGCAAAACCAGTGTTCCTGTTGCATTTGTAGTACAAAACCACTTATATATACCTTTCAGCATGTCTATAAAGAATAAGGACTAACTACATTAACCGTAACTGCAGGTCGGACCGACAACCACTCGACATTTCACTCTGATTCCAGATTGGATCAAACAGGAGAGTCTGTGTGCACTTGGTGCTGTGGGTTTGCTTTTACAAATACACAAATTTCTGCTGAAGTCGACAAAATGAAAGTTTTTTTTCGTCTTCAGCCATGACTCGAAAGTGGTCCAACGTGGGGAGCTGACTTTGTAATCCTTGCCATCTGTTGTAGCAACCCTGTATGGTCGACCTTTATGTAGGCCATCTACTATTACCATTACACGCACACACACACACACACACACACACACACACACACACACACACACACACACACACACACACACACACACATCAAGACAGCCACTAATTCCATCTAAATCCCTCTCCAACTCAGTAGTTTTGCTTTTCTTCCATCTTGGGGCATATTAAGAAAATGAGGATGTCTTTGTAAAGCACAGGTTGCCTACACTGTCACACTGATCTCTTAAATAACATTTATGACAAATTGTGTTTTTATCCTTTCCTTTTTTGCCAAAATAGCTACAAATATTGAACTTCCCGATGGGACTTGAGCATTTTTTGGCAAAAGTCAAGCCTTAATCCTACCAAGCAGGCTTTCAGAAGACTCTGATTATGTTGACAAATGGTAGTGGGGTTAGGACACGAGAGGAGGTAGAGAAGAAGGTGGTAACAGTGGTAGGGTTATTAAAGCAAAGAAAAAAGAAAATGACGATGAGGCACTTGATAAAGACTGGGGAGGAGAGGAGTAGTAAAGAGCATACGGTCGCATCTCTCCCTTCCTCATTAAGTCAGTCAAAGTGACAGGAAGACTTATGTAACTCCCCAGAGATGGAGGGAGGAGATGAAGAAAGAGGAACAAGAGCAGGATGAAAGCAGGAGGAGCAAGGAGAGCAGCTGTGAAGGAGGATACGGGAAGTCAGATTCATTGGCAAAGAATTACGAGTCAGCATTCAGAGATAAAGCGGTAAAATATGAAAAAGTGAGACCTAAGACAATTAAACATGGGATATATGAAGATAGAGAATGTAACTGAAGAGATAAAGAAAAGGGGTAAAGATGAAAAAAAAAAAGCAATTGTAAGATCTTCAGTGCCTTTTGGTATGGCTCTGCAGGCTTTACACTTTTCATTTGTTTTGTGGGAGAGATTAGCAAGAGGATTAAGAGAGTGATTTGTCCCGCTCCTCATTCTTCCACTTTCCCTCTATTGCTCTCTGACACACGCAAACTGGCCATTTGTCTTTCCATACACCAATACATATAGTACATTTATACTGTATATTAGCACCACATTTTAAATCAATCTGGTGAAATATGCACATGTTGTTGTATAAGGATTTAAACAATTAAATGGTATAGGGTTCCAAAACGCTTCACAAGTGATAATTGAATAGTTGCCTTTACTAATAGAGCACATCAATAGGAAATAGGCACATTAAAATAACACTCTTTGCATTTGTCTATCATGGAAAAACAGATTTCCTGTTCCTCTGCCCAGAGTGAAGGAACAGAGCACTGCTGGACGAGAAGCACACACTTGTTTAGAGCATTTGTGGACTAAACAGTTTATTGATTTTGTTTTTAAGTGAAACCATATGAGACTTAATTCCTCCAGATTTATTCACAGACAGCTGAATGGTCCTGCTGGGCACCATAGCTGTTCACATGCTCAAAAAGGAGAAGTATAATTGATTTCTTTTGGATGCTCCTTTTAAGGGTGACCATAGCAAATCATCTAGTGGTTTGCATATTTGGTGGTTTTGACATAGGTTTCACTGATATAAAGCCAGATGCTTTTCTGACACAACCCTCTCTATGGCTCCCCTAATGCTGGGGTGCTGACCACTATACTAACAAGGAGCCTCAATAAGGAGGAGTTTGGTGTGTGGATTTACAATCTGCATTTTTGCCACCATAAAGGACCTTTCGACTCTAGTATTTTGGTGTTCTTGGTAGATATAAGCACACTCACAGCCTTGCGTGACATGAAGTAGTATCAAGTGCGTGTAAACTGGTGCATAATTTGAAAAAATGAAGACACATGCACATAACCACACCATGTGCACGTACACACTCTGCTGTGGCCAGCCGCTGAGGTAGATCTGGCTGCAGGCCAGTGAGGTTCAGCGGCGAGTGGACCATATTTGCCAGTGCATCTGCTCACTGTATCCAGCCTATTCTCTCACACTCCCATATACCCCCTGCACATCCTTCTCCCTTCTCCACTTCTGTCCATTCATTTTCTTACCCATTCTGCTGCCCATCTGTCCCTCTCATTTGTTGTCTTTATCTCATAGGCTCCTCTGTTCTGTTTCCCCCTCTTTCACTAAACACACTCTCTTCTGCTTTTGCTCTCCTTCTCTGAACAGCTTAGCTTTTCTCCCTCTCTCCCTACCTCCTTTTTAAACAGCAAAAAGCAATTTCTCTCCCTTTGTCAGAGCGCCTGGCGGTAAGCCCCTAAGTAGGGATTTTCTGGTTTGGCTGGAATGCCATTAGGCGAGCTGGTGGTGACGTGCCGTGACTGACGTGCCGAATCTTTTTGATGTTATGATGTCACAATCCAGTGGAGGCTGTGGTTATGATATTGTTGGCGTCCCGAGAACGAAGGGCTTTAGTGGTCATGTCAGGAGTAAGTCTTTATAAATCCTTTATGGCACAGAAATATTAAGCTTCTTTGGTGGTACAGGGACGTAGACTAAATGTGCATAGAGTGAAAAAAAACACACACAAAACCAAGGCAGTCAAACACAGTCACAGGTGGATTCATTGTAACACACAGCTAGCTTCAACAATCTCTGATTTTTTCACTTTAGATGCTTTAAATGATCCTGCTACGGCATTGCCATGACTGCAAACTGTTGTAATGGGCCTGAGAAGCTGGTCAGAATCTGATAAGTCTGCAGTTAATGGCGCCAAATGTGATAACCTTTTTTAAAAAAGGTTCATCAACAGCATCAACAATGAGGGTCACAAAGTCAGTGGAATCACAGCATCTGGTGTGCTTGCCTATACTCTATAGTTTCTGTGCAGAATCCTGAACATAACCTTGTCTCAATATGTGTTTCCTCAGCACCTCCCAGATTCACAAGAACCCCAGAAGACCAGACAGGAGTACAAGGGGGAGTGGCCTCCTTCGTGTGCCAGGCCACAGGAGACCCACAGCCCAAAATTGTCTGGAACAAGAAAGGCAAAAAAGTCAGCAGCCAGAGATTTGAGGTATGATATTAACTAAGTCAAACTTTGCCTGCAACTTCCATTTGATTTGTGTGCTGACCTCAGGATGCTTATCCCCGGGCTGCACACTGAAATGCAAGTTGGTTGACGTCCCAAAACAGAGCAGCCGCAGAAGTTTATTGATTGTGATGTGTAAAGCAGTGATGTGAAAAAAACACTGAAGGAACTGAACAGAATGGTTCCAGAATAAATCCAATTTCCAGAACTACATTTTCACCTGTACAGTTCTTTTACAGGTCGTTTCCTTCAGAAGCATTTTGTCTTAATAACACAAGAGCAGTTGACTCAAAAATAGAATAAAATGGGCTCCCAGTGCCAGTTCCACAGCTGACTCATAGGGAGGACTTCTTGGACAAATAATCATTATTATTACTCACAATATATATATATATATATATATATATATATATATATATATATATATATACACCTCTGCTTTTTAAATCAATGTGGAGAACGAGTTGTTGGTACCTCAAACTAAACCAAAATTTGAAATGTTACTCACACATGATAGCAACCAAATAATATAATATTTTCCACTCTTTGATGCACCCTGGATATGGTGTCCCAGATTAGATTTTTTTTACTTAAGATTTGTGTTTAGGAATGACCATTCTGAGCTACATAGAAGTTACCTAAATCTGATTCCAAAAGATTATATTCTGTGGTTTAGCCTGTGAACACAAATGAGTCACATCTAATCCAGGCCACCTTTAAGGCCAGTGTAAACATATTGTCGCTGGTTTCTTCTGCTTTTTGCACACAGTATCAATCATAAGTCATTGAATTGTTGAATGATTAATTTAACACCAGACAACTTGAAAAACAATGCCTTTTAATTTAGCCACTCTACTTGTCTTCATTTGTACTCCAAAGGTTATACAGCTGAGTGAAATGCTTTCTACTCAGACTCTTTCATATGTCAGGCAGTGCCTTGGGCCACTCTATATGAGGCTCTTATATGATGGGCCTTATTAGTTTCCCAAAGGCTCTGACCTTTGATTTAGTTCTTCTCAGAGGGAGATGTTGAACGGTTTCCTCTCCTTCACCAGTCAATGGCACCCACAGCTAAAGGTGCTTCTCCACTTTAATAAGTCAGCTTTCCTCCCATGTTCATCCAATGTCATCCCACTTATGATCAAATCACTCAGGGAGACATTTTATTTTTAATCCACCTCGTATACAGTAGATTCTGAGTAGATTATGTTTTATTGGATTTCATTCTGCCAAAATCTTCTCAGAAATCAGAAAGCAAATCTGTGTATATTAAACTTATTCTAGAATGCTTTAATTTAGGTTTTTTTATGATATTTTGTCCAGGTGATAGAGTTTGACGATGGGTCAGGCTCAGTCCTAAGAATCCAGCCGCTGAGGACCCCCAGAGACGAGGCTGTTTACGAATGCCATGCTTCCAACTCAGCAGGAGAGCTCACAGCTACCACAACGACTAAATGTGTTGAGAGGTAAGTGTAGTGTTGTAGTCTGCTAGGGCTGTTTCCTTTTTGAACATACAGTGATGCAATTGATTTTGTTTGAATTTCCTAAACTGATGAAATGTTCAAGACTTATTTCACATATTGCAATGATTTCATTTCAAGAGGACAACTATTGAAAAGCCCAGTAAAAGCATACAACATACATATATTCCTCCAAATGTCCCTAAAAGCTATTTGTGCCAAGAAAAGGGAAGCTTGTGGAGCAGTGTGTATGTACAGTGGACCTAAATGTAATCCTAGATAGATGGCCGTGTTAGCCTTAGCAAGAGTCCATTAATGCAGATAGTGATGTTAGTGTTAGTGGAGTCCATTAGGAGAACATTATGTACCGGTGGTTCGAAGTGTCTTAGCGAGTGAGACTGCTGGAGTGTGGATAATCACATTGCCAGTCTTTACAGTACATGCTCATGGGGGAAGGACGTGCCGCCATTGTTCTCTTATTTCTTTCCTATTCTCACTGAGGGATAATACACTGTCTGCACTTTCACTTAACACTCTCCTCTTCCTGTCTGCCTTTTTATTTATACACTTTTCTTCCTCTTCTATATTTTTATCCCTTTTTTCATATTTTTGTCCCTTTCTCTTTCTACACTTGCTCTTAGGGCCAATGCACAGTTACCTCTAAATTATTCATATCGGACCACTCTTTGCATCTTCTGTGCTGTTCCGCTCCATCCATCCAGAATTCTCCCTGTCTCCCTGTTTCCCTCCACTGTGTGTGCGTGGCCAAGCTCACTTGTCTCTGCACATCTGTACATGCACTTGCCCATGTGTCTCTGCATCTATTTTAGATTTTTTTTCAGCTTTTGTTGATGGCAGCCACTTTACTTCTTTCAATCTATCAAAACCATGCAAGCGGCCACAAACACCTGTCTGTACGCACAGTCCCACTCTAATGCACACAAATGTATCCTCAATCAAAGTCAGTCAGTCTTTTATGTACTGATTAGCCTCTTTCTACTTCTCAGAGGAGTCATTGTGTAATGGATGAATAAGAGGCCACCTGGGAGCGGCTAATAGCCCCTGATAGACTGTCTGTTCAAATGTCAGCTAAAAACCACACTCACACACACAGTCTTGTCAGTCATGTCCTCTTGTCTCCCCTGGCTCGGTAAAGACACTGCTCCAGTGACTGACTGACTGACTGTCTGACAGGAGGGATCCGGTGTTAAGGTCAGCCGGCTTAATTACTGAGGATTAGAACCAGTCTAATTGAAATCTTGGCTTCCAGTAAATGGTTGTGATTGGCAGTGGTTGAAATAATAATGACCTTAAAGAGCAATTATGTGCTGCAGGGTCCAACGTCCAACCATATACTGTATAATTCATGGTTTGCTAAAAGTTAAGTGTGTGTCCTTTTGAATTATTCTTAAGGGCTTGAAAAGGTGAAACCGATAATTACAACTTTGGTCTTTGGTCTTACCACCCCAATCCTCGGCAATATTGCATGTGGTAGTAGATGGGAGGAGAAAAAGGAATGACATGGAGACAATAATAAAAATATAAAGCAATAACACATGCCTCTTTTCACATTGTGATCCAATGTGTCCACGTTTTTTGTCATTACAGTACCACAATCTTAACATCTAATAACATGTTTTGACCATGAGCATCTTCTGTATTGGACTTGTTGTCAAATTTTGCCAGAAATTCTTTTAAATTACTAAATTTAAAATTTAAATAAAGCTTACGTTTAAGCACTGTTTTTTATGAAGTAACCAGTCTCACGGACTTACTGTTGATTTATAGTTGATAACCCAGACTGCTGTTTGTGAATTTTATTTTAGCCTTAAATAAAGAAGACTGTTCACTCAACAGTTCCCATGGTTGTGAGTCGGGATCTTTTCTATGAGCTGTGAAATTATCTGGTTTTCTCACAGTGGAAACATCGAAGGGAGGGCACATCCAAATGAAACAGTACAGCGTGCGGAAGGCTCCATCAACATAGGAGCATAGGGTTTCACATCTGCTATGACCTCAAGGGCTTCTTAACTGTTAGGCCACTCTGTCTCTCTCTCTCACACACACACATTGTTCAAACACATGTTGGTGTCGCTTACACCTGTCCTCTATGACAGAAAACCAGAGCTGATTATGTGCGTGACATGTTGGGCTTCAGCCTCGTCAACAACAATGTGAAATGCACATGTAACAAGACTTTTAGTATGCCAATAATATTTTATAATGCAGTGTGTAAGTGCAACCAGATACTGTATGTTCATAACAGTGCAGTGGTTTATTCATAAAGGAAGTGCCATAAGACACTTTTCCCTACATTGTTTCCAACTAAAAGTGAAAACAGCTGATGAAACAAGTCAAACATAATTGCAAACTGGACCATTACAAAATAACAAATATAATACACCAAAAAATTAAACATTTATTGTTAACCAAAAACAAAAAGTTTAAAGAACATCCATTTTATCTCCTTACATCTTTGAGTCTTAACTTTGTGTGCATGTGAGCACTTATGAAAATAAACCTGAGAGTGAAGCGTGATCTCGGAGTGTAGACTTCTAACTGCGTCCTGAACGTTCAGCGCAGTGTCCCACTCCAGGTAGATGAAATAGAATGCATTATTGCTGCCTACAAGGGGCTGGCTTTGAAGTAAGTGTTTGCATAATGAAAGCAGAGAGAATCAAGATTGTTATGCCGTATGGGTCCCTTGTGCACTCCTTATCTTTCTGTCTGTTTGCCTCTCTGCTTTCCTCTCTGACACGCTCTGGCTTTGTGTCACTCCCATCTATTCCATTGAATTCTACTCTGTTCTCGCCTTTCTCTTTTTTTCGACTGATACACACAAACACCTTCTTGTCTTGTTCTCTTGGTTTATTATGTCCGTGTTTCCATTTGTTGGCAGCTTGATTGATTGAAACCGGAGCTGTTAAAAGGCCGCACACGCAGAGCTGGTATGTCTCACGGATCGTCGGCTACGGTTCGATGGGCTGCTACCAGAATTAGCATCTCCTTGGCAAGGTTCAGCGCTAGGATTTCCCGTTAATGAGGCTCAGTGTGGTTGAGATGGTCACAAGGGATTATGGGTTAAGGGGGGGGAAAATTAGAGGAAATTTCAAACAGACGTTGTTTTAGATTAAATACAGCACAAACACATTCACTATGTGGTGCTTTTAACATATCTGGTCCATTTTTAACCACTTTGTTAAAGGTGACTTATAATTTTGACGTTTGTGACATCATGTAGAGTTGAGAATTTGTTTCAAAAGCCGATTTGCTCCGTACACATTGGATTTCACCAATGAATGTTTTTTCTTTTTTTTTGCTGTGAGTTTAAATATCTTTGATCCCACACCTCCTCGAAGCTGCTCAAGTCTGCCACTTTAGTTGAATGGGGATACTCTACGGGCTTTTGATTTCTTTTATCACAGAGGAATGACTCCTTATGTTTGATTTAAGTGCCTCAGACAGGAATGAATTCACATTGGATTTGCTTCCCATACAAGGGTGTCCTGGTTGATTGGACCATTTGGTTCATAAAATGTAAAAAGAACTGGATTTAATTTGAGCTCCTAAGAGTATTTGATTTTATATCCTTTTCAGGTATTGCCTAAAGCTTATTTATTTGAATTCATTAGTAGTTTCTGCCTTGGGTAAAGTTCAAACTACACTATGACAATATGATGATACTAAATGTACCACATACTTACTCCAAAATATATCTATAATGGGACTCTACAATTTTACCAATATACCCCATAATTTTTCTTAAATGTCTGACTTAATGGCTTAAAACCAAAAAGGTAATTTTTTTTAAGCAATATACTTTCTGACAAAATGTTATGATAAAAAAAATGTTATAAAGGTAAGTTTAGATGTTAAAAAATGTGTAAAATTCTCCTCTGGATGTAGATGAGCTCTGTGTACTCATGATTATCCTTTGTGGAACTCTAATCCTTCTGTCCATTTGGATTCAGATTTTTACCTGGTGTCTTTGTTCGTTACAGAGGACCAGCTGCCTGCGGGGTTCCCCACAATAGACATGGGTCCCCAGCTCAAAGTGGTGGAGCGCTCTCGGACTGCCACCATGCTCTGTGCCGCCAGCGGTAACCCTGACCCAGAAATTACTTGGTTCAAGGATTTCCTGCCGGTCAACACATCCAACAACAATGGACGTATTAAGCAGCTCCGCTCAGGTAAGCATCGCACTTCTCCCTCCACTGAGTCCCTTTTCTTTGCAACCCTAGCTTTTTATCTCCATCTTAAGGTCTGCCCTTTGATTCTGCTTTTGTCCTTTTCTGGAAAGTCACTCGCAGTTATCCCCTACTCAATTTCTTATTTCAGTTCCTACAACCCTTGGGTTATTTTTGCCCTTGTTCACCTCTCTCTTACTCCTCTTACTGTGGTTACTGGCTGCGTTTCTCAGCTGACCCTTTTTGCTGCTGCTGTGGTATTAGTTGACTGTGTATGATTGCCAACCCTTCTAAACTCTTCAAAGCCTTTTAAAGTGAACTCAGCGCCTCCCAACTTTTCTTCCCGCTTTCCTTCCAAACTCTCAGAGGTCTTCCTGCTCGTATCACCATCACGAAGGATTTCATTTTGCACTCAGTAAAAACATAAAATATTTGTACAGACTCGCATCAGTGCGCTACACGTCTCTGCTCATAATCTCAACTCGGCTGAGTTTGCAAGGTAAATCTAGGTGATGGTGGCATGTACTGTGGGAATGGCCTCCCAAAGATAGCTCACTGCTGTGACTAAACAACAAATAACCTTCTCCTTTTGCTTTCATGGAGCCGAGGCTTGTCTTGTGCGGGTGTGAATCTGACACAGAGACATTTTATACATTTCAAGTTTGAGAATACATCAATTGTTACTCAAAGCCACTCCACATACTTTGTGCCAGTCACTTTGGTCTGATAGATCAGTGTTTGTAAAGCCACAGTAGTGTGTAAAATCCCTCCTTGATTTTAGTAGCCCCTCCTTATTCAATTTGTGACCTTGCTCTGTGATTGGACACCCAACTCTGGCTTCTTTTAAGGAGAAAACCTTTGCTTCTAACCCTTTTTTTAATTCCCTCTTTGCCTTTTTTTTTTTTACAATATAATAAAATTAATGTTATAATGGATTAAACTGCTAATATTTACACATTCCTTAATTTAATTCTTGTAAGATGTTTAAGTGAGTTATTTACAGATAATTTCTGGGGGGGATATTTCAAAGTTTCTTTTCAAGAATGTTTCTATGAACTCAACTCCTCTGTGTAATCAATGGTCCCAATGTAATGCCATGTCTGTGCTATTTCTTTTCTCTCTGTATCTTTTTAACCACAGAATCCTTTGGTAAGTTGATCTGTTCCCAGGCCCACAGCCTCACAGTTCACTTTTCTAATTTACTGACTGTTCACTAATGTTGCAACTGTGGCCGCTGCTGGTGCTCTTCACCTTCAAATGGCATGCATTTTACTAATGGTCACACAACACATTGATAATGTAGAGCATATAGAGATAGCTCAAAGCCACATAGAGTCAAAGGAGACACTTGGACATGTAGGAACACAACAAGACATCTACACATATCTGTCACCCTAGAGGTAGCTGGCCTCTCCTTCACCTGTGCACCTCCAGCCTTTCCACACCCACAGACAATAACAATAACTCTCCTCACACTCACCTGTTTCCTTTTCCTTCACTGATTCAACTCACTCACTGTCTCACTTCTGTCATTACTCCCCCACTCTGCTGTATAGAGTTACCAGTCAATAGGCCATCAACTCCAAAAGGCTGTTAGCTAGGCCTTCACTGGAGCCACTGGAGGGAAATCAATGGCTACCAGGTTTCAGACTAGACCTGTCGTTCTATTAGTATGGACAGTGCAGTGTAGTCAACATGCATACTGCTGCAGAGAGGCACTGAGCAAGACAGGACCAATAGGATAAAAAGGACCTACCGATAGACATACTGTACATATAAAATACATGCAGTCCACAGTTTTTAGATTGTAATTGACCAGCTTTAAAACAAACAAAAAGAAATCACCCACAAGCATTCAAACTACACTTGACAATGAAATAAAAATTGTATATATTATAATGATAATAAATAATAATAAAATAAATACAAATAAAATGTATTGTCTTATATAAGCTGCACATTGTTGCCAAATGCACTGGTTGTCATGTTTGGCTGAATCAAAATAATGATTTGTAAAAAATAAATAAATAAATAAAATAAAAAAAAAGAAAGAAAGAAATCCCCTTTAAATGAAAGAGCCTTTTTCTTTTCTGTTTAAATTTAAAGTGTGTGTATGTTGCTCACATGCCTGACATGATGCACACCAGGGACACATGTAAAACAATTTGGGTTGATTTATACCACTGTTTTTCATGAACTTAGCCAATAAAGCACACTGGAATCCTTTTAATACTTCCCCTTTGTGTTGACAGAAGAATTAGGGATTAAAACAGTCTGTAATGACCAAATATCTAATCTGTGCTACACCTGCCAACTTGTGTAACTTCTCTTCCCACTTTGTACGCCAGCCTTTGGACACACACTAAAAATGACTTTACGTCAGTCGCCCTCCACTTTAGACAGAAAATCTGGCCTATAGTGTCTTTTGATGTTAACATTAGACAATTCTCTGTTGGTTACTTAAGGTCTATAAACAGCATCAACCTGACATTTATTGCTGATGCTTTAGATCATTTAACTTTCTTTCAATTGTCTGGGATATTAGAAGAAAGCACCACAAACAAAAAATCAATACAATTATCATTCTGCTTGTCTTTTTGAGTTGCGTTAAAGTATTAGAAAAGGACTTTACCTTACAGAAATATAAATATAATCTTAAAAGTTTGAGTATTTACCTGGACAATATAAGACTAAACATACTGGAGTAGACATGTACAAGGACTAGAGCAGCTTTAGTGTACTTTAAACCTTTTTACACACTAACAGCCCAAACCAGTCAATAAAGATGAATCAATAACCTATCTCCGTATAGCTCTGTCACTTTACCTACCTGCTATCTATCCCACTCCACTTTTATTCAGTCTTTATTTATTCTGTCTGGCTCTTGGTTTCTCACTCTCAAATATTAGCTCTATAGTCTCTAATTTCCAAGTACAGCCTACCCCACTTCTTACTTTCAGTACCCTTTCCTTCCTTGCCCCCATCCCCTTCTGTGGTACTAACATTTTCTTCTTCTTCTCCTTCTCTAATCTCGTGCATTCATTGCTCACTCAGGTGGCACGCCCATACGAGGTAAGACTGCTGGGAGGACCAACGTGACACAGTGGCCTGATTCCATTCCAGCTCCTGCCTCCTGCTTCTTGTCAGTTACGGACGAGTTCATCAAATCAATCTATCTGTTAATAAGCCTCAGAACCTTACAAAACAAAGTGTTTGGACATTGTCCACTGTTTAAATGGGCAGTGTCGGTATTTATTAGCTGCACTAGGTCTACATCTGTTTTTACAGTTTCCCAAGCACTTTAATGTTTTATTAATTATTCCGCTAATGTTCTTTTAAAAAGGAAGCCTGTGTTGTAAAACATTGTGAATACATAAATTAAGCCTCAGTGATTTTCATTAAGAGCAGCCTTATAACTTTGGCGGAACTGCTACTGCTGCTAAGGCTAACACTAGTCTAATGATAATGCCGCTAATGTAATTATATTACAGCCTTTAGCTAAGGGTGTACTAGTCATGGTAGTCATGTGATCAGTTTTAACAGTTTGAAAATATCTATTAAATGGCCCAACAAAAGCAATATGGAAACCATTTGGAAATTCAAGTAATTTTATCTACTGAAACACATAAATAAATATGTCATTCTTAGGACCGTTTGAGTGCACAATTCCACCTTTCACTTACTTAGATATTCTTACGTTCCTACACAAGTCTGCAGGAGGATAAATGATCCTGTTATGCCGACAATACTGGTGACACTCATCCAACTGCTTCAGAGCTGCAGTTGGGGCAAGAGAT
The DNA here is from genome assembly GCA_024416835.2 of Perccottus glenii. Classification (NCBI taxonomy): domain Eukaryota; kingdom Metazoa; phylum Chordata; class Actinopteri; order Gobiiformes; family Odontobutidae; genus Perccottus; species Perccottus glenii. The sequence goes on from CM044549.2 coordinate 18,436,347, forward strand.
GGAATAAGAATTAAGCAAGAAATTCATTACATTTCTTTACACTAGCCTACATGTGTTCATTACCTCAGTGTTTGTCAGTAATACACAAACATGATTGCTTTCTTCCTCATCTCTTGTTTGTATTCCATCAGTTAAATGTCCTTAACGCATGATGTTTTGAATTATTTTTTGTTTGAGGTGACAAAGCAATCTTTCGCTTTTACCTCAGTTTGCTTTCATATTTTTAATGATCAGATTTTTATATTTTTCTTTTTTTTAATGGGGAGGGGGGTCTTGACCCTTGCTTCTTGTTCTACCAAACACCCCAGTTTTGATTTCCCTCCCAGCTGTTATTCACTCAGCCTGAAAAGTCCAGATGGCAACAAGACTCACAAACACACACACACCCAAACACATACATTTGCTCATAGTTTTTACCATTACTTATTACTTTCTCTTTTCTCTCATTACTGATAAAAAGCCCCAAACAACCACTTTTTTGATAAAGTTTTTGTGGGCGCTTTTTTGCCTTACCACACCATCTTGAAAGAAAGCTCTGGTTGACTTTTTTGACAGTTTTTCTATTTTCAGGGAGCGTGAAAGCATCGGTCCCTTCCCAAAGGCTTTGCGTATGTCGTTCCATTTTTTAATCTGTTGGCCTCGATTTGAGGTCACTAGATGTCTATACCTCCTTATTGGCTGTGTTTTAAAAATGACATCACACTCCTGATCCCATTGGTGGATCTGTATGGGTATGGCAATAGCTGAAATCTGATTTATTCTCTAATATAATTTTCATCTCAATTTTCAGCAGAAAGTTTTCAAAAACATGTATATTGTGACAGGATTTCTCCACATTTTGGATGCTTGGTTTGTTTGGTAGTGCCTTGCATAAAGACCACGCTCCCTTTTCTTGAAAATGTGCTTTTTGTTTTTGTTATATTCACATTTCTGAATCAGGAAGATGACTCTTGTTTTGGGCAAATTTTTGCTGTTTGTTATTATCTTTCTATAGACAATATCTCTTCTTCATACAGTCTTCAGCTTGTTTTTGTTCTGATAAAACCCTAAGACATTCACAAGATTTCTTTTTTATTACAATATTTACTTACATTTTCTTTGATTGAATACACAGTTATTGGATGTTCTCAGTGTAATCAGTATTTCCTCTTTTTTCTATGTGAATCTTTCTTCCCCCATTCTCTGTATATCTCTCTCCGCCTCCTGCCCATTCATTCTTTCATGCAGGTGCACTCCAGATAGAGATGAGTGAGGAGTCAGACCAAGGGAAATATGAGTGCGTAGCCACCAACAGTGATGGAACACGTTATTCCACTCCAGCCAACCTCTATGTGCGAGGTAAGAAAAAACAGTCTTTGTGATGTTGGAATATTTAAATACTTCACATTAGGGGTAGCTATCAGACATGTTTCTTGACATGTTGAATTGACTTAAAAATTATATTATTACTTAAAGGTGATTATGGATGTTGAAAAAGGAATGCTGCTATTCCAAATTACAAAAGGGGAATGTCCTAAAATGGAAGGCTGGGTGCAATATTTACTTAGGCTATTAGTCTCTGTGCCCTCCCTTCTTAGCCTTTAGACCTCAAAGAAAAAAACAAATTGTCATTGTCTGGTTGAAACTTGTGTTTTTCTGCAAATCTGACAAGCATCAGCCTCCCTCAGGCACTATCTCCCTCCACAGTCCTTCCCCACACATTCACACACATATTCACACACACCAAATGTTTGAATCTTGGACACATTTTTATTCCTCGGGCCCTTTGCTCTGTCGTCTGCTCGCTTAAGAAAAAAATCAAATGACGCTCAACAGCTCAGCATGCTTTCTGACTCCCAACATTGCTCTTGGCGATATGAAACAAACACATACAAATAAACACACTTACACACCCACTGTATTTGAAAATGCACACAAAAACACATAAACATCAGTGAATCAGTCATGTGTGTCTAATGGTGTTTGGAGGGTCAGTAAAATGTTGCTCTGCTGCTCAGTGTCTGACAGTTGCTCTTTAGAGATGGCAGCTCTGTTAACAGAAACAACACTAGGCCAGCTATTGTCTCTTTTTTTTCTGTCATCTAGTTTTCCTCTGTCTGTAGCCACCACAGGATGTGCCTTTGTCTAACTTGTTGTCTCTCCTGTCTCTTCTCTGATATTCTCCATTTGCCCCTGTTTCGCTCCTCCTCCTACTGCGCTCTGTCTTACCTCCCTCTGCAGAGCTACGAGAAGGTTGGTACAGTAATGAGTGTGTGGCTCTCTTGAGTATTTCTTTTCTTCCATTAAACTGCCATTTGTGTTTGTGTCTAAGCTGTTTTATGTGCTGTTGGAAGTTTTAAAAACCTGCCTGTACAGTTTAGTCCTGTACCCTGGAATTCCTCGTTTTATTTGTACTTTTTGTGTGTGTGTGTGTGCTGTGAGTATCTTTTGTGATTCAGACCATAAAATATTTAATGTAGCACACCTAAAAACATCATGAATAAAACATTTTAAAATCACATACACCCTAGTGCTGATGTACCAGACTGTTTGAATGTTTGCAGTCCTATCTGAATGCTACAAAACTTCATCTCAACCCACATAAATAAGTCTCTCAGCAGTTTATAGAGTGTGATCCACTGTGCACTCAAGACTCATGAGTTTCTCTTTCTGCTCCCTTGGTTGCTTCAGTGCGTCGTGTTCCTCCTCGCTTCTCCATTCCCCCAGCAGACAGCGAGATAATGCCAGGAGGGAACGTCAACATCACCTGTGTGGCCGTCGGCTCCCCCATGCCGTATGTCAAGTGGATGCTGGGAGCGGAAGACCTGACGCCTGAAGACGACATGCCCATCGGCCGCAATGTCCTAGAGCTGACCGACGTGCGCCAGTCCAACAATTACACATGTGTCGCCATGTCAACCCTGGGAGTGATTGAGGCGGTGGCTCAGATTATTGTTAAAGGTCGGATTATTAACTTGTCTATGCTGTTATTGACGGAGAGAGTAATGATGTGACCTTGCCTTTAGTAAAATTGGTGTATGGATGTACTGGATCTAAAGTACTTTCTTTTAGTTTTAAGATGCATGACATAACAACATTCATCACCAAAGACATAAAAAGTCTAAAACTATAAAAGAGAGAAGTGTCATTTTATCAAGACTAAGTAGTTTACTGGTACCATTTATTTAGCTCCAACTTTTTAACAAATTGGGGTCTGAGTTCAATTTAATAACTTTATTTTACTAATATATTATATGGCTTTACAATTTGTGTCTTGGATTTTTTTATGTTGCAGTCATTGTTTTTCACAAAAAAAAAAAAAAAAAACCTCTTTCTGCTTGCAGCACTCCCAAAGGCTCCTGGCACACCTGTGGTGAACGAGAGAACAGCGACCAGCATTACTCTAACTTGGGACTCCGGCAACCCTGAGCCAGTGTCCTACTATATTATACAGGTACATAAAACCACAAAATTTAAATGTTTCTTTATTGAATAAATCTTATAAATGCCTAAATAAAATGTGTGCAAGTTACATAATACATTGACTGCACGCGTCTGCAAAGTCAATGAGAGCATTTCCACTGCATGCGCTGCGTTCCGACTACAATCTGACAGAGATACACAGCAGTTCTATTTCTCTGCAACAGTACTGACAATTCCTGTCAATCTGCACAGTTTACATCATACCAGAACATCCGGATTTGAAAAAGTAATGCAAAAAAATACAAACCAATTTTCTATATTTTAATGATAATGATAATGAATAGATGTTTATTTACACGATTAAGCATTAAATGCAAAGATCTGCAAAAACAAAGCTTTTCGTGCCCAATGTAATGAGGAAAACCTCAAAAATCGGAACCACAGTGAACTCAAACTAAACCTGTTTTCTGGTTCTTCCTCTTTTATACAAACAGTTGTTTTGGTCAGGCACACGTCTTTATCAATGGCCTTTCTCACACCATCTCGTACTTCCCACGCATGCTCTTTCCCGCTCCTCGTTCACTGGCGCTGTGCAGACCATAGATTGTATAAATATGGATGATATCCGCCCATTAGTCCCCTATTCACCAATATTGTCATTACGAATGGGCAATAAAATGGCCGTTACATCCGGGCTTTTCGGCTTTTACTCCATAGTAAAACAATAGTTTTTAGATAGCATAAACCAACGTAATAATCAAAAATTCACCCCCCCAGGGTTGTCACGTAGTAAAAACTTAGCTCTAGAGACCGGAGCCATCTTTTGTACCAGACTGTAAACATGAGTTTTACTCTTGTAAAGTCGCCATTGGGTTTCTCCTTATATTTCCGCTTTTGGAGCCTGCCCTCTGGTGGACGGATGTATATCGCTGTATTTCGCTGTAAAATCACCGTATGGCGGCGCCCTTACACAAGACCATTTAAGAGGTACCATGGGAGAGGCTTGGTGCAGATGCGTGCAGTGTAAATTGGTGGTAACGGTATAAAATTGTAATTTAGTGGCAACAGTGCAGTATACCTTATCTCATGTTCTTTATGTAAACTGTGTATTTAGAGCAATTAAATGGTGATGATCAGATTGTACACACTTTTCCTCCATCTTCCCAGCACCGTGCCAAAGGCTCTGAAGATCCATATAAGGAAATTGATGGGATTGCCACAACGCGCTACAGTGTTGGCGGCCTAAGCCCCTACTCCCACTATGACTTTCGAGTGGCAGCTGTGAACACTATTGGCCAGGGTCCCTCTAGTGAAGTAGTGGAGGCTCGCACTGCAGAGCAGGCCCCCTCTTCACCTCCTCGACAGGTGAGGGTGCTGCCTCTATCTGAGTGAGAAACATGCATTTCTGCTGCTGTTGTAAACTATACTGCTTAGTTCAGACCATTTACCATGTTTTTTCAATAATAATAATAATGCAAAGCTTAAAATTGATGGGATTAAATTTAGCATAAATGCTTGCATTATTTACTATAACATTAACCACCACTCCAAATGTTCTGCTATGCTATTTTCCATTTAGTACAGAAAGATTCAAAAGGGCTGTAAAGTTATAAAGCAAATGTCCCATGGAGATTTTCTTTAAAAGGATTGGAACACTTCTGCATTACTTTTAGTTTCAAAGTTATGTCATATAGTAACAAAACAAGGTCACATGGCATAAAAATTTAGCTTGGGTAGCAACCATAGATTGTAAAAATATGAATGTTATCCGCCCGTTGGTCCCCTATTCACCAATATTGTCATTACGACAGGGCAATAAAATGGCAGTTACATCCGGGCTTTTCGGCTTTTACTCCATAGTAAAACAATAGTTTTTAGATAGCAAAAACCAACGTAATAATCAGAGTTGTCGCGTAGTAAAAACTTAGCTCTAGAGACCGGAGCCATCTTTTGTACCAGGCTGTAAACATGATTTTTACTCTTGTAAAGTCACCATTGGGTTTCTCCTTATATTTCTGCTTTTGGAGCCTGCCCTCTGGTGGACGGATGTATATCGCTGTATTTCGCTTTAAAATCACCGTATGGCAGCGCCCTTACACGAGGACCATTTAAGAGGTTCCATGGGAGAGGCTTGGTAGCAACAGAACAGACTAAGCTTAAAGCAGCTTAAAGACATAGAAAGCCAACCAACAAAATCATGAATTGAGAAGATAGTGATTCAAATATCACCACTGCCAGTGTACCTATCATTGAGCACTGACACAACATGTGTCATCTTCAGGTCAGAGGTCGTATGTTGAGCACCACTACAGCCATTATCCACTGGGATGAACCAGAGGAGCCTAATGGGCAGGTGGTGGGCTACAGAGTGTACTTCACCACTGACAATTCACTACCAGTCAACCAGGTGTGTAACTGCATGCACTGTTTGTTAAATATAAATGGATAAATATGTCTTTAACATGAGCGTGCGTATTCCATGTGTGCCTACTCGGATTAAAGATTTTGTGTTTGTTTTTTTGTGCAGTGGGAGAAGCAGATGGTGCGCAGTGCCAACTTCATCACTATCCAGAGTTTGACTCCTAACAAGACATATTACATCAGGGTTATGGCTTTCACATCTGTTGGAGATGGACCTTTGTCCCAGGACTTGCAGATTATAGCCAAGACTGGAGGTAAAGGATTGTAGGCACAAATCTTACAGCAAACAGAGGGACAAAATATCAATCTAAATGCATTGTGCCTGTTTGACCTAAAAATATCACATATTCACTGGTCTCGCAAAATGCATGTTAAGGTCAAATAAAACAATGAAAGACAAAAACAAATTCTTAAACACATGGTTTGCTTAAAATGAGACAGTTGTCAGACTTATTTCTGTCATACAAGTAATGATGTTTTGTGTTTTTTTGTTTTTACTTGTAGTTCCCTCCCAGCCTTCAGAATTTAAAGGTGAAGCCAAGTCTGAGACCAGTATCCTGTTATCCTGGGTGGCCCCGCCTCAGGGGGGCCCCGACAACCAGATCACAGGATATGAGCTGGTCTTCCGACGAGCTGATGAAACAGAAGAGGTAGGGACAAAATAAGAGGATATTTATTTTCCAATGTACAGTACATAAAATCATTTTGCATTAAATCAACAGTAAAGATCATTCAAGATTAAAAGTTCAGTTAAAAGTAGTTCATTGGTTCATTGGTACCAAAAACTGCTCTTCTTTGTTCTTCATTCAACAGAAGAAAGTTAGTTTTGAGCCAACCACCTCCTACCTACTAAAGAACCTGAAGCCTTTCTCCGCCTACACTTTCCAACTTGCTGCCAGAAGTAAACATGGAATTGGAGCTTACACCAATGAAGTGTCCATTGACACGCCTCAGACGCGTAGGTTCAACCACACGTGCTGTGTGCATGCGGTGTTTGTGTGTGTTGTGTGTGTTTGTGTGAGAGACGTGTGGTTTCATTGCTGACAATGCAAAAATTAAGACCAAACAACCTTGAGTAAGCACAACCATACAAGCAGTTAGTCAAACATATCATTTATTTTTGCATTGTCACAAAGGGGCCAAGATGATTCCAGGACAGAAATGACCTCAGATTTGATCATTTAAAAAATGTGTATAATATTTATGGCTTTGAATACCTGTGACATCTAATTCCATACCGTAGTATACATTAATACAAATTCATGATGATTAAATGGTTGTTGTTAAACATCAATCTGAGGTCTCTTAAAGATTCAGTTAAAAACAAGGTAAGAAACCCAAAGTGTAGGTAGACATGAGAAGTCCATCATGGAGGCTTGAGTAAGCCATGAGGAAGTTATGGTCAGGTATGTTTATGTCTTCAAGTTCTAGTCAGTGTTTTCGTGTGGCATCTCTTAAGTCTTTCATTTGTTTCCATTGGTTGAACAGAAGTTGACACTCATCATTCTTTGTCCAGCCATCTTGCAGACTAGTCGCAGGATCATTTCACATAAAAGCTTCTGTTTTCAAATGTTTTGTTTTCATTTTGTTTCTTTGTCTTTTGTTCCCTGTCTCTCATCTTCTCGATTTCCATCCCCATACCTTCACGGCAAACCTCACACCTTCACCACTCCACCCAATAATAACAACTTTACACACATCCACTTAACATTTATCCCAAACAATCCCTACTGTACTTCCTCCAAACTGGCAAATTAGTTCCTTCAGCACCACCGCAGAACATCACATGCACCAGTCCCAGTTCTACCAGCATCCTGGTAAGTTGGGCCCCACCCCCTGTGGAGTTTCAGAACGGCATCATAACAGGATACGTCATCCAGTACTCCAACACTGAAGGCAACAAAACATTCAAAACAATTAATGGAATATCACCGGGAAGTCCATCATATCTTCTGGAAAACCTGGAGAAATGGACTGAGTATGGGATAACAGTACGGGCGCAGACCGAAGCTGGAGACGGACCTGAAAGCTTACAGCTACTTATCCGCACCGAGGAAGATGGTATGTTTCCAAACAAACTTCTGTGTTAGGATTGGTCCACCCGACTAACAAGGGCTAACATAATACTAACAAACTCAGAGCACCTTAATCAAACACCAAGTTTGGATGATGCATTTATGACCTTTTACTTTTGAAAGCCTATCCTTCTATTCCTTTACGAACCCCTCCAACATCTGGAAAATCTCCTCCTACTCTTTCCTCACGGCTGTTTTCTCTTGACAAGTGCAACCCTTTTCCTCCAGCTGGTCTTTTTGATCCTAACATTTACCAGCACCCCTTTTTCCGCATTTTCCCCTCTTTTTGGGTGTAGCATTAACAGTATTCCCTTTCCAACAAAACCTTTTGGCTGCCACGTTACCTTAGCCTTTCCTCAACTCAATTCTCCTGCCAACGGTTCAATTCCAAATTACTTCAATGTGAATTTATGTTGAAAGTATTTCTGATAATAATGCTTAACAACTCCAATACCACATCTCCCTGGTGCACTTTTTCTCACTTTAACTTTCTATACAGTAGATAGCAAGAGGCGGCTGAAGGCTCTTAAAGTGTTTGACTTTTAACCAAAATGTAGTGCTTGGCAGTATAACAGAGTTTTTTCTTGATAACAGTATTTTTTCTTTTACTACCTGCCACTGTTTATCTGCCCCTGGCAACAAGTCCATTCTGATCTTTCTCTGCATTTGCTTATCCACCACTGCTTTTTTTTCCTTCATGATTTTTTCAAGCATTCACTTTTTTACTATTTTGACTTTTTGGAGGGTTGTATTTTAAATTTTTTGCATCTTTTGAGTATTTTTACCTGCCCCATGAAACCAATCAATTTTTTTGGTTAAAGAGTGAGGGCTTTTACCTGAAAGTGTCCATGATCTGTGACCCTTGACCTCTATTCCAAAATACATTTGTAGTTCCAAATGGTCCTCCACGTGGGGTGGAGGCAGAGACAGTGAACGCCTCGGCTGTCAGGGTTAAATGGCGAGCACCGGCGCCTGAGCGGCAGCACGGTCAGATCCGAGGCTACCAAGTGCACTACGTCCGGATGAACTATGCTGAACCACAGGGTCAGCCCCTCATCAAGGACATCCTCATTGAAGACACACAGGTAGCCATAAACATTAAAACTAATGTTGCGCCAGCATGCTGCACCTTATGACTATCTTTAGTCTCGTTTGTGATACATTAGTTATTATTATCGATTATATTTGTGTATTTTGACATTGACATATATAATTACTTCTATATATTTTATAGTACAAAGTTAAATAAGGTTGCTTTAAGTAAAAGTTAAATGTTTTGTATGTGATAGTGTGGAAGCTTTTTCATATCCAACCTAAATAATTGCCCCTCTTCTTTTCTCCATTGCTCAGTGGGGATATGATGACTCAGCTGAATATGTAAGTATACCTGCTTTTAGCCCATTATTTTTATAGCCTATTATTTGACCATAACAAATAATGTGAAAAATAATGTGGTGGTGAAGTCACATTTTAGTCACATCAATATGAGTGTAGCATTAAGATGGCAGGAGTAAGGGCTTAAAGCAGCAGGAGACCTTTTTTAAACTTTAGAGACGCTTGTGTTTCTCAAAGATATAAAATGGGTATTATATTTTTTTGCAGTTTTATTTACAGTACTGTCAAGTAAAAGGCCCGCTCATTGCTCTTTAAGTATGAACTAAGTGCTTTATTTTGCTTAGCTGACTGTTCCATGCTGTTTTCTGCAGGAGGTGGTTCTCGGAGACCTGAAGGCAGACACTTCATACTCTATATCTGTAGGGGCTTACACAGCGAAAGGCGACGGTGCACGGAGCAAACCTGTTAGTGTGTGCACAGCTCTGCCATGTGAGTATCAACACATATCCCCACAAATTAGCCAAATAGACACTGGTGTATTATATTCTAATCACTAATGGCACTACCTTCAAGACAATTTATTTTTTTAAACTTTTTTACTTTTAGTTAATTTGTGGATTTAATAGGCTAATGCAAATTCACATCGTTCTTTTAGACTTAATAATAACTCATTTAAAATGTGTAATTTTTTTACTTTAATTTTTAAAAACTTTAATTTTTACTTACTGGTATGTATTGTATATGTGTGACTGGACCACAAAATCTCACACTAATACACAAAATCGGCTTTGAGAGCACAGCTTTGCTAATAATCAGTGAAGTAGTTATATATCTAAATTTCTCAAACCTTACTCTGTGAACAGAAAACCAGAAATTTAGTTTCCTATTGTTCTTGTCTCTGCAATTATCTTGTAATTCCTCATTCTTTTTCATCACTCACTTATCCCCCTGCATCCTTCTTTCTAGTGCCTGAGATGCCAAAACTGATGGTGAGTGCCACTGATTCAGGGACAGCTCTTCTTCAGTGGTATCCACCTCCTAACCCTCCCACACCACTTCTTGGGTACCGGCTTACTTTTGGACGTATTGATGTCCTTCCCTTTACGGTGGTGGAGTTTCCAGCCAAGGAAAACCGTTACACAGCTCAAGACATCCATAAAGGGGCAAACTATGTGTTCCGAATCTCTGCCCGCAACAAAATGGGCTATGGAGAAGAAGCAGTGAAGGAAGTGAGCACTCCAGAAGATGCTCCAAGTGGATACCCAGAAAATATTATCTCAGAAGAGGCGTTTGCCACTTCTATCCGACTTGCTTGGAAATTAGTGCCTCTCATTGAGCAAAACGGCAAAATCACAAAGTACTCAGTGCTGTACAAGGATATAAACAGTCGAGGGAATGCCTCAGAAGTGGTGGTACCCTCACCAAGGTCCTTTGTTTTGTTGGAAGGTCTCATGCCAGACACAGTGTACGATGTCAAAGTGTGCGCATTCACAGGTGTTGGCCCAGGGCCATACAGCCCCAGTGTTCAGTTTCGGACGCAGCGGCTAGACCAAGGTAGGACACCCTACTCTTCTCCTAATTTATCTTCAGTGCTGAAGATGCTGCATCCTAACAGGCCTCTATGCATACATGCAGTCCTACAAGCAGACAAAAAAACACCAAAACATCCTGGTAACCACATTCTGAGTGTGCTTTTCGTTGTCTTGTCACTGTAGTCATAGACAGAACGTCTTTGTCCAAAGCAAGGTAAGAATCTTGGGTCTTGGCGAGTCTTGTTAAACAGAGTAGATACTGTACATAAGCAGAGTATACAAGACAAGACCCACTTACCTCACTGTTACCTGCCTGTAACAGACAGGTAAGGCATTGCATTTGGTCCAATGGAGAAATTTCACACGTATAAGATCCATTTTTTAATTTTGTTTGTTTTTGACTAGTTTTTGCCACCAATTTCCGAGTGAAGGCTGCCATGAAGAACTCCGTGCTCCTCTCCTGGGAGATCCGAGACAAGAACCCAGCCCAGCCCTTCACTGTAAGTTCAAAAGCATTTAACAAACAATAATGCTCTATACCAGCCAGGGACAACTGAGGACTTCTAAATGTTATGTAACAATATATTGAATATATATAATGTATTTTTTATTATTTCCTAACATTCTTTGCTTTTGATGAAATTTGTGGGATAAATAATAAATCCTTCTAAGGAAAGAGCTTAACATTGAATAAAAGCTAACTAGAGGCCAATGGAAGAAGATTGTTTTAGTAAATTATTTTGAATTTATTATATAAATATTTTTAAGTAAATATTATGTTTGGATGTGTGTGTCCAGATTTTGTACGGAAAGGGCCAGTCTGTGGAAGTGGACGGGAAGCAGACTCAGAAGTTGATCACGGGTTTGGAGCCAGATACACAGTACTCGTTCCTGCTAACAAACCGAGCCAACAGTGCTGGAGGCCTGCAGCACCGCGTCACTGCTACAACAGCCCCAGACCTGCTAAAATCCAAACCCACAGTGGTCGGCAAAACCAACGCGGATGGCATGGTGACTGTGCAGCTGCCGACCGTCCAGACCACTGCCAAAGTCAGGTAATGATGACAAATGTGAGGCTTGTTATTAAAGCAATGACTTGACTTAATGGTTTTTAAATGTGGAGAAATTGTTCAAGTTGTTGTCAGTTGAATTGTTCCTAAGATCCAATGAGGTCATTTCAATATTTTGTTCTTACAGCTGCATTTCATTTATTGGTCAACCAGGACGGATTTGTCTGAGCTGGCAGCAAAGCAAGTTAGAGAACTCCCAAATGAAAAACACGGAAAATCTCCTCTGATTTCTTAACCAAGAACAAATATTGTATAACATCTAGTTTTCATGTTACATCAGCAACATTAAATTGTTTATTTTCCACAGAGCATTCATCTCCTCCATAGTCAGTCACACCTAAAATAGTAACATTATTAAATGTTCCTTTTTGGCAAGGGCTGTAAAAGTAATGATGCGCAATTCAAACTTCCTCATTTTATAAAAATAGTACTGGCATCAGGACAGGTCCTGTTGACTCTTTTAAAAGAGGCTATATTGATGATAAATTGAATCACTTTGTACCTTGAAGCCATATACATTTAAAATTAAATTGAGCCATTTACAATGTACACATGAATCATTTTGGGTCACCGTCTTTATTGTCGGAGAGCTACTAAAAATCCTCTCCCCAGGGATGTTATTGTTTTTCTTCTCACACCAGGCTTTTAAAATTCTCTTGCCTTTCCCAAATGTTTCGATTTAGTGTGTGTAGTGTTGCAGCTGTTGTATTATGCTGTAGTAATAAAAACATATCAGAGGGTTGATGTTTCCACAGACCAAACGTGAAAAAACATTCAGGTTTTTGGTGTGTTTAATGTGGACTGATCCCAGTGCTTACCCTGTTACAGAGGCTACTATATTGTGGTGGTGCCACTGAAGAGGCAAAGAGGAGGCAAGTTTCTAAATCCATGGGAGGAACCGGATCAAATGAATCTAGATGAGGTGAGACATACAGCCTCAAAATTAATGATGATTTTTGGCAAACTAGCGTGGTGATTATGAGTAATGAAGTATACATTTAAAGACTGACAGAAACTTCTGAATTTACACACATTTCATTTTTGGGCAATTTAAATTTTTATGTGTGAGAATATGAGCCGGCCATCCATCTCCTGTGCTTTCTAACAATACTTTCACATGCCATTTTCCATCTAATTCCACATCCTTCCTTTTGCCAAAGACTTCATCACCTCATTATGCAGTTGTGAAAGCACATTCATGTATGTGAGATTAGTTTGAGTGGAGCTTTTATGGTTCCCACTGTCTCAATAGATAAATGTGATGGCCATTCAGAGGTGATGAAGACGTTGATGCCAGGGTGTATTGCTCAGCTCAGCCTATTGTTCCTTCACTGATGAGACTTTTTGTAAGCTGAAGTGGTCAAAACTGCAATTTTCCCAGGAAAGTAGTTTATTCTGAAATATTATGCCAATATACACAAAAATGATGATGGAAAATTATACCAAATAAAATATTATTACAGTCAATTAAAGTTAATATCTACCATTTATATATAATATAGGAAATTTAATTTAGGAAAGCATTAAATAGTTAAATTGTTGCAATTTATGGTTTGAACTCTGGGAGGTGCAATTATTATGTACTTTTATTCACCCTTTTTATAATTGTTTTTTTATTCAGCTGCTGAAAGAGATCAACAGGACAAGCGTGAGCCGCGCCCTCCGCATCCGCAGACAAGCCAGCCAATCAGATCCCAGAGCATACGTATCAGCATACTTTAAAACCCTCCCTCTCGAGTTCACGTTAGGTGACGGTCGTAACTATGGCGACTTTCGCAATCGACCGCTGCTGAACGGACAGGAGTATGTCTTCTTTGTTCTGGCACTGCTGGACTTATCTGAAAATGTGAGTTTTGTGATGTTTCCTACAACCACAGAAGCACTTTATATTATAATTAATAATGTAATATATGTATTCACAGTAAGTAATATGGCTGCATATAAGAAATTTAAATAATGAATATAATTACCAGAACAAAATGTATTTTCTAATTCCATACTATCCATACTTAAATCTTGGTGGTAAATATAAAGCAGGCAGTAAAATCCATAACTGTCAGTGTCTATTATTTATTATAGGCACTAAAGCTCATTGCATGCATACTTTTTTTAATTTTATTTTTTGTCCAAATTTTTCCAGACCATGTTCTCTACAAGCCCTTACTCAGACCCCGTGACATCGTCGGATGTGGATCCTCAGCCAATCGTGGACGAGGAGGAGGGGCTGCTATGGGTGGTTGGGCCAGTACTAGCTGTCATCTTCATAGTGTGCATTGTCATTGCCATTCTACTCTTTAAAAGGTAAAAAAAAAAAAAACTGATGAGAGAATGTAAAAGAATGTTGGCTATCATTGTTTAGATACTTTCTTTTGCTTTTTTTTTATAACAACCCATGGACAACTAAAGATATTCTTACTTGATTATATTGCCATTTGTTTGAGCTTTTTACAGTAAATATTTATTTAATAGAGTTACGATTCCCTGTTGTTTTCATGTTTACACAAGAAATCTGATCTGGGATAGTTTGAACATAGCCTTAGACTTTGCCATCACTTTCCAAGTTGCGTAGTTTGTGATTCAGATCTATACTATTGTGTTTTGGGAGTTTAGTCTAGACTTCTACTGAACCTTTCTATCTATTATTCACTGCAGAGTCTAGTGGGCTTCCAGTATTTATGGAGGAACAACATTAAGGTTTATTTATAGCTCTTGTGCACTGTTTTGGAGTGGGATATTAACACCACAGTCTGTTCATCTGTTCTGCTAATTATGGTTCATTTGAACTCACACCATCTAAGAGAAATAAGGTTGTTTGTTTTCCATAATCATTTGTAGAATATATATACTGTAATTTAGCTTGCATGTATATTATGACTCATGCCACCTTCAGGTACATAAATCTCTGCTGTGACTTATATTATTTACTTCTGTGGTATTAATGTAAGGTTCAAAAGCCCTGGAGTGAAAACAATGGTAATCTTCCGCCATTAGCACCACTTTATGCTATGTTCATAGGATGTTTCTACAGTTATTGTACAGCTGTATGAGTATGTGGGTGTGGATTGTGTATGTATTTTCATTAATTTCCCCACACCTCAATATCAAGGTGAGGTGTTTTTTTTCCCACATCTATCACATTATTAAGGAAAAAAAGGAATTCACAAGATGAGCTCAGCATTACCTGTCCCTGATGCATTTTGATTGGACACTAATGTCATGCATCTCTGTCTGTCCTTTTATCTGCTGTTCTTCCTGTTTGGATCCAGCAAACCTGACAGGTAAACAACCTCTGCTTATTACCATTTCTTGTGTCCTACTGGGGCATTTCCCTTGAAAAGTCTTTGCCAAGACGATTTTATATAATAGATCTCAAGAGACCTGGGCTTTTATTTGATGTTTCTTTGATGACTGCATAGTAAAGTACATTCACCAACCAAAATACTGCACAGGCTCTATTCCAGACATTGATCCAGTTATTAACATATAACAAGCTGTAACATTAAACCAGCAGTTGAGCAACATATCAAACCAACAATTCTAGGCAATTACATTCATTTCTGTGAATCTACTTCATGTGTCTTGTCTCAGAAGTAACAATAACCCCAGCCTTACTTTAGATTAAATCCAGAAATTGCTATGTGGTGAAGATATTTTTGAAGATTGTGCTGTTTTTTGATTGTTATTGAGCCGCATCTGAGCAGTGTGTGTGTGTGTGTGTTCATGATTCCAGGAAAAGGGCTGAGGCTGAGGGCAGGAAGGGTAGTTTTCCCTGCAGCAAAGCGATGTCATCCCATCATCCCACTGATCCTGTGGAGCTGCGAAGGATCAACTTCCAGACTCCAGGTAGACTGAGCACAAATGAAGCAAACACAGAGACACAAATACCACATCCAGTTCAATATACAAAGCATTAGAGGTACTCCTATTGACAAGATTGAAATGAGTGTTGTTTTCCTTTTCAGCATACCGTGTATCAGTGTACCGCGGTTATCGGCGTTTGTCAAGTTAGTTTTTAGCTTGCCAAAATCTTTCTGTTTTTAATTCCTACCAACGCTCAACTTATTCTTCATATTCTTGTTCCCATTACAGACTAACTTCCATTCCACTCTGGACAAAGCTGCTTAAAATGCCATAATTTGTATCAGAAAGCCACAGATTTTTTTTTCCCATGCTAAATGTTTAACTGCCTGTTTCATACTCTTATCTTCACCAGCAGTGCGCATACTCTAAGGACGTGTTATTGTTGCTTCAGTAACTTTCCAACATGCACATTGTTCTTTCTGTCTGGTCAGAGAGAAAATGGTCACTTAACAAAAAAAGGAAAACCATTTGCTTCTTCGCTGACTAAGGACAGAGCACTAAACAACACCTCTGTGGTTCCTAACTCTTAACATTTCCTCCACAAGACTTGAGCAGCACACGTATCAAAATGGCCTCTCTTTTCTCCCCTGTTTCTGTGCTCGGCAGGCATGACAAGTCACCCACCCGTCCCCATCTCTGAGCTGGCAGATCACATTGAGCGCCTAAAGGCGAACGACAATCTCAAGTTCTCTCAAGAGTACGAGGTAGGAATGCTGATTATCCGTCCCTGGAAGTCTTCAACGAGGAAAGTTCAATCACAATCTTATTTATCTGCCACTGATCATTCCCGCCATGGTGCCATTTTTAATGTTGAGCATCACAGTTAAGTTGCTTTTGGATTAGTCTTCATTGAAAGATAGAAGATAAAACACATTTTCCTCCTTCTACCAGCTACTTGTTATCTATATAAGAAAGGAAATTGAAATTGCAACCTCAAAGCTAGTTTGCTTACAGCCAGACGTGTATCAACCCCACATATCAATGCAATGGCGGGAAAGATTGTGCACAGGCAAAGAAACACCAAGAGATACAAGAAGTATTCTCCAAAAATACACTTCTTGATTAGCTTTCTTCCAATTTCGAATTTAATATTGAAAATGCAAAAAGGCAGAGACATGGAGATAACAAAGCCTGAACCGTGGCACTAAATATAATATAGCAGCAGTAAAAAAAAATCTCAACATGTGTAGTGAATACTGCTCGCATTACAATGAGCTCCACTGAGAGCTATTAAGGGGTAAAAATGTTTTCTTTTCTGTTTAGACCAACGGCCTCTGGGTGAAGAGGGAAACACAAGGCTCTAATTGGCTACCACAAGAGAGACAAATTGCGTGTGACAGAGATACGTACATGGAGGGAGACAAGGATGCATTATGCAAAAAGTAGAAAAGCCGAGGCAGAAAAGCTTTGGGAGAGCGAGGAAATAAAAAGTGGGGTAGAAGGGAGACAGTGAGAGAGAAGCCTGTGTAATTGTGGCGCAAGTTGGAACCACTCTGTTGAGCCTCACATTCTCTCTGCATGACTGTGTGCTTTGTTCAGGACTGAAGCCTTAACGAGGGAACGATAGAGACGGATGGAGGAGGGATGAGGGGGGAGCAGAAATGATTGCGGTGTCATAATCAGACACACATGATGTTGGGCAGCTCATATAAGACACACATACATAAATGCACTTATCCCGTATAACTCTGGTCCATTTTTTTCTCCGACCCAAACCATAATTATGTGTCGTAAAATATTTAGAATTGCTAAATTGCTCTGGCTCTCTCCTCTTCTTCCCTCATCCATTGACAGGCCCATAATGACCTCATGTCTGCCTTTTCCAGCTAACAGCAATGGTTACACTGTAATTACGCTCCAGGAACTTAATGTGTTGGTCTAACACAACCATCCCTTTCACTCCCAGGAATTGATCATGCTTTTATCATCTTTCACTGGTAGCTATTTTATGTCAAAGATGGAGAGTCTTTACTTTTATGTTAGAGAAAATGTAGCGTATGCCTGCATTCTTGTTCAAGGTCAATCATTTCTTCATATTTGCAATTTGTATTTGGCTTGTAATGATGTGTTAAGGGTAATATCTCAGTGTAATTAGTGGACATACTTTTTTTATGGAACTACTATTATCAACATCGTTTCCACTAATGTTGTTGAAAATTGCATGTCCGTTATTAACTTTGTATGTTGTATGTAACTTGTATGTTTAAAATGTATAAACAACATTTCCTATTAGCAATTGTTCTAAAAGTGCCCATCTCTTTTCAGTCCGTTGATCCCGGTCAGCAGTTCACATGGGAGAACTCCAACTTGGAGGTCAACAAACCAAAGAACCGCTACGCTAACGTCATTGCCTATGATCACTCCAGGGTTATACTCTCCAGCATCGAGGGTAAGTAATCATGCAGTGTGTGGGTGTATTTTACGGACTTTCTGCCAGACTGACCCGGGCTTTGACATGAAAAATGACAACATATAATTGGTGCGTCACCTCCTTAATATATGAGGGTTTATTGCCTTTTCATGGTATAGGATTAAGCTTTGTCATTTGGCCTCAAAGAGAAATAAGAGTGTGTAATGTATTCTTCTTTTGTTTCTGACATTTCCACACAGCGATGGCTTTCACCCCCAAGCCCATTAGCTCCTACTTAAACGTTTGAAACCATACACAAACACATTCCTGAAGAAAAGGCAGTTAATGGCAGGATTATGCATTGATTTTGATCTTTTTATGAAAAACAGTAAAATGTCACTAGCCTTATGCTTAAGATTAGTGCGCACCATAAGAATGAGTGTCTATGAAACACATTATGTCACTATTGTAAACATTCACATGTGCACATGTTTGAGTATTCCTCTTTATGCATGTGTATGTATAAATGTATACATGCTGTGATCCATGAAGGATGGATTATTAATAGTCCAAAGATGTGTTCAGCTGCCAACTCTCGTGCTGCATTTTGCAACATGCAATGATCATTCTGGGTTATTCATGAAAACTGCTGTTTCCACCCACATCTCTCTATCATAATGCACTCGATACTGTCTCACTTGACCATTTAAATTTATGCTAAGGCTTTATTTATAGACTGTTTGCTGTATTTTCACGGTTCACTCAATCTACTGGATTTGCTCCAAAGTGAAAAATAGTCTCAGTCCTGTTATTAGTATATGTTTTAAAGTGCACTCACCCACCTCAGCCTTGAAAGACCTAAGGCAGAGAAACTGGCAGCTCCGATGTGGAGAGCGAGGGAGAGCGGCAGTGGGAGGCCAAGCCCGAACAGATGAGCCTTATCTGGGCAGAGCATGTGTGAGCAGCCCTTCCACCCCCGCCTGTCCTGGAGCCCTGGCTGTCTGACGTTCTTTTAGCTTACAAAACACATATACGCTCAAGCATGTCCAAACGCACACAAACACTGCTATAGATTTAAGACACGTGGACTAGCGCAGATATGCACTTTCGCTCCTAGTCTCGGCGCCGAGCCAGTGCAGCCAGAGAGAGACAAGAAGTGCGTTTGTTTTATAGGCACATTGGGTCTGCTTTGGTCTCTTGCAAGTTGAAGCACATCAAAGCTTTTAGCCAAGCGGCCTTTTAACAACAGAGGTTGATAAACATATGTTGAAGCTCTTCATACTGTCTGTCCCATCCCATTTAAAAGACAAAGTATAAACATGGCGTACTCTTCAGGGCTGGACCTGTAAAGTGTGTGTGTGTGTGTGTGTGTGTGTGTGTGTGTGTGTGTGTGTGTGTGTGTGTGTGTGTGTGTGTGTGTGTGTGTGTGTGTGTGTGTGTGTGTGTGTGTGTGTGTGTGTGTGTGTGTGTGTGTGTGTGTGTGTGTGTGTGTGTAATGCTGAGATGGGGTTTAAAGCAGCATAACGAGGTACACAAGTCATACAACAAAACATTATTTTACTGATTTTAAACTAATAAAAATGTGTAGTATTGATGAAAAATCATAATAATGTAAAAGACATGACTCACTAAAATGGATTTTCAAAAAAATTAGTGAAGTTTGTAGATTAATATCTAAACACATAGCTAAAACTTTAAAATCATGATTTTAGTACATTTTTTAAAACCAAGGTTGGAGCATTTTTCCAATCTTGGTGCAACAGAACTGGCTCTGCTGCCTGGCCCTGGGCACTACAGTGGGCAGCAGCAACAGTTCACTAGATGATACTAAACTCTCTCCTATAGAAAGAATAACAGCTCTACTGATGTCAGTGCCGTTGGCAGTCTTTACTGTCTCTGGTAAGCAGACTCCCATTCACTGTCTTGTGATGAGCTTTCTTCTTGTCGGGATTCCACTGTTTGTTCATCAACTGTCTTTTTAAACTGCTTTCAGAAACCTCAAAAAGACTTTGTGCCCCACATCAGCAAAAAAAACGTGTCACGGGTGAATGTGCACATACGTTTGTCTGTTTGTGTATGTTCTGGTGTGTACTTTGATGCTGTGGTGTAAGCGTGCATGTTTGAGCTGTGACTCAGTGATTTTTGGGATTATGGTATTAGGCCCTAGATGAGCAGGACTGATCCTAAATCAAACACACACAGAGGGTGCCTCGCGTCACATTCACACAATCCCTTCCAGGACAAGCAGTGTCAGCCGAGTCTTACACAGAGAAGGCCTTACAGTCAAATTGCCATTCAAAGCGACACATCCAAAGTATACTCAGATTAGGCCCATGATCGTCTTAGCATGTATTATAAAACAAGACAGCTGAACAATCCAACGGCAGGCCCTGTGAACACATTAATCTTCACACTGTGACCTTAGATGATTTGCACCTTTTTTATTAAATGCACATAAACCTGCTACATGACAGCAAATAATCCACATAGATTATGTCACAAAAAGAATTGTCATCTGGAATTGAAATTACGCCAACAACGTGTCCTCATGTTCAATCAGTGCAGACAATCATTTTTGCTGCAGTGCGGCACCATCTAGGCTATCCATCTGTCTCTATCTCACAACTCTTCTCAGATTATCACACTTAATTCTCCTGGTCACCTTGCTAACTTCCATTTTTCATCAGTGTTCCTCCATAACGGTCACTTTTTCTTTATCCACAGGTGTCCCAGGCAGCGACTACATTAATGCTAACTATATTGATGGCTATCGCCGTCAGAATGCCTACATTGCCACTCAGGGCCCCCTTCCCGAGACCTTTGGAGACTTCTGGAGGATGGTGTGGGAGCAGCACACGGCCAACATTATCATGATGACTAAGCTGGAAGAGAAATCAAGGGTAAGAAAGTGGGAGTGAGATAATGAAAAGGAGTTAAATACAGGTAAGAAGTGGACAGGAAACCACAGATTGGGCCAAAATTAAAACAGGTTTTAATAATTCTCAAGCTTTGCCTTAAAAAACTTAACAGTGCTCAAACAGTGGAGAGAGTAGGAGAAATGTATGAGAGTGCATTAATGTACCCTATTCAACCATAAGATTAAGAACACTTACAGATAAAGTAGGGATCTGGAAACATCATGTAGTAAGCTAAAAGCTGAAAAGTAAGTAAGAGAGGTCATGTTGAGTTCCTGAGTCAAAAACACGTTCAGCATTTAGCATTATAATTAAGTGAAAGAAATGTCCCACAGAGACAGTTCTTGAGGTTTTAAGAAAAGAATTGGACAGAGCTCAAGCTACAGGGTGATGTATGACAGGACAGGATCTGTGGGAGGACAGCATCAGTCAAGCTCAGTGCAACGCAACAGGGGACAGTGCACCACTTAATGCGTGGGGCATCTAGGATGTTCCTTCAACGTGCAATTTAAATAACTACAAATGTGTCACAGCACTGACTTTGCAGTAATGGTGGCAGGATAGCATGTAGCGGGCCAGAATAGACTACAGTAGAATGGAGCAAGACTTGAGGGGGGATTACAAGTATAGCTAAATCAGGCTATGTAATGAATTAGAAAATCATTTGGCTTTAAGGCACGGCTGTTGTTAACAGAATGCACGCTTGAGTAGAAATTCACTGTAATGAGAAAGTCATGTTAGAATAAAAATGAACAAAAATGGCTTGAGGTATGAATCATGATTAAGTGCTAACCAATTACGTCCAAAGCCCTTTTCTGAAAACGATCCTTTCCTCTCATCTGAGCTTCTTTTCCGATTAACCTGTGTCTTGTGTTAAAGCTCTGCCTCCTTTTCAACTTTTTCCAACTGTCTCTGTTGTGTCTGTTTGACCCTCAGATGCCCTCTTATTTCTTCTCTAAGGCAAGACCTCTCTTTCTCTCCTTTTGCTAACCCCTTTCAAATGCAGTCGCACCTCACATGGTTTTCCTTATTTCTCTATTCAGTGCCCCTTTGTCACTGTTTTTTCCTGTTTTTTTTTTTTATTTCTGTGCTAAAGCCAGTGCTTTGTGTGAGAATGCTTAACTGTTTTCAACTCACCACAAGGCACTCATAGTTAATTTGCTCCCTGAAGAATTTTGTGTTACCACTGTACTTGAAAAACATACCACATTAGTGTCAAGACTATGCATGATCACACCCTCAAATGTTTTGTCTAGAGCGGCAATACAGATGCAGTTTTTGTTAAAAAAAACATCCTAGAACAAGAAGCAGCACAGAGCACTAACTATTCTTGCCTCATTAACCTGATAAATCTGTCAATGACCTGAACTGTAAATTCTCTAATGCCAATAATGTTATATGCAGTGATTTAAAAAAACTTTACACGGTTCTTTCCCAGAGAGTTTGGAGTGGGATGGTTTAAAAAAATTTATAATTGATTGAATCTTTTTAACACCTCTCATCATAATGGCATCATGTGTTTATGCCTTAACGACAAAGATGATCACAGATGGTCCCACTGTGCAAATCTTGCCAGCATCTTTCCTTTTAGCAGTAATCAAATCACACAAGAGCAAAGCGCAGTTATACCATTTATCAACAGCCTGTATCGTTCTCACACCAGACATTTACTGCACTGCAATAATGTTTAGCCTCAGGCAGTGGGAAGGCCCCCCTACGTGGACAACCATTCCTGTCCCCACAGTGTCTCAAGGTCTGCTAGGAAAACAACAGTTGAAAAGCTGTAATTACAGCCTAAACGTCCCGGGCCAAAACGCATAATCCCCAGTCTGGAGCAGTGGAATGCAGAGCAAGCTGAGCTGAGCTCCCAGCCGTCTTTGATGTTGGGACTGGAGGGATCAGCACATAACATTTGGTTTGGCCTGATTCTGCCCCCTTTTCCATCCTCTGGGAATGTTTCCCTCCTGCATCTGTGGTCTCTGAAGAACTACAAATATGACGGTCTAATATAGGGTAATTTGAGTTGTTTTAGTGCTTGGGAATGCTGGGAATTGGTGTGCCAAACTTTTGTAGGGGTTTGTGATATTGGTATGCCAGTAGAGGTAGAGCCTACGTGACAGTGAACTTTGGCTTATTCCAGGCTTATTACTAGATGTTGATGAGAGGCCACCCACCACTTGATAATTCAAACATTTTTTTAGTTGTATCACACACCTCAGAATAGAAGGAAGAGTGAGTTAACGGGACACTTTTATGCACCTTTATCTTGGCCTGATTTTGTCTAGTACACAAACACACTCTGCTTTCTGTTCTTTTTTCATTCTCTACACAAATTCCCAGTTGCATGTCTTACATCTTAATGTTTCATCCTTTAGGTGAAGTGCGATCAGTACTGGCCAACACGGGGCACAGAGACCTACGGCCTCATCCAAGTCACTCTTCTGGACACAGTGGAGCTGGCCACCTACTCTGTCAGGACCTTTGCTCTGTACAAGGTAATGGGTAATGGCACCTTCTGCATACATGCAAATTGATCTATTCAAATATTTATGAATGCTTCGCCCCCTTACTCGTGCTCTTATACTGGTAGCACCAGTAAGTCAACATTAAGAAAGTGAGAAATATTGGTAATAATTACTAAATATCTGGCCTTGTGTAAAGAGCACAAGAGTTCTCCTATGAACTTAAAACGTACTTATCAGGACCGACTGCAATTTAAAACAATTATCTTCAATCCTGCTTGAGAATAATTGGACACCTCTGACACAATCACAAACCAAAACTGTAATTTTAGACCTTCCATCAGCATAAAAGCAGCTCTATAGAAAGGGAACCCATTTGAGATATGAAAGGATGATTCAGTCCTGGCCCATGAGAATGAGCACATCTCCTTTAATAGATGTGTTTTTCACACACTCTTTCATTAATTATTTATACAGACACAACAAAATATAATCACTTCTTATCATATTTGGTTAAGTCGATATACCTACCATGTTTCAGTAGGATCAATAGCATTGAGTTATGCTTCCTTGGCTTATGTCATACTCAATTAAATAGACAAGAGTAAAAATAATACTCTGAAGTAACAACATGCAGCAAAGAGAGTAACATAGTGTAACTGCTCTTATGGATTATACAACTATGTTCAGTCTATATTGTCTATACTCTATATGTCACCAAGGTTGTGCACACAAATCATCTTTTGTTGTAATAAGCTGTACATGCATCACATTGTGTGTTTATCCTTGATATAAAGCCTGATGAATGCCTTCATTCATTAATAAAAAAAACATTTTAAATTGTGACAGTTGCTGACAAAATTGATTTAACTGCACCACTATGTCTGTGTCTCATTCAGAGTGGCTCCAATGAGAAGCGTGAGGTCCGTCATTTTCAGTTTACAGCCTGGCCTGACCATGGAGTGCCTGAGCACCCAACACCCTTCTTGGCATTCCTGCGCAGAGTCAAGGCCTGCAACCCTCCAGATGCAGGGCCTATGGTTGTTCATTGCAGGTGTGTGTGCATTTTTGTTTCTATGGAAGATTATCTTTGGCTTAATTTAGACAAAAGAGTTTCTAACAAAATACAAAAATATATTGTTGACTGTGATTGTGTTCCACTTATGTGTTATTATGGGTTTTACTTGGCAACATGATTTTCAGAATCCAATGCTTTTTCTTTTTTAAATCATACACAGCCACTTGAACTGTAATGAGGTCGAGGTGCCATAATGCAAACCCCAAACCATCCTCTCTGGCCAAGGCACACACATTCCTCTCTTAACAGCCACCATCATCTCTAAGGTTTAACAACAGCAGACACTAAACTAGCCCTTTTTCCATAAGTAGCTTTTAGTGTTGACTATTTACCATTTGAGCTACTGCTGGATCCGAGTTCATAAGTTTATATTCTAAGAAGCAGCAGTCTGAGCTGCAGGAGGCTCGTTCGTTGCATGAGGAGACTCTTGAAACGTATCATTACAGACTTGGCATATTCTTAAGCTCCAGTGTTGGAACGCTATTTGCTCTAACCATTAGGCACAGGAAAGGGAAGACAACTGAGAATAGAAGTGGGACTATTACTGAATTCATGAGCTCCTTGAATGGTCCCACTTTCACTTAACGTTGCTGTTCAGACGGACTACGTAGTTTGTTATTAACATTAAACCTGAATTAGGTTAAACTAGGGGGATTAAGACAATGATTGAAAGGCAGAGTTAATGTGTGTAGAAGAAGAAATACCTGCAATGGGAGAGATGTGAGGTCAAATTCAGGACACCATGAATAGAAATGATGAATTAAAGACGAGGAAAGGTGTAGCGAAAAATGTGCAAGTGAAGAATTGGCGGGGCTGGTATGAGAGCATTGCAAGGCTACTTAGAGGAAAGATAAATAGGCAGGGAGATGATGGTGGGAGGGGGCAAAAAGGTTGGCAGCCAAGGAGCTCTCCCTAATCTCCCACAGCAGTCAGATAGAGCATCTAACAGGATTATCAGTCAAATTTAATTATCCTTGCAAGACTCCATCATAATGTGCCTTAACATATCAACCAGCCTCTGTATCAAACAATGGACCAAATCCCATTGCACCTGCACACACACACTCATCGAGTCTTACACTAATTTAACCATAAAGAGGGTTTTATTCACTGGCAGAAACTTGCTTGGTCAGGGTCTTTTACCGTTTAGGTACTAGCCCAGCAGAAATGTGAAGTGTTTGGGTGGGTAGCTAAGTGTATTATATTCCTGTATTGTATGTCAATAGGAGAGGATATCTTCCTAATGCCAGGGAGATGGTGATGCTGAGTCATTGCTGATGTCAGTTTTACCTCTGTTGAAAATATTGCTGGCTGGCATCTTTGTGATACTTTGTTGATTTAAGCTCAGTGTGTCAAGTTTTTGGAAAGTTATACATTTTACCAGGTTTAAAATATTCATTACTACTTCATTCATACTATATACTTCTTATGCTTGAAAAATCTCAAACTTTTCTCTGTCAGCGCTGGAGTGGGCCGCACAGGCTGCTTCATTGTCATCGAGGCCATGGCGGAAAGAATCAAGCATGAAAAGACCATTGACATCTACGGCCATGTGACGCTGATGCGCTCCCAGAGGAACTACATGGTTCAGACGGAGGACCAGTACATCTTCATTCACGATGCACTGTTCGAGGCTGTGACCTGTGGGAACACTGAGGTCCCGGCCCGAAACCTCTACTCCTACATACAGAGGCTGACACAGATCGAGCCGGGGGAAAACGTCACTGGCATGGAGGTCGAGTTCAAGGTTTGGCTCATTCTCAAGGACTTTTGACTGCAGGGCATATAATATAGTGAATGTGTGTAGTTTTCACCCATTCTTTTGTGAGTAAATCTGGGGCAACTAGTGGACACATTTATTGTAGTGGTTCTGATGCTTACTATTCAGAAAACTACAAAAATGGAGGTTTGTTACAGTAGGTTGCTTGACTCTGGGATGGAGTTAAGGAACTCCATCCCAGAGTCAATTAACAAATGTCTGCCAATCAAAAGACACTAGGTACACAATGAAGAAAAATAGTCCAAAAACTCTCATGAATCTGTCCAGGCTGTAAATTACAGTTAATGTTACTGTTCCATTAAAGGGTTAATTCTTGTGTGAGTACCCATAAAAAATGGACTATCTGGAAGTATGTGTCATAAAAGTCCATTTTTGGATTGACTACTGTTTGTTGGGTAACGGTCATCCTGGATAAGCTTCAGTGTCCTGGAAAGGGATGAGCTAAATGTCCAGTGCTTCTCACTATTATATGTTTTAAATCATTATCCATAACCTTAACCTTGGATTTCAGTGTTGGCAAAACAATCTCACTTCAAAATCCACTTTGTACTGGAAGCTGGGAGGGCTAATAGATGTTCCCATCCCACGCAGCTAGTTTAACATAAAATAAAGTATGTACACACACATCTTTTGTATTTGTAAAGGATTGACACATTTTCATAGAGCTCCTACAAAGTGATGCTGGGTGATTGGATAACAAAAACTTCATCTGAGAGCAATGCAGTGATTAACAGAAAACATCCACAAAGATCAAGTAAGCCAGTCAGAACTCAAGTCAGTGTTAACATACAAGCAAGTCTTTAAGGATTATTGTTTATTGTCATCTTCAGGTGGTTTACTGTGGCATTTAACTCATTCCAGGTCAGGTTCTCAACACACCTGTGACTGCTCTGGCTTTGAAAAATGACATACACTTTTTCCGTAGGTATCGAAAACAGGTGGCTTACATATTTGTCTGACATGGTTCATGTCGGCTCAGTCTCAGCGGTGGCAGAGTAAACACAACACCGCTCTGAGGAATCGTTTCCATCCCGTTCCCTGGCATTTCTGTCCTAATGGCAGCAGCCTCCTCAGAATGACAATGAACTGAGCACTCACTGAACTGTTTGCGCTGCCGTATATTGATGTCGAACATATGCCAGCTCTGTCCCAGTCACCAGATTTCATCTCACTCAAATACTTGTGAGACATTCTGGAGCGCCAACTGTAACAACACTTTCCACCTTCATCGACAGACCGCCACAAGGGTGGAATTTCTAATGAGAGAGGTGTAGAATACCACCAGATAAAATGACAGAAAGCTTAAGCGTGTGTAGGACAGGAAAAATACAAAGCCATCACTTTATTAGGACAGGCTGTTTTTGTTTCCTTCCACAGAAGGTTTACTGGCTGAGCTCAAAACGACTGCCAATGGGGCACTGTTTGTGTGTGTGCGTGCGTGTGTGTGTGTGTGTGTGTGCGTGTGTGCGTGCGTGAGATTGTATTGATAACACAGTCAAATGAAGAATTACTATTGTTGACACTGGAAGTCTGTTTCAGAATACCAGAATGAACTGGTGAACTCGTCATTACTGTGGGTTTTTCCAACCATGGTCTGTCTGTAAGAAAATAAGGTAGAGCTGGTTCTCCCACAGTTCTCCGGTAGCTGCAGATGGCCCTCCATGAGACTCCATTGTTTCCCTCCAGTCTGTGGTCCAGTCTTTTAAGTTATCTCATCCAATGGTCGTATGGTTCAAAGAGCACTATGTGTTCATGTCTGCCTTTGTGCACGTACCCAAATGAATGTGTGTGTTCCAAAGTATTTTTTTTTTTCGACTTGGTGCTGGATCATCTGAGGTTCACATTAGAGTCTAGAGACAGTGTGGGGCCTTGTGGTTTCCTAGTACCTCGAGTTTTGATTTTCTGCTTCCTTCTCTCGTTCATCTTATTATACTCCCCCCTTTCATTTTCAACCACTAGCCCCTTCCCCTAACATTGACCCACTCTTGTTTTTTCAATCGAAGTTGTCTCGCTTAATATCCTCAGGCCTGTCAGTCAGTAGAACCTGATTTTCTCATTCCAGTTGTCCACTCTGCCAGACAAAAAACAAACCTTGTGCTAAATTCATTGAAACATTGTCCTTTAATTTGCCTGAACTTCCAATGCTCCTTTTTGTTTGCTTGCTTGAGAACGATTTGTGATCCGTAAACTCTCCCCGCAGATTTGCACGATATTACGAAATATCTTTTCTTTTCCAGCGTCTGGCCAGTGCCAAGGCTCACACTTCACGGTTTGTGAGTGCCAACTTGCCATGCAACAAGTTCAAGAACCGACTGGTGAATATCATGCCCTACGAGACAACACGAGTTGGTCTCCAGCCAATCAGAGGAGTAGAAGGATCTGATTATATCAATGCCAGCTTCATTGATGGATACAGGTAAGAAGCCTTTTGTTCAATACTTTATTTAATGTGTATTAATGCAATGTTTATGTGTTTAGGCAGCAGAAGGCTTACATAGCAACCCAAGGCCCATTGGCAGAGACCACAGAAGACTATTGGAGGATGCTCTGGGAACATAATTCCACCATAGTGGTCATGCTTACTAAACTGCGGGAAATGGGACGGGTATGCTCTCAAATGTTCCAAAAAGACAATACAACTCTCAAATGATTATGTAAGCTCTAACTGAAGTGTGGTGTTGCTTTTGTGCAGGAGAAGTGTCATCAGTACTGGCCCGCAGAGCGCTCAGCCAGATACCAGTACTTTGTAGTGGACCCCATGGCAGAGTACAACATGCCACAGTACATCCTCAGAGAGTTCAAGGTCACAGATGCCAGGGTGAGCCCCCACTTTGAGAGATTCTAGTGCAGAAAAAAAAAAAAAACAATCACACAGAACTTTCTTTACCCTTTTTTTTTTTTAGGACGGCCAATCACGAACAGTCCGTCAATTCCAGTTCACTGATTGGCCAGAGCAAGGAGTGCCAAAGTCAGGGGAGGGTTTTATTGATTTCATTGGACAGGTGCACAAAACGAAAGAACAGTTTGGTCAAGATGGGCCAATAACTGTACACTGCAGGTAAGAGATGACCTCTATAAACAACACTATACACAGTTCATGTAAAAACAAGAAATCCAATGAAAAGGCAGTAACGTTTTTCCTCTTTACACCCTTGTTGTTAAATATTACGCTGTCTGTCATCTTCAAGAGTCCATTTAAATACTGCATTAGAGTGGCTACAGGAGTAGAAATCAACTATAGTGATTTATTTTTGTTCATATCTTCCACCAGTGCGGGGGTAGGGAGGACAGGTGTGTTCATCACTCTGAGCATTGTGCTGGAGAGGATGAGGTACGAAGGAGTGGTTGACATCTTCCAGACTGTCAAGATGCTGCGCACTCAGAGACCTGCCACCGTTCAAACCGAGGTCAGTTTCCCCACTTTTATTCTTTTTCTTTTTCAATTTCAAGTTCAGACATACCCAGAAGCACTTATTTTGTCTTTAACTGTGTGCAGGACCAGTACCAGTTCTGCTACCGGGCCAGTCTGGAGTACCTGGGAAGCTTTGATCACTATGCAACATAAACCCAGTGGCCATCTCTTTTATCACATCCGACCTAGTGCACTTCTCTAAGGTCTCGCCGCCTCAAGTAAATGCACTAGGCTGTGATGTGTCTTTGAAGATTTTGCCGCCACATGCAGAGTGAAGGGGGACCATCGGCTTATCCCGTACCCAGAAGCAGCACCTCTAACTGAGCCATAGCAACTTCTTTGACAAGGGTGTATTCTTGCACCCTCTGCCCAAAACACACACCCATTGGTCTGAAGATGCAACTTCAACCACTGTTGCAAGAATCAGAATACTTGATCAAATCTAGATTTTCATTTGTTTCTGTGCTTGTTGTGAGCACCCAGATTGCTTTGCATTCTTTGGATGTGGAACTGTCACTTCGTCCAACACCAGTGTAGCATCACTAACCTAAAAGAGGAGCCAGCTATAGTATCTAGCTGTTACAAGGGACTGAGACTCACTAGGAATCCATCTTATGGAGGCCTTGTGGACTGAGCGAACTGGGACTTTTGAACACCAGAGTATTGCCAACAGGAGCCTGCAAACACAAGAGCACACAGTATTAAAGACAATACACATCCAAAAAGACACCAAGTAGTGTTTTTCTGTTTTGTTTTGGAAACAGACTTTTGATTCCAGCGAATGAAAAAGAAGATATATGTATTTCTACCATACAGTAATAAAAAAAAAAAAACACCAGTTCAACCTTATGCTTCACTATAAGATAAGGGAAATCTGAAAGAGGTTTAAAATGTATACCACAAGTAAAGCATTAATTTAGTTTTTTAGAAAAAAAAATATAGATATGTGAGTATCTTGTTTTTTAAAACTGGGTATTACTCATGGCATGTTCCTTATTTTTTAGCTCATTTTGGGGTTTTTTGTACAAGACTTTGTCCCTCATTGACCATACACAGACACGGTCATGTTTTTTATTTGTTCATGTAATCTAATCAGCTGTAGCGATTCTTTTCATGTAATAAGGTACTGTTTTTCAAGTGTACAATCAAATGTAATGTGGAAAGAGTTCACAAAATCAATGAAAAACACCACCACTGAGTGTCACTCTCCTGTATCCTCCACCACTCACTATGTCTAGTTGGCATGCATGCAGGAAAGTGAGCCTGTGATGTCCAACCAGAGCTATGGTTGTTTCCCACCAAGTAAGTCTGTGTGTTAAGAGAAAGCTTAATAGAATAGATCAGAGTATGCACAGAGAACAGTTTCTATTAAAGAAAATATATTTATGTGTCCAAATAAGCTTGACAATGTTTTTTTTTTTTTTTTAGAAAGGAAGCAAGCAAGTGATGTAGAATAAATTGTTGGGGGGTTTGGAAAAAATCTCACAGAAATACTCACCTGAGACTTTTCTCTGTCTTATTCAGTGTGCAATAAGTAGATGTGTTTTATATTTTTGTGTCAAGTCACTAACTGCAGTTATATGCCATGACCAGTTATGACGATGGTGAATCATTTTTCCAGACTCAAAGATGTTACAATAGCTAAGGTTCCAGTCACTGTTTAATGTAGAACAAAGGAATGACCTCCTACCTTTTTGGAAAGTTTTATCACAAATTTAAAGTAGATGATGTCATCCTTCTGTGTGTCACAGCAACCGACGAATGATCATACTTCAATAGCATCAAATAATTTTTTTGATTTTAGATTTCTAGTGCCTTATATTACACGCCTATTTTGATAAAGTTACTTTAAAGGTTTCTTGTATGTTGACAGAATGTGTGTATGATTTTTGTTATGTTACAATATGTGAAAGTATAATGTGTATTCTGTTTTTTTGCTGTGAATTTTGGTATGGAAGGCTCTGTATGTAAGCTGAATAGCTGTACTTTTCATTCTCATTTACAGTCCTACAACATGGCCATCTCAATGCCAATACCTAAGGCAGGGGTCTCAAACTCAAATTACTTGGGGGCCGCAGGAGGCAGAGTCTGGGTGAGGCTGGGCCGGATCAGGTATTCCACAAAAAAAAAGCTTTGTTAAATCCTCTCAAACTTCATTACTAACAGTTCTTTAACTTCAATGGGTTCTTCTGAACCTGAGCTATCCTGAACTTAAATGGAATATTGAAGAACATGAATGAGCTGGCTGAGTGGCCCCATTGGAAGTCCACTCCCCTCGGTGATATTGTCAACATAACATCGGCGTTAATTTGCAGATTCGTCATGATAACAAATCCACATGGATAGTGGTGATCAAAATGCCATCGACTTTCAAACAAATCAACCTTCCACACACAACGTGGTAACATGTCATTCATATAAAACTCGCAGGGCGCACTAACATTAAACTTTCATATCGTCCTGTGGGCCGCAGTTGGCCCCCGGGCCGCGAGTTTGAGACCCCTGACCTAAGGAATCAACTACAGTCAAAAATGTGGACTTAGCAGGATATATTTTTGATTAATCAGTTTTTGTGTCTTGGACACTGCACATGCTTTTTGTATGTATTCCTTCTTGGAGACTTAAATGTTGGCCACACTATATTGGCATCGACTGTGAGCTGGCTCAGACAAGTCATACTTACTCAGCTATGTAAAATCTAAATTGAGCTGAACGACAGAGGTTGTCGTTCAAAATGAAAAGGAAAACTAGTTAAATGTGTTTGTATATCATTTATAAAACATCAATATTCTTTTTTTAACTAGTCTACATTTAAAACTTTCATTGCTGAGAGAAGTTCAGGTGCTACGTCTCTACAGAAAACGTTTATCTCCATAAACATGGACCTTGTTAGTTAATTTAACCATCATCATAAAGTAACTCTGTCTTTTTTTGTATGCATGGTACCACTTTTAAAATTCCCCATTTGGTTGCACCTGTTACAGGAAGACTTGCACTTTCTCTCTTTATACTATGCACTAATACTATAGTATCCTATTATCTCTGATCGCCTCGCCCCCAAAAAGGAGTTTTACTTGAACTCAGTAAAGATGGAACCTGTTAAGCTCACATGGTTGTGTATATGTAAATAACACAAAACACAGAGAGTATGTGAAATGCATAAATAAATGAATAGATGAATGACAAAATATAATGAAAATATATCAGATAAGTTATATAAAAGGTTGCACCAGATGCACAGTTTTGACACAGCAGTTCAGTGCAATACACCACAATGTGGATTTGTTGTACCACAGAACGTTTCACAACTAAAGTGTTCTATATACCCCCAATGTACTATGTGGATGGACAAAACTGGAGTTTATAAAATTGTATTCAAAAAAATCTAAAATAGTGTGTTATTTGGATCAGTTACCTCCAATCGGTCTGTAAATGTCAACTTTTTTGTTTTCTGCTGAGTCAACAAGTGCTTTTTCATTTTTATTCCATTGGTTCTCAGAGCGTGTGGGAAACGAAAAACAGGTTTGTATGGATTTCTGTTCTTTGTCGACACAAGTTTCATTTGTTACAAATAAACTCAAGTGAAATACTTAATACTCTTTGTTATATCATTTATGTAGAAACACATGACTTTTGACGTCAGTGGCAAGAGGCTGTATATTTGTTTTTTGCAGCTCCTCTGTGTGTAATGAACATATCTAAAAAGAGAAAAACGGTTCACAGTTAGGGGCTGAAAAGCCTTTGCTCGTTCATGTCTGACCTGTCATTGTGAAGACTGGCTGAATTATCTCCCATTGTCTCTGGCAGGCTGTATAGACACTGTATGTTTCTGGGACTCAGACAGAATATTTGAGTCCTTTTTGTAGCAGCCTCTGACATACTGCTGCTAGGGCCTCAAGCTGTGCCATTGTTAACTGCAAAGTAAAAAACTAACTTTCTCAACCTGTCACAATTTGATCCACAAACACCTACTTTGGAAGAAAATAGTGGGAAAACATACTTTTGTATCGAGACTCTAAGCCTTATCCAAAATGCTGTTAAAATGATCACTTACTATATATTAACAAAAACATATGTATTTTTATTTTGTTTGCCTTACAGCAGTTAGCAATAGTGAAACTATAGCAAGCCAAAAATAAATACAAAATTTAAATAATTTTGACAATGTGTTTCATTCAAAAGAGCAACAGTAGCACTTCACGTTAAGTAAGCGCAGAATCAAACACAAGTACAAGGCTTTCTGTTTGCTGCCAAGTTATTTACTTTAAATGTATCAATCTTTTTAACATCAAAGTATTGTTTGATTTCAAAATAAATATTTGCTCATTTGTCCAGATTATCTAAATATGCAGAGAGAACGCCATTGCAGTGTATCAACATGACCCAGCAGAAGCTGTTAGGAGACTATGTTTAACATGCAGGGATGCAGTTAAGACATACCACAAGCAAAGTGCATAAATACACAAAATAAATCTGCAAATAAAAGACCCCCAAAAGCTACCACAGCGAAGCTATTTAGAAAAATCTCAGGACTTTTTGTTTATGTACAAAGAAAAAATGTTTCAAAAAGGGTGAAGTGACAAAATGTAAGTCACATATTTCCCTGACTGATGTAAAAGCACAAAGCAACTGAGGCAGAAGTGTCTTTCATTAACCTGTTCAGCTCAGTCCAGCTGTCCTGTCCTGCTCAACCCATTCACATCAGCCATCCACCAATCACTGGAGTAAAATGTCCAAGCACCATAATTTAAGATCCCCCAAAACAAATCAGGCATTCCCTTAAGAAAATTCCTGCAGTCTGTTTACAGTAAGTTGTGTAGGTAATGCTTAAGATTGAAGCAGATCCAAAAGGTTTATCCACACTCGCTCGCTCGCACACACACACACACACACACACACACACACACACACACACACACACACACACACACACACATGCACGCACACACACAAACAGCAAAAACCTTCCGTTTACATCCACGGCTCATTCAGTGCATTTATTTGTCATAGATGCTTCTCTATGACTTCATTTCCCTTTGTGACTGCGTGGCTCCCATGTGCTTTTGGCAGGTGTACGGAGGCCTGGCAGGGCCACATAGTCCTTTTGGAAGCGTGAATTTGGGGTTCTTTGCCGTTTTCTTTCTCCCTGCGTGGTAAAGAAGGTGTCCTGGAAACGCATACTGGACGCCGTGGACTAAAAGAATGCAAAATGACAGAAAAACCAATGAGTGACTTAGTTATAATTTTATTTTGTTGTTTTTTTATTGACACCACCAAAGGTAAAAATGCAAAGTCAAAACAAACGCTAGGTTTGGCCCTTAACAGAGCTGCCCATTAAAGTCTAATACTTACAAGTCTACGTTTCACCTTTTTAGGCAGGTCTTCCTCTAAAGTGTAGATATCATCTCTTTTGGCCAACACCTGAGATCCGTCCTCAAACTCCACCTGGACACAAAACAATTGTACTTTTAGCTTTAAAAATATAATATAAAATGTCTAGGTCAGGATATAAGTTTTCCCCCAAAAAAACTTTTACAGTGTTTTTTGCTCATGAAGGAACATGGTATTTTTGGTAAATTACCTTACAATGGAGAATTTGTGTTTTTTTTTTTTTTTATCTTTATCAGGAACCTCGTAACAGATGCACTTATGCATAACTAATGGTTGACGCCCAGCTCAACTAAATAAAGCTTTAAGTGAAAGCCGCATGACTCTGTGCTTAGTGAATATTTTAGAGAGTTTAAATAATGCAGATTGTCACCTTCTTCTCATCCTCCGCTCTCGCTCAATCTGTCTTTTTCTCTGTCCATCTGCCTGCACTTTGTGTCTGAATAGCTTTAGCTGACTATACATCTCTCTCTCCATCCTTCCATCTTCTACTTTGGTCCTTTAGTTCCTGACTTTGGCACCTCCTTCAATCTTAAGACTCTCCAGTGTACCACCTTCTGTTTCCACCTCCTCGAACATAAACCCAGAGACCTTGTCAGCGTCACTGAAGTCCTGATTATTCTGATGAGTCACCAAGTAAACTCCTGTGCTACTTTGAACTAGAACTAAAAAAATGTAATTGGACAAGAAAGGTCTGTATAAGTGGGTCACATGCCTCGATACATGTTGTATGTACCTGGTACATGTAGGAGACGTTGGATCCCAGGTATTTAGCACCATAGAAAAGACCATCAGGCCATTTCACTTGAACAGCTTCCCCTACTTCGGGAGGACCCATGTTTACACAATCTCTGCTCTAAAAGTACAAAAATACATAGTTAGACAGAGTTTGATGCCCCACATTCTGCTTGCATCTCTCTGGACTAGTCAGCTCATATAAAGAGTGACACTACCACTACACTAATCACTATTACAAATAACTAGACACATTTAAAGCAACATAAATTAGATATATTGTAGATCAAATTGCAGGAAAATGACAAAGATTTGATAAAAGAAATGTTTACAACTGTTTTGACTTTGCCTGGCAGTCTAGTTGGAAGTACTCACAAGTTCAGTAACACTATGTGCCGGTGTTTGTTACAGGTATCTCATCATCAGGGTAAGACTCGCAATAGGAGACTTTCACTTGAGAAAATCTGCTAATTTCAACTCATTAAGTCATTCATGTCGGTAATTGTTTCTTGCCACAGCAACATCCCAGCAGCCCTCTGATATTCTACTTCAAACAGAATTTCTCTTTTAGTAATTTAGATTTTTTAGGGTGATTGCAGAAAAAATATAATTATTTAAAAGAAAGACAATTAGAAATTAACTCTTGATTACTTTTGTTTTGCATAAAGCTATTTGAAGATATTTATATTTTTATAGACTTGCAAACCATTCCAAGTTAAGACTTAATAATCATCCTCCAAAGTAGACAGCCCCTTTCAAATTGGAGCCTTTCATTTGGAAAATGACCTGAGACATCTGGGACACGACCTGTGGAGCGGGAGTGTAATTAAACACATCCTCACCACTATATCCTCAGGGTAGGTGTCATTGGAGAATGAGCCGTCATCAAACATGACCTCGTAGAAGGTCTGGGAGGTGATCTGGGTGACCTTGGAGCTGTAGTATCGCAGGTTCTTGTGTTTGGAAATGACCGTCTGGCCCAGAGAGATGGACCCTTGGCATGCTTGTTGCTTCTAAAAGAGACAGGGAGCAGTAATTAAGACAAGTGTAGGACATTCTTACACAACGGTTTCTAACCAAACCCCCCAGTAATAGGACAATTCAAGGATTCAAGTTACAAAAACTTTAGGTTACATTACATTTAATGTGTATGAGGCCCTACATTTATTACTGCACTAGAGATGAACTTACAGCTGAGCAACACCGCATCTGATGTCTATGACAGGTGACTGACACCACATACGGCCAGTCATCAGGCTCCATGGTTACACCAGCAGCATGGGCACAGGTCACATGAAAGGAAGTGGGACACCTGCCGCAAGAACACTGGATACAAGCACCGGCCTGACGCTTCCCCAAGCACCGCTTCCGACAATAGATGCACCTCTGTAGATAGAAACAAACCAGACTTGTAAGGAAAAGTCATAAAATCATACATATAAGTTTGGAAGCATTTTTAAATTTTTAATAAAATAATGCCACGTGTTAAATGTCTAATTTGTCTAAATAAATAAGACACAGAACATCATTGACAAGAATCAACACTGCAATGAGGCAGTGTAAAGACAACTAACATTGGAGACAGTGTTGACAACAGATGAAAATGGAGAGAAAGTGTAGGAGCACAAACATGTTATTTCATCACTACAGCACCAGAAAACCCCATGTGAGCTCACTCTAGTGACATCATTAGAGGTTTCCACAACAAATCAAGCCTGAAATATGTGCATTGTGTTTGTTTTTTTAGGTCTGTGGGCTACTGCACTCTCACTCATAATCTCTACATTTGCACTAACACTGCCATGCATCCATGCACACCTATATTTTTAAGGCTATCCCCGGGTTTTCTGCACCAAACAGCCCATCAAGTCCATTTCCTCTGCTGTGGTATCCACTCGCCTCCCACCCCACAAACCCTCTGCTCTCCCGCTGAATGGAAAATATGACGACATCCTCCCATTATAATCCTGCTTGCCTCATGTTCCTCTTCGTCCCATCTCACTCCATTTCCTCTGCTCGCACTGCTTCAATCTTTGCTCTGTACTTTTGCTTCAACTTCTTTCTATGACTTCCTTTACTGTGGTGGAGCTTCAAGTTCTTTGAAAGTCAATTCTCATCATTAGGATAATACAGATATAGGTTGACAGATGATACGCATTTCTAAATTCCCTTAGCTCTGAGTTACCCCAGGTGAGAATAGAATCTGAACTTCAGACCATTGAAGAGTCTGGTTACTGGTTGACTGTTCCATTAATGTCTCATCATATCAATAGCTCTGCCGGATGTGCATGGACACTGTATAGGGAGAGAAGGGAAATGTTCCACTACGATCAGACAGGCATTTAAATTTAAATTAGGGCCTAGTGTCATGTTTACGCCCAAGCTGGCCGATCTCATAATATATGGATGACAGACTAATTAATAATCGTAATGAAGTGTCTTTTTACTTGATATCCATTATTCAACAAATTTCAATAGCACATAGAGTCAATTACTGGACAATAATTTGTCATTGGAGTCAATCTAGCCCCAGTGACTATTACAAATAACTTTAAAATTAAAAGTAGTGATATGAAATTTTTTTTTGGTCTCAAATAAATGCCTTTTGCTCATTTCTCTCAAAAATCAATAGCTGATCTAATTAGTAAAACAAGAATGTGTTAAATAAATCTAACCTCTACAGTTGGGCTCACTTCGCCTTCACAATTATCAGCCTAATCTACTTAACTCATATTAGATGGGGATTCCTTTGTAGCGCATCACAAAAGGCCATCTGAATGCTTCATTTTTTAAAAGCATAATGGCCATGCTTAACTTTACTTCTTCTTCTATTAATTTAGTCTCTATTGCTTTGCCGCTGCTATATTTCCGGACATTCATTCGAGATTTACTTGGTGACTAAGTTCCACTACTTTTTCCCAAAGTCTTCTCCCATACCTTCTCCATTATGGACAGCAACACACTGATGAACGGACCTGACTGTCTCGTCTTCATATCGAGGACAGAATGACAAGATGACGACACAAGAAGAATGTGGCTTTGTTAGTTCATGTGCATATATGGATACAAAAAAAAGTATATTTGTACCAAGTGGCACATGTTATGATGGTCAGTTGTTTTTATTTTTCTGTGCATGTGTGTGAAAGCCTAACCCACTTTCACTCACGTAACTTGTCTGGGGTGTATTTGGGTGGCTGTGTTGAGCCATGCGTTAAAAACATTCCCACAGTAAATTATGAATGTGAATGTGTGTGTGTTGTACATTAGTAAATTATAAATGTTCTGGGCTGCTGCAGGGGCAATGGGTCCAAGGTTTAAAACAAGTGTCTTGATGCCGAAATGACAGACAAAAGGAGAATAACAGGATACCAAACATATTCATATTCAATATAAACATGTTTCTTTATTTATTTTTTTAAACAGAACTTTCTATTTTATCATCAACCAAAGTGCCTGTCCACCCAGAAAGACTTGTGAACAGAGAGCTGGCAAATGCAAATGACAGACCTGGTTCCACAGAGGGGTTCCTATTTTTATTGCCATGAACATAAAACTGGTTTAACAGGAATACAGCAGGAGGAAATAATATATGTTGCTAAATGAAATATTTAATGGTTGTAGCCATACCGCCTTTCCTGTATGCTGTAAATGTTGCTACATTCTGTTTAATTTTGGCCCAGGCAAATAAAAACCGGCGGTTTGAGCTTTTACATCCAAAAACGTAATCCCTGTAAATACCCTGTGGGTAACGTCACTGTGTTGACCAAACCTGGGTCCCATGTCAATCACTGCATATCCTCTAAAACTATATTTTAAGAAATACAGTGTCTGTGGATTGTGTATGTGTATGCATTTATTTCTCTGTCATTTTGGTTTGCTAATATAAATAAAGATATTTTGCTGTTTTGGCATTTTATTTGTCAATGCTTTATTGGTTTTCATTAATTTCACTTACTGTAAAATATGCTCATATAAACTCATTCATGAAATGTAACAGTAAAGAATACTACCTATGTTTAATGTAATCAGCACCCTTGTTAGTGAGTCCTAGCACTTTTTATTTTCTCTATTTAACATCTTGTGCAAAACTGGACCTATCTAGCACTCTGGTTTTCTCTGATCTTTTATGATGCCTGCAGCTGAGAGCTAACTATAGTGGCACAATGTCAGGTCTGCTGAGACACACTGCAGCTCTCATTAAGCAAACACACACTCACATGCACACACCTTAAAGAACTGCACGAATGTATGCCGTTCACAGACAGTCCCACACACACACACACCTGACTCCCACCCACTAGTGCTTAATTATGTTGCTTTGATTGCGGGCATGTTCATCTCACATTGTTAATTAGAACTGTGAACACTTCATTAATTAGAGCGAGCCAGTCCTCAAGGACCTGGGGAATTCCAGCAGTGCATCTGTGTGTATCCTCACCAGTTTAAATCGCTGCATTGGGATCCTGCTAGTGTCAATGGGACTCCTCTTGGCTTCATCACTGAACTGCACTTCTGGCAGTGCTATTGCACATATTACATGGGCCCATCTTCATATAGACGCAGACAAACAGAGGAAGATGATTAAGTCATTCATAAGGCTTGAGAGAGGAGATCAAAATCACAAAACAAAAGCTTGTCTTACTTGTCATTATGGGTTTTCTTTAGAGCCCCACCTCTGAGGTTACAGAGGCAGCATTCCTGGAAAAAAGTAGAGAAAAGAAAGCTTAAAATGATGTGCAGATAGTATATCCATGACAACCATAAGATGCCTTATATCTACATAGTGCGTGTCCTTCAGTGGAAAGAAAGGTTATGATGATCATTACTTCAGAGTGCAAATATCATATTTCAATCATTTTTGACATTGTTTCTTTAAAAATGATGACACATAGGAAGCAGCTTTAAATACGTCTAGATTTAAACCAATGTGAAACAGTAGGCAAACAAAAAAATAATGCCTTACTGCTGTAATGCTTTCTTCTATACAGCGATCGCATGACCACTGTTCATTGATGTCATCTGTGGCAACACCATAGCAACCTAACAGAGAAAAGGATTGGTAATCATGCATGACAAAGCAAATCTGGTTACCGTTTGTCTTATGTAAAAAACTGAAGTAGGCTCTGCACAACAAAAGAAGCTCCTAGATTTATTTGTTATCACCGCATGTGACGTTTCAGGCTAGTGCCCTTCATCAGACATGATGATACCATTCATCTTATCACAAACAAATAATAAAATGAACTGTTTTGTTTTAACCCCAAAAAAATTATAATCCATCCTTTTGTGGGTTTGTAATCTAACCAGTAAAAGAGAAGAGGTGCATCTCTGTATCTTGGTGTGTAAATTGAGTGTTTATGCATCAAAGAGCTCTTTGTGCGACAGCAGCCAGGCGCAGGGCCACTAGAATAGCACTGGTGTGACACTTACAGCTTGCTCTTTGTAACCATCGTGCCACTGCTGACAGACACCTTAAAACATAAAGCATCGCGAGCCAGCCAACCAGCTTTGTTTTGCTTAGTTTGGTCTGTATCAATAGTAAAACAGAGCAGCTTGACGGTTTCTAAAACCACAAAAGCTGGTGGCCACAAACAGAAAAAAACATTAGGATTTTGAAAGTAAGACAAATGGGATTTTTCTGAAAGTTTGTCACTGGCTAGAATCCAAGTAAAAGAAACTCTAAGACACAAAAGTTAGAGAAACTTTTTCTATTTGTAACAAACACCGAGTCTGTATACATGATTATGTCTTTGTCCTTTTCCTCAACTATCCATCACTTAAACCAAACATAAAATTTAAGTTTAGCTCTCTTTCCTTCCCTCAGATTAAATAACAGAACAGGGGGACTTTTTGTTCAGCCTTAAAACCAAACTTGTGGCTTTTTCATCAGGGTCAAATGACACAAACTACATCTTCTACGCCAAGACTTCTACTTCGACAGACTTGCTAAGCATGTGAATAGTTTAACAGGCACAGTGTATATGCATTACTGTGACACCCTACTGATTATGAGATGAGATGAATTTGAATCAACACTACAAGAATCAGGCATAAATGTTAACTTTTAAACACTTCAGTGCTGGCTAAATTGAGTTTGAATAGATTTGAATTCTTTGGTGTGCGTGGTTAAAGGAGCTGTATAATCTACAATTAAATGCCTAATTGTGTACAACTGAACAGAACAGACAAGCTCCACGAGGTTTTATGAGTGTGTGGGCTTTTGGACAGGAAGTGTATGTGGTGAGGACAGAGGATTTGACCCCATTTGTCTGATGATGGAAATAAAACACTCCAAACCACAAATTGGGGGAAACATGAAGGAGGTAAAGCATGAGTCAGGATGTAAACCCTCTGACCCTCTTACAAAATGTTAAAAAAACAGGATTGGTGAGAAAGGTGGTACATTAAACAGAGACAGAGCTACTACTCCCGTGCATACATACTTGCATGGACTTGTAGACAACAGCCCTGGCAAAAGAGTAAAGGGG
Organism: Perccottus glenii; assembly: GCA_024416835.2. NCBI lineage: Eukaryota > Metazoa > Chordata > Actinopteri > Gobiiformes > Odontobutidae > Perccottus > Perccottus glenii. Next base: position 18,478,651 of record CM044549.2, read on the forward strand.
AGGTGCCATCTTCTTGTAGCAGAGGGTTAGTGGGAGTTGGAGGGGAGTTCTGCTCACGGAAAGAAAAGCAGATCTCTGGAATCAGGGGCTTGCTCCTTCTTGGACCTCTAGTAGGATGAGTAGGGCTGGGAAGGGTGGACATGTCCTTGACTACAGTAGGCCCAATGTCATCCATTTTGTCTTCAGCCTAAGGGTGAGAAATAACACCTGTTGTTAAGATAGGACTTTATTGATTCCAGAGAGGGAAAATTCACTTGTACTGCAGCTCTTGGACAGGTAAAGTACAAACGGTCACATGCAATAGATTAAGAAAAACAAAAACAAATCTAGTGTTTTTGACTATACTGTAGTCTTACTGGGACATGTTTATATGTAAAGCAAATGGGTGTAATGTAATTGTTATGAACCTTTTTTTTTTTTTCAATTTATTTCTATTATATTTGCAGTTTCTCCAAACAACATGCACAAAAGAAAAATTCCTTGTGTCAGAATACATCTTTCAGTTGAAGGTGGTATACAGTATAAATGATCCCAAAACAGAATTAGACTAAAACAGAACTATACATACAATGTGAATGGCACCACATGCTTTACCTGATAATAGGGCATGAAGAGTGTACACAGCGCAGTGTGGCTCCATGGTGGCTACATGAGCATTGTACTCCTTTTCTGCAGTGAAGCAACTCTTCTTATTCTGCCAGAGGTGGATGAGGGGCTTTGCCCATGCCTCCATTTCCTGTTCCTCTTCCTCTGCCAGACTTCCTTCTGGGGGTTCTATGTGAAGAGAAAAATCAAGTCTTGCAATCACTTATCTATTCAACTGGTGCTACTACTCTAAAGACCACATGTTGATTTATGCAAAACTAAACACAAACCTTGTGTGAGGTACTTTGTAATTAAGTCTATTCTAAATCAGTGTGACCTGGACAAAATGACTAACTGCTTACTCGGTTTAAATGTTTCTTTACATTGACATCAGTTTATCTCAGCATAATAAAACAGGCCTCTCAGAGTCATGGTCATGTCTTACTGAGGGATAAACATCCAAAATGTTGTATAATTTATAGTTTTTACACCCTTTGAGATGATAAGTGTGTATGTGAGCATTACAAGTGATTAAGTGAGGTTGCTTTCTCTGCCCCTATTAAAATAAAAAATAAAAATAAAAAAAGGTCTGTGTATCACTTATTTGACTGTGGTCTGACAGAGAGTTAAATCTGTTTGGTTTATGCTTGCATTGACGTCAGAGCAATCTATCTGTGAGACATAAAATGTGAAAAAGGAGGAGGGGAAGGTGGGGACGCCACATGTAAATGTTAAATGCTCTATAGTAACCTGAGATCAATATATATATTTTTGCATCGTTTATTTTCTTTTACCTATACTAAAAATGTTAACAGTTAATAGACGTTAAATGTTACTAGACCACTCAATGTCTATTTTAACAATGGTCATGGTTTTGATTGGTTTCTATAAACTAGTCTAAAAATGTTGGTTCAGGGTGTATTAACCAACAGAAGTCAAAGAGTATTGTTTTAAAGACTGAACTTTATTAAAAATTTAAAAAAACATTACTTTAGGCTTGCAAATGGATTATGTTGAAGTGTCAAAATGTTGAATGCTTTAACAGCTGGCCCAGCAGGGTTTTCTAAATGAACTGTATGTGTTAGAGGTAGATCTTTTTGTGTATGAGCTCACCATCATCACTGGCAGCCTGTTGTTTGACAGCCGTGGGTACAGCCCTTGCAGTAGGTTTCCTGAGTGGGTGGCGCCAGCTCTTAGTGGTCCTCTTCACTGATAGGGCAGTATACTGCAATGAACAAGACAAGGCAGCTATTACAGTACTCAAACTATGCCAATGACTCAGACAAAAGCCATGATATGTAATTGTGTGTAAATAAACACTCACAGCACAAACCTCCCCAGGTTCTAGGGCTGATTCATCACCCGCATTGTTACTTGGATCATTTTCTTCCTCTTCATCATATGAGTCACTACTGCTCTTGGCACTATATTGCTGCTCTTCATCCTCTCCATCAGACCCGTCGGACACCTCATCTGGTTCTTCTGCTTCCCTCTGGTGCCCTCTCTTAAGCTTCCGGTAAAGTGAAAGTGCTCCAACTTCCTCTGTCTCCCTCCTCAGAAGCTCATAATCTTCACTGAGCCCCATTGGCTCAACAGTGCTGACTAGAGAGGTGGGCTCGAGCTGTGCCCAGGTAAAGCCCTACTCTCCCCTTCTAGGTTGTCTGACTGATAAAGATCCTGTTGTGGGTCATCTGGGTCAGTGACCTGTTTGCACTGAGGTTCATTCCACATGGTGTAAGGGAGAGGCTCATGGGTGAAGTCAGATGGGAGTTCAGGATTGAGATTCTGAATGACAACTGCGGGACTGTGGGAACTGAAGTTTTTCCAGATGCTGCTGGAGCAGGGTTTCGGCACCATGTGTGAGTTCTGGAAAGAACAGTGTATATAAGAGTTTGTTGTAGAGTCATTTTGTGTGCCTAATGTAGGGAAAAGGGCTGTAGGATTAGTGTTTGAGATTAAATTTGAACGTGAAATGTTTAAACTTACTGCATCATCTGTTTTTGGGAATACTGAGTCCTTTAAAAGATAGTTACTTGAGCTAGGTTGTTGCTCTGTTAGAAGATTTGCAGTGTGGATCAATGGTCCATAAGCAGCATTGCTGTGTCCAGGAGTAACACAATCCATCTTTTCTGTAGCACTGTATGAATTTTGAAGCAGTTGGTAGTTGGAATGTTCTACTATAAGCGATTCTGTTGACAAGTCTAGTTCGGTCTTTTTTTCTCCTGTTTGCCGCCTTGTGCAGGTGAATAGCCAGATGGTGTCTCACGCTGAAGCACAGGTGCAGTTTGGTGTTTGTATGGTATACATTTGTGGACATGTGTTGGCCCATCATCAGCAGGGCTAAGAGAGGGCATCTCTTGGATTAATACAGGTGGCAAAGGGCAGATTCCAAGCTTATGGGCTGGCTCAGGGGTAAGATATGGCATTTCTACAGCACTCTTCTGTAGCAGAGGGGGGAAAAGGTTTTTCTTAGTGGTGCTGTTTTTCAAATTGCTGTTGTGCCCTGCAGGGGAAAATGAGTCACAAAATGTTTGACTACTCCCCCCTGCTGGCTCACTTTTATGATTATAAAGTGCTTCTGTGTTGTAGTGTGTGCTGATATGTTTAAGGTCTGCTGTGTCCATTTTGTCTGATTCAGCATTGTTCCTTGTGTTGTCAGCAGCAGTCTTTGGCGACAGGCTTGTAATATCTATGCATAAGGAACCAGAAGTCTGCTCTGCACAGTCAGGAGGACCCAGACTCTTCTCAGACTCAGAAATGCTTGCTGAGTGGATAGATATGCTGGATGTATCAGCCTTTGGCGAAGGAATGAAGGTAGGACAGTCCTGAGATGTTGAGAAGTCGCGTGGTTCAGAGGAGCAACATGCTGACTCATCAATTCCTGGAGAGTGTGCAATTTCTTCAGGGCTCATGGTAAGGGCACCTGAGAGGTGAGAATCACTTCTAGTGGCTGTCTCGTTCTTTGGGTCCTTCTTAACTGGAGCTGCAGAGGGGGTCAAAGAGTTGGATTTAGGAAATATATTAGAAAAGTCAAGGTCACTCTCTACTCGATTTACTTTGACCACACACATCTGTCTGCAAGGACCTGTTGGAAAAAGAAAAAATGTATAAAGCATAGACACGGATAAAATATGTGCAATATGACATTGATTGTATAACTGTGTATTTGTATATTCTTAGAGATGGCCTTACCAGAAAGCTCAATAGAGTTTGGATTTTCTCTGTGCTTTGATTCGGCTTCCCTGCTTTGTTTTTTCTTGTGTTCCTCTACCATCTTTCCCGCCTTGCAGGATGTCCCTGGTGTAGACCTTCGTACTTTGGGCCCAATTGGACCACGTGGGCCTTTCTTTTTGCTGCTGCTTAGTTCTGAGCTTTCTTCCAGGCCAATAGGCTTCTCTGTGGTTCTGAGGCGCTTTAGAGCGCATCCGAGGGTGACTACTGCTATGAGCAGGGATAAATAAAAAAGTACAATGAGACTCTGAATAACACTGAAATATATTTCCCAAGATTTTGGCTTTGGGCAAAATATGGATGAAATAACTTATTTTTATTTACAGAAACAGGTTGATATGAATATTGTAAAAGAAAAACTGTAGAAGACAGAAAAAAGTAAATTTTTATACCCTTTATTTGTAGGTTTAGTCTTGCGTTGTCTTTGCAACCAGCTCTGCAGTTCAGGTGTTGTACTTGGGGTGGCCAATGTATGGTCGATCGGTGCAGAGTCTTTGGCCAGCATCCAATTGGCATATCGGTCAGGCTGAAATCGCTTTACAAAGGGCTCCATGGATATCTTAACCATGTCCTTGCTACATGTACACTAGAGGAATAAAAATGGGAAATAGCAAATATAAATAATTAATAAATAATTACATTCTGAATTAGAATAAAAGTGAGAGTTTTACCTGTGTAGCCACCTTTCCATAGTCTATCCAGCGAACAGTGGCAAAATTAGTGGATTCTGCACAGTTGAATCCATGATTGAAGCCAGCATGGTAGCCGTAAGGAAAAGTGACCATGAACTCTCCAGCTTCTTGAGTAATCTGCCAATTGGGAAAGACAATTCACTACATTGTGAACATGGCATGAAAATGCACTGAAAATGAGCCCACCAAATGTGTTTCTCTTATTTGTAAATTGAAAAAAATATATAAAATTTTATACAAGATGGGACTCCAGTTATATGATACACTAATTGACTGAATACCAACCTTATCAAAGGGAATACCATACTTTTTGAGTATGGAAGGAGAAATTAAGGTCATCTTGTGACGAAGAAAAGCCTCACACCCCTTGAAGCTATTGGGGAAAAAGCCTGGCAAGAAGAAAGAAAAGGAAATACACCATTAACAAAGACAAAGTAGAAGGAACACTATGAAGTATAGCTATAACTAATACAACATCTGATAACAGCTGACTTTCTATTTAAACTCTTGTAATGTTTTTACTTTAATAAATGAATATCAAAGGGCTTGACTTCAGAGCTGTGACTCAGTATTCAAGATGTGACTTTATACAAGTCACACTGAAGCTTATATATTGTACAACTCTGTAAAATGGCAACCATTATTTTTTTTTTCACATAAGGGGACAATTTCAGTGCTGAATCTTTTCCATATCTGCCTCCAGAGTTCTGTCATAATTGACTTAAATTTTTGTGCTTACTTTGTAGTCTGCAGCCAAGCGTTTTCTGTATGCTGCAATTGTTATTTTGTAATTATTTAATCACCTCTACCCATTTCTATGGAAGTTTCAGAGAGAATAGAAATCATTAAATTTTACCTGTAGCTAGACGCTCTAGTCTCTTTCCGTGCTCAGGGGGGATAGCATACCTGTTAAGACAAAACAGAGCAGGCAGAGTTACTTTTGACAGTGGGTGTTTGTATTGTTCCTTATTACTGCTCTGTAAAACACACTGGAGTTGGCGTTTAAGTAACAGCAGAAGCTTTTACTGTTTCAATACTGCCATCAAGTGGTAGATGGATATAATAAATATAGGGCTTTCAAACATGTTTTAGAAAGCCTCGTCAATAAAAACATAGTGTCCGTGTTATCCAGGAAAAATGTACTTATTTGAAATAAAATACTTGAAAAAAGCAACATTTTAAAATGTCTAAAAGCCTAAGCCTCTCGCACACAATATAAATAACTATTTTCCAAAATCCAGGTGAGAAACCCAGAAAGCATGACAGAATTCCCCTGAGGTTTGACTAGGCACTTCATCCACCCTTGAGTCTGTCGCATTTCTATCATCATCTCAGCAGACAGCTTAACCCAAGAGAGGTGAGAGAAAAGGTAACGTCAAGTAAAGGAAACGCAGGGAGTTGGAGGTGGTTTGGGGATTGAGGATATGCAAGACTAGTGCATCTTTAAACTGCTCCCCTTCAGGGATAAGATGTCAAAATAGCATAAAAATTAAAGACTGTATGTCAGTGTGTGTACACAATGATAAGCATGTGTGTGAAACAGTGCGCACATACTAGATAAGTGTATGTGTGTGTCTTGTCTGTGCACACATACGCGATGATGAATGTGTGTGTGTGTGTGTGGCACAGAGCTTCATGGGAATGTGTGTGTCACTGTCTGAGTTTGACACTGATCCCTGTGGGGTTGTAGGGCTCACTGCTCTAATGAGCACAACTCCCTTCAGGGTAAGAGGGAGAGAGAAGTGTAGCAAGTCATAAAAATAAAGAAATTAAAAATTAAAATTGGCCTAATCTACCTGTATTTTTTACTTGCCATACACACCGTAAAATACACCTACCCATCTCTCAGATGACAAGTTGAATAAATATTCTATATAGAAAAAACTAATTAAATTATAAAACGTTTAAGTAAAAGCATCTGGACTCAGTTATTAAGGTGAACACGTTTTGTCTCTAATTCCAAGAGACTTTATCAATTCTGAGATTAACTATTAGGAGAGCTGAGCTTATAGCTCTAGAGGGAGGAGTTTCCCCTGAAACCAAACCTGATGGACCAGACTGTTCTGGTCTCCGAGTCGTTAACCATGAAAGGGAAGTGTGACTCCTGATGTGCGAGTCGTTATGGCTCAGGAGAGTCGTTAGTGACACTGCTCCATTCAGGTGCAAGATGGTAAGTGCCACTGCCCCATACATATGCAGAGTCTTTAGTGATCCTGCTCCATTCAGCTGAACAGAGGGGGGGGTCTCAGATTCATGTTGCCTAGTATTTACAACAGTGTTCTGAAACCTAAAACAAAAGAGCCTCACCCCAGAACAACAGTGACACTTACGACCCTGCACCTGAATGGAGCAGGATCACTAACGACTCTGCATATGTATGGGGCAGTGGCACTTACCAGCTTGCACCTGAATGGAGCAGTGTCACTAACGACTCTGCATATGTATGGGGTCACACTTCCCTTTCATGGCTAACAACGGTGAGACCAGAACAGCCTGGTCCATTAGGTTTGGTTTCAGGGGAAACTCCTCCCTCTAGAAAAATAAGCTCAGCTCTCCTACCAGTTGATCTCAGAATTGATAAAGTCTCTTGGAATTAGAGACGAAACGTCTTCACCTTGAGTCCAGTTGCTTTTACTTAAACCTTTTTGTCAAGATGTCCTGGATGACTGAGAACCTTCACAGACATAATTAAATTATAAATATAAAGGTTGTGTGTCTTCATACATTTGTTTCTTTTACCAAAACAATGATTTATAACCACTTGTGTACTTCATTGGGCCAAAATTCATTTTGGCATGATAAACCATGCATAAAGAGAAAATCCCTGTGTATGTTGAATCGACAGCCAAATAAGTTATTCCCTTGTTGCAAAAGAGATTTTATTTTATGGGTTAAAAAATCTAAAAAAAAAAGTTGCATATAATATTTTGTTCTATATAGGGCCAGTACATAGAACATAGAGTCAACGTTTTATTTATAAGTATTAATGCCACTTCCACTACACCAAGATGTTGTGTTAGTAACAATGAACTGTTTACATCAGTCCTTAGAAAATTTTGAGATAATAGACCTACTGTCTATCACAGTTCTGTAACAATTGTAATGTATTTTTAAAGCTATAGTTGTTAATGTTGTGTTGGGTTGTATTTTTAGATCACAGCAGCACATCTGTGTGATTTTATTTCTAACTAACCATGACTTGGGTTCTCCAAAGTGGAGGTAGTTGATACTGTAGAGGTCCATATCTTCGGTGTGCCAAGAGAAAGAGGTCTTCCACATGCCAAAGTAGAGGTAAGGGGTGTTGACACCCTGGATTGATACACCACAGTCCTCCTCTATGACATCCAAAATCGAGTTCAGGTGGCCAATATTCCACTCCTCTACATCCTAGGAAATTACAAACACCAGACAGACCGAAAAATGTTAATCTATTCCACACTGGCTATACATAGTACATGCTTTGACTATTGGGTTAAAACCTCTGAAGCATTATGTTTATGAATCAAAACAGCAGACAAAGCCAACCTCATCATAGAGGCTGCCACTGACATCAGCACCATATATGGGTGAAACAAATGTGAGGTTCCTCCAGTACTTCCTCTCAAGATCTTCATAATTTAAGTAGCGGGGTGTGCAGTACCTGATAAATTGAGAAAACTTCTTTAATACACTGCTGTTGTACTCTGTAACAATTAACTATGTCCACATTACTCACATGTCACTGTTAGCTAATCTCCTAAATTCCTGCACACTTAGAGCCTTTTTCTGGATGTTATATTGAGTAAATAGCCCTGACTGCCCAGCCACCATCTGCTGGATAGGAGCATCAATTATCAGGTCATCTATATCATCATAAGTACGCCGTGGCTTCCATCCTTTTGGGGGAATAACCTGAGGAATCAAAAGGAAAGTAAGTGAGGTAAAGTTTAAAAAATAAAATATTAAAAGACAAAATTATAATTTTTCAAAAGTTCATTCTTTTCATCTTTCTATGGGTAAAGGTTCTAGGATTATACCAAAATACTGACCTTAGCCAGACCGGCACGATGGGCACCCTGGGACTCCATATAGACAAGGTACTGGTTGAAGTCCTTAAATTCCTCCATGGTTGGCCTGAAGGTCATAATTTTGCAGGTGGGGTTTGCAGGGGTGTACACCTCTGCTCCCGCCATCCTGCTGCTTTCCTGTTGTGACCTGGAACCACACAGCACTTAGAATTTAGCTCATACAGTGACTTATGGCTAAGTTTTTATTTGTTATTTACTGCACCCAAGTTGTCCATGTAATTTGCCCTGGACTTGTTTTTATTAAATTTGAAAATTGTAAATTGTAAATGTAAAGATAAAATTTACAACAACAAAAAAATCTGCATTTTAAGTAATAAATTACTCTTTTTAATGTTATTAAAATATATGTTCAGCCTTATTTGTTGAGTAGGTTGCAATCCAGTGGTGTAAGTTCCAAGTTAACCACTAGATGGAGGTAGAGGTTCAACATATTTGATCCTTTGATCCCTAATGATGCCAACAACCCTTTTCAGATTTTGTCCCATCCCATCCCAAGTCTGACTATAATGGGAACTCAGACAAAGGAACACGTTGCCCCCCAAAATTGTTGTAGTTTCAAAACGTAGTATTTTTAGATGATTTTTTCGCAAGAAAGCACATTATAATGGTGTACAAGATAGTTGTGTAATACAGAAGTCGCGGGTTGTAATAAGTAATTAGAAATCTGATTTGATTTGTAAATAGTTCATCCTAACACTGTTACTTTGTTTGGCAACAATTTAACAAACAATATACAAATTATAAAAAGTCGGTTATTGGCCAGGAAACAATAAACAACATGTTTAAATATTATTTAAAGGTGTATTAAGCATCTAGACGGATCTTTGTCTGTTGTCTACCAAACCAGCTAACTTAGCCAACTAGCCTACGTTTTGTTGTGATGCCAAATAATGGCTGCACAAATAGCGCTTCTTGCTAGCTCAACTGACTAGCTTGTTTTTTTGTTTTTAGTTTTATTCACAGTGATTTCTCATTAAGAATAAACGCTATTTGATAATGTAGTTTGCGGTATAATCTAAGATTACAAGACTCTCCTTGAATTAATGTTATCAAATATAAGTATTTAGCTCCCTACCAAGGCTAACTTGAGTCAGTATGGTTTAAATGCCCCTCGCAAGGTGGCTGCTGCAGGGAGGCCCGTAGCTCCCTTGCCGTCTGACTTTGTGACTTACAACTCAAACTGTCAAATTGTCTCAATGTGTAATAACTATATATTTACTATTTCAGACACGTCTGGCCAAATACTTATTAAGAACGCGAGGTGCACAATGGCATAAGCGTGTACCAACTTCCCAATAAGGTTGTAAGCGCTAGTGGTTAGCTTTTAGAGCTCTGCTAATTTTGCAAACAATCACCAAATGCACGACTTGTTAAAACAAATAAGTCAATAAATTCTGGATATTTTCGGGACATGCATAATCCAAGTTTCAACTCAGATTTTTAGTGTATTACCTTGATTTGGTGAAAAAAAAAAGTCGTGTAGTAGTTGTTTATCCCTTCCTTGTTCGCCCAGCTGATTCACATGACAGCTGCCCTTACTGCTGCTACTGCTTCGTTTCGTGAAAGCGACGCCGCGTCCCCTAATCTGTAAGAGCTCTGGATACGGATACTGTGCGCGTCAGGCAAACGTTAATACATTCATCGTGGACTCATCCATACGCTGTTAGATCTGTATTCCCCAAACGCGTAACAAGCTGGGGGTGTGTTTTCTAAATTCCTAAAATATGTGTTTTTAACACACATATAGCTTGTTAAATCCATGGTTTGCGTTTCTTTTATTGTTTTTTTTTATCCTGAGCAGTAATCTTCTTATTGAAATTGATGATATTTTTCCCGACAGACATGGTTACCACGTTGAACCTAAAAATAAAATAAAATAATAAATACAATAGAATTGATAGAATATATCAAATTCACAACGTTAATAAGCCTAAAAATTGGCACTATTCCAGAATTTTTAATTGGCAAAGGTACAATTTGTGTGTATTCTTTTCAGAGCAGTCAACTGCAGGTATTAAGTGCCAACACTAATTCACACATAAATATTATTAAAAGAATTAAGAGATTGTACAAAATGAATGTCATGCTTCACAATATTGCTGTCGTATTAGACTTGATAATACGTATTTGCGCTTTTACTTGTTATTCAACAAATGTTGTATTTTATTGTTTCTCTAGTGTACATTGCTAGGCGCTGACACTGTTTTTTGGCGGAATAGTAATTGTAACAAGCAACTGTTTGGTAATTTGGAGAATAATTCTTCAAATAATCAAACATTGTTTAGTGTGTAAGTAGATTGGATACAGTGTTCGCTCTGAGCTCTAGGGGTCGCTAAGGGCATGTGCAGGCAAACATGGCTGCCCAGGATGAACTCAGTAAGTTTCTCTTTTCGTTTTTGGCGAATATTATCACATGTTTGTGTTTGTTTTAAATTGACAGCCATGTAATTAATAGAAATTGTATCCAAATAGATTATGGAACTTGCGTAGTAACATTAAGGTTAAGGTTAGTTGCGTTATAGCAAGCCACCCAGCTTCTGCTAGCATGCTATAACGTTAAAGACGTCAGAAGGCCGTATGCACAGTCATGCTCAAAAATGACACTATCAACGTCCGTTATTAATTGGTGTTATATACATGATCAATTATTACAGTAATGGGTTTAAGGGTGAAGATGTGTAACATTTATTCTGTAAGCATTGCTAGAAGAAAAAGGCTGCGTTTTAGGAGAAACCATAAAATCCATGTTCATGTCAGCTGCTGTAGCTAACTGGGTAGTTTGCCATGCTTCGACAAGAAAAACAATTATGGGTAATGCCACAAATGAATAGCCTTGCTTAGCTAAGTGGACCAATATTTACAAGGATCCGCTTCTGGCGCTTATTAGGTGATGCCCATTTAAATCAATATAAAAAAACTTTCTGAGGTGATGGGGGTTTGGTCAATCTGCCACATTTTCAGAAGAATTGTGACCTTGTATTTAATTCATCAAGTTTCTTATTGAAAGTCTTGCATGTATTTGTGTCAGATCAACTGGAACGTGTGTTTCTTCGCCTGGGACACGCAGAAACAGATGAACAACTACAGGACATTATCTCCAAGTTCCTGCCTCCTGTTCTTCTTAAACTCTCCAGTGTTCAAGAGGGTGTTCGAAAGAAAGTAAGGGGGTGTTACTGCTGTGTCTGGTCAGATTAAAATGTTGTGTCACTCTGAAATTACCCACATATTATTTGTATGATTGGCAACTTCAAAGTATGCCTAGTGAATGACTGTGAGAGTGAATGGTTTTCTGTCCGCCTTGTGACCAACTGGCTATTGTCCAGGGTTTACCCCACTTTAGATCCAAAGTTGCTGGGATAGGCTCCAGTAACCCGCAACCCCTAACAGAAATAAGCAGGAAAAAAAAAAGTATTATTGTATTGTATGTCTGTTCTGCAGGTAATGGAGCTGTTGGTGCACCTAAACAAGAGAATTAAAAGTCGGCGTAAAATACAACTGCCAGTGGAAACTCTGCTTGTCCAGTACCAAGATCCGGCAGCGGCGTCTTTTGTGACCGTAAATATATAATTTTGCTTATATAGTTCTAACTAAATTGTTTTCACACTGTGTCTGTGGAGATTGTCAGTCATCCATGTCATAATTAAATAAGAACCTTTCTATGAAACCTTTTATTTCTTATATACAGATGAAGAATGCCTTTTTATAGATATGTTAGATGATGTTTTGGATTTAGTTTGTGTATATATATATTTCCATCAGAACTTCACAATTATTTATATCAAAATGGGATATCCTCGCTTGGAAGTAGAAAAACAATGTGAGTTGGCACCAACTCTCCTCACTGCCATGGAAGAAAAGCCACAACCACAACAAGACAGGTGACAATAGACATAGCCTTTCATGATTAAACATTTGTCTAATTTCTTTTGAATTATGAAACTTTTTTGTCTTCTTACAGCCTTATGCACCTGCTGATTCCTACTCTTTACCATATGAAGTACCCAAATGACACCACCAAGAGTGTCTCTCTTTTTAACTTAACAGAGAGACCGAAGACCGTACAGCTGCTGCTGGAGTTCATGTTGGACGTCTTACTTATGCCTTATGGGTGTGTTTCAGAGTAATTTTTATTCAGTTTTTTTAGTATTTGTGCAAATGTGTTGGCAACTTTATCACCATTTTTAGGTTTGTGTTGAATGAATCTCCAACACGCCCATCTCCCTCCACATCCCAAGGAGGCGCAGCGGATGGGACAGTGGCTAGTACTGGCCAGGGTCTTCCACAGCCTCCCCCAGGAATGAGTGTGTATGCCGCCAAAAGGGTGATTGGAGAAACCCAGTGGAGTGCTGAGCAACTAGAGCAGGTACAACCACCACAATATCATGTCTTTGCAAAGAAGATTTTTGTTTAGACAATTGTTTAGAATTCTTATTCTAAGTTTTTTAATGTGTTCCTGCATGATGTTTTTAACAGTGTAAACTAGGTATAGTAAAATTTATTGAAGCAAAGCAAGTTCCAGAAGTGGAAACCGTAGTGCATCTGGTGGTGGCATCTAGTGATACCCGTCACGGTGTTGCAACTGCAGCTGATTTGGAGCTCAAAAGCAAACAGAGGTGAGAGACAGCTTTATGTTTTTATTCAACTTATTTCAGTTTATATTAAAATGTAACACCTTAGTTTTAAAACCAATCCAGGGTTTGCACTTATTCAAAAAGTTTTAGCTAAACTGTTTGACTAGTATTATGAAAACGTAACAAATGTTTTATACAAATTTGTTTATTGTTTGCTCTTATCTTTCAGCATTATTGATTGGAACAATCCTCTAATTATCAACAAGATGTACAAGGTGTACTTGGGCGATGTTCCGCTTAAATCAAAGGTTTGTAACCCAACTATTTTATATATCATATTTGAATGCTTTTAGGTGCACTGTCTTTACTAATAGTCTAACATTATGTCAGGGGGGCACCATAAAGCAGGAGCTTAAACATGAACCAGTTAGTACCAGAGTCAAAATGAAGATCCTGCCTCATTTTCTTCGATCACGTCTTGCTGCAGAGTGCTTCCCTGCTAATATCCAGGTAGGCTTTTCTACACTGACTTGTCAGTTTGGAGAGGTGCTAGTTTAGAACCTTTTAGCTTGTCTGTATTTTATATACAGTCATGTCCATAAATATTGGGACATCGACACAATTCTAATCTTTTTGGCTCTATACACCACCACAATGGATTTGAAATGAAACGGACCAGCAGACTTTTAGCTTTAATTTGAGGGTATTTACATCCAAATCAGGTAAAAGGTTCAGAGTTCATTTCAAGTGTGCTATTTGCACTTGGAAAGTCTCAATATGAGATAGGTGATAGGTGTGGCCAAATCAACTGTTTGGAACATCCTTAAAAAGAAAGAACGCACCGGTGAGCTCAGCAACACCAAAAGACCCAGAAGACCACATAAAACAACTGTGGTGGATGATCGAAAAGAAAATACCCTTCACAACAGTTGTCCAGATCAAGAACACTCTCCAGGAGGTAGGTGTATGTGTGTCAAAGTCAACAATCAAGAGAAGACTTCACCAGAGCGAATACAGAGGGTTCACCACAAGATGTAAACCATTGGTGAGTCTCAAAAACAGGAAGGCCAGATTGGAGTTTGCCAAACAACTTCTAAAAAAGCCTTCACAATTCTGGAACAACATCCTATGGACCGATGAGACAAAGATCAACTTGTACCAGAGTGATGGGAAGAGAAGATTATGGAGAAGGAAAGGAACTGCTCATGATCCCAAGCATACCACCTCATATTCAGCCAAATGCTTCAGAACTCATTGGACGGTGCTTCACAGTGCAGATGGACAATGACCCAAAGTATACTGCAAAAGCAACCAAATATTTTTTTAAGGGAAAGAAGTGGAATGTTATCTGATGGCCAAGTCAATCACCTGACCTGAATCTGATTGAGCATGCATTTTACTTGCTGAAGGCAATACTGAAGGTAAATACCCTCAAATTAAAGCTAAAAGTCTGCAGTTAAAGCACATGTTGTTTGTTTCATTTCAAATCCATTGTGGTTTTATAGAGCCAAAAAGATTAGAATCATGTCGATGTCCCAATATTTATGGACCTGACTATATACACTCACCAGCCACTTTATTAGGTACACCTGTTGCTTGGTAACACAAATCGCTAATTTGGCCAATCACATGGCAGCATTTAGCCATCTAGATGTGGTGAAGTTGACTTGCTGAAGTTCAAACCAAACATCAGAAAGGAAATTTTGAACAAATGAATGGTTGTTGGTACCAGAAGGGCTGGTCTGAGTATTTAAAAAAACGGCTCATCTACTGGGATTTTCACTCATAACCATCTCTAGGGTTTACAAAGAATGGTCCAAAAAGAGAAAATATCCAGTGAGCAGCAGTTGTGTGGACAGAAATGCCTTGTTGATGTCAGAGGATAATGGGCAGACTGGTCAGAGATAATTAAAAAGGCAACAGTAAATCAAATAGCCACTCGTTACAACCAAGGTCTGCAGAATACATCTATAAACGCACAACACGTCAAACCCAGAAGAAGATGGGCTACAGCCGCAGAAGTCCACACCGGATGCTGCTCCTGTCGGCTAAGAACAGGAAACAGAATTTACAACCATCAGGATAATGCACCATGTCACAAATCTCAAATCATCTCAGACTGGTTTCTTGAACTTGACAATGAGTTCACTTTACCCAAATGGCCTCCACAGTCACCAGATCTCAATCGAATAGAGTACAAGGTACCAAACATCTGGCCATCTTGACGCGCTATCCAAAAGATGCACAGTTGGACCTCAGCACAAATTTTATTTTACCCCATTTGAATTGCCGCTGGTATTGAGCACAATGCGTATTAACATGGCTTTTTATTTATTTATTTTACTTTTTATATTTCTATTATTTGTGGAAAAACTTGAAACATAATTTAAATAGGTAATACATGTAAAGTATGTACCAGTTTTTATACATTTTATTTTTAACTTATAATAGTATGTTCAATTAGTATTTTGTTTTTGTGTTTTGGTACCAAAATTGGTACAGAGAACTGTGGATTTTCACTTGTATTGGGACCGAATACTGAACTTTTGGTGCCGTGACAACACTATGTGGGATGTGGTGGAATGGGAGATTTGCATCATGGATGTGCAGCCAAAAAATCTGCAGCAGCCGTGATGCTATTATGTCAATATGGACCAAAATCTGAGGAATGTTTCCAAAACACCTTGCTGAATCAGTGCCTCGAAGAATTAAGGCAGTTCTGAAGGCAAAAGGGGGTCCCATCGTTACTAGCAAAGTGTACCTAATAAAGTGGCCAGTGAGTTTATATAGCTAAAAAATATATATATTTTTAAGAGTTAAAGCTGCCTTTTTCATTGTTAATCTCCAGAATTGTCATTATTTTTTTTTTTTTTGCAGGTTGTGTATGATGGTCTCTTCGGAGCCAACACCAACAACAAACTGCTGTCACTTACATTACAGTTTGTCCATCACATCTGCATGGTGTAAGATGAACATTTAAATCTCTACAATATGTTAGTATTCATGATTTCTGTGTAATAAGACATTTAGAAGGTGTACCTTCCTCTTTTCAGGTGTCCTGACACAAACAAGCCATTAGGTCTAATGCTGCTTAATGGTCTTACCAAGCTCATCAATGAATACAAGGAGGTAAAAAAATGAATAAAGATAAATGAAATTGACATGCATATTTATTTTAATGAGACATCTCTTGCTTTTGCAGGATTCTAAGTTATTATGTGTTGCATACTCTGCTGTTGGAAAACTATCAAGGTATTGACAAAAAACACATTCTATTGAACATTTTCATCTAAGTTGCTAAATTAGTTAATTTTCTTTTATGTTTTCCTTCAGCCGAATGCCACAGCTTTTCACAAAGGACATTGCCCTTGTTCAGCAGTTTTTTGAGTCTATGTGCAAGGTCGGTAAAATGTTGTGTGACACTTTATTTGACGCTACACTCGACACATTCTACCTAACTACATAGTACATACATAATGGAATTATGTGTATTTACATATTGTAGGGTTGGGGTATTAATGTAGTTACATATAAGAGTTTGTTACACAATGTGTTACATTGTACTTAATGAGGTAGATACATTGTATCTACCTCCATTAAGTACAAAGTGTAGTGTCTAATGAAGTGTTTCCAAAAGTTGTGTATCACTTAACATGCATTTGATTTCTCTCTCTCAATTTTTGTGGTAATTGATTTTCCCTTTTAGGAGGAATCGGATGTTCGTCTAGCCATTCAGGAGGCTCTCTCTATGATGGTTGGTGCATTTGCTAACCTGCAGGGAGCACAGCTAAACGTGATGGAAGCGCTGGTTGCAGCATATATTGTAAAGGTTAGTAAAACATTCACTCAAAGCTAGGAATTTTGTAGTAAGTAAGCAACAAACAACCCTTTTTTAAATTAAACCTTTGTTTATTTTATTCCACATGTATAGCCAGAAGTACAGGTTCGCCAGGTGGCCATGAAGTTTGCAAGTACTGTCTTTGCACTTGATCACGTACCATCAAGGTACCTTCTGCTCCTGGCAGCTGGAGACTCGTAAGTTTGGCACACAAACATTCACTTATAAATAATCTTTAGTTAATTTTTTAGTATTGCAGAAAGAGTACCATGTTTTTTGTGTTTTTAGGAGGGAAGAAGTTAGTGCAGAGGCACAAAAGGTTTTAAGGACTGTTACTAGTAAGGGTCCAGAGAAAGAAGGACCAAAATTAATGCCCTCCTTTCCAGACATGGTTGCTTATGTCGAGGAGAAGGTAAAATATATATATATTTTAGTTTTATTGTTTTCCACATGTAGCTGCTTTATGCATCAGATAAATATAATGAATCTCAGGTAGTTTTGTTTTTGTCCTTTTTTTAGGCAGCACAGAGAATCAAGACTCCAGCTAAGTACATTGTTGGGACATCAACCATCCCCTTTAATCCATCTGCATTTGTGGAGGTAATCATGGTGTGATACTTTTTGCTGCAAAAGTCTGGCTTTATTGCCTACTCACATCTTACTATTTTTTTTTTTTTACCAGATAATATTGTACCTGAGGATGTGTTTAGCCCACAGTGCGGGTGTCACACCCATGTCTGCACGTTTAGCAGATATGCAGGATGATGCCCCAGCTATTGGCCACTATGTCCAAACATTGCTGTCCTCTGAGCATCAATCTTCTAGGTCAAAAGAGACTGAAGCAAATCCAGTGCATGTCTATATAGATCTGCTGCAGCAGCTTCTGTCTGCTGTAGGAGGTAAGTGTCTTTTATTTGGGGAAACGATCATTTAAGTGGGTAAACTTTCGCATTTATTAGAACAATAACAATCAAAGTAAATTATCAGTTGGTTGTTTGAACATTTTAAATGAGAATCCATGTATGTTTATTTTTTTTACCTTTTTAAACAGGAATCCCAGTTATGTATTGTTTACTGGAAGTGGTGTCAGTCTGTCCTGAAAAATTAGCTCCTAGATTTTTTGATAAAATTGACTGGATCAAAGTAAGTTATAGTGCATTTTTAGATAAAACAATGGATACTTTTTTCCACAATATGTATGTAATATGTTTGATTTTTCAGAGCTTGATGAATACAAACAAGGAAGACATAAGGGAGCTTGCAGCACAACTGTATGCTGTTGTCGTTTCTACCATGACTGGCAACGAACTGCAAACGGCTGTGCATAACCTCGTCAAAATTACAAAAGATAATCATGTAAGCCAGTAACCCTCTACATATTAATTGGTTGTTTGGAAGTTATCTTACCTGGTGTTGTTTAACTACAGAGTCCTGAGACTCAGCATGGTGCCATTCTAGCTCTTGGTTTTATGGTGGGAAGGTATATGAGCAAAAAAAAATCTGTGGCATCGAGGCAGCAGTTGAACATCACACACCAAGAGGATGATGAACTTGTTTCACTGGCAACTAAGACAATTGGTAGGTTTATTTTTATTAAAAATTTTAAGGAGTCAGTTTATTTATTATGGCCTTGTCCACTTAAGTCTCCCTGTGTTGGTGTCCTCCCAGGTTCTTTCCTGGACAACACTAGTTCACTGTTGGCAGTTGCAGCTTGTACAGCACTTGGAGAAGTCGGACGTAATGGGGCCCTTCTTATTCCTGCTGAAGGTGAAGGCTTCACCAAACTATCTGCTGTGGAAAACCTATTGGCTCGCATCCCTTCTGGCAAAGAAAGCACTAAAGTAATTTAACACTTCCAGATAGATGAGGAAAATTTGTGAAGATTTCAAACTATCTCACTTTGCTCCCCCATATCCAACTTGTGTGTTCAGATGAAGGAGCGATCAATCCATGCTTTGGGCTACCTACCAGTAGGAGATGGTGACTTTCCTCATCAGAAAAAGCTGCTGCAGGGTCTTATGGACTCTGTGGAGGTAAATCTGTTACAAATGTAGTACATCTCCATTGGGGCTGGTGCTAGCAATGAATATTTTTGAAGTAGTTCCACTGTTATACTGACAGCAAACAATAAATATATGTCTGTTCTTCACCATTTCCTAGGCAAAACAGGTGGAGCTGCAGTTCACAGTTGGAGAAGCAATCACAAGTGCTGCTATAGGTACAAGCTCTGGAGCAGCCAGAGACCCTTGGACATGTACCGAGGAACAATACAGTCCGCCTATCAGTAAGGAGTCAAATTGTGCTTGACAACATTTAATTTTAGTTATCGATTAATACACTATGAACCCCAAAATCAACTAAATCATCAAAGCTCCATTGTCTATTATAATGATTTGTTAACCCTTTACCTGTTTTAGATATGAAAAATAATGACATGGTACCTTGGGTCCTCAACTCCATCCTGGCAAAATATATACCAAGCCAAAACCCCCATGTCCGACAGGCAGCCTGTATCTGGCTACTTTCCATGGTTAAGAAACTAAGCCAACACAAGGAAATAAAGGTGACAAAGATTATTCATGTAATTATTTGAATAATTGTAATGTTTTGTTGCACTTTGCTTGACCTTGAACACATTAGAGCTCGGATGATCAGTAGAGAATAATTGTATCTTTTTAGCAATATTAAACTATCTTTACTTCTATGTTGATACAGTCACATTTAAAGGAGATTCAAAATGCATTCATCTCTGTCCTCTCAGAGACTGATGGTAAGATGGGATTTTGTTTGTTTTAAGATGGTACATTACATTTTCTTTGTTTTTCACATCTTTTTTTAATTTGTTCATTATCTATTTGTTTTTCTGCAGAGCTCAGTCAGGATGTGGCATCTAAAGGTCTTGGCTTGGTCTACGAGATGGGAGGGGAGAAAGACCAACAGGAACTGGTGTCAACCCTGGTGGAAACACTCATGACTGGAAAGAGGTGAGGGCAATATTAAGGTTCATATTGTATACATATATTATTATAAATCAAGGGCAAGACATGTTTCCATTGCTTACATTATTACGTTTTTTGTTAGGGTAAAACATACAGTATCACATGATACAGAAGTGTTTCAAGGAGAGGATATGGGGAAAACACCTGATGGGTAAGAAAATTAAATCCGTCTTGAGAAACACAGAAATACTGAATCTATCAAAGTGATTAAAAATATATAATAAAAATGTCATGATCCTTAAAGCCATGGGTTGTCCACATACAAAGAGCTCTGCTCATTGGCCAGTGACCTAAACCAGCCTGATCTTGTCTACAAGTTTATGAATCTGGCAAATCACCATGCCATGTGGAACTCCCGCAAGGTATAAGACATTTGTTCATCTTTTAATTATTTTTATATCATTCCTGTGGACTTATCTTTCCTCTTTTTTTCTTCAGGGAGCAGCATTTGGGTTCCACATGATTGCAGCCAAAGCTGGGGAACAGCTGGCCCCATTCCTTCCACAGCTAGTGCCCCGTCTCTATCGATACCAATTTGACCCTAACCTGAGCATTCGCCAAGCCATGACTAGCATTTGGGATGCCCTCGTCACTGATAAGACCTTGGTGAGATTTGATATAGTGTTTACTTGTGTTGGCATTGATATTAACTACAACTTTTACAGTAAGCCTCTTAAACGTTTGTGCTTGTGACACAGGTGGATAAATATGTTAAGGAGATTTTGCAGGATGTCATGTCCAATTTGACCAGTCCCACTTGGAGAGTGCGAGAGTCCAGGTAGAATAACTACAATGATTATATTGTGTGTAGGTCTGCTCCGCTGTCATTTAGTTATTTATCTTTTTTGGTTCCAGCTGCTTAGCCCTGAATGATTTAATTAGAGGTCGACAAGCAGATGACCTAAGTGACCACCTAGCAGAAATCTGGGAGATACTCTTTAGAGTCCTTGATGATATCAAGGTTAGCAGAAATGAATCATCATTAGATGAATTTTATAGATAGATTAGTATGGAATCTTCTTTTGAATTTCTTGCATACTGTTTTTCTTTTCAGGAATCAGTAAGGAAGGCAGCAGACATCACTTTGAAGACACTGAGTAAGGTGTGTACAACATTCAAGACTTAAAAACACGACTGTTTGTTTTACCCAAACTAAAACACTAAAGCCCTTTCCTTGTGTCTAGGTGTGTATTCGTATGTGTGAGTCTACTAGCTCTGGAGCTCAGAAAACTGTGTCAGTGTTGTTGCCTACTCTACTGGAAAAGGGCATTGTTAGCAATGTCTCAGAGGTGCGCTCACTAAGGTATGTTTTTATTGATTAATGTTGTTTTAATATAGGCATGGTTCACTGTTTGTCCTGTTTTTTCTGAATGTATCTGTCTTTTGTACCATCAGTATTCAGACCCTAGTGAAGATTAGTAAATCAGCTGGTGCCAGATTAAAACCTCACGCTTCCAGTCTCATCCCAGCTCTTCTGGAGGCTCTGACTACCCTGGAGCCACAAGTCCTCAACTACCTCAGCCTCAGAGCCACGGAGCAGGAAAAGGTATTTTTTTAACCTAGTAATAGGTTTGGGCTATATGTTGTTAGACTGCATAAAACAATGTCATAAGAGTAACGGTTTTCGGTACTGTAGAGTGCCATGGATGCTGCAAGACTCAGTGCCGCCAAGTCCTCCCCAATGATGGAGACAATTAATATGGTAAGATAAGGAATGGTGTGCCAGATTTGTATTCTCATGTTCTCATCAAGTGATGGACGTGTTCTCATGCTATAAATGTTCTTCCATGTTTCAGTGTCTGCAGCACCTAGATGTTTCTGTGCTGGGAGAGCTGGTCCCTAGGCTCTGTGAGCTTCTGAAGAGTGGAGTGGGCTTGGGCACCAAGGTATAGACAGTGCTGTAGTTTTTGATAAAAAACAATCTTTGGGTAATTTAGTGGTTGTCTAATGCACAGAGTTATGCTTTTTACAGGGTGGCTGTGCAAGTGTGATAGTTTCCTTAACAGTGCAGTGTCCTCAGGACCTCACCCCTTACTCAGGTATACCTTTGACCTCCATTATGGGATGTCAATTTAGTGTTTCTTAACCAATAACATTTTTGGTTTTCCAGGTAAATTGATGAGTGCCCTATTAAATGGTATTCATGACAGAAGCAGCGTTATACAAAAAGCCATTGCCTTTGCTCTCGGACATCTGGTCAGGGTAAGCATGGTTAATTTATATCCAATTAAATATATATATATATATATTCTCCACATAATTTAAAAACATTTGTTTTCTTCCATCAGACAGCAAAAGACAGCAGTGTAGAGAAGTTATTGTTGAAGCTTAACTCATGGTACTTGGAGAAAGAAGGTAAGGGAAATTGACCTAATCCCTTTGGCAATATAACACTAAATGTGGGCCATTCAAATGTAATAGAGTGTGTCTGTTGCCTCCAGAACCTGTGTACAAGTCATCGTGTGCACTGATTGTGCATGCCATTAGCCACTACAGTCCAGATGTGCTAAAGGGTCATGCAGGAGTGGCTCTGCCACTGGCGTTCCTAGGAATGCATCAGGCAGCAGGTCCTGACGAGGAAAAAGGAGAGAACCACGATGCCACGCTATGGGCTGAGGTCTGGCAGGACAATGTACCAGGTATTATTAAATGTAACTGTTTGATTAGTGTGTACAGATGTTTATACTTTTTACTGACATTAACTTTAATCACCAGGAAGTTTTGGAGGCATCAGGCTCTACATGACAGAGCTTATTGCAATAACACAAAAAGCACTGCAGTCCCAATCTTGGAAGATGAAAGCTCAAGGTGCTGCTGCCATGGCAACTGTTGCCAAGGAACAGACGGGCTCATTGGTGGCACCACACCTTGGCCTGGTGCTATCAGCTTTAATACAGGCCCTAACTGGACGGACATGGGCTGGCAAGGTAGCGACTGAGGGCAAAGAAGAACATTTCAAATGCAGAAAGAAACCATTTAATTCAAATGTGACTTTTTTGATATAGGAGGAGCTGTTGAAAGCCATTGGATCAGTGGTGTCAAAATGCAGGTAACTGGTAATAACTTTTATTTAATTTTTTTATGAGCAAAATCAGATACCATGATTTGATTTTGTTATTAATTGCCGTCTTTAGCACTGAACTACAAAAGCCATGCCAAGGCCAGCCTACCATCTCTGAGGTCCTTGATGTTGTGTTGAAAGAATGTCGTAAAGAGAGTCTGGTCTACAAAATGGCTGCCCTGCACTGTGCTGGAGATGTGCTTTACAGCAGCCAAGAGGATTGCTTTAGTGTAATTGCCGAAATACTTTTGCCTCTGATCAAGAAGGTATTATCTTGTTGCTACTTTGCTTTTTCTTTATGTAGACTTGATCATAATTATTCCAGTTAAAAACACTTTTTTAATAACAGAGCTGTCCGGAAAGTCGTAGTGCTTCAAAAAGATCACTGGAGGATGATGATGATACAGACAGAAAAGCAAAAGAGCTGCAGACCGAAGCTCTGCTTTGTGCTTTTGAGACACTTGGGAAAGCTTGGCCCAAAAATCCACAGACTCAGGGTAATTTTTTGGCAAAAGTTTTTTCAGCGTTGGCATCACTGTAATTTTTTCTCTAACTGGTTACACATTAGTAAAACATTTCTAAATGTATGTTTGTGAACTGTTTTCAGCTTGTTTTCAAGTGGAGGTGTGTAATGTGATGTGTGCACACTTGAAGTTGAGCACATGGAAAGTGCAGCTGGCTGTTTTAAACTGCATGAAGGCATATTTCCAAGGGTAAATGTTATTTTTTCATAGACGGTTAATGAAGAAAAGGTTAAAGCAAAGGCATCTGTATTTGGTTTTCAAGGTAAATACATTTTATCTCTTAATTCCTAGACTTTCAATTCTGAGATTGACTGGTACAAGAGACCTAGACCCTTCATCTTGAAAGTCCAGATGCCTTTGCGTTTAACCGTTTCTTCAAGATGTCTTGGATGACCGAGAACATTCACAGACACATACTGTTAATTAACAATTGATCAAAAAACTAAGTTGTCCCATTTGTGCTTGTTTCTACAGATTACTGCTGCTAGAGAAGGGTAATCAAAATGTTAATGACATGTCCCAAATACTTACAGAAACTTGTGCTGCTCTCACACATCCTTTAGGTAAACTCAATTGTGCTTTGTCAAAGTCATTGCTTTTAATAAAATGTTTTCTGTAAAAATCCTGTAACTTATTTTTCCCTGCTTTTTTTTTCTGTCTAGAAAACAAAAGTTATTCTTCTGTGAGAACAGAAGCCCTGTCGGTGGTGGACCTGATTGTGAAAAGAACTGGAGGTGAGTTTTTGTGCATTACAGATTGAACTGTTATAAAATGTTACAATAGTTTTCACATAGTAAAATGTATTGTAATTGTTATTTGACTGGTTGTTTTTAACAGAGAGTGAACAGTGGGACTGTGTGTCTGCAAAGAGCCGGGAACAGCTGCAGCGTTCCTTGTCAACACTGCAGTCAGACAACAGACCGGATCTGAAAGATAAAGCCCAGGAACTGCGCAGGCACATCCAGAGCCAGCCCTGAACATGCACAAAGCTCACAAACATCATTTGTTTCAAACATGTATATTAAATCATCCCGTTTGATTCTGTTATCTCAACTCAAAAGATCATTGCAGACTGTCCAGTGCATTACTTATTAGCTGTGGGCTTTTAACAGACCCCTTATTGAAAGTACTTATGACTTACAATATGTGACCTTAAAACAACTAACTTGGTGAAACTGGTGATTGTTTTAAATAGAAGTGATAATTAAAATTGCATAAACTTTTGTGGACACTGTACATTGATTTCAGCAAATGTTTTTACAAATGTGGATTAGTCTACCCAAATAGTGATTGCTTTAATTCTGTTGTCACATTCAACAGGTTTATTCCATAATAAAAGTAATGTTTCATTAGTATGAATGTTTTATGGAAAGTGATGCCTGTTATTTGAATTTGTCACTTATGAAATAAACTACTATAACACTTTGGACTTGTATAAATTTTGGAAAGTTTAATATATTGGACAAAACTCCTTTTAACCAGTAGAGGGTGTTGCAAGCATAAATGCAGTTGTATTTAACTTTATTTACGAAATACAAATAACTAAGGAACAATTAAGCAGGAAAGTAAATTTGTAGAAGAAAGTTTGAAAAACATTGACAGAACATACATAAACAGGTGAGAAAAATAAGCAAAAGTGAAATACATTTACATCTGTGTAGCCATGAACAGTAAAAGTAAGTAGCTGCTTTGACAATGCATGAACAAAGTCGTACTAGCATTGTATACATAAATGTTTAAAATAGTTGACTTTTTACAAGAACCATTGCATTTTTTTTAATCATGATTAGCTAATGAGCTGTTTATTCCTCTTGTCCTTTTGGCGAGCCTTCTCTTGACCTTTCTGAGGAATGTTTGCCTCACTTTGGCTGAGCGCCGTCCGGGACACTGTGGACATGCCATCAACAAACTTTGTCTTGAACAACACATTTGCATTGGTGAACATGCCATCCTTTAGAGAAACTACAATGAACTGGAGGGGAGAGAGCACATAAAAGATTAAAATTTATGAATGAATGAATAAAAATAAAAATTGGTTCAAATTGTTAAGGTTACACATACCTGCGAGTGCCTGAAATGAGTGCGCAGCATTTGTCCAATATTTTGTGTGTGTGAGAGATCAAGGGCCGCATCAACTTCATCCAGGATGTAGATGGGAGCAGGCTTAAACAGCAACATTGCCAGAATAAGAGACAGTGCCACCAATGATCTGAAACCAGAGGAATGCAAACATATTAACATATATTCATCAGTTTGTCAGTACAAACAATGGTTCTGTGTACCTTTGGCCACCACTGAGTTCTGTAAGGTTCTCTTTCCAGGTGTTGCCCAAAGCAACTTTAAACTCAAGACCCTCAAGGGCTCCACAACCCTGTGGAGGAGCCAGTTTAGCTGTGGCACCAGGCAGTAGAGTAGAGAAAATAGAACCAAAGTCTTTGTTGACCTGCAAAAGAGAAGAAAAACATCATTAAATCATTAAAAAAGGTGAAAGTTTTAAACTACTTAGAAATATAGCAAATATAACAAAACTGAAAACCTTCTGCCATGCCACATTTAAGGCTTCATTCTTCTTCTGGTCCAGCTCCTCTATGGTCTGCAGGATTTTGGCTTTGTCGTTCTCTACTATCCTTTTCTTTTTCATCAGGTCATTATACTGTCAATGGAACAGTGCAAGATAAATAAAAGGGAACTGCTTTAAACCTTTATTTATTCTTTAGCCATGGCCAATACTTTATCACTCACCCTTTCCTCTGCCTCATTGAGCATGTTCATGGCCCTCTTGTTGACATTCCTCTCCAGTTTAGTGGTGGTCTCCTCCAGCTTCTTCAGACGCTGACCAGCTTCACGAGGATTGTTGGTCTTAAAGTCATAGGATGAATTTGGCTGACCAAAGAAGTGACGCTCTGATTGTATCCAGTCGTGTTCCTCCAGCATCCGTGATACCTGGATAAAAAGAGAAAAACATATAGATAGGAGTCTAGTCTTGCTGTACAGATTATATCCTTCCTTTAATCCTACCTTATCAGCAGCATCCTGGCTGTCTTTGCGATGTTTACTGATGTTGTGCTCCAATTCCTTGATTTTGAGCTGTACCTCATTATTCTGCTCTCTTATTTTGTTGGCCTCAGTGTTTTTAACCTGAAGGGAAACAAAAGCTGTTATCTATTGGGTTCTCTTTTATATTGTTTTGAACAACTGCAAAACTGAACCTTAAGCTCTTTGTCTTGAGACATGATCACTTCCTTCTGTTTGGCCAATTCTTCCTGGGCTTTACGCACTGCATCCTGCACAGAAACCAGGCAAGTTGAAAGGTGGAATTGTTGGTTTCAAGTCAGTATAATAATTTTATGAACATAAATAACCAAAATATGCAACATAAGAGTATAGCATATAAAAACATTGCAGTAAAAAGCCCTATACCTTGTTCTGGGAAACAATGCTAGACGAGGTGTCTATCTGCTGCTGGATGTCCTTCATGGCCTCATCAACAGCTTGGATCTGTTGCTCATAGCCAGCCTGCTCCCGACGCAGCTCCTCTAGCTCCAGGGCTACAGCATCAGACTCCTACACACAAGATTTGGCATTTGTTACAAAAAGCATTACAATAGGCTTACGACTGAGCAATACAGATAATCAGTAAAGTGTGAAGTTAGAAGACATCTGGATAGTAACCTGCTGTTTCTGCTTGAGCTTTTTACTAAAGGCATCAGCTTTGGACTTGGCCGCACTCAATTTCTGCTGAGCAGCCTTCAGCTCCTTCTCCCTCTCTGCTTCAGCATTCTTCATCTTATTCTCCAGCGTTTTGTACTTCTCTTCAGCCCGCTTTTGAACCTCCTTGGTCGAGCGTAATTTCTCCTCATTCTCCTCTGTATAAATAAACACAGGATACGGTTTAGTAACCAGAGGAAAGAAGGCAATAAAATAATAATAAAATATAATAAAAGTAATAAAAGCTGAATATACTAAGGTTTTAGTGCTGACCTATGGCCTTGCGCAGCCTTTCTAGCTCCTCTTGCTGCTGATGAAATGAGCTCTGCTGAAGTTTGGCCTGTAGAATCTGCTCCTCCTCAACTTTCAACTCGTACTGCTGCTTCAGCTGCCGGTATCTGCAGGAAGTCAATGTGAATGTCAAGGCATTTTCTGAAAATAGCCAAAACAATAACACCCATGCCACTGTCTGCATACTTCTCTGCAGTTGCTTTAAGGTTGGCCAGTTGCAGTTCAGTATCTTTGAGCTGCTTCTCCTTTTCATTCAGTTTGTCCTGAACATCCTTCAGTTCTTGCAGACTGGACAAAACTGATGCTGACTGAGAGCGAGCACCTGCAATCACAAGAAAGTCAACAATAGTTATCAATATCTGAAATTATTCTAATATTATTGAAGTTTTAGATAGACTAGACTTGAAAATCCTCATTCCGTGCTAATACCTCCACTCAAGGTTCCCTGTGGATCAAAAATATCTCCTCCAAGAGTGACAGTCTTGGTCATCACCTGCTTATCAAAAGCCACTGTTTTGGCATTGTCCAAAGTGTCACACACTAAAGTAGAACCAAACACGTACTCCATAGCTTTACGCAGGTCAGATTCATAACCCACAAGGGAAAGAGCAGTATGAGCATTGTTTTCTCCAACCTACCAGAAAACGCAGAAGCGAGTTAGCAAAACACAAATGTACTGTATGAGGTGTTAATCTGCATGGGATTTTAAAAGGCCTCTTACCAAGTTTTTTGCAGCACTGACCACCCTGTCATTAAGGGTTCTAGCAGAGATTTTGTTCAGTGGAATGATTGTGTACCTCCTCTGCAGCTCACCCTTCTCCAGCAGTTTTTTACCAGTCACCTAAAAACATCAAACACCATTTAGAAAACTGACCCTGTTGCTACAAGCAGCTAATAACATTTGGTAAATGCAGCCCACCTCTGTGTCCACAACAATGTTGTATAGCCGCCCCCCTGCCACTACCTCCAGAGCAGTAGCATAAGAGACATCACGAACTGATATCAAGTTGGCTAGTAAGCCTTTTACTTTGCTATGGTCCCATCCTCGCCCGGGTCCCTAATAAGAATAACATTCAGAGCTACTTTAACAAACATCAGGAAAAACATTATACAATATTCTGTGCAAATTCTTACTTGTAGTGAAAGCGCAGGTTAGGAAAGCGGGAAACCAGACTTTCATAAGTCTCTTTAAGTTTAGCAACCTCTCTGGACAGGTGCCTTTTTTGGTCCAGCAGCCTTTCTTCCATTCCATCTAATTAAAGAAGTACACAGAGTATGCATAATAAGGTATGCCAACTTTAGCAACATTTTTACAACAAAAACATGCACACTACCTTCATAGTTGAGTTTAGCCAGTTCAGCCTGCAGTTTCTCTCGGTTGCTTCTGACAGCGTTGAGGGTGTCCTGATCCTTCTTGTAGCCACTGTCCATCTTTTTTACTTCTGCTTGTTTGGTTTTCAGTTCGGTCTGGGCATGTTTCAGGGTCATCTGGGCCTAGACAAATTACCACAAAAATACAAAACAGAATAAACAGTGTTGTATGAATTATTAATTATTCTTCAAGTATGACAATGGAAATTTTGCGATGCCATTTCCTTACCTGTTTGGCCTCAGTGTCTGCCTTGCTCATTTCATTTTTACAGGCCATCATCTGTCCAGCCAGCGTGTCCTCCTCTCCATCTTCATTAGTGGAAAGACCAGCGGAAACTGCCTTGAAATGCTGCTCAGCAGTTTCAAGAGCAGCATTGTCCTTCTGCCCCTCTTCTTGTAGAGCCTGAAGCTGTTCAGTAAATTTAGCCACTTCCTTTTCTTTGACCACAAGCATTTTCTTGTCCTGTGGGCAAAGAAAAAAAAAAAAAAACTGTTAATATTCTGAAATATTTTAAAATAAGCGCAACCATCTTCAAGACATTGGCAAAAGTCTTATTACCTCCTCCATACTTTTCAGGAGCTCCTTTTTTTTCTTGGTTTCTTCCTTAAGATTCAGTTTTTTCACATCAAGAGCACTCTGGGCTTTAGCATCCTCACGTTGCATGCCAGCAAGAGATTCTTCTAAGGATTTCAAAACTCCATTTACCTCCTAAAGAGCAATAGATATACATTAATAATGAAGCACAAGTTAACAACTGATGTTTAAAACAATAATAAAAATAATAAAAAAGGCGTCAAACAAATATGTAAAAACTCTACCTGATCTTTTTTCTTTTGCAGTTCATGAATCTGAGCAGTCAGCTCCTGCACTTTAGTCTCATTCTCAGCCATAGATGCCTGCATCTTGGCAATGTTGTCCTGCATCACATTCAGATTGTCTGCTGACTTCATCTTGGTTTCTTCTGCGCAAACAAAAAGCCAGGCAACATACAGACGAGATAAGTGCTGGATCTCACGCATCAGCTTTTGGTACTCCAAGTATGATGACCTTTCCTGAAAGAGTAGAAATCTTAATATAAACAACATTTATTTAAATAAATAAATAAATGTTTTATTATGAAGCCAACCAACCTCTTGCAGTTTCTGCATGGTTGGAGTAATTTCCTCATTTAAAATCTGAAAGCATATTGCAAAGTATTAGAGATCTCACATATACTGGTCAAAAGTTCAAAAATCCCATTTTAACTCACAGTCTGAATTTCTTTCAATTTGGCCTCCTTCTTCTCTATGGTTTTCTGGGCACTGATCTTTTTACATTCATACATCCTGGTACCCGCAGCCTCTTCAATCATGGCAAGGATCTAAAGAGACACAAGTAGTTAAAACAAAAAACACTTTTTATATAAATATATTCTCTACAATTACGAACTACTTCAGATATCAGAGATTTCCACATTTGGACATAATGGGACTTGTGGGTGCATTGTTGTGATGTTTGTTCTGTGCCATGTTTTTTAAAACTTAAATAATAATAATAATAATAATAATAATAATAATAATAAATAAAATAAAAAAAGGCAACTTTTTAACAGCAACAGCTATGGTGTTATGCATTTACCTCTGGTGGCTTCATATTTAAAACCTTGGTGATTCGTCCCTAAAACAATACAAACAACAAAAATATGAAATACAACTTTAAAAAATATATATACATTATTGACATAAAAATGAATGACCAACGCACCAACAAAATATGTAATACAAAATGTCCATAAGACTGACCTGCATTATAAGGAAGTGAGGGTTGTTGACATTGAGACCAACAGAGCAGAACAAGTCCTGCACTCTGGTGTTGTTGGCATTTACCCCATTGATAAGGTACTTGTTTCTACCACCAATGACCACCTTGAAAAATTGAAAGGTCCATTAGCGACAATGTATGCCATAACTATGTTTGTTTGTTTATTCCAATTCCTACCTGTCTGGTGATGGTGATCTCATCGTGTGTTTCAAACCCCAAAGGGCTCTGGCTTTTGTTGGAGTTATCAAAGGTAATAGACACAGTAGCCTTGGTGATGCCAGCCTGACCATTTTTGTAAACCAAGTCCTGAAGATTGGAGGCTCGTACCTTAAAAACAAATGTGAGCATTATAAGGCTTTGAAACTTTTGAGGGTAACTATTTGTAGTAAACAGACATCAGACCTACATGAGTTAGATTAGAAATGCCCAGAAGAAAACATATCGAGTCAAGTATATTGGACTTGCCGCTGCCGTTCAGTCCCGTGATGGCGTTAAACAGCGGGTCGAAGCCATTGATCTCCGTCCTCTGCGCGTAGGACTTAAACCCATCGATTATAACCGACTTGATGTGCATTTTTCTGTTATCCTTTCTCCGCAAAGTCCGGATGTACACCTTGTAAGAGAGTAAAGCTCCTACCCTTTAGTAAGTGAGGTACCAAGTAGAAGCGTAGTGTTTACAACCGACAGGAAAACAGCTCTAGCTTGAATTTTGGCGGCAGGCATGGGTCCTACTAGTGTGCCCTCCGCGCGCCGGAGAAAGAAATATTTCTAAACTTTTTTTATAAAAGGTGCACCGGTAAACGACGAAAAAATATTTCTATATGTTTACATGTTCAACCTTTAATTATGTATTAGCTAAATACTAATTAGAAATTATTTTAATCGGGCAAATAGAAGACAAAGTCTAATCGTTATCGTGGAAAATAATGCTTTGGCGCCACCTTCAGGTAGGTTAAGTAAACTAATAAACACTGAACACATTTTAGGAGGTCCAAATATTAAGATCATGTCAGTAAAACTGGCTATTGACAACATATAATATTTTATTTTCCTAAGGCCATGCAAAGATATATATTATGACGATTATGATGACCAAGACAATCTATAAAGAGTTTGACGATTGATCAAAAGAAGACATTAACATTGATACAGGGGCTAAAAAGAACCAAGGAATGTGCAATTGCTTTATTATAATCATACATCCATGGGCCAGGATACATAGTTTTAAACATTGTATGCTACACAAGTTAGATTTTACAGGCAACCTTAATAGCTAGCTACCCTTTAGTACAATAATACTCAAAACATATAGCTATATTAGAACAACGGCACAGTAGACTACACTTGCCTGACGCGATATGAGACATACCACAAGACTGCACCAACTCCACGTGGATTCAGTTTAGACAATGTGGCACCCATATCTTTTGGTACACACTACTGTCTACAAGACTGACATTGACATAAATACACACAAAAACATAATACACACAGATTAACTGTAATTGAAAGGCTTCATTAGGCTATGCATCCAAGGGCACAGGGCACATAGACAGACAGACCAAATTAAATGCATAGAAGCATATCTGAGAAAGAACAACACAATCTCCTCTGTTGGAGTAAAAAGATGTGGGCTTGATGTAGACCCAGTCAAAGTTCAGTAGGTTTAGTGACCTCTGACAGTACTGGTCGCTCAGGGCAACCAGTGCACGCACAAATGCATATTTGGCTGAGCAGCTGATGGCCGTCACTGTCCGCACCTTGTTAAAGTGCAGAAGGAAGCAAGGGTCATCCTGAGGAAAAAGGGATATTAGTTTTATTAAAATTTTACATATATACATCAACAGCTTCAAAACTGAATTGATTGTTTGTATTTGAAAATACATTTTAGTTTCATTATCTTGGATGTATAGAAATATGTTTGTAAAATATAGGCGCTATTATCAATCAATAATCACAATCTGTTTACATATTTTTGAATACTGAATTCACACCAAACTATAATTAATCAAAAGTTACACAACCATAAATGGGATTAACTTATTACCACATCAGGATCCCGACCGTCAACTAGACTCAAGTCTTCCAGAAACCAGATTTCTGTCCTTCTGTAGCTATCCTGTATACTGGAGCGTTTGGTCTGGGACTTCTTGGATCCAGATTTTAGGGATGTCTGAGATATCTGACAGTGTACAATTGATAACTGTGCCTGTTTTTTTGTAACTGTAATAAAACATACAACAAAAATATCAAGCCATATTAACCGTAACAGTAACCCAAACCACAAGATAATCAGAAGTGATCAATTCTGTCATTTCAAAAGTGTTGTGCGCTCATTTGAAGAAGACGTCCATGTAAATTGCTATTGATAGCTCAAATTGAAACGAATAAGAGAGCTTTTTTACCTGAGACACAGAGAAAATGCCTCCCGGCGATGGCTCCTCAATCTCAATAAACTCCACCAATCTCTGTTTTGCAGGTCTGAATAAAACTCTCTGCATTTCCTCCCGCAGAAGAGACGACATGACTGGGTTGAGAAGGAAGACTAAATAAAGAGAAAACCAAAAACAACAAATAAAAATAAGAAGAAGAGACTGAGACAATAACAAGTCCAGGACAGATGTACTTAAAGAGAATTGTGATCCCGGAAAAATCCTGGGAGTTGTATCAAGGTAACGTGCTAATATCTTGTCTGACTGTGACAGTATGGTCTCAACCACACACACACACACACACACACACACACACACACACACACACACACACACACACACACACACACACACACACACACACTCACTGTTCTCTGCTAAGGGTTGATGATCTGTGCTAATCTTTCATTTAAGCACCGTTCTAAAAACTGATCTGTCCAAGAGGGACTTAGCAAGAAGCAATTAAAGACCACTATGTTTGGTTCATCCTTTTATTGTTTCAATTAAGATCCATTATGAGCCCCACCATTCTGTTCCTCATATTGACCACAGTTTCCTGTAAATATGGATTTTTTTTAAAACTTTATATTTACATCATCGAACACAAAGCCATAGTTTGTGTGTTTATTTCTTCTCACTCACAAAGGACAGTATGTTTTTTCCTTTCTCTCTCTGGTCCATCTGTCTCCACTCACATTTCCAAGTTGCTATATGTTATGGCAGAGTGCCCAGTGTTCATCTGTGATTAAACGGTGTGTGTGGGAAAAGGATGTCCCACAGCACTCATGCGCATGGTTTCCATTACCACATAACAATTCAATCTCTTTGAACTCTTAAATACCTGGATTTTATCGTGTCATTTTTCGGATTAGGAACATCATTTCTCATATTAGATGGAATAGAGAATAAATGATTGGATTTGCTTGTTTTACCACCGCGCTGTTCAATAATAAGGGTAAAACTCAAAGACTAAAACTAGTGCACACTTTTCCCCAGACAAAAAGACTGATTTGATTTGTTGGCAGGAAGGAGGCCGTGGCTTCATTGGATTTGTCACTTTTGTGAAAACAAAGATGAGTCTTAAGTGCTTTATTGTTGTTGTTTTGTGGGTGTTTACGTTGAAAGGCTCTTTACCTCTGAGATGGAAAGATGCGCAGATGGGCAGGAAGCCTGTGTGTGCGGGGGGTGGGGGGCAAAGATACAAGTGTTGAATCTCATGAATAACATATGAGCTATGTTGTACTTATCAGAAACTTAAATCCTAGTCAGTCTGTCACAAGCATAGAAACATTTGCAAAAGAGACGATAAGGGTTTGAATATTGATACAATGTAACCTATAGTATAAGACAAATGAGGTATCATAGAGGAATCACGCAAAAGTATAGGCACAATCGGGGGGGGGTTAGGGGTGAAATGGATTTCTAAGGAAAATGTAGAGCAAGTTAAGAAAGGAATGAAAAGATTTAATTCAAAGGAGATCTTCAAGAAGCAGCTAATCCATTAAAGAATTGAAAATGATGATACAGAGAAAAGGAAACTCAAGAGGGCAGGAGTTCAGAGAGGAAGGAATAACAAAAAAATTTAAATTCTGAACAGGAGGAAGATGAGAGGTAATGAGTTTTGGCACCGTAGCTCATGCCTTTTAGTTTATTGCACAGCCTGAAGCTTAGATTACAAGAATGACAATGCGTCTTTCTGTTTATATTGGCATACATTTTGTATAATAAATCTGCAAATACTTTATTACTTTTAGGTTTTATTAAAAGCAGAGGACATCTGCTGAGTCTTCTTAGGGGACCTGAAATCTCCAGCTATGATTTATAGTAATTGATTAGTCAAGTAAATTTTAGTAGAAGACCACATTACAAGTAATAAATTTAAAACATAAGGGAACCTCAAGATTGTATAGGTTTAACGTCACGGACTGTAGAGCTCGTGATTGGTTGTCGATAACCGGGAAACCCCTCGCCATGCGGCTGGGCCATCCCTGCAATGCTCTTCACCCATGGATCCATGTTTGCGCCCTCTTGGCGATAACCCAATGTCACATTCAGAGGCCACTGTTTGAATGGTGTCGTCCTGCATCGAACTAAATACACACACAAATGAGGTTATGTAAACTCAATATGCTCCATTTTGTTTTATTAGACTACTCAAGAAAGTCAGTCCGACACGATCACAATATTTGCTTTATTTATTTCAAACCAAAACGTAAGTGGCATTTAATTTAGTGGAGCAGTCATTCACAAAAAGCCTTTAAACACGCGGAGTCATTTCCCCTTCCCGTTTAGCTGCTGCTACTGTACTTGCAAAATAGTGCGCCCTACTGTCTTCATTGCGCATGACTGTACGTCGTAATATGAAGTAGGCCTCCTGTTTTTCTCCCATCCCGGAGTCCTCCTGGCCCCCACCACTTCGATGCAACGCTTAAGAAAGCAAAACACGGAGGCAGTGGACGATTATTCGGAAAGGTAAGGTTTTTCTCTGTATTTCAAGGCAGCGGGACTTATTAATGTGAAGTAGCACGGCCCCTGTGGTGCGTAAAAGGTGTTTTGAGCGTGCGGAAGCGGTTGGACTGCAGAGGAGGCTTTTGGAACTGTTTCCGCACGCTTGAGGGAGAGCAAGGCCCAGTGACCCACATTCAGAGCAGCCAGTGTGTATGTGTGTGAGTGGGCGAGCGTGTGCATCAAGGCTATGAGTGTGTGTGTACGTGCGCGCCCGCGGCTCTGTCTCTGTGTGTACATACATCTGCCGCGAAAATGTTTCCACCATCGCCGATTTTAGACATTTGTAAGCGGTCCAAGGTTCTCATTTGCTCGGTGTTTACAACGATTGGCCTCTGCACCGACGTTTAGGTACAGTGTTCTTGCAGTGTTTGTTACATTTTCGAGATTATTTTGTCTTCAATGTCAGTTGTTGCGTGACAGATTGAGGCTCGTCGCCAGCTTGCTTTGCTAGAGACAGCTATTCCTCTTGTTTATTTCATAAATACAAATGCTTTACCCCTTGTGTCATACAGTGTTTCTGAGTTAAAGGCGAAGGAAATTGGGGCACTGAGGCTTTTAAATCTGTCTGTCAAACTGGTAGTTTTCGGTAGCGAGCTGCTAGCTAGCTCTATGGGTTGCTTTCTCTTTTGGTTGTATAACGAACACCTGTGGCACAAAAAGGCAAATTAAAAAAAGGTTGCGCTTATTTTGTAGTTGAAAACATTAAAACAGTTTGGCAGCATTCTATTGTTCCTAAAAGGCCAGGTTGTTAATATATGTCTTTGTGCTGGTGCCTCTCTTTAAGTGTGGTTGATCCAATGAGACTTTGCATTAGAAATACACGGAAATACACGGTCTGGCTATTGCTTCCCAGGGGTAAGAGTTAACGTTGTATTGTGGCTCATGAAAATCAAATGTATCTCCCTAACTTAAGAGAGTTGATATGTATCACAATGACTTTCGTGTCTGCTTTCTGTCATATCTGACAACAAAATCCTCTTCTGTGGGGTTTGTGTGGACTCCGTGGGCGTCTTCAGTGAGCGACTTTGAGTGACAAATGGGAAATGTGTAATTGTGTACTGTATTCTATATTAACCATAACCTGATCCATGATGTTAGCAGTGTGAAACACAAATTATTGACAAGCCTCATTAGTAGAAAAGGATAATAAAGTGACAGTAATATTGGAAACTGCATATTATTGAATCTGTTCTCTTTAGCTTTTTAGTGTTGTTTAGTACAATAACAACATAATCAGTGCTTACAACACAGAGGGAATATTTAGGGAAAATATTCTTCCAGCATTGAGAAGGAACAGACTGTATGTTGTTATGAAGAAGGCATTATAGCTTTTTGGATCTAAATGGTGACATTTTAACAAACGAATGGGCAATTTCTACAGACTGAGTTATACATCAGAGTTAAAAATGTTTAAAAGTTTACACATTAACTTTTACTTTCAGAAACTTCTCTTGGGGGGAAAAAAAGAGGAGCCAGATTCAGTCAACTAGGTCCCGGTACTGGTTTAGGAGGCGGGGGAATATATTCCACCATGTTCTCCTACAAATTAAGCACGTAATAAACCATAATGTGTTTGAGGGACAGATATAAGTTTGCACAGTGGCACTTGTGTTTGTGACATATTTCACGTTATATACTGTACTTCCTTACAGAAAATGCATTAAGCATTACACCATGACCTGTTTATAACACAGGAAAACTAAAACATGTCTACGCCCGATCACAGTTTACATGGATAGTAAATTGTGAGCCCCTGCTGTACAATCTAAAGGAGTAGTCTCGGTTTTTGTGTTTTGCAGGTGAGGTGGGGCTAACACGAAAAGATTTGTCAGTGCCTGAGAGTGTCAGAGCAAGATCAACAAGCTTTCCAATACACCTATACATTCCACCAAGTAAGTTTAAAAACATGTCACCTGGTTTATTTATATTAGGTTCTCCTTGTGTGTATTATATTGGGAAACCCTAAAAAAAACTCTTAATAGTCACCTTTTATTTGTCACTTAGATTGACTTAATATATTGACTTAAAGCTTAAAATAAAACACGCAATATTATTTATATTCAGATTTTTTTTTAATGTATTTTTTTGTTATCTGAATAATGCAGTTTTAGAGGTTCAGTTTGTATTTATTGTTGCAATAAATATGCCAATTTGCTCAAAGCTGCCCCTGAAATGATGTTGTAATGACCCTGGGGTACCCCCTGTTTTGTTCTGATTTCTCTTGCAGGATTGACTGACCACCATGTCTGACCTGAGGTCTTGCTTTCTTTCATGACCTTAATGATTTCTGTCAGTTTTGACCTTAGTGTCACCCTTGACCTCAAACCCCTAAGAGGAGACATTGTCTGACTGTGTGCATAAGCTGCAGTGGGGTGAGTAGTAATGCGCAATCAGATCTTAGAGTTATTCTTATCCATCTAAAACAGGCTTTTTCTGTGTTTAGTATTAAAACATAGAAAAGCTATGAACACATACAAGAATGTTTTAAATGAAGGCATTTTGTCTCACTTATTTAACTTATTGAGCATACATTATTCTGTACTAAGTTTTCAAGGTGAAGAGGTTTTGTCTCTAATTCCAAGAGACTTTTTAAATTCTGAGATCAACTGGTAAAATAGCTGAGCTTTTATCTCTAGAGGGAGGAGTTTTAATTGAAATTAACTCTGATTGGACCAGGCTGTTCTGGTCTCATAGTCGTTGTCCGAAAGGACAGTGTGACTCCTGATGTGAGAGTCGTTAAATGCTCAGGTGAGTCTTTAGTGACATTGTTTCAGGTGTTGTTGTTGTTGTTTTAGAATAAAACTGTTTTGATTTAGGTTTCAGAACATTGTTGTAAATACTATACAACATGAATCGGGCTTTTCCATTTTCACAAAAATTGCTTCCTTCACCCCTCTCTCAAACCATCTGGCCTCTCTGGCCAAAATTCGGACATTGCTGTCCTTAAAGGAATGTCCTTTCTCTTTGAGGTGGACTGCAGACTCGGATCCTCCAGGATTGGCTCTTCTGTGCTGATACATCCTCTTGTGTTGTTTTGTTTCTCTGACATTACTGTCACTGCACTCTTCACTGAACTGCATAAACTACATTACACTGTTTGTGCAAGGGGATTTTGTCTTTGGGATGGACCAGTTTTTGACGCAGAGTGTTCCCAGGTTTAAAGTGGACTCGAATGTTGTGTTTGTAGAAAAAAAAAACTCTCGAGATTAAAGCTCAGCTCTCTTACAAGTTGATCTTAGAATTGAAATAGTTTCTTGGTATAAGAGATGGAACGTCTTCCCCTTAAAACTAAGTCCAGATGCCTTTGCTTTACCCTTTTCTTCAAAATAACCTGCATGACTGAGAAGTTTCACAGACATTCTGTACTAAGCTGTGTGTGTGTGTGTGTGTGTGTGTGTGTGTGTGTGTGTGTGTGTGTGTGTGTGTGTGTGTGTGTGTGTGTGTGTGTGTGTGTGTGTGTGTGTGTGTGTGTGTGTGTGTGTGTGTGTGTGTGTGTGTGTGTGTGTGTGTGTGTGTGTGTGTGTGTACATGCAGTCCAAATGTAAACTACATTATGAAACAGATTTAGCAGTGAAGCCAGACTGAAGCTCTTTTTTTTGTTTTTCTTCACAGGTGGTCTTCCAAATGCCTACCTCACGCTTTAAGAGCAAATCATTACAACCACAGCCCTGATCAGCAGCCAACATGACATCAAGCATAGGGTATGAATCAAAAGACAGATGTGGCACAGACTGATCTACAGCGATCAATACAAATCTTCATACCTTAGGATTAATTAAAAGCAAAACAACATATACACATTACTGCATTACCCCAATGATATAATTCTTAATTATGTATCATATTGTACTAATTATTTTATTTGTAATTTTCCTGTGTAATCAAACCAAAGTATGTGACTTGTTACATTATGATCATCTTAAACTATTGTTGTTAAACAAACTATCGGTGTTAAATAAATATTCTTGTTGTCAGGTCAGATGTTAACATTTTATTGACAATCTATCTAGTACATGCCTTGTTATACAAATGCACTTGTAACCTTGTTGGCAAGCACAATACATTCGTAGCCTGTCCCACTCATGTTTTGTGTGTGTATGAGTGACCCAAAAATAAACCTGCTGCTGGCATGTAGGAATCCTCTCATTAGGCAACATCCGTCATTAGCTATTATTAACAACACATCTCTGCTTCCAAGCTGCCAATAAACACACACACACACACACACACACACACACACACACACACACACACACACACACACACACACACACACACACACACACACAGGAAAACACAGGGGCATGGGTAAATGGTCTGTGACTTTTCTTACTTCTCCCATAGGGATGATTGTAGCCTCTTTGATGGGTTGATGGAAGAAGATGAGAAGGACAAAGCAAAACGGTAAGCGGTAGGCCATTCACATTCAATTCCTTATCGTCTTTCAAAATAAGTTTACTGATATACAGGAAAAACAGCAGATTAAGATACATTTGATTTTTGTAGTTTATTTAATTGTATTGTTTTAGTCAAGCAATTTTACTAGAATATACCATGCTTTTCTTTTATCATAGCGTGTCCCGTAACAAGTCTGAGAAGAAACGGAGAGACCAATTCAATGTCCTCATTAAGGAACTTGGCACAATGTTGCCTGGCAACACCAGGAAGATGGACAAGTCCACCATCCTGCAGAAAAGCATTGACTTCCTCTGTAAACACAAAGGTCAGGCTCTTGCTTCACATTCTGTGTTGATGTTGAACTCACTTTTTCCAAGGTTTATCATTTACTGCAATAAACTCTATGCTCCCAACACCAGAGGCCTTCCTTCTAGTTATTATGACATGTGGATATTCTTTTTAAACTATATTGTCTTAGAACATTTCACTTATAGGTAAGAAACAGTCAAGTAAAAGCTATTTTATTTATATGTATAGAAATTCAAAAATAGTTATATTTTTTATGTCCACCAGGGCATGGTTTAGATGCACAGATACTGGCATCAGTAGAATGAAAATAAAATTATATTTAATCAAACTTTAATTTCTGTAGGATGAAAGATAAACAAAAAAAATGAATACAGACCATGATTGATCCTTTCAAGTGGTGGTCATGTTATTGTTGGTAACATAATATCACAACCATTTTTCAGCTGTTTCTTTATATTTAATAATGAATAATATTCTACAGTCTAATTTAAATGTATGCTATTATCTAATTTCAATTTAATTCTCATTTATTTAGTTCCCAAATGTTTTGTTCCCCTAACAGTGACCCCAGTTTCCTTCCTTTATCTGTCGCTCTTTTAAACGTCTTTGATAATGCAGAATCGGATAAAGACCTTTTTCATTGCTTGCTGTTTTGTTGCTTTAGTGGTATCACTTGTTGTATGATTACTCATTCATCTTAACTCTCTAGCGTTATTTTATAGTGTGTAAATTTCTAAATGTTTGCATCTTGTACAGAAATTGCTGCCCAATCTGAGTCTAGTGAAATCAGACAGGACTGGAAGCCTCCATTTCTTAGCAATGAGGAATTTACCCAGCTCATGTTAGAGGTGAGAAATCTGTCAAACTGCCTTTGTTATCAATGTGTTTATTTTATTTATTTTTTATTCAACTCAATGTTCTACCGGTTTGATATAACAATACTGAAATGATTCTGTCATTTATTTTTAGGCTCTGGATGGGTTCTTTATAGCAATAATGACTGATGGGAACATACTTTACGTTTCTGAAAGTGTTACCTCATTACTTGAACACCTGCCTGTGAGTAACATCTCAATTCTAAAGGATCTGGCTTATTATAAATTGATTCATTTTGTTACTTGGTTTTACAGGCAGACTTGGTGGACCAGAATTTGTTAAACTTCCTGCCTGTTGGGGAACACTCCGAAGTGTACAAGGCACTGTCCACACACCCCACTGACCCAGAGAGTCTAAACTCTGATTGCCTGAAAAGTGAGTTACATAATTATTTTTAATGATTTTTTTTAAATTCCTGGATCACAGATTATTTATATTTATTTATTTATTTATGAATTTATGTATAAAAAATATGGCACACTATTTAATTGGATTTACTTTTCAAAAGCACTGAAGCTGATTCAGGTTTTGGTCAACAATGACAAGAGCCAAATGCTAAAGTTATTTTTCTCTTTTATTATGGTTGAGAATCATTTGATATTTGCAAACCATTACCTAATTGTTTCAATGTTCCTTACCAGGGCAATAAAGCTATTTTGAACACATGGATCTGATGGGAGAAGAATTACATTGTTTTGTAATGCCTTTTTCTTCTGTTATCAGCTAAGAACCATATGGAGTTCTGCTGTCATATGCTGCGAGGGGCCATTGACCCTAAAGAACCTCCTGTCTATGAATATGTAAAGTTCATTGGCAACTTTAAATCACTCAACAATGGTATGTAAATTCAATACGGAGATCTTTTGTTTATTTTTAAGGGCAGCCAGAGCTACATATTTAGCGCAGCATGTAATATTAAAAATGGCTATAATTTGTAATTCCATGGCGACAATGGCAAATTAAAAACATTTGTTGCAATAAGAAATCAAAACAATATACCTGCAAAGGATTTTAATAAGTATCTTCAGGTCAGGCATTATGTAAAGACAAAACTGAATACTCTTGAACTCTCATCTATTAGAAAGTCCTAGACGTCCAGAAGCATGGACAATTTGTTTATAGACATTGAAGCCAGACAGACTAAATTTTTACAGACAACTTGGAACACACTGCTCAAACCAACAATAGACTGAATCATGTGAGGAAATCCTGCTGCTGCCTTCTATAATATGAATCTGTAATAGATCTAAACTACTCAAAGGGACTAGATACCATTGTTTCTGGGAGTGTAAAGAGATTGAAGTGTTCTGAAAGGCAGTATGCAGGGAAGTTGGTCATGTGATAAGGCAGACACTTGTCCCCAGTCCATTGCTCTGTCTATTAGGACTTAAATCTGAACCAGTGAAAACACAGAGATCGTTCAGTTCTTACTGATGCTGGCTAGAAAAAAACAATGTCCAAATGTGTTGGAGGTGATGCCCTTTTGAGTCAATTGTGGAGATTTCTAGAAAGTGGTAACTTTAGAGAGGCTGAGACAGTGTTTAGGTGGCAATTCACTGTTTAAAAAAAATGTTAGTGCTGTTCAAAAACCTAATAAAAGAAATTGCTATAATTTGCTTAGTTGCTGTTAGAACCTTCAATAATTTCCAGAACAAACTTCTTTTGTTTTCTGTTGTATAGTTCCTAATGTGGCAAGAAATGGTCTGGCAGGGGTCTTACAGAGGTCTCTACAGCCGGCCTTTGATGACCAGGTGTGTTTTGTAGCCACTGTTCGGCTGGCCAAACCTCAGTTTATTAAGGTACAGTTCTCACACACAAACACTGAAAAGATATTACACAAAATTTATGAACATACCAAATAGTATTTGTTACCTTTTTAATAGAAGACACAAGATTGTGTTTTTACTTTAACAGGAAATGTGTACGGTTGAGGAGCCCAATGAAGAGTTCACATCCAGGCACAGTCTAGAGTGGAAGTTCCTCTTCTTAGACCACAGGTAAACACAATGCTGTTTGTATTGTTCTGTGTATGAGATATTGTTAGTCATCGTGTTGACTTGCGTCCTACCAGTTTACTGTTTTTACTGTATTGTCTAATTGTGACAATCTACTAAGTTAAATGATTTAAATATTGAGGTTCTTGTTTGTTTCTTTTTATAGAGCTCCACCAATTATAGGCTATCTGCCATTTGAGGTTCTGGGAACTTCAGGGTACGACTATTACCATGTGGATGACCTGGAGACGCTAGCTAAGTGTCATGAACACTGTGAGGCCTTGTTTATACTGTCTCTACTGTGAGGTCTGGAGTAGTTGT
This sequence comes from Perccottus glenii, assembly GCA_024416835.2. NCBI lineage: Eukaryota > Metazoa > Chordata > Actinopteri > Gobiiformes > Odontobutidae > Perccottus > Perccottus glenii. The sequence continues at coordinate 18,522,228 of CM044549.2, forward strand.
CACTGTTTGTACATTCAAATTCTTTGTGTTTCTCTTCCATTTAGTGATGCAGTATGGTAAAGGGAAGTCTTGTTACTACCGTTTCCTGACCAAAGGGCAGCAGTGGATCTGGCTACAGACACATTACTACATAACTTACCACCAATGGAATTCAAGGCCAGAATTTATAGTCTGCACGCACACAGTAGTCAGGTAACAGTCTCCTTTATTCTACCCTCTGCACTAAATTTTAGTACTGATTATTTAACAATGGTTAACTGTTTTCCCGAGACTGACAACAAAATATAGTTTTGTGATTCTTTAAGTTTACATTGTCCAATTTTTTTTCTACACAGCTATGCAGAAGTGAGGGCAGAGCAGCGCAGGGAGCTAGGAATTGAGGAGTCCAATCCAGAGGCCAATGTGGACAAGGTAATAGAAAAAGATAGTTCACAACATTATTGGTTGTAATAATTTACATGAACAATGCACCTAATTAAAAACCTGTAGTTTTGGAAGTGTAGTTTAGTGTCTTACAGCTGGCCAAAAAATGTATCTTTTTCAGAGTCAGGACTCTGAGTCAGACCATAGTAGGACACCCTCCACCTCCTCCCGTAGTTCTCGCAAGTCCTCCTCTCATGTCTCTGACAACACTTGCACTTGTAAGTACGCATTTCAATAACAAACCTTATGCACAATCATTGCGTGCATCACATAGATCACAACATACTGTTGAATATTTTGTACAGCAACAGCTTCCAAGCTACATATGGACACAGCCACACCTCCTCGGCAGTCGCTGGCATCAACCATGGAGATGACATCACAGCGACGCTCATCAATTAGCAGCCAAGTAAGACAAACCTGGAGTAAACCATCACAATACTCTAATCTTGGCATTTTTAATTGCCTTTTATAATTTTCTTCATCAGTCTATGAGCTCTCAGACGACAGGCCAGAGTGTAACTCCTGGCATGATGACTCAGCAGCAACCACAGCAACCGCAACAACCGCAGCAGCTTCAGACAAATGTACAGGTGAGAGAGATGTCACTATTCAAAGTGTTGGAATATTAGTTACATATATAATAGTAATACATTCTTTATTTATCCGACCTTTTCAACCACAGCCTGTGATGGAGTTCTCAGCACAGGTAAATGCCATGCAGCACTTAAAGGAACAACTGGAGCAGAGGACAAGAATGATCCAAGCCAATATCCAGCGACAGCAGGACGAGCTGAGACACATTCAGGAGCAGCTACAAAAAGTCCAGGGACAGGGTATACAGGTAGGAAGTAGACCAACTCCAGAGCTGGAGCATCCAGCAGCATTTATAAAGATGAAAAAAAGTTATGTTTTCACAACTTTAACTCTTTGAGTTTGTTAGATGAAAACAGAAAAATAGCATTTAAAATTAAAATTTGTTGTTTTTGCATTAATAAAAGGGTTTATTTTCCTGCAGTATAAATTCTTGTACACTTGGAAAAAATCTAGCTAAAAATATAGCCATTGAATGTTCCCAGAAATGACCTACATGCAAATTTTGAAAACTAAAAAAAATTTTCCTTTACAACATTGTGGAAATTTTAATTTCAAAATTATAGATGTGACTCTTTGTCTGTTCACTTTGTGTTCTACCTGTTTGTGATTACTTGGTTGTATTGAGACAACCATGGTAATAAAAGACAGAGCTGATCCCTGAATTTGTGGTCTGTAATGACAATTTCCAATGTCTTACTTCAGTGACACACACAAATTTAGATTTGTTGATTTCCTTTTTAATTTTAGTTATATTAATTGTAAACCTATTTTAAAAGATGTTGCTGCAACAGAGTGGAGCCATGAATGTTCAGCTGCCTCAAGTGGGTTCTGTCCAGCAGACAAATACTCTGACCGGTCAGGTCCAACAAACAGCACTCAACCCTGTCCATTCAGGAACCCAGCAGCTCAACATCCAACCACAAGCTCCTCCCCCTCAGCAGGGCCTTCAGCCACAGACCAATGCTCTTTCAAACCAGGTGATACACTCATACATCTGTTTCATAGTGCACCTTGTCTATCTTCCACACTTGTCTTGGAAGTTTCTTTACAGATTTATATAGACAGACACCTACTGGGTGTTTGCTGCTTCTTAAGAAGCCCTAAAGACATTTTGAATAGTTTCTCATTTGTTTGCAGCCCCAACGTCAGCCACAGCAACCTCCTCAAGCTCAGTCGCAGACACAGGGGTCAGTATCAGCTCCACTTTACAACACCATGATGATTTCTCAACCGCCAGCCCAATGTTCTTCAAATCAGCACTAGCCTGCCGCAGAACAACACACAGCAAGGCACAACTGTGGCCACATTCACACAAGACAGACAAATCCGGTGAGGAACAGCTCATACATGAAATAGAAATGATTTATTTGCATAATGAAAATGTATATTTTTTCTTGTCAAACTTTGTGCCTTTTTTGACTCTAGGTTTCCAGCAGGACAACAGCTTGTGACCAAGCTTGTGACAGCTCCAATGGCATGTGGTGCTGTCATGGTGCCCACCTCCATGTTCATGGGACAGGTGGTCACTGCATACAACCCTTTTGGTGGGCAACAGGTAATGACAATGCATTGAAGTTATTGAGTTCTGTTTCTAACAAACCCCAGCAACATTGAGTAACAAAACTATTGTCTCAGTGTCAGTCACACTGTTGTGTAAGGAGACACCTGGGAGATGGTTTAAAAATATATACAGTATAATAGCATTCTATACAAGCAGCCATGTTCTAGTACAGAAAGGAAAGGTGTAAGTTCAAACAAATATAACACCGAAACCTAGACAAGACATTTATTTTTGTATAGCCCAATACCACAACAGCCGCCGCCTCAAAGGGCATAACAGACAACACCAGACAACACCCCCTGTCCTTAGACCCTCCGTTAGGGTAAGGAAAAACTCCGGGACAATAAAGAGAAACCTCAGGGAGAACCACAAAAGGAAGGATCCACTCCCAGGATATACACATAACACTTTCAGTAAGGTTCGAGGCACAAAATATAATATTAGTATAAAATATGGAAACCTTTTTTATTTACCTTTTTTAATATACTGTCTAACATTGTGTGATAACATTTATTTTTACACCTCAGCAGGGTGGGCAGACTCAGACCCTGACTCTGCAACCTGCCCAACCACCCCAGGGTCAAGTTGATGGCCAAAATCAAACTGCTGTGGTGGCTCAGAGCGGGCAGCAAGGACAGCAGCAACAACAGCAGTTTTTACAGGTATCAGTAGAGGGCAGCAAATCTCACACTTTCAGAAGGGATTCCTTTGGGACACAGGTTCCTCACAGTTGTTTGAGTAGCAGTTCTTCTTCTTTATTTCATATTTATAATATATATGTTCTGCTTCCAGGGCACCCGTCTTCTCCATAGTAACCAGTCTACCCAGCTGATTCTGCAGGCAGCTTTCCCACTCCAACAACAAGGCACTTTCACCCAGGCAACACATCAACAACAAACCCAGCAACAACCGCAGCAGCAGCCAAGGCAACCTCAACAGCAACAGCAGTCTCACCACCAGAGGCACCAGCAACAACTGAAACCACAACCCCAGAAACAGCAGAAAGCCTCGTCTGCACACAGGGCTGACAGTGTCAGCAGCCAGCCTCAGTAAACCCAGCTAGAACAGTTTATAAGCTCTGGGGGGTTTCAGATACTGAGGGATTGCTGCAAACCCTTGTGTTGGTTCTGTTGCAAACTACCTTTTATCCCTAATTTGCTGCCCTCTCTTTCTCCACCTGAAAGAAAAGAATCATAGGAAAGAGGAAAGCCAGTGAGTCTGCAAATAACTCTCCAAGATTTGTCACCATGGCAACAGGATGGATTGGATCAAAATCCCCATTTTCCTCAGCAGCGGCAGTGTTGCAACGGAGATGCAGTCTCAATGGAGGCCTGACAATAATCCTGAGAAAATAGTAATGATGGGCTTCAGTGAACGCGTATCAAAATGAACTGACCTTGTACAGACTCACTGTATGATAAACCCTGTAAATATTCAGTATAGTCTAACAGGAAACAGAAATGTAGTATTTTATATGATTGCATGGAAAGAATAACTGTGTAAGCTTTTATTAGTCCCTTTTGAAAAATTTTTACTTTGTTCAAGTGTTTTCTGGTTAAAGATGGAGCAATTATAAGCTCTCCCAGACCCTTTTCCCTAATGTCCTTCTCTCAAAGAGTCCAAAAAAGGCTTTAAAGTTCTGTCAGTTTGTTGAAAAAATGTTGGGCTTGGGCTTATGTAGATGTTTTTAAACACTGTCTCTGAGACACACATGGCTCTTAGTATGAATTATGTTTGGCAAAAAACAAGATAACAATTTAACGGAGTACTTTGCAGAATGATCACTGTACTTATAACGGGTTTAGTGATTCCAAGTGCCAATAACATAGTCAAGTTTTTTTAATTTATTTTTATTTTATTTTAAGCAGACTATTCAAAGGCATATATTTTTTTCGATAAGATATTACCCCTATTAAAGTTCATGCCTGTATATAGTAGGGATTATTTTTTAGCAGACAGAGAGCCCTATACATAACAAACAGTATATCCTCAATCTCCTAAAACTTTAGCACTTGATGTGGTTGTGCACAGTAAATCACTGTCCAGACCTAGTTGTTTGTAATCTGTGGTGTGGTCTTTGAGATAGTGCGTGTGTGTGTGTGTTTTAAGAAAACAATCTTTGTGTGCATGAGTGAGTTTGTCTCTTGCCCCTCGTGTCTTACAATAATTTACTTAGTAAGAATTTGAAGTTGCTGGATGGTACTTGTACTCTCAGGAATGTGGAAAGTTTAGCTTCTGCCTCAGTCTGGATCCAGACCACGAAGGATTAGACAGTGATGCAGCAAAGACCAAAGGAAGTCAAAAAGAATTTTGCGAGTTATTCAGATTTGGTCCGATGTTTTTTTCAGCCTTTCACATTAACTTTACAAAACATTGAATTCTCTAAAGTAAACTATCCAAATACATTTTATAGTTACTAGAAAGAGACATAGCTCAGATGTGGCTAAACAAGAAAATACTGTCTGCAACTGTGACTTAACACTGCTTTTTGCCAGTTAACCTATAACCTATTAAGATTGACTCCCATGGTCTTTTCTACCATCAATGTTTTATACTTCTTCCTCAGCCTCACAAACCGTCATGCAGTTCAGCTCACTTAGCACTCAGTTCCCAAACCGCAGTTGAAACCATGGCTAAGACCAGATCCATTGTAACTCTGGTTGAAAACCAATGGATCTGTACTCAGCCCCTATTCCGCAGTTGAAAGCCATATCAAACAGAAAAGCCTTGGAGGATGCATAATGGTTGACAAAGGAGCATTTAGAATATGTTTTTTCTCCAGGTGTAGTAGCGGCTGTGTGTGGGCGTGTGTGTGTGTGTTTGCAGTGTGGAAATAGCGTCTCTTCTTCTTGATCGTACTTCTCGTATCACTCGGGGGTCAGTTTTGGTTTCCCCTGGCGATAGCCAATCAGTTCTTGCGTTGCAGTATACAAAATAATTGTAATATTCAAGAAACTTCCTCTATGGTTGGGCTCAGTATTCTGCAGGCCCATGTGTGGGATGGCTCAACTTGAATATGCTGTGTGAGTGAGTGCATTGTATGCATGTTAACTGTCACTGTAACCCAGTCTATTTTCATATGGAAACAGATTTATGACTGGTAAAGAATAGGTATTATGCAATGCAGAGCATTGGGAAACCTGTCAGGTTGTTTGATGTCAGCTTATTGTTTTATAATGACTGACTAACTGCTCTTGAAATACTTAAACAGTAACCACACATCAGACCAGCCTCAAATAGTATCTCTCTCATAAGAGAGGAAATAAAAATTTAGTCATGTACGTTTTTACGTAATGGATTTACTATTTGAACCAGGTCTTCCACCTAACACATAGCAAATGTAGATTATCTATAGATTAGTTTGTATGTAAGGCATCACTCTAAAAGTTTATGTTTAAGTGTGTCACTGATACCCAGCCCAAAGAATGTAAAGGTGTTTAATTGACTAATGGATGTTGTAACTGTTGAGTATGGAGAACCTTTGACAGGCTTTATGATGAAGATAAAGGATGTAAAAGGATATAAAAGAAATTCATGTTAAGAACTGCAAACATCCATGTTGAATCTAAAATATAACCATATTCCAAAGCTTTGCATTTAGTTCTTGGAAATATTTGGATGTATCACCTTTTCAAAGTTTGCTGTACCATTGTTAGAAAGTATCTTTCAGTCTGAGAGTTCAAATGGCATTGAGAGATAAGGTGTAGGATATTTGAAATGACAAGTCCGTGAGTCCCCCCTCCGCACAGATCCACAGGTCACTTTTCCACTACACGATTTGGTTCTATAGATTTCTAGTAGAATACTGTACACAAGAAAAGCTAAGAACACCAGTATTCATTGTAAAACGGTGCTATGCTAACTTGTATGTATGTATATCCCTTCTGCTCTTGAACTGTGCTCCTTTTATCTACCCCAAAGTCAAATGTAATAATCAATATTTTGAAGCAAAAATGTTTGCTATTATTATAACCCCCTCCCTTCTGGGTCAATTTGAAAATAAAAACAGATGCAAATATTATATGTGACAAATGTTTTCTGTAAAGACATTTGACATAAGACATTAATATGTTCTACCATCACAGGTACTTCTTTATTATAACAAGTCAACCCACTGTATCAAAACTGTAGGAACCTCAAATCCAACATCCAACTATATTTGCTCCCGACAATGAACATTGAAAAACCAAATGCATCCAGAAAAAAAAAAAAAAACTAAAGGCACATTTCTAGTGTATTTACATTGCATACAGGTTGATCATAACAAGAAATAAAATAAAGAGCATGTCACTTGTTGCTTCTCTAAACCCATACCTAACGCTAAATATATTCAGCAGTTTAACAGTTACTGTTTAACAAGTCACAGAATTGAAGACTACTTTGAAGTTGTGGCTGTTGTTAGCACTTAAATATTTTAAATGGATTATTAACTGAAGAGATTAATACATATAGATACTGTTGAAGCCTAACTACTAATAATTCTCCAATATCAATACCCACAAAGGACCAGAGCAACCCATTCAATCTAAACTTCAAAAACCATCACCAACACAAAGGTATTTACACACTTTTTTTTTCTTTTTCCCAAAGCATAAAGATATTTTTTTATGTTGACTGCATTCCAAATTCCAGATTTTCTTATGTGTCTAACAGGCTGTGTATCAGAAATAGCCACCACTGAGATCAGTACTAGTGGAGAGATAAGATAAATGCCATACTGCAAGCCCTGTGCAGGACTGTATATACTGTATGCTGTTTAAGACAGAAAGGCCAGCAATGGATTAGTGATGAACCTGCTGTTAGTAGTGTTTGGCTTTTGTAGTTTGGGAGATAATGGGAGGTAGGGAGGGCTTTACGCCGCATGTTGTCAGACAGTTTCATAGTCCAGGAAAACGTCACCAGTGCTCTGGAGTAAAGGCTGAGTGGGCGCTGTTGTGCTGCACACTGAGCTCAGCCTGCGTGACGACTCCCTCTGCTGCCCAGGAGGACCAGGAACAGAGCTTAATGTCAAGTACACCTAGAAATAATATGAAATATTAGTCCTTTATGTGTTTTAGCAATACATTTTAGCAAAAAGGCAACATGCAAAAAGACAAGACGTTTGTAAAGCTATATTGAGTTTAAGACCTTCAACAGAACTGTTGAAATAGGAAAGTAGCATATTGTGTAATTATTAAAATACCAGCCCAATACATTAAATCTGTAAAATCAGGTCAACAATGATAACCTCACAATTCAAGTGACTCACATTTCTAGTGTTTTCCGACAGCAGGAGTTCAGTACTTTCCACCAGTTTTCGGAAGGAAGGCCTTTTCAAAGGGTCGTGATTCCAGCAAGACAACATCATGTTGTAGCTGCAGGTCAATAGTAGGATTAATACATTGCTGTGCTCTTTCCTTTGTCACATGACGGTGTGCTTTTCAAAATACTTACATCTCAATGGGCGCAAATTCAGGCCTGCTCATCCTGTGGCCTTCTTGGATCATTCGATAAAATGCTGAACCCACCTGCATTCCTGGATATGGGCTGTTGCCTACAACACACATTTTGCATAATTTTTTAAGTTATTTTAGTGTCATTTAGTGAGAGAGTAAATCAGATTCATCTAATGTTGTATTCTAGTGAAGCAGCATTATTCCAATCAATATTCATTTGTATAATTTTCTCAACTAAGTGATGTGCAATTGAGAACCACAGTTAAGGCCCCAGACGGCTTAAATAGATAATGTTAGTGGCCTGTACTTAAAACAGATAAAGGCCACACTGAACAGCTGTAACTGGAAATGTTACCAAGAGAAAAGATTTCCCAGAGCAGGATGCCATAGGACCAAACGTCACTCTCAAATGTGTACACGCAGTCAAAAATACTCTCAGGGGACATCCACTTGACCGGCAGACGAGCCTGGAAACAATAGACCATATTTTTTAGTCAGGAATTGCATTAGCACTAAACAGGAAATATTTAATTTTTATGTTTGTGTCCCCTGCTATCATTCTGTCACAACCACATTTCCTCCATCCAAATTGTGGTGACTTTTACAACATAAACATTGCTATTAAGGACTGAATGAAAGATGCAGTCTGACTCACATTTCCTCTAAGCACATAGCTGGAATCAGTGGTGATGTCACGTGCCAAGCCAAAGTCACAGATCTTTGCCACTCTGCCGTGAGTCAGCAGAACATTTCTGGCTGCAATATCCCTGTGAATACACTGCACACACATCGACACAAATATAAGCAAACTAGTATTGACACAATAACCAGTTTCTGGCCGTTTACTTGAGTCCATACAGCAAACATTAAGAAAAGCAAACAATGTGTACAAATGTTAATGGGACATAGTTTCAACATATGCAATAAAAAGGCGTGTCGTGGTCTGCCATAAAATGATTTATAAGCATGCTGCAGTTCATATCTACCCTAGTCCATAAATAACAAGGCAGTATTTAAAAGCTTTACATTCTTAGAAGTGATGTACTCCATTCCTTTGGCAACTTGATAAGAAAAGCTGAGGAGATCTTCAGAGTCCAGAGTGAGTTCATCTAAGTCATCTGAACAAGGGTTACATTTAGTTAGAAAGAGGTTTACAAAGAGGTAGGGTAAAATGTCATCGGTAATAATAAAAATGATTGATGTTATACCTGACTGAGAGGCTCTATCTTTCTCTGAGGGACGCATAGGCATGTATCCAGAACCAGTCCCTTCTCTACAAGATTACACACACATACAGTATTACCACTGCAATTATACTCTTTACATATTGTGACCGATAATTATAACTTCTATTTATTTATAACTTCCTACTCACACACACCTTAAGGGCTCCATTTGTTTGAAGATGTTGCGATAGTAACCGTCACTACTTTGTGAGCTTAGGAAAGATTCTCTTTTTCTTCGAAGAAAGTTGAGAAGGTCGCCATAGCAACAGTACTCAGTGATCACCAAAATTGGGCCTGAGAGAAAAAAATAGGCACATCTTGTTCATGAGACAAAGAGGATATTTATGCTATTTTAATCGTTATTGTTACCTTGGCCAAAGAAAAAAAACAAAGCTTTGCTCAATATTTATCGGAAAACTGGTATCAATATTTCTGTTTTTGTCCATATTGTTCATTTTCATTACTAACTTCTACAGAAAAAGTAAGGTTTTCCACACATTTCTGAACATTTGTGTAGAAAGCAATCAATAATAAGGGCCAGACAGGTAGATAATATTGATCAAAGTAAATTTGGGACCAGTCCAACAGCATCACGTCCTCTGAAGTAGAGTGGTACTTACAGTCCAATATCTGATTTCTACTAAAGGATAATAATTGATGGACATAGCAGCAAACCAGCACAACAGCATCAGCCCACACGAGAATGGACTGTGTGTAAATACAAGACTAACACCATCTGTTAATGAGACTTGAGCAAACTAAGTTTCTAGTCTTACCTCCAACAGTGCAGGCTCCCAGCAGGTTAACAATGTTCATGTGGTTTCCTAGGTAACCAAGAACCTTAAGCTCCGACATCAGTGCCTCTTTCTCCGTGGAATAAGCATTGGCTGGGATGACATCACCAAGGTAAGATATTATAAGATATTAAGACAATTATGGTCAAGTAAGTACTGATATGTGTCCTTTATATGTACATTAACTTTTAAAATACTTGACTTCACAATTATATTAAATCTTAAAATGTGCTGTATGTAGTTACATGTCAGAGCAGCAGAAGGAAGTAGACCCCACACTTACGTTTGAGCATCTTCACAGCAACTGTTGTAACAGTATCAGCAGAGCACAGTCCATACGCTGTGGCTCTCACTACTTTACCAAACGCTCCAGAGCCCAGCGTCTTACCTGTTAAACACACAATATACAGCATAATAAAGATACTTTTATTGATTAATACACAGGGACCCAAACATTACAAAAACATAAAGATATACATTTATAAATGTACACATTTTTTATACCAAAGCGCAGTTTCTGCCGTGGAAACTCCCATTTGGAGTCATATGGAAGCTGGGTGGGGTCAATATAAATGTAGTTGTTGCCATGGATACTGTCAATGACTTTCCACTGCATTTGGAACTTTGGTTTCTGTTTGTAAAAAGAAATTGATAAATTATGTTAGAGATTGATTCAGAGCAAAATGCAATTCTTGTTCAATTGTTTTTGCTGTTTTTTATGTGTCTCTGTCTAGACTGAAAGTCATAGACTTAAAGGTCATACATACATACATACCATCTCAAATACTACATTTTAAGCAATTTATTGAATTAATTAACATTAACATTCGTCTTGCTGAAGGTTATCTGATCTGCAGTGTACTGTTCCCACTCTAACACAGTATATGATCAAGCAACATGTTTATAATTTTGACATCATGCTGGCATCAAAATGGAGGCATTTTACTCATTAATAAATGGACTATATTTCAAATTGATGTAAATGATTTGGCCCTTATCCAAAAAGATATTAAGCCAGATATTTATGAATAGAGCATGCAGCATATAAATATGGAGATGATTCTGATGCATTGCATAAATGTTGCTATTTGTGAAAGTATTTAATATTCAGATCAGTCTTATTTAGATAATTGTGTAAATCAAATTTATTCCATGAATATAACTAATGGAACAATAGTCACAACAGCATCATTATGAATGTGTTCTTCTTACTTGCATATACTTGTAAAGAAGCACCACCAGAATCATGCTGAGTATGATGCCAGTAGCTACCATGCCAGTTAGAACAGGAGTGAAGAGTTTATGGGGGACGACTCGTTCTGAAAACAAAAACAGTGACAGTTAGGCTAGACATGAATTGCCTTCCCCCATCTTTAAGACAGACAGCTGCAGCAGTGGTGTTTGTTTGTGCACCAAGGATTAGACAGTCTACATCACATAATCCCATCCCATGCACAGTCAGCATATGCTAATCTTATTCAATCTGTAGCCAGTAACAGCACACCTGCCTGGGGCAAACACAGGGTCAATGGGCAGGTGTAAAATCATAAATGTTGTGCATTTGTTAGTACCACTGATGGAGAACAGGGTGTAGGCCTCATCTCCCTCATTGGAGGCCACACACTCCAGGGTGTGATAGTGTGCATGTTCCTTGCTGACATTCAGTCGGCTCTCCACCTCACTTCGGCCGAAGTCAAATTCTGTCACCATGGCAACTTCAGAGGCCTCCCACTGAGAGGCGTTAGGAAGTTGTGAGCACCTGTGGAAGGGCCAGATGTCTTTTTTAATTGAATCAAATTAATGAAGTACATTTGTACAATTTTGATTTTATTTCTATTACTAACTGAATAAGACATTTCATTTTGGTTTTGTTACTATAATCACCAAACCACAAGTTAATCAAACTGTCAAGTTGCTGACATAATAACATGATGTGTTAATACAAATGCTAATGAGGGTTTAGCATTTAGTTTTAACAGTTACACCTGTTAGTTTGTTCAAAACCCAGTGTCCCATGCTCTCTGAGAGCAGTGAGACAAAACACCAGAAAATGAGTCACGTCTCTGAAAAAATGTACACAGCTCAGCAGTCTAGCACCAATTGGCTTGCTTTTATCAGTGGATACAAATTTGTAACAAGATCACAAAAAGTGTAACAGCCCACACAGTATTTTGCACATACCTAGTGTGTGGCAACTCACAGAAGTACCAGCTGATTTTGGGAACTGGATATCCAGAAGCAATGCATCGCACCTGTCCATCTACAGGTCCTTCTTGTGCAATGATGATGGGTTTGCCTTTAGAAAAACAAACATGAAGAATGTAAGTTATTAAGTCACGTAAATAGAATTAAAATATAAGTGAAGTGAATATAAGATATGTATTTACTATGACAAACACTTGTGATTTTGAATTTTTTTCACTTTGTAAATGATGTTGTGCAAAACCTACTGCTGACATAGACGTGGAATGAGTGATTGACGGTTGCATCTTCATTGTTGACTGAGAACTTATAGATCCCTCCCTCCGAGCCAAGAACCCTCACTAGCCTCAGCTCACTGTTATATCTGATGAATTAAAGATACCTCTGAGTATTGCTGCATCCACAGATAGTGTAGTGTCAGCTTACTGCCATGTTAGACATTAATCTTACCTGTATTTTTGCCGGTGCACAGTGATGACGTGTTCGGTTGTATTGAGGAGATGGTTGCCATTGAAGGACCAGGACAAAGATCTGGGAGCAGGGTAGGCATCAAACAGTACTTTGAGGCTCAGGCTCTCGCCCTCTTTAACATCAGCCTGCTCTGGACCCAGGCTTCCTAACATGCTAATGAATCCTTGCTCTAAACAACAACAGAAATATGGGAGTTTAATACATAATGCAAACAAAATCTTAACTAAGTATAACATACATACGTAGACACAGACACATACACACATGCATAAATACATACTATATGTTTGGATATGATAGGATATTTTAATTTAATCAAAACATTCTAATTCTTACCTCGAACATCTAGGTGCAGGGCCCTAGAGCTAGTGCCTCTTTCATTGTGAGCATGGCAGCGATAGGTACCAGAGTGTGACTGGTCAACAGATGGGATTGAAAGTGAAGTTGAACGTTGGTAACCGTGGGATCCAGAAAGGATATGTGAAGCATGGGATTCATCTGGATGCTGGATAAAAAAAATGTGTTAACTCTATTATATGTCTTGCATTGATCTGGTTTCATTACAGAACAATTGAAGCTGTTATTTTACGGCAGTTGGGGGGAAGTTCCATTTGAGGCTGAAGTCTGGGTTGACGTTGAAGGAGCTGCAGGTAACTTCAAACTGCTCGCCTTTTCTCAGGATGATAGTGTCTTTCTGTGATAGTGTCATCACTGGAGGCAACTCTGGCACTGGACCAAGATAAACCAACAAATCTTCATCTGAATTGTTTTTGTGATTTCTACGACGTGTACTATTTAAACAGGGATACATTGTATGTAATGTATGGTAATTCTAGTGCTCATCTTTTTTCTCTTGTTTGAGTAAATGGGTCTGAGATCTTTATTACAGTTTGCAGTTCAGCAAAGTGGTTAATGTCATTGTCATAAATAAAAGCGTTATGCTTGATGCTTACAACAATCATATGCTTTTATTGCAATAAAACATTAAAAGTGAATAGTATAATGTCACAATCATTTCAGTCTCCTTAATGGCAGAAACCTGTAATCCCCTGTGTTCACTTATGACTCTTATAATGAATGATTAATTCAGTGTAATGCCTGCAGACGTCACTTCAGTGGCTCTGTTTGGCAATGGCCACACTAATTCTATTTACTCCCAACGCAGCCTTCATGCACCGTTTGAAATCTTTGTTCAGTGCATGACTCTAGTAAAGGCTTTCAATACTGTAAATAGGGGCGCAGTGGCTCAGTGGTCGTGGTTGTCCAATAACCAGAAGGTTGTCGGCTCAATTCCCGCTCTCCCCACAGTTATTACTGTCTTTGTTTCCTTGGGCAAGACACTTAACCTTCCTTGCCTCGGGTGACACAGCACTGGTGTATGAATGTTGGGACAACAAATGGAAATGTAGCCTGAGGCTAAAATCTTACATTCATGTGGCTGTGTCTTATGCACTGTTCCAATCAATTAAAATATAAATGAAAAATGAATTAAATGAATCATTACATACTAATATCCAAATCATAATGTATCAGACAGAACTATACAATGGTTTAAATTATATTTTGAAAACAGAAAACACTGTACAAAAATGAAAGGCATAGTTTCCTCTTCTTTAGAAAGCTCAGTTGTTGTACCTCAAGGCTCTATTGTGGGACCCCTCTTGTTTAGTATTTATATTAATGACCTCCAAACCATTTGCCCTGAGGTTAACACAGGTGTTAACCTGCAGGTCTGCATTAGACGCAGTCATCTATATACAAATCAAAACCAAGAGCTGCATCTGTTCTGAAGGAAGCAGTATGGATGGACTATTCATGCCTGACATTAAATCTCACAAAAACTGCATGTTCTTTCCGATAAGAAAAAACTCTTGCCATACAGCAGACATTATTTCTAAGGGCAAAAGAGTGCAAGAGGTAGAAACTGTTAAATATTTATGTGTGGTGCTCGACAGTGCACTGTCCTTCAAAAAGCACTTTAACAAGCAATTCATGAATTCTTTGATTTTTTTCTCACTTTACTTATTGCATCACAATCTGGTCTCAGTGCAGCAGAACAGCATTACAACCTCTTTAGTTTGTACAAACAAGCAATCAAGATATTGGATAAAAATACAGTTTCTTACCATTATTGCAATATAGTTACAATTTGCTAACAATTGAAAACTTTATTTTTATGGGTAATTTTTCTTTTATAAAAAGGCGAGCCTTAGATCAACATGAGCCTCCACCAGAGGAGACTAATCTGTCATTTTAGAGCTACTTTTTTTGGCAGAACTGCTCCTCAATTCAAGTTGTAGGGAATTCGTTCAACTGTTCGAGCATGTAGCACTTTATTAGAGTTTAGATTTAATAAAGAAAATACAGATAAAAAAGTAAAAAGTAAAAAAGTACAGATATGTAGCCATTAGGACAAACTGAAACTTTGCAAACAAATGTTGATCTGATTGATTTGTGACTGATGAACTGTATTGTATTTTAGATTTTATATCCATATTTAATTTCATGAGGGCTACTTTAAACTACTTGGTTATAACTTCACTGTCACATTGCCGCTGCCAAGGGACAACAGATAAAAATGAGCTATTTCTGGTTCATGCAATATGTTGTGCATTGTCCCTTTCAAATAAACAAATAAATAAATGAACACATATTTAAGTGCAGGTACAATTATTTTAGATTGAACCTTTTTGCAGTAAGATTTTACATAAAAGCACCTACTAATGTAAACCACGTTTACGTTGACATTTGCATTATGGTCACCAGGTCATTAGCAAAATCAATTGCTGTGGTTTACTAAACCTCCTCCCTGCTTGTTTCTTTGCAGTAGTTCCCCCTTAAGCATCAATTTCATCACCGCCCAAAATGGTAAATGAAACATAGCACACATCTATTCAAAGCTATGATGCAATTACACCTTAGCAACAATAGTGTAGTATAGTACGAAGTGTTGAAACTCACTTACCAAGACGCACATCCACAGTATAATGACTGGAAACCACTTTTTCTCCAGCGAGCGTGCCTACACATATGTAACAGCCCTCAAACTCCTTTTGCGCGTTATTGATAATGATGCCTTGCTGAAGGTTGCCCCGATAACTCATACCAGAGGGCAGAGGTTGTCCATCACAAGTCTCCAAAGCCAACCGAGTGACACTGGGGTCCGTCACAAGACATGGGATAGTGCAGTTATCACCTGCACGCACCAAAATGGCATTCACCATGGTGCGCTGAAAGATATTTTCTGGGTCTGAGAAGACAAAAACAAGGCTGAGTTACAAAAATAAAATTACATGTAAAATTCACATGTGCTTTATTTGCGACATCAGACACCCACCCTTCACATAAACATAGATGGACTTGTGTTCTAGGGTGCTGTTGTTGACACAGTCATAGCGACCCATGTGATAGGCTTGAGCTGACAACACCTTGACATACACTGCTCCACCTTCCTCCACCTCTCCCTCCAGTCTGCGAGCCTTCTGCCAGCGCAACTTTGATGGTGGGGCGCCAGACATCGTGCGGTTTTCATAGCAACGTAGCTCCAGTTTTCCCCTCTTGGGAACAACCACATGAGGTCCACTGGGGGTGATGACTGGTTCACACCACACTAGTACAGGAGATAAACACAATGCATTGACCTGGTTTGGGAAAGCTAGGATTGGTAAAAAATAAATAAAAATCCACAAAACAATGACAGAAAAAGAAACAACAAAGTGGGAGACTGAGCTATCCTAATGTAATGGTTAAATAGGATGCTATGATTGGCACAGAGCCCCTGAGACAGAGCCCTAATAAACCACCATGACTCAAATGAACAATCAATAATTATGAGCTGTCAAAATGCTGAGTAATAATGCATTAAGTACCTAAATCCATTCCTTTACAAAGAGTAAACTAACCCCATGATTTTGTTTTAGGCCACCCTTTTCTCTTTCTGTTATTGCTGATTTCCACGTGATAAACAGCCCTTAAAGAAGAGGGTTTTCATGTGACTGTTATGCCTCCAGGCCTGGCAGGAGCCCCTACTCCCCCTCCCTTAAAAAAAAACATCACTGTCTATGTTTTTGCAAGCATCTGTAAGAATGTAGCCTCAGAGCTCATGCAGCCTGGTTTATAAAATATATCATGAAAAACCTGGGGCTAATAAACACAAAAGTATCTTGAGGGTTGTTGTATGTTAGTGTGCACTTGGGTGTGTTTTAAAAAATATGTCCTTCTTTGTTCTTGCTGCCAAGTGCTGGGATATACAATACTCTAATTTCTGGCAAAATGAATAATTAATCATTTTAACACACACACAAACACACCTGTTGCATTCCGGGGTGGCCTCCCAGGTACATCGACAGTTATGCAAATGAGATCCTGATATTACCTGTTTATGCCTCCTGCCTACAGTAGCCTACACGTTAAATGTGGCGTTAGGAAGGTTAGCAATAACTACTGTCAGTGAAATCATTTTTAAATGAAAGTCCAAGAGGTAGGCTATCTGCTTTTAAACCTTTAAAACGTGCGTGCTAAAGTGCAGCAAAAACACACAGGTTTCCTCGAGAGTAGCCAACTGCTTTTAACGGCTGGAAGTGCAACACTAATTTACTGCTTATCGAGAAGACTGTGGGGTTTTAAATGACTTCTCTGTAGTAACGAGGACACATTGTGTGACACATTAACCCCAATAACATCGCCATTAACTTAATATCTGTGAAGAGGAGGCTCAAAACATGCGTATATAAACATGTTCCAGAAAGTTCGCAGCACAGGTTAAGAAAGTCATTTCCATACGATAGCCTAGGCTACTTACCTGTCTGCGTTAGAAAAAGAAGTTGTGAGACAAAAATAAGTAAAAAGCGACCCATCATTAGGCGTTGTATTGTGCTCCATCAAAAACAGCAATGACCATGATGTGTTTCTAGAAAAGAGTAGCTAGTGCACCAGACCCTCCCTAACCAGCATCAGAGCCAGAGCAGGTCCCTCATCTACGAGCAGGATGAGCGCACAAACAAAACGATCCTAGATGCTGTGACCCCCCTTCGGTGGATTGCACTTTTGCTTAAAGCCACAGCGCCTCTCTCGCTATGCTTGGCTCACTGCCTCTCCTTTTCTGTCCCGCATTGGCTGGACACTGGCCAAGGTGATGAGTCGGTTATTACAGTAAAAAAAAAAGAGACGAAATCCAAAATATACTGGAAACAAAAAAGCTGGCAGATGTACAGTGTCAAAGCAACACTGCACTTTACTTGAAGTTAGGTTTAAAGGAGGATGCTATAACTATGATGCAGCAGTATTACCATTTGACACTTTGTGCACAGCCAGTGTACCCTGCTGTGATGGTGAAAGCCCTGTCTTTGCAGGAGTTTCTTTACATTGGCTCATTCTGTTTGTGGTGCACTTCACAGTCTCACATTTCCTCGCTTTAGTCATCAGCCTTTAATTGGTATAGCTCACACTTTTCACAGATTTAATCTATTTTACATCCTAGTTTGGAGTCAATGAATGATACAGTTCTTGTATCTTAATGGGCAGTCTTGGGTTTTATTTAAAATGTTGTACTTGTTAGCTCTACTGTCTTTATTTCCTGTTGTTCCGCAGAAGTATCTGAGAGCACAGTGGGGCTGTTGTGTTTATTTTACACACATGATCTGTATCCAAGCTGTATGGCCCTATGGCTGTTTATACTTTTCCCAGCATATGATTGTGGGTTGAAGCTTCCCAAAGTGAAACGGCAGAAGTTGAATTGATTTTTTGCTCTTTTGCTAATGTTTTTCTAACATAATGTACTGGAAAAGTGTTAGTAGAAATAGTTTGATCTGTTGAGTAAACAGAGGGAATGCTCTACTCAACATCTCGCTCACAAAGCTGTCCTAAGGGTCAGTCTGTCACTGCAACAATCACATTCAAACGGATTTTGTCTAACAGACAGTCCTTCAGGGGAAGTTACAGAAAATGGACAATAGATTTAATAGTAGTTAACAATATTTTTTTCACTATCACATTCAATAATTAAGAAAATAAACTCACAAACCATCTGCACTCCTGCCTTCAAATAAAGTGCATTCAAACAAAGGAAGCCGGCACCTCAAAGTGTGAACGTATACATTACACCTGTTCAGCAGCTTTTGTGTCCAGCTGCCCATATGCCCTCTGAAGATGTTTGTGTGCTAAACATGATCATCCATATGTCCCGGGTCCAGCGTGTTTGCATGACATTTGAGCACTTTATATGCTGTCTCTTATTCCATTATTTATCGCTGAGGTGAGTGTCTATAGCAGATATCTGGGCTGAGTCACTATGACTTGGTGAGTGTGTTTTAGTGTACGAACCCACAGCATGACTCACTCAGTGCTTTTAGACAAATGAGGACAACGGCCTTGCGGAGGGCAACAGAGGTTTTATACAAGAAAAATGGCCACTCAGAATGGATTACGTAATGAAACACATTTCTTCCTCGCTCGTCATTGGCTGTGGGTCTCTCTTAGCTCTATTTTGTTTTCTTTCACCTTCCCCTGTCTCTGTTCTTTCTTTTCTTCTTCTAGGTGATGCACACACCCTCTAACTAAATCATCTACAAATGGATCTTCACACCCTCTCCAGCATTGGGACGTCTAAGCACACCACTGTAGTTGGCATAAAGCCACAGAGATACAAACAGAAAAAACACACACACACATTTGAAACTTAGAGCATACCTCATCATTTTAGCTCTTAGGGATTGGTCAAACGATCAGGATAATCTTTTTTTCCAGTGCAATCCAACACTCCACTCAGCTGCTGACTGGGCATTATAAACCAGATATCTGCTTCAATTTGTCTGTTCTCTGCTTTAATACAGTCGGCATTGTGTTTTTAAACCACTGTGTGGTCAGTATGTGTCCGTCCGTGGTTTAATTGTGGTGTTTCATATCACAAAATAAGACCCATGCAACAAAGCAAAACAATCACAAACTATTTCATTTCTGTCTCAGTTATTTATAACAGATGGATCTTTGTTATGCAAAACAAAGCAGAGGAAACAGGCATGCTGTTATGTATAGCAAAACACATTGTTATGACCATATGTTTGATCCAAAGAGATGATGTGGAATGAAAATGTGCCAGGACAAATATCTGAGTAAGCTAACATGAGCGTGTGTAATTACTGATAGCCCAATGATCACCCTCTGTCAGGATAAACCTGATTAGCATCGACTAGGCCCAAAGCCAACCTAATCCACTGTAAGAAGAGAGAGAGAGGACCAGGGAGAGAAAAAAAAAAGACAAATAGATTCTGGAGAAAGAGAAATGCAGAGCAAAGAAACAAGATGCCATATTGAGATGCAGGGGAAAAAAGAGCACCACAGCCAGAGGGCAAAAAAAGAACACAATAAACATGCAGTGGAACTGACCTGCTTCCTATTCTGTGTCCTTACTCACCCTTATTTATCCTCATATGCATTCAAAATTATTTTTAGCACATTTGTTTTTAATATGACTGGCCTATTTACGTTGTTGCAATAATCTATCCTCTGCCAATGCAAGAAATTAACCAATAAAAATATAAAGAATCTGGTGAATGCAGACCCCAACTGTATTTAACAATAATATTTTATAATTAGGTAATATTTAATAGTGGTTATAAATCTAAATGTCAAAAACTGAATGCATAATGTATGATTGAATAAAGTATTTAAGTACAAGTATATTGTACATATAAAAATAAATCTGACCTTTTATGAACATTACAACAACATTAACAACAAACTGATTTGGAAAAGGAGTTAGATCAGTTCTAAAAAATTAACACAGGGAAGGAACACCAGAGCATCACATGCAGCAAATGAGCAGTAAATGTGTTAAGAAAGACAGATGAGACTGAAAAAGATGGGTTGGGAGAGGTAAAAAATGAAATTTCAATTATCAGTTTAACAGAGAGCTGCAGGATCCTGGGGGTGAGTGTGTACTGCGAGCACACTGAAGAAGCACGTATGATGTGATAGAAGACCTACTTGAGGAATTAGCTCAGCCGGTCTCTTATGGTAGAAAGAAAATCAATGTACTTATCTTCCATAATATAATATCACCTTGGTTGTGTGTGTGTTCATGAGTGTGAGCCCATATCTATATTTTATTTATTTTTTTAGTTTTCTTACAGTCTTTCTCATTAAAAGTAAAAGTATTGCTTTTGCCCTTGCTTTCCATCTTTGTGTAAAATGACAATGACTCAACAGAAGTGACAGCAGCTGCAGGAGAGCAAGTGAGGGAATCCACAGATTTCCTCGTTGTTTACTGACAAGGCTAAAGTGGACCACTTAACTGGTCAAATGCCATAAATGCATTAACAGTCCTATTTGTATTGGTGGCTAACTTTACATGCACCAAGAACCACAACAGCAGTCTGGAGAGTCAGTTAAGTGATAATGAGCCTGCAGCGGCTAGCTTTTATTATCTTAGGAATGGTCTGAAACTGAAATGCCAAAGCCTTTCCCTATCTCATCTTATTTATCCACAACATTTTTTTTTGGTTCTTTATGAAATGAAGCCTTTCCTTTGTTGAGTCTATATTTAAAAGCTCTCAATGTGTTTATTTTTTGTACATGTAAGTTACTGGTATTTTATTCTCTTATAACAGAATATCCTGGTTTGTGCATGTGCCTTCAAAACATCTTAAAAGGCAGGTATTTAGATTATGTGTCCTATTTGGAATAACACTATTCTCTCAGTTGAGGTCGGACATTGAGTATATGGCAGGAACATGGCATCACAAAAGTTGGACAAATCTTTATTGGGGCATTATTATCATTTCAAATCAAACTCAGCCACAATTTGCTGCAATTCAGATGGCTTGGGAGCAGGATCTTAATATATCTTTGTCCAACTTTCAGTGAAGCCCAATCTGGCACTCCACTTTGAGCTCGTCCAAATGTGAGATATTTAGGATCATACAATAAAGTTTTGTGTAGAGCATAGACGTAGGCGAACCCGTCATGTTTTCTAAACTGGACAATAATGTGTCTTTATTTTTGTGTAAAGCAAATAGGAAAAGATTAGGGCATAGTGTTATTCTTTAAAGCTATAGTATTTTGCACTTTTTGCCTATTCTCTCACAAAACAAAAATGTTGTTTGTTTCATACATAGCCTATAGAGTAGCCTATTGTGGAGGTGGATCTTTCTGTGAACCAACTGTCCATCTAAAAACGGTTGGTCAAGGTTAAAGATTTTCCTAAAAATTCTGCATAACATTTTTAAATTATAATATGTCTGTGCATAAACTCTAAATACCAAGCTATTGTACGTCAGTATTTACGTTTAACAGATTAATACTGTTCAACTGTTGTACTTGATGTAGCCACTTGAGGACGCTGTGGTCTGCACCAAGCACCGACACCTCAGCCGCAGCGTGACGCCTCAATCTCTTCCGAGTTCAACACTGACTCGCAGAGGTTGGCTATTAATCTATAAAGGCAATAATTATTTATAACGCCTTAACTCCTCAGATAGCAGAGCGTGTAAGTGAATTGTCTCCTAATACGTTCACATTTAATTGGGCCTCACATTTAAACGCACGCCGCTGTTTAGCTGGTAACAAAAAATGTCTGCGGAGGAAGCGGACAAAACTGGCACCACGGACGCGAGCGCTGGGGATGAAGAGGAGGAATGGCTATACGGAGGTAACCCTAAGCAAAAAAAACACTTTACTGTTTGAGGTGCACTATTATTACTAAACGGTGCGAATGTTTAGAACCGTTCTGCTGAAAAAGGAATCTATATATATATATACAGTACTAAGCGATTTCTGTACAAGGACTAGCTATAATGCTAAGTGAGCTAAGCTAATGCCGCCTGATTGGTTTGCTAATACGGCCTTTTGCATCAACACAGTTGGCTAATCATCTCCACACGTTTTCTCCTTCCAGATGAGTCCGAAAGCAAAGATGAGGACGAAGAGGCCAAATTGAACGCCGCAGTCAGGTTGTTTAATCATAAACAATAAACCGTGTTTTGTGTCCTGGAGCAGGTTTTTAACTTTACAGTTTGTACATAGTGGTCCTGCTGATGCCTCAACAGAAGATGGCGTTGAACATGTTACAGGCAATGGAGTAGCTTCTGAGGTAAGGGCATTTGACTGCACTCCTTAATTGTTGTGCTTAATGTCTGTGTGATATCTTTCCCTTTGAACGGGTAGACTGTCAGTCCTACCTCTATTGTTCGGTTTTCAGCCCACTGGGGAAGCTGCAGGTGAGGATGAGGACAGTGACAGCGATAGTGATGATGATGACGATGATGTCCGTGTCACCATTGGAGACATTAAAACTGGAGCACCACAATATACGTATGTTTATGTGTAATCTTCGTGGACAACTTTCTAAACGTGTCTGTTTGGCTAATAATACTGATTTCTTCCAGACCTTATGGAGCCCCACCTGTCAATCTCAACATAAAAACCACAGGCTCCAGGCCATATGGACAAGGTAACACAAATGACTATTTTATTTGCTGCACACCTTTTTTTAAGATGATGTGATTGTAAATATGAAATGTATTTGATGTTTGCAGTGGCCTCAAAGCTAAAAGGAGTCGACCTGGATGCTCCTGGGAACATTAATGGGGTCCCAGTGTTGGAGGTGGACGTAGAATCATTTGAGGAAAAACCCTGGAGGAAACCAGGTTTGAAATCCTAGATCTCTTACTAAACTAATAATCTGCATATTACTAAAGGTGGACTGTGCTCTGATTTGTGGCCAAAATGAAGGTCTCCACAAAACTAAACTTCAAAATAATATCACCCATGTCTTTGTAGGAGCGGATCTGTCAGACTATTTTAACTATGGCTTCAATGAAGACACGTGGAAGGCTTATTGTGAGAAACAGAAGAGGCTTCGCATGGGTCTAGAGGTTTCCACTGTTGGCTCAGTGACGAGTAAAATCACTGTAAGAGCTAATAATATTTCTAATTATTCAATTTTCCCGCAAATCCTTATTAAATATTTTACAAAACAATTAAATTGAATTAATCTTTAATGCTATGTTTACTTTTTTTTAGGTACAGCAAGGCCGGACAGGTAATGATAAAGATGTTTCTAGTTTACCAGTTCACACATCCAAGCCAGATTTCACATCTCCAGTTAGCATCTACAAATCTGCTGGCAGCCAGGTGCCCAGGTACCATTTTTAATTTATTTATTTTTTACCATAAACATGTTGTTCTGATGGAAATCAACTAAATATATGTAAATGTAGCACCATATCTAGTTTATCTACTTTTGTGTTCACTGTTGTAATGGAAACCGCAAAACAAAGTAATTTAGTGTTGTTAGAGTTTTGGATGTTACAATTACACAAACTGTCATCTCATGGGCAAATCTTGATTGTTTGCATTGGGCCCAATGTTGCTTTTATCTCTCTTATTGCTGCCCTTTGCTTCAAAATGTTAGGATCTCCCCCCCTCAGTGGACTACCCATCAGGACATGTCCTATTATATGTAAGTGGGCATGACCTTGTCCATATTTGGTGAAATGGGGGATGTGTGAATGTTAAAAAGGGGTCTGGGGATAAATGTGTGCACAGATACTTCCTATGACCAAAAAAATAAATTTCTCTTTTGATTTTTGTTAGTGTGCATGTAATTACATTTACTATTAAGAATCTGTCCTTGAACAAAATGTAGTTTATAGCACACAACCATTTTACTCATGCACATCAGTGAAAGAAAATTAATATCACCATTGTAGTTTATAGAATGTTAAATTACTCACTAGGGAAAAAAACTGCCACATGTTTTGGGTTTCGTCTCTATGGAAATATTTTACATTTATGTTGATGCATACAGTGCAGCACTGTAAATATAAATATAAGACGTATAATATCATGAGTTAAGTGTTTTTTTTTGTTTGTTTTTTTTACTAGAAAAACCAGCGGGACCATTGATGTGATTGGTGGGGGGACAGCCACAATAAGCAGGGTAGAGGGAAGACGCAGACATAATCTAGATGGCAACAATATCCAGGTTCAAACTGTAAATGACAAGACCTATTTATACTTTTGTTGATGTATCAATTTTATTTTTATAATTTTATTTTTACATGATAACCCTTCCTTCCTGTTGCCCCATTGATCTTTTAGGTAATCTCCGAACACTCCACATCAGAGACTGAGCCCACTCCTGCAAAGCTACCACCTACCTTCTTTCCCCCAGGACCACTTCCTCCAAACATACCCCCACCTCCTTTCCTCCCTCCACCCCCCAACGTCAGCACTGCGCCGCCACTCATCCCCCCTCCCAGTAAGTTCTTTATTACTGCTTGTTTTTTGTTTTCATACGTTTCAGTTCTGTTGTTGTCTGTCTGTTCGGGTGATTATTTCACTCTAATTTTTTTAAAGGATTGCCTATTACTGTCCCTCCACCTGGCTTTCCACCCCCACCAAGTGGACCACCCCCTTCTATTATGCCCCCCATGGATAGGTAACTCTTACATAATATTCTATGTATTTCTTTTTAACTCAAATTTACCTAAAGTCTGAACCATGACATACTCACAGGGTGCAGTTGAATGCAAAACGTTCCTGTAACTTTTCAGTAATACAGTAAACATGTGATCATATGCTTTTAGCTTTTAACTTTGAACTGAAGCCTGTCTGCGCCATCTTTAAGTTAATATTTAGATATAAATACAAGCTTTCTGTAATGTACAGCTTTCTTCTCTTGCTCTAGTGGCCACCCTGGAGGTTATGATGGACGCCCCGTCCCTCCCTACCCATTCCCACAAGGTTGGTAACGTGTTTGACAAATTAAATCTGATACAGCCTTGAATGTAATGTTCTCATTTGTATTTATCATAAAATGCAAAATACCAAAAAAAATAAATAAATAAAAAGTCATGTGAAAGAAACTGCTATAACTAAGAATTGTTCTTTTTACATTATTAGGTGCATATCCTCCTCCTATGGTTGGAGGAGTACCACCACCATGGCCTCCCATGATGGACAGCTCTAAGCCCTGGGACTACTATTCTCGTAGAGAGGAAAAGAGAGACAAAGACAGAGAAAGGCCCAGAGAGAGAACACATGAGCGGGAGAGAGAGCGAGAACACAGCCCTTCAGGACTTAGCTACACCAGGTAAGAAAAATACTGTACACTCAACTTGTAAAACACGTACAAACCAATTCCTCAAAAAGTTGGGGCACTGTGTAAAATGTAAAAAAAATAGAATGCATTAATCAGCAAATCCCATAAAATCTTATTTTATTCACAATAGAAGTGACATATGCAACATATCAGGGGTTGAAACAGAGACATTTCACCGTTTTATAGTAGTAGCTGTATTAAATGTAACATTGTCATTCTTTTTGATATAGTGATGAGGAGCGCTACCGTTACCGTGATTACCAAGAGCGTGCTTATGGAGACCGGCATCGCGAAAGGGCAAGCAGAGAGAAAGAGGAAAGGCACAGAGAAAGACGACACAGAGAGAAAGAAGAGGGACGTCACAAGTCCTCCCGCAGGTACTTAACCACAAACACTTTCTATTTTTAATGTAACTTGAATGTCTCATATATTCAATCCTGCGTATTGTGTACTTTCTTCATTGCTTGACTTTGCCTATGACATTGTGCTAACTCTTATTTCTCATTTTTGTCCCATCTCCCATTTGTCTTTTTTTAATCTATTGATCTGTCTTAATATATCACTCTTCCTCTCCTCCAATTCCTCCCCTCTTTGCCCTTTTCTTCCCTCTTCTTCTCTCATTAGCAGCAGTAGCAGGAGGCGGCATGACAGTGAGGAGGGCGATGGCCACCGAAGGCACAAACACAAGAAGAGCAAGAGAAGCAAAGAGGGCAAGGAAGCCGGCGAGGAGATTAGTGCAGACCAAGAAAACCAGGAGGCTATGGAGTGATCATCTCTGCTTTCTTTTTTATTTTCTATCCTTCTATATCCCAGACATAAAACGGCAAAAGGCTGGAAAGCTTTGGCCAACAAAACCCGGAAGTAACCGATGATCAATGCGTCCCCTCACTCCCCCTAACATTAATCTCAATTTGGCTCTATCCTGGTGTCATTTGTCTTCAGTCATTTAAAAAAAAAAAAAGACCATAGGATGCAGAAAACGTTTGATTGTTCATTTGTCTAAATCATCTGTTGACATCAGTCGGTGTATTAATCTGCTTCACTCCTCAGCCTCTCTGAACAACCAGTGCTCTAATTTTGAGTATGATCTTAATAATGCTCTTTTTGTTGTTTCTTTGTGGTCTTTTTGTTCTTGTCCCATAAAATACAATAATACTAGAATGCTGTCAGTTTGTTGAATTCAATTAAAACACACTTTTGATAGGAATTTTTGTGTTTTGTTTTTCTGCAACTTGTCACATCACAATTGTATTATTCCATTTAAATGAGATAATTACTTCATTGATACCTAATGTGTGTTAGTTGAATAAGTGACACTTTAAAGGGTCTGTTTCGTGTCAAGAAACTAAAAAACTAATTTGAGGCTATTTATATTGATTTTCATGCACAGTATTTTGAGGTGAAAAGTACATTGTGCTGTTTAATTGTCTTTTTCATCAAGTGTTAACAGAAGAACCAATATTGCTGTTAAAGCTAATTATTTTATCACCACATTTATTCACAAAACAATTCTAGGTTTTTAATATTTCTTTTTATTGAAATATTTTGCTCACAGTGATTTGACCCTGGACCTGAAATAGCACTATCCCGTAGTTAAGCTTTACATAATGTGACAGGATCAACAATATATATATATATATATATAACAAATATCTGCACAGCCTTTTTCTACCTACACAACATTTCCTGACTCTGCGCCACAATCCACCCAGGTCTTGACTCAATTGTAACTGCTCTAAGGTGTCCTGAAAGGTGCCAATAAATATTATCATAGGATGTTTTTGTTAATTCCCCCTTGTACACTTGATAGTAGGCCAAGTCAAACTGGTCAAAGTCTTCACTTGAGTTTACTCCTATTGTTGACATTGTTGCAATACATGCCAGTAAATGTCTGGGACATAGATAAAAGGAGAAAAAGGACAGGACATGAACAGAAGAAGCTGATGAACGGCTTTTGCAAAATGAAGTGGGTTGCTCTTGTGCTGCTGAGTGTCTTTTCAGTGGGACAGTCTGATCCTGTGGACAACTGTGAAATCCTGCTGAAACCAATAACTGTCAGCCATGCTGAGGTAAGTATACCAGTGATACGTAACAAATTTAATTCAATTGCAGCTAGCAATTTGGTGGACTTTAAAAAAAAAAAAAAATTAATAAAAAAAGTTTCAGGGTGAACCTTTAGACAGAACAAGTCACTATTGCAGGTAAATGCTCTCTATTTAAAGGTACATTTCTAACCGGCATGCTTTTTTTTTTCCCTCTGTACTGTGTGGTTCAGATGCTGGGAAAGTGGCTGTATGTTGGTGGGACCTCTGACATCCCAGGAAGTCGATCCTTTATCCATTTGCTGACAAGTTCCTGGATAGAATGCCGTCCAACATCTCAAAGCAATGTCCTGGAGCTCATCCAAACTGAGAGATTGTAAAAAAAAAAAGCAGACATTTGAGATTAAAAAACAAAAGAATCAAAATTATTATCATCTTTAGTCACCACAGTCAAATGACACTAAAAATCTAAATTTCTTCTGCAGGTTTGGGAAATGTTCCACCTTAAAGTATAATGTGACATTTGAAAACAGCACTCTTTTAATTGGTAAGGCCATAAGTCTGACACTTATTTAACATATATTTCATGACTTTTGATGCTTATCTTTGCGTGATAATTTTTCAATGTGTGTTTTATACAGAACAACCATTTTACCTAAAGGAAGTGTATCTGCCTGCTGAATGCGCCAACTGTTTGACTGTGTACGAAACAGTTATCTCTGGAAATGACACTTTCACAAGTCTTCTCCTTTTTAGTAAGGACTTATGTTATCAAACCAGAATACAGATCATTCATGATTATACATAGTGTTTTACAGCATGTTTTTGATTTTCTCAGGCAAAAATAGCACTGTCCCAGCACCTGCTCTAGAAATGTTCAAGAAACAAGCCGAATGTCTGAAAATGCCCTCACCGATAATGGTCAACCCAAACATTGGTGAGTCAGTCTAAAGTAGTATTAATACTTTGATTATTATTCATTGTATGTGTGTTTTCTGTGTGTCTACAAGAAATGTGCCCGGAAGACCCAGCCCCATTGGAGGGACTTAACGTCATTAATTCCTATTTGAAGGCCAAGCTAGAACATCGTGTTATAAGACTGCTTGACACCATTTTTGATCTCTTTGTGAACTAAATTGTTCACAAGGTCTATCTGTAGTCCCTTAGTACCCTGAACCACCTTTTATAACAAAAATTTTTTTTCGTTATTTCTTTTTGTTTTAATGTAAAATACTTAATTAACAATTACCCATACTTAATTAACAATTACCTTAAGGCAGTAATAAAGGGCCCAAGTGCAGGATTTTCTAAAGGGTCCTAAAGTTATGGAGAGACCTAACTCCATATATGAACTGCATATATCAAAATAAACTGTATATATAGCAAAATGACATACAAAATATGAGGGTCAACAGTAGAACAGTAACTGCGCCTGCAGTGATTGTTTTATGGGACTGTCAGGCAGGGGCGTCGGACTGGGGGGATAAAGGGTACCGAGTACCCAGGGCCCGAGGCGGAGGGGGGGCCCTTCTAAACATACATATACATTGGTATCACTATGGTATTTGGTACGGGGGGCCAGCAAGATGGTTTGTACCCAGGGCCCAAAACTTGGTGCTACGCCGCTGCTGTCAGGCTCCAGTGCTACAGTATCCATCCATCCATCTTCTACCGCTTATCCGGGCCGGGTCGCGGGGGCAGCAGTCTAAGCAGAGATGCCCAGACTTCCCACTCCCCAGACACTTCCTCCAGCTCTTCCGGGGGGATACTGAGGTGTTCCCAGGCCAACCAAGAGACACAGTCCGTCCAGCATGTCCTAGGTCTTCCCCGGGGTCTCCTCCCGGTGGGACATGCCCGGAACACCTCCCTAGGGAGGCGTCCAAGAGGCATCCGAAACAGATGCCCGAGCCACCGTAGCTGGCTCCTCTCGATGTGGAGGAGCAGCGGCTCTACTTTGAGCTCCTCCCGAGTGACCAAGCTCCTCACCTTATCTCTAAGGGAGCGCCCCGCCACCCTGCGGAGAAAGCTCATTTCGGCCGCTTGTATCCGGGATCTTGTTCTTTCGGTCATGACCCAAAGCTCATGACGTAGATTGACCGGTAAATTGAGAGCTTTGCCTTACAGCTCAGGTCCTTCTTCACCACGACAGACCGGTACAAGGACCGCATCACTGCAGAAGCTGCACCGATCCGTCTGTCAATCTCACGCTCCCTCCTTCCCTCACTCGTGAACAAGACCCCAAGATACTTGAACTCCTCCACTTTAGGCAGGAGCTCTCCACCAACCTAAAGGAGACAAGCCACCCTTTTCCGACTGAGAACCATGGTCTCAGACTTGGAGGTGCTGATCCTCATCCCAGCCGCTTCACACTTGGCTGCAAACCGTCCCAGTGCACACTGAAGGTCCGGGCTTGATGGAGCCAACAGGACAACATCATCTGCAAAAAGCAAAGACGAGATCCTGTGGTCCCCAAACCAGACTCCTTCCGGCCCCTGGCTGCGCCTAGAAATCCTGTCCATAAAGATAATGAACAGGACCGGTGACAAAGGGCAGCCCAGCCGGAGTCCAACATGCACTGGGAACAGGTCTGACTTACTGCTGGCAATGCGAACCAAGCTCCTGCTCCGGTTGTACAGGGACCGGACAGCCCTTAGCAAAGGGCCCCAGACCCTATACTCCCAGAGCACCCCCCACAGGGCGCCACGAGGGACACAGTCGAATGCCTTCTCCAAATCCACAAAACACATGTGGACTGGTTGTGCAAACTCCCAAACTGGAGAGGGTATAGAGCTGATCCAGTGTTCCACGACCGGGACGAAAACCGCATTGCTCCTCCTGAATTTGAGGTTCAACTATCGGCCGCATTCTCCTCTCCAGTACCCTGGCATAGACTTTCCCGGGGAGGCTGAGGCGTGGTCCCTCTGTAGTTGGAACACACCCTCCGGTCCCCTTTCTAAAAAATAGGGACCACCACCCCGGTCTGCCAGTCCACAGGTACTGTCCCCAACAGCCACGTAATGTTGCAGAGGCGTGTCAGGCAAGACAGCCCCACAACATCCAGAGACTTGAGGTACTCTACCCCCGGTGCCTTGCCACCGAGGAGCTTCCCAACTACCTCAGTGACTTCGGCTTGGGCGATGGACGAGTCCACCTCCGAGCCTTCGGCCTCTGCTTCCTCAGTGAAAGACGTGTCGGTGGGGTTGAGGAGATCCTCGAAGTATTCCTTCCACCGTCCAACATTGTCCCCAGTGGAAGTCAACAGATTCCCACCTCCACTGTAAACAGTGTTGGCAGGGTACTGCTTCCCCCTCATGAGGCGCCGTACGGTTTGCCAGAATTTCTTCGAGGTCGACCGATAGTCCTTCTCCATAGCCTCACTGAACTCCTCCCAGACCCGCGTTTTAGCCTCCACAACCACCTGGGCTGCAGTCCGCTTGGCCTGCCGGTACCTATCAGCTGCCTCAGGAGTCCCACGGGCCAACCAGGCTCGGTAGGTCTCCTTCTTCAGCTTGACGGCAGCCCTTACTTCCGGTGTCCACCACCAGGTTCGGGGGTTGCCGCCACGACAGGCACTGGAGACTTTACGGCCACAGCTTCGAGTGGCCGCATTGACAATGGAGGTGGAGAACATGGTCCACTCGGACTCAATGTTTCTAACCTCACTTGGGATCTGGTCGAAGCTCTGCCTGAGGTGGGAGTTGAAGATCTTTCTGACAGGAGGCTCGGCCAAATGTTCCCAACAGACCCTCACAGTACGTCTGGGTCTGTCGAGGCCTCCGCCTTCGACTGCCACCCAATCCACTTTGCACCAGCCCCTTACGGCTCCTCCCGCAAGTGTTGGGCCCGCGGGAGGTCGGCCCCATGTTGCTCCTTCGGGCTGAGTCCCGTGGGGAAAGACCCGGCCACCAGGCGCTCGCATACGTGCCCCAACCCCGGTCCTGGCTCCAGGGTGGGGCCCTGGTTGCACCATACCGGGCAACATCATGGTCCTTGATAATCCACTATCCATAAAGGGTTTTTAACCGCTCTTTGTCTGGCCCGTCACCTAGGACCTGTTTTCTTTGGGAGACCCTACCTGGGGCATATAGCCCCTGACGACATAGCTCCTAGGATCATTCGGGCACTCAAACCCCTCCACCACGATAAGGTTGCTACAGTAGAATATAGGTATTTGTTAATTTGTTATATGTCACGTATTAGGGAAAATAGACAAAAGAAACCATATTTTAAGTTTGCATTACTGCTATACAGTATACTTGGTTTTACTCTGTAATAAGGTGTCAGTTGTATTGATAAATAAAATGCAAATATCAGAGAAAGATGTCTGCTTCATGAAGTGATACCTCTGCCCTACTCCTTTCATTATGAATATATACTGTATGTGTAAAGGCCTTGCTGAATACTATAATTACACCAACATATATGATAATAGCTACTGCCACAGAACCATAGACATGACTCCCTCGAGGGCCGCGCCACCTCCAGGGCCCTAGTGCATCTGTCCTGGCAGCACTGCCTGATGCTATGGCTCTGCAACCCAGTCACATTTCTTTGAATAATACTGGCTTCAGAGATTTATAGACAACACTCACATTATTTCAGAATCTAGAAAGGTTATTCTTTTTATGTCAAATCATCCCTGGTCTGCCAGTCCAGAGGTACTGTCCCCAAACGCCACGTGATGTTGCAGAGGCGTGTCAGCCAAGACAGCCCCACAACATCCAGAGACTTGAGGTACTCAGCGCAGATTTCATCCACCCCCGGTGCCTTGAGGAGCTGTCATAGTGCATCATATTGTGTCATATCCATGTGTGTGTTTTGTCAATGTCTAAAATACAGCCTCTACTATTTCAAACTAAAGCACCCTCCTTATAACCTGTGCTGTCTCACACTGTGACAATTAATTTATAATATGATGACCAGTACAAAGCTAAATACAGGATAATATATTAGCATATATAATATTTTTGTTTTACGAACTAACACAGAATAAATATCTCCTGTTGTGTAAGTGTTTTAGTAAAATAGATGAATCAATAATGATGAATGTCTGTAAATAATCACAGTTACAGCTGTGTAATACCTCTTTGTGTACTGTTGTCCTTAAAATTCTGGTCAATATTTGTTCAACCACAAGGTCATTGCCCACAGAGAGCCAACATCTCATGGATATAAAACATTGTTCAGTTCATAGAAGAGCTTCAGGGTAAAAAAATGAAGACTGTTGCTGTGTTGGTGTTCCTCAGTTTTGTTTCACTGGGACAGTCTGCTCCTGACTGTGAAACTCTACTTAAACCAATAAGTCTCAACCATGAGGGGGTTTGTATATCACTTCCTTTTTTTACAAATTAAATACATGTGAAGTGTGTTAAACTGTTTATTTTTCATCATTCACTGCATGTGCTCCAGTTAGTGAGCAAGTATTTGTACATTGGTGGGACCTCTGGCCTCCCAGGGAGTCGATCCTTGACCCATGCGATGACAGGAGTCTGGGTATAATCCTCTCTGACGTCCCAAAGCAATGTCTTCGAGCTTATCCAGGCTCAAAGAATGTAAATGCAAACTCATACAGTATACCACACACATTTATGATGATTATCTCTGTCTGTTGTGACACAGTAAGAGGCTTTCACAAAATTAAAATGACACATATTTATTGAAATTTAACTTCACTTGTTCTTTCAGGTTTGGCAAATGTTACAACCTGAAGTTTAATATGACAGTTGAAAATGGGGCTCTTGTAATCAGTAAATAAAGAGATTGTGCAATGCTCTCAGTTGCATGTTCTGTATTTGTGTCATGCCTTGTCATGTGTTTCAAACAGGAAATTATTTTTACGTGAAAGACGACTTTCTGATGGCTGACTGCCCCGAGTGTGTGACCCTTTATGAAACAGCTGTCTTTGGAGAGGAAACTTTTAAAACTCTTCTGCTTTTCAGTTAGAAATACTTGATTAGTAACAATAATAACTGGTTGCTTTTGAAAGAGAACTCACAGGGACTTGCTTTTTTCAGGTAAAAGTAAGACTGTGCCTTCTTCAGCTGTGGACATGTTAAAAAAACAAGCTGAATGTCTGAAGATGCCATCAGTTATCATGATGAACCAAGATTATGGTGGGAACTGAACATGTTTTTTAATTTTTTTTTATCTAAACATACACTAAATATACAACTTTCATCTGCATATATTCAGAAATGTGCCCAGATGACCCTGCCCCATTAGATGGCATTGAAGGTTTTAAATACTATTTGGAAGCCAAGACAGGATTGTATTTGCAAGAATTGCCATTTTTAATCTCTTTGTGAATTGATTCAGCATCTGTAATGATTTATTGAGTTATTGTACACCAACATATGAATAAATAAATCATATACATATATAAACCACTGGAACTCAATGGCAATAAAAGTGAAGTCCTCATCATCTCCAAATACCAGCCCCTCAGTATATTGATTGGCAGCTGTTTTGTTCCCATCTCTCCACAAATCAAATGTAATGGGAAATATTGAACAGTACTCGTTAATTTTCCACATCAATATAATCTGCGCAGCCTTTTTCTACCTACACAACATTTCCCGACTTCGTCCAACAATCCACCCAGGTCTTCGTCAATTCCCTCGCCACTATTTGACTCAATTATTGTAAACCACAAAAAGTTCTCCAAGACTCATTACCCACACCAGATCCACAGAACACATCACTCTGGTCCTTTATCAACTCCCTCATACCTCACAGATCTGGTTCATCACTTTTAACTGTTTTTGTTCTGCTCTAAGGTGTCCTTGGGTGTCCTGAAAGGTGCCAATAAATATTATCATAGAATGTTTTTGTTAATTCACCCTTGCACACTTGATAGTAGGCCAAGTGTTATTTAAACTGGTCAAAGTCTTCACTTGAGTTTACTCATATTGTTGACATTGTTGCAAAACATGCCAGTAAATGTCTGGGACATAGATAAAAGGAGAAAAAGGACAGGACATGAAAAGAAGAAGCTGATGAACGGCTTTTGCAAAATGAAGTGGGTTGCTCTTGTGCTGCTGAGTGTCTTTTCAGTGGGACAGTCTGATCCTGTGGACAACTGTGAAAGCCTGCTGACACCAATAACTGTCAGCCATGCTGAGGTAAGTATACAAGTGATACGTAACAAATTTAATTCGATTGCAGCTAGCAATTTTGTGGACTTGTGTATATATATATATATATATATATATATATATATATATATATATATATATATATATATATATATATATATATATATATAATTAAAAATATATATTAAAAAAAGTTTCAGGGTGAACCTTTAGACAGAACAAGTCACTATTGCAGGTAAATGCTCTCTATTTAAAGGTACATTTCTAACCGGCATGCTTTTTTTTTTTTTTTGTCTTTTTTGTGTTTTCCAGCCCGGAAAGTGGCTGTATGTTGGTGGGACCTCTGACTTCCCAGGAAAACGATCCTTTATCCATTTGTCAAGAGTCTGGATAGAATCCCGTCCAACATCTCAAAGCAATGTCCTGGAGATCATCCGATCCGAGAGAATGTAAATGAAGCAGCATTAAAAACAAAAGATTATTAACAAACAAAATTATTAACATCTTTAGTCACCACAGTCAAATGACACTAAAAATTCTAATTTTCTTCTGCAGGGTTGGGAAATGTTCCACCTTAAAGTTTAATATGACAGTTGAAAACAGCACCTATTTAATTGGTAAGGCCATAAGTCTGACACTTATTTAACATATATTTCATGACTTTTGATGCTTATCTTTGCGTGATAATTTGTCAATGTGTGTTTTATACAGAACAACCATTTTACCTAAAGGGAGTGTATCTGCCTGCTTTATGCTCCGATTGTTTTACTCAGTACGAAACAATTATCTCTGGAAATGACACTTTCACAAGTCTTGACCTTTATAGTAAGGACTTACGTTATCAAACCAGAATACAGATCATTCATGATTATACATAGTGTTTTACAGCATGTTTTTGGTTTTCTCAGGCAAAACTGGCACTGTCCCAGCACCTGCTCTGGAAATGTTAAAGAAACAAGCCGAATGTCTGAAGAAGCCCTCACCGATAATGATCAACACAAACATTGGTGAGTCAGTCTAAAGTAGTATTAGGAGTATTAATACTTTGATTATTATTCATTGTGTGTGTGTTTTCTGTGTGTCTACCAGAAATGTGCCCGGAAGACCCAGCCCCATTGGATGGACTTACCGCCATTAATTCCTTTTTGATGGCCAAGCAAGAACATCATGTTATAAGACAGCTTGACACCATTTTTGATCTCTTTGTGAACTAAATTTTTCACTAGGTCTATATTTAGTCCCAAAATGACAATATATATATACAAAATATGAGGGTCAATTGTGAAGAACAGTTACTGCGCCTGCAGTGATAGTTTCATGGGACTGTCAGGCTCCAATGCTACAGTAGAATATAGGTATTTGTTAATGTGTTAAAAGTCACGTATTAGGGAAAATAGACAAAAGAAACCATATTTTAAGTTTGGATTACTGCTGAGATACAGTATACCTGGTTTTACTCTGTCTCTTGTCAGTTGTAATGATAAATAAAATGCAAATATCAGAGAGAGATGTCTGCTTCATTGAGTAATATGTATCAATGCTGTATCACACTGTGACAGTTAATTTATAATATGATGACCAGTACAAAGCTAAATACAGGATAATATATTAGCATATATTATATTTTTGTTTTACAGACTAACAGAATAAATATCTCCTGTTGTGTAAGTGTTTTAGTAAAATAGATAAATCAATAATGATGAATGTCTGTAAGTAATCACAGTTACAGCTGTGTAATACCTCTTTGTGTACTGTTGTCCTTAAAATTCTGGTCAATATTTGTTCAACCACAAGGTCATTGCCCACAGAGAGCCAACATCTCATGGATATAAAACATTGTTCAGTTCATAGAAGAGCTCCAGGGTAAAAAAATGAAGACTGTTGCTGTGTTGGTGTTCCTCAGTTTTGTTTCACTGGGACAGTCTGCTCCTGACTGTGAAACTCTACTTAAACCAATAAGTCTCAACCATGAGGGGGTTTGTATATCACTTCCTTTTTTTTTTTTTACAAATTAAATACATGTTAAGTGTGTTAAACTGTTTATTTTTCATCATTCACTGCATGTGCTCCAGTTAGTGGGCAAGTATTTGTACATTGGTGGGACCTCTGGCCTCCCAGGGAGTCGATCCTTGACCCATGCGATGACAGGAGTCTGGGTAGAATCCTCTCCGACGTCCCAAAGCAATGTCTTCGAGCTTATCCAGGCTCAAAGAATGTAAATGTAAACTCATACAGTATACCACACACATTTATGATGATTATCTGTGTCTGTTGTGACACAGTAAGAGGATTTTACAAAATTAAAATGTCACATATTTATTGAAATTTTACTTCACTTGTTCTTTCAGGTTTGGCAAATGTTACAACCTGAAGTTTAATATGACATTTGAAAATAGGGCTCTTGTAATCAGTAAATAAAGAGATTGTGCAATGCTCTCAGTTTCATGTTCTGTATTTGTGTCATGCCTTGTCATGTGTTTCAAACAGGAAATTCTTTTTACGTGAAAGACGACTTTCTGATGACTGACTGCCCTGAGTGTGTGACCCTTTATGAAACAGTGGTTTTTGGAGAGGAAACTTTTAAAAGTCTTCTGAAAGTTAAAGGCCTGGTGTCTGCAGATTGGTCTCCTACCCCAGGTGTTGTGGCCCCTAGTAGTGTATGAGGTTCCAATCTCAATAGTGAAGAAGATAGAAAGAGGAGTCATAGCCTCCCTAAAGAAGTGGCTCGGAGTTCCACGGTGCCTTACCACCATAGGCCTTTATGGAGATGGTGTCCTCAAGCTGCCCCTCACCAGTCTAACAGAGGAATTCAAGTGTGCAAAAACCAGGCTCCAGATGACACTGAATGAATCTCGAGACCCAGTGGTGAGCAACAACGCACCAACCTTGGCAACCGGGCGCAAATGGAAGCCAGGAAAGGCAGTCCAGGAGGCAATAGCAGCCCTTAGACATGCTGACATTATAGGTCATGTTCAGCAAGGAAGAGGAGGCCTTGGGCTAACTAGTCGTGCTGTTTGGAGTAAGGCCACTGCACCAGAGCGGCGGATGATGGTAGTGCAGGAAGTACGCCATCAGGAGGAGGCTGCAAGGTGGGCCAAACAGGGACAGTGGACTCGATGGGACAGTGTGGAAAATAGGAAGATCAGCTGGAAGGATCTGTGGGCCATGGAAGCGAAGCGGTTGAGCTTTTCCATCAGAGCAACATATGACGTTCTTCCAACACCAGATAATCTTCACCAATGGTATGGTGAAGAACCTGAATGTGCCCTCTGTTCCATGCCAGCTAACCTCAGGCACATTCTCAAAGCGTGTAAAACAAGCCTCACCCAAGGTCGCTACACTTGGCGTCACAACAAAGTCCTAAAAAACCTTGCGTCTGCCCTGGAGGACAAGCGAGCTGCCACCAACTCCCTACCACCCCCAGCAGCATCACACCCCTTACGGATGACTTTTGTCCGCGAAGGGGCAAAACCACAGAAGAGCAGCTCTACACCGTCAGAGCGAGACCAGCTGCGCTTGGCCCGCGATTGGAAAATGCTAACTCACATTGGTCGGCAACTTGTGTTTCCTCCGGAGATCGCAACCACCACCCTAAGACCTGACATGGTGCTCTGGTCCCATTCGCTAAAGAAGGTCTTCATTATTGAGCTCACAGTACCCTGGGAGGACTCGGTAGATGAGGCTTATGAGCGAAAACATCTGCGCTATGCCGATCTAGCTGCCGAAGCACGGCATCATGGCTGGAACACAGAAGTCCGACCAGTGGAGGTGGGCTGCAGAGGTTTTGTGGCAACATCTACGACCAGACTGCTTAGAGACCTGGGAATTAAGGGCCAGAGCCAG
Organism: Perccottus glenii; assembly: GCA_024416835.2. Classification (NCBI taxonomy): domain Eukaryota; kingdom Metazoa; phylum Chordata; class Actinopteri; order Gobiiformes; family Odontobutidae; genus Perccottus; species Perccottus glenii. The sequence continues at coordinate 18,561,018 of CM044549.2, forward strand.
CTCGCAATCAGAGCCGTATCGGAGGCGGCAGAAGGCAGCAGTCAGTGGCTCTGGATGAAGAGGAAAGACCCCAGCTGGGCCCCGAAGTGAGAGGGTCAGGAGGTATGCGGTCAAGAATGCTTGACTCAGGGAGGAGTGCCATTCATAGTCCCATGGGATGTTGGCTATCAACAACAAGGCAACTCCTATGACTAATTGGGTATGGGACGCAAGCGTACGATTGATCACCCTGTCGCTGGCCGCCTGTGGGGAGGGTGTATAGTGTGAAAGGCCAAGACACCCTAGGAACAAAAGGTACACTACTGATGATGCACTCCCCAAATTTCATCAGGCTCTCTGTTCATGAACTCTTGGAAATGCTTGCACAAAGGATAGTAACATCTTATCCTGTGTTTTTTAATCTGCTTTTCAGTTAGAAATACTTGATTAGTAACAATAATAACTGTGGAAAATTTGCAACATGGGCTGATAAACCATTAAATTCATGGTAGCTTTTGAAAGAGAACTCACAGGGACTTGCTTTTTTCAGGTAAAAGTAAGACTGTGCCTTCTTCAGCTGTGGACATGTTAAAAAAAACAAGCTGAATGTCTGAAGATGCCATCAGTTATCATGATGAACCAAGATTATGGTGGGAACTGAACATGTTTTTATTTTTATTTTTTTAAATCTAAAAATACATTAAATATAAATATATCTTTCATCTGCATATATTCAGAAATGTGCCCAGATGACCCTGCCCCATTAGATGGCATTGAAGGTTTTAAATACTATTTGGAAGCCAAGACAGGACATGTATTTGCAAGAATTCTGGATGCCATTTTTGATCTCTTTGTGAATTGATTCAGCATCTGTAATGAGTTATTGTACACCAACATATGATCTTTTCAAGTTGTGCCCACTTCCTTTCCTCCCTCCACCCCCCAACGTCAGCACTGCGCCGCCACTCATCCCTCCTCCCAGTAAGTTCTTTATTACTGCTTGTTTTTTTGTTTTTCATATGGTTCAGTTATTCTGTTGTCTGTCTGTTCGGGTGAAAGAGGGCAAGGAAGCCGGCGAGGAGATTAGTGCAGACCAAGAAAACCAGGAGGCTTTGGAGTGATCTTTCTTTTTTTATTTTCTATCCTTCTCTATTCCAGACGTAAATCAAAGTAGCACTGGCCAACAAAACCAGGAAGTAACCGATGATCAATGCGTCCACTCACTCCCCCTAACATTAATCTCCATTGGGCTCTATCCTGGTGACATTTGTCTTCAGTCATTAAAAAAAAAAGAAAGACCGTAGGATGCAGAAAACGTTTAATTGTTCATTTGTCTAAATCATCTGTTGACATCAGTCGTGTATTAATCTGCTTCACTCCTCAGGCTCTCTGAACAACCAGTGCTCTAATTTTGAGTATGATCTTAATAATGCTCTTTTTGTTGTTTCTTTTTGGTCTTTTTGTTCTTGTCCCTGTCAGGATTCCTACCTGGTGTTGTAGTTGGTCTGTTTTGTTATTGTATCAGATTTCATGTTTCTCTAATGTATCTGAGTTTGTTTATTATGGTATTTGATTTCTTGATTTTATTGTGAAGTGTCTCATCCCTATCTGTGTCTGATTGACTTCCTGCCTTGTGTTTTTTCCCTCCTGTGTGATTGCATGCTCCGCCCTGATGTGGTTCATCTGTCCCTCGTTGTGTGTCTTGTGTGTTTTCCCCTGTTCAGTGCCAGGTCGTCTTCACCCCTACTGTGAGTCTGTTCTGGGGTTTCTTGTGTTTAGTCTGTGGAGTTCTGGTTTACTCTGTGTGTTCTATGGATTATTTATTCCTTGTGTTTCCTCGCCTGATGTTTTTCTTGTACCACCTTTATTGTATTTTCGTATGCTCGGACCCTCGCCTTGTTTCTACCTTGTTTTCTGGATTTTGATTTGTATTTTTTGCCGGCTCAATAAACCTTTTTTACCCTTCTACCTGTGTTTGGGGTTTTGGAGTCTTCCACGTTCTGGGCAGTGTGGCCAGGACAGTCCCATAAAATACAATAATACTAGAATGCTGTCAGTTTGTTGAATTCAATTAAAACACACTTTTGATAGGAATTTTTGTGTTTTGTTTTTCTGCAACTTGTCACATCACAATTATATTATTCCATTTAAATGAGATAATTACTTCTTGGATACCTAATGTGTGTTAGTTAAATAAGTGACACTTTAAAGGGTCTGTCTCGTGTCAAGAAACTAAAAAAAACAATTTGAGGCTATTTATATTGATGTTTGTCATTAACAGTATTTTGAAGTGAAAAGTACATTGTGCTGCTTAATTGTCTTTTTCATCAAGTGTTTTAACAGAAGAACCAATACTGCTTTTAAGACTAACTATTTTATCACATTTATTCACAAAACAATTGTAGGTTTTAAATGTTTTAATTTTTTTGTGGTATTGAAATATTTTGGCAAGGTTTGCTCACAGTGATATGACCCTGGACCTGAAATAACACTACCTCGTAGTTAAGCTTTACATAATGTGACAGGATCCTTCTTGGTAACATTTTAATTTTCAGTGTTAAACTGATGACACCTAGCTCTATATTTCCACATGTTCTATCGCATTATCTACGGGCCATCAACACTTGGATTTCATGTACCACTGGCACTCAATGGCAATAAAAGTGAAGTCCTCATCAGCTCAAAATCATCTCCAAATATCAGCCCCTCAGTATATTGATTGACAGCTGTGTAGCGTATATGCTATAATATATGATGATAATAAGAAATATTAATTTATTAATTTGGGTAAATTATTAATTAATATTTTTATCATCAAAATTGTCCCGTAAAGGGGCACCAAAAATAATACTGTAGCGTATATAGTGTAATATACAAGAGTATGTTTGTATAAACATATAGAAGATTAATTTTAATAATTTCAATAATTAATTTTGATATTAATATTAATTCATTAAAATTAATTTCTAATTAAAAGGGGGCACCACCCTGGTTTTAACAGGTCCAGAGAAACTGTTTAGCCTAGTCTCATTAATCTTAAAGGAAGAGAATTCTATTGTTTTCGAACATTTCTTAATTATAAACAGAGAAACATTAATGTCTTTTATGGGGTTTTATTAAAAATCACACAGATCTAACACAGGTATAAGGATAACTTAACATTGGAACAGGGAAAGGATAAACACAAAAACACAGGAACGAACGAAGGGTTAAATACAGAGGTAAACATTTGCTTTCACAGGGTTTGTGAAACCAGAGGAATGTTAGACATAATCTAACTGATGGCATTTAACCAAAGGGCCTTTAACGGAGGAGGGAGTGGCGATTTTGGGCAGAGGACATTTTACCGACGCCAAGGCTGTTGTGTCACGTGCGGACTTACTGAGGTCAGCGGGGCTGGCTCGGTCCGGTGGGTCGCTATCAGCGGTCCGGGAGTCCGGAATGTTGGAGCGTTCTGGGCGCTTCCTGAGCGTTCTACACGAAGATGCCGTCGCGTGACGTCTCCTCCAGAGGGTTTGCAGCCGGGATGTAGAAAGGGATGTCCGGTTGTTGCTCAGAGCGCCTGGACCTCCGTGTACCGTTAAAAGTCTTGGACAGGTCATTGCAGTGTCAATGAAAGAGTTCTCAGCTGTTTGCTGGTTAAAACATGCTTCTGTGCGCGCTCCTTTGGGAAGGGAGCGGGCGCTTTTAGCAGGCACAGTCTTAGAACAAAGAGTTTACTCGCGCTAACACGAGGCTCAAAAGCTTAGCCGTGGTGGCATTAGCGGTCCTGAGTGGACCGTAGACGCAGAGGTCAAGAGGCGAAGAAGCAGAAGAGAGCAGTTTTGGCTCGCAGCCAGTTTTATCAACTTCGAGCCGGGGGCGCTCTTCCGGCGGAAGAGGAAGTTGGCGGAAGAGGAAGTTGCTTGGGAAAATCTAAACTAAAGTTTTAACTAAAGTTTTAAAACATTCCTTTTGTTTCAACCCATTCTCATAACACATAACCAACATTTATATCTGTAGGATTATACAAAGAAAAGTCGAGTATTAAGAATATGCAGATTATTGTTGAAACATTAATTACATTTCATTTAAAACAAAACGGAAACCATAAACCATAAAGGGAGTTATTTGGTCACAACTCCGTGTCCTGGAAAAGAACAGCATAAACATCACAATATCAAAAATACATTTTCCTGTAATGTAAGAATTACGAAATTGTCTTTTGATGATTGGATAGAGTCATTTGTTCATTTGACCACCAGGGGCGGTCTTTGATCGTTCTTGGACGTTAGGATCAAAAGCATTCCAATTGTCAATTAGAATGAGATGGAGCGCTCTCTGGTAAAGAGCACAGTTCTTGAATCCAGCTGAAACAACAATTTTATCTTCAGTTTTATGGTTAAAAAGACATGGCACCAGGGGGGGGTGGCACGGGTCCTGGGCCACCTTTGATCCTAGTGCCCTGTGAACCCAGGTTCCACTGCTTGTAAAAGCAAGAGCAAAGTCATTAATAGCATTTCTTGTCCATAAAGCACTTTGGCCAGGCTTTTATCTGAAAGAAAACAGTGTTAAGTTTGAGGCTTTCAGATACAGGCTTGTCTCTGAAGGCCTCTGGCAGGGCAGTTTAAGGCAGGACAGTTAATCCGTGGGGATTCCACTGGTGGTTCTGCTACAGCTGTTTTGTTCCCATCTCTCCACAAATCAAATGTTGGGGAAATATTGAACAGTACTCGTTAATTTTCCACATCAATATAATCTGCCTTTTTCTACCTACACAACATTTCCCGACTTCGCCCAACAATCCACCCAGGACTTCGTCAATTCCCTCGCCACTATTTGACTCAATTATTGTAAACCACAAAAAGTTCTCCAAGACTCATTACCCACACCAGATCCACAGAACACATCAGTCTGGTCCTTTATCAACTCCCTCATACCTCACAGATCTGATTCATCACTTTTAACTGTTTTTGTTCTGCTCTAAGGTGTCCTTGGGTGTCCTGAAAGACGCCAATAAATATTATCATAGAATGTTTTTGTTAATTCCCCCTTGCACACTTGATAGTAGGCCAAGTGTTATTTAAACTGGTCAAAGTCTTCACTTGAGTTTACTCCTATTGTTGACATTGTTGCAATACATGCCAGTAAATGTCTGGGACATAGATAAAAGGAGAAAAAGGACAGGACATGAACAGAAGAAGCTGATGAACGGCTTTTGCAAAATGAAGTGGGTTGCTCTTGTGCTGCTGAGTGTCTTTTCAGTGGGACAGTCTGCTCCTGTGGACAACTGTGAAATCCTGCTGAAACCAATAACTGTCAGCCATGCTGAGGTAAGTATACAAGTGATACGTAACAAATTTAATTTGATTGCAGCTAGCAATTTTGTGGACTTGTATATAAAAAATAAAAATAAAAAAAGTTTCAGGGTGAACCTTTAGACAGAACAAGTCACTATTGCAGGTAAATGCTCTCTATTTAAAGGTACATTTCTAACCAGCATGCTTTTATTTTTTTGTCTTTTTTGTGTTTTCCAGCCCGGAAAGTGGCTGTATGTTGGTGGAACCTCTAACATCCCAGGAAGTCGATCCTTTATCCATTTGCAAAGAGTCTGGATAGAATCCCGTCTAACATCTCAAAGCAATGTCCTGGAGATCATCCGATCCGAGAGAATGTAAATGAAGCAGACATTTGAGATTAAAAAACAAAAGAATCACCAATCATCACTTTAGTCACCACAGTCAAATGACACTAAAAATCTAAATTTCTTCTGCAGGGTTGGGAAATGTTCCACCTTAAAGTATAATGTGACATTTGAAAACAGCACTGTTTTAATTGGTAAGGCCATAAGTCTGACACTTATTTAACATATATTTCATGACTTTTGATGCTTAGCTTTGCGTGATAATTTGTCAATGTGTGTTTTATACAGAACAACCATTTTACCTAAAGGGAGTGTATCTGCCTGCTTTATGCTCCGATTGTTTTACTTTGTACGAAACAATTATCTCTGGGAATGACACTTTCACAAGTCTTCACCTTTTTAGTAAGGACTTATGTTATCAAACCAGAATACAGATCATTCATGATTATACATAGTGTTTTACAGCATGTTTTTGGTTTTCTCAGGCAGAACTGGCACTGTCCCAGCACCTGCTCTAGAAATGTTCAAGAAACAAGCTGAATGTCTGAAGAAGCCCTCACCGATAATGATCAACACAAACATTGGTGAGTCAGTCTAAAGTAGAGCATTAATACTTTGATTATTATTCATTGTATGTGTGTTTTCTGTGTGTCTACCAGAAATGTGCCCGGAAGACCCAGCCCCATTGGATGGACTTACCGCCATTAATTCCTATTTGAAGGCCAAGCGAGAACATCATGTTATAAGAGAGCTTGACAAGATTATTGATCTCTTGGTGAACAAAATTTTTCACAAGGTCTATATTTAGTCCCAAAATGACATACAAAATATATATACAATATATGAGAGTCAATTGTGAAGAACAGTAACTGCGCCTGCAGTGATAGTTTCATGGGACTGTAAGGCTCCAGTGCTACAGTAGAATATAGGTATTTGTTAATGTGTTAAAAGTCACGTATTAAGGAAAATAGACAAAAGAAACCATTGTTGCCATTCTGCCCTGCTTGTGGTTCAGTGAGTGAAAAATAAGGGCGTATGTGTGATGTAGTGAGCCAGGATGAGTATTAAGAGTGTAAGCGGAAGTAGAGGGAGGGAATGTATTTTTCCGCTAAAAGCTGTACGGTGCCAGTTAAGTGTGACACAGGTGTATGCTCCAGGAAGCGTTAGGAAGTAGCGTGCAGTTACGCCGTGAAAGTGTACTGTTTTGGACTGTAAGGAATAAAGCCCGAGTTCATTGTGAGAAGTAACCGTCGTCTGACTGTTTTTGTGCTTCGGCTCTGTTAACCCGGACCACTAGACGCAAGTTACCTGCCGCAAGCCAAGTTATTGTATTTGAACCAGCTCGCTCCCAACTACGGTTCGGTGCGTGGAAGCTGAAGAGGTAACACCATATTTTAAGTTTGCATTACTGCTGAGATACAGTATACCTGGTTTTACTCTGTCTCTTGTCAGTTGTAATGATAAATAAAATGCAAATATCAGAGAGAGATGTCTACTTCATTGAGTGATACCTCTGCCCTACTCCTTTCATTATGAATATATACAGGTCTCATTTACTGCCAGCAATGGGAGCAGACAGCCCTTAGCAAAGGGTCCCAGACCCCATACTCCCAGAGCACCCCCCACAGGATGCCACGGGGGACAGTCAGAAATCCAAAAAACACATGTGGACTGGTTGGGCAAACCCCAATAAACGTGAGGCTCCGATGCTTGAGCTGTCTGCATCTGAGGATGTGGACGTGCTCAGCATTGAGGCGGGTGACATGAAGGCTCACTCGTCACCTCACGTGCCCGCTTATGAGGAGCTCATTGAAGTTGTGACTCGTGCGGTGGCCAGGTTAAACATTAGCTGGCCATCAGAGCGGCAGGAAGCGACAGTAGCTAAAAATACACTATATGAGCGCTTCCTGCAGCGCAGAGCACAACCTAAGCATCGGGGTTGTGTAAATCATGGAATAGGCCACACTTCTCCCGCCTCTCGCATGAGATTGGGACTGCTGAGGCTTTTTCCCAATCATCATCAGAGAGCTCTGTGGCCCTTCCTCCCCGTGCAGGAGCCGCAAAGCGGCTTTTCCTGCACGAGGAGAGGGTCCGATGTTTGAGCTGTCTGCATCTGAGGATGTGGACGTGCTCAGCATTGCGGCGGGTGACGTGGTAGGATGCCGCAGGTGGAGGAGGCAGTTACCTCTCTCCCGGTGCGGCCCACCAAGCCGTGTAGAGTTACATCGACCATGGTGGGCGGGGCGTATATGGCAGCAGGTCGGGCTGGGGAATGGCTGCATACCATGGCAGTATATTGCAGGCATAGGAGGCCGACCTGTTAAAGGACTTGGATGAAGACACATCTGTGGATGACAGATTCACAGATGGGGCTAGTCCTAAAATTAACCAGCCCCAGCGTACCGGCAGGTACAGAAGGAGTGCGTCAACTCCAGAGCCCCTCCCCAGGGAGCGCGGCAACAGAGGCGGCGTTTTCGCTCGAAGCCCACTCAGCAGGAAGGGGACCTGAGGGTCGTCCTTCAGGCTAGGAAGGCAGTGGGGAAGAGGTCCTAGCTTTGGTAGGACCTCTGAGGGCTGTCCCCTCCGGGGAGAGGCGGCTGAGGCCGTTTTCTCTGCGGAGCCCCTTGGACACATCGGTTTCCAGCTTACGCGAGCTACCTCGTCCACCCCGAGGGGTCTCGGGCAGACAGTGATGGCGTATGCACACCAAAAATTGTACACTCTCTGCCGGGCAACCGGTTCAGGGGGTCTAGAACGGTCTTCAAAAGATACCCAAGGTCAGCCTCGAGAGGCTGATTCCCGTGGCAGATTTTTTCCGGGCGTGGCAACGCATGTCGAATGCGTCGCCATTGGTCCTGCGCACTGTAGAAAAGGGGTAAAGACTGCAGTTTGGCCACAGCCCACCAAGATTAAGTGGGGTGGTCCGGACTTCTGGATCGGGCTCGGGTTATGGAACAGGAAGTACACTCCCTGCTGGTAAAGGAGGCCATAGAACGGGTTCCTCCGCCAGAAAGGGAGGCGGGGTTCTACAGCCGGTACTTTATTGTTCCCAAAAAGGACGGAGGTCTGCGTCCAATTTTAGGTCTAAGGTTTTGAACCGGTCTCTGAGGAGGTTCAGGTTCAAGTTACTAACAATACCTATTATCGTGAATCAAATTCGATCCGAGGACTGGTTTGTCACGATAGATCTGAAGGACGCATACTTCCACATTCCTATATGTCCTTCTCACAGGAAGTTCCTGAGGTTCACTTTCGGGGGCGAAGCGTTCAAATATCGGGCTCTTCCATTCGGCCTTGCGCTCTCCCCTCGCACATTCACCAAGTGCATGGATGCGGTTCTGGCTCCACTGTGACTCCAGGGCATCCGTGTACTGAATTATATCGACGACTGGCTCATTTTGGGCCCAGTCTCGAGAGAGGGCAGTTTGACATCGAGATGTCGTCCTTGGCCATATTCAGAGCTTGGGGTTGAGACTCAACGCGAAGAAGAGCGTGTTGACGCCCTCCCAGAGAACCACATTCCTGGGAGTAGTATGGGACTCGACGACGATGCGGGCACATATGTTCCCCGCACGCAACGAGTCCATACAGGCGATGGTCTCCAGCATTAAACTAGGCCGCAACATCAACGTAAGACAGTCTCAGAGACTCCTGAGGCCCATGGCAGCTGCGGCCAAGGTAATACCTTTTGGCCTGCTGTACATGAGACCCCTGCAGTGGTGGCTGAAAGCCAAGGGGTTTTCCCCGAGGGGAAATCCATTCCGGAGGATCAGGGTTACGCGCAGGTGCTGTCGTTCCCTATCAATGTGGAAGAAACCTTGGTTTCTGTCCCAAGGGCCAATGTGGGGAGCATCATGTCACCGGAAATCCGTTTCGACAGATGCCTCCCTCACTGGTTGGGGCGCGGTCATGGACGGCCGCTTTTCCCAGGGTCTGTGGCAGGACCATCATCGCTCCAGGCATATAAATTGCCTGGAGATGTTGGCTGTGTTCAGGGTTCTGAGGAGCTTCCTGGCGGATCTCAGGGGTTATCACGTTCTGGTGCGCTCCGAAAATATGTCGGTGGTAGCGTACATGAACCGTCAGGGGGGTCTGAGGTCTCGCCCTCTGTGCAGATTGGCGCATCAGATCCTCCTATGGTCCCAAGGGAAGTTATCGTCTATCAGAATTATATTTACTGCTTGTTTTTTGTTTTCATATGTTTCAGTTGTTCTGTTTTTGTCTGTCTGTTCGGGTGATTATTTCACTCTAATTTTAAGGATTGCCTATTACTGTCCCTCCACCTGGATTTCCACCCCCACCAAGTGGACCACCCATTTCTATAATGTCTCCTATGGATAGGTAACTCTTACATAATATTCCATGTTTTTTACTGTTATTTCCTTTTGTTGTAATGTAAAGTACTTAATTAACAATTACCCAGTGGCTTAATGCAGTAATAAAGGGCCCAAGTGCAGGATTTTCTAAAGGGTCCTAAAGTTATGGAGACCTAACTCCATTTATGAACTGCATATATTAAAATAAACACTCATCCCCCCTCCCAGTTAGTTCTTTATTACTGCTTGTTTTTTGTTTTTCATATGGTTCAGTTATTCTGTTGTTGTATGTCTGTTCAGGTGAAAGAGGGCAAGGAAGCCGGCGAGGAGATTAGTGCAGACCAAGAAAACCAGGAGGCTTTGGCTTTCTTTTTTTATTTTCTATCCTTCTCTATTCCAGACGTAAATCAAAGTAGCACTGGCCAACAAAACCAGGAAGTAACCGATGATCAATGCGTCCACTCACTCCCCCTAACATTAATCTCCATGGGGCTCTATCCTGGTGACATTTGTCTTCAGTCATTAAAAAAAAAAAAGAAAGACCATAGGATAAAGAAAACGTTTGATTGTTCATTTGTCTAAATCATCTGTTGACATCAGTCGTGTATTAATCTGCTTCACTCCTCAGGCTCTCTGAACAACCAGTGCTCTAATTTTGAGTATGATCTTAATAATGCTCTTTTGTTCTTTCTTTTGGTCTTTTGTTCTTGTCCCTGTCAGGATTCCTACCTGGTGTTGTAGTTAGTCTGTTTTGTTATTGTATCTGATTACATGTTTCTCTAATGTATCTGAGTTTGTTTATTATGGTATTTGATTTCCTGATTTTATTGTGAAGTGTCTCACTCCTGTCTGTGTCTGATTGACTTCCTGCCTTGTGTTTTTTCCCTCCTGTGTGATTGCATGCTCCGCCCTGATGTGTTTCACCTGTCCCTGGTTGTGTGTCTTTATAACCTGTGTGTTTTCCCCTGTTCAGTGCCAGGTCATCTGCACCCCTACTGTGAGTCTGTTGTTCTGGGTTTTCTTGTGTTCAGTCTGTGGAGTTCTGGGGCCTGTTTCAGAAAGGAGGTTAAGTGAAAACTCTGAGTATGTTAACCCTGAAATGAGGGAAACTCTGGGTTTTTCGTTTCAGAATGGGAGGTAAATCAACCCCAAGAAAGCAGAGTAAGTCAAGCCCGTTTCTGAAAGAGAGGTAACTTATACTCAGAGTCAGTTACCATGGTAACTTACTCTGTGAACCTAACCTGGTCGGGAGCAGGTTTTCTTCAGTAAACCCAGAGTTTATTTCGGTGTCCTCCCCCTTTTTAAAGAGGAAGTGGTATTTAAACACCTCATTCATTCTTTCGATACATTCATTCATTGCGCATTTCAGTCACGCAGAGCGGATCAAATTAAAGTGAATGAAATGGCATGTCCTTTATGGACGATCCTGTGGATGAAGAGGCTGCATTAATCCGTAGGGAGTTACATTTACGTCGGAGAGGATTTTGAGGCCCAGAGTGGATTTTTGTCATATCCATATTCATTTTTATTTGAGCGGTACCGTTTTTCTTACAGTCAATAAGATACATCCATAATCTCATCCATCCTTACATCAGAAATATCAGCCATCGCGCGTGCTCTTACATCCGAGCAGATGCTTTATGCGTTGCATTACGTTTCTTTGCAAATGGTAGTTTTCTGTATAACATCGGGATGCAGAACATATTAGTAAGGCTACTGTTTGCAGAGTTGTAAGGAAAGTGTGCCTCGCTCTTAAGCGCTTTTTGAGAATTTTTGTGTTGTTTCCTGGGCACAAACCTGTCAGAGCCATCAAAGAGGAGTTTCACAGGATTGCAGGTCAGTGATGTATAAATCGGTTTAAATGAGCTAACCTGATAAATGATTAAGAGCATCTTGCTGCAACCCTGGAAGTAAACTAATAATTAGAATTCCTTTTAGGATTTCCGAATGTGGTTGGATGCATTGATGGCACACACATTCCCATCATTGCACCTTCCGAAAATGAAGCTGACTATGTCAACAGGAGGTCCATCCACAGTATTAATGTGCAGGTACACTGACAGCCTACTATTTCTAATGGTGAAAGACTACATCACAATACTATAACATGTCTCATTCTTTGCACTGTCAAGATCATATGTGATGCTGCACATCTCATTACAAATGTGGAGGCCAAGTGGCCCGGTTCTGTTCATGACTCACGAATGTATCGTGAGTCAACCCTGAGCAACAGACTGGAAAGGTATTTCAATGTATGCACTACACACTTACAGGGGAACTTCTATGCAGCTCTAAAGCAATGTGCACTTTCTTACAGAAGAGATTGATGGCTTTCTGCTGGGAGATAGGGGTTACCCATGCCAACCAAAACTAGTTACCCCTTACCCAGAACCTGAACCAGGCCCCCAGCGCCGCTCAATGTGGCACACTGCAGGACGAGCCCGGGTGGAGATGACCATAGGCCTGTTGAAAGCACGTTTCCAGTGTCTACGTCACCTCAGGGTAACCCCTGAAAGGGCCTGCGACATTATTGTGGCATGTGTTGTTCTCCATAATATTGCAATAATTAGAGGGGAGCAACACCCTGCCCTACAAATACAAGACCCAGAGGAAGACCCCATCAACCCGGCAGATTTCCAGAATGGAAGGGCAGTCCGGGATATGATATGCCGCAATGTCTTCTCAGATTAATACACATTATATCCACCACCACCACAACCAACCACAAAATAAAATAAAATGAATAAACACAAAATCACAGCAATTTATATGGTGTTCTTTATTTCCTACACATTCAAAAAAAGAAAAGAAATTTATTTTAAATATATTTCCAATACTTCTTAGAATTCACCTGTGACCATGCACTCACCTCTAGCTTTACTTTCAGAATCTCGATTTCTAGATCTGCCTTTTGGATCTGGCGGTCCAAGTAAACAAGTTCTTTGCTGTTTCTTTCTATTTTTTTTATAAGAAGAAGTCTATATAACTCCTTAACTGGCAGCTGAAAATACAGTACATTACAGTTACATCATGTAGTTCTAAAATTCTACAGAATTAAACTGTCGATTTACTGAAAATCACTGAACTGTGTTCATCTGTGCACCAGAAGTTGATGGACCGCCCTCCTGCTGTTCCTCCACACTCTGGGGTGAGAGATAATAATGTCCGTTATACTTGGATATAAACTTAGATTGTATAGGCTACTCCACATAAAAAGGTGAAGAAATGTGAATGTGTAGATTGTTTGATAGACACATAATATTAACATTACCTCTGTAGGCCTCTGTGGCAGCAGAAACGGTTTCTTCATCCCCATCATCCTGTGAAGATGAGCGTTTGAGTACACTTTATAACACTATTTGTCATAATTTGTGTTGTATTGAGTCGGCTACTTACAACTGCCTGGGGTTCTGTTGGGACAGGAGGCTCCAAAAGACAGATTTTACCATCAGAATCTATTGGGACCAACGAAAACCCATCCCAAAGTAAAATAAATGGAAAGATCACAAATAGCCTATAAAAAAACACATAGGTAGACCTCATACATTTTATGAAGGCACTTGAATCTTCAGGAGTGACTGTCTCTGATGAAGTCCTCCAGGAATTCCTCAGCCATTGGCCTTCCAGCATTCAGGCTCAGGGCCATCTCCTCTGCATTTGTCAGAGGTGGTGGTGCAGGTCCTCCCCCCGTTTTGCGAGCCTCTGCCTTCTTTCTGTTGGCTGTCAATTGAGAATGAACATTTAGACATATGTCAAAAATGCTGCTGCACTGCTAGACACTGGATGCTATTCAGTTATTTAATATGTCAAATGTTAGTAAAGTCAGGTAGACTACAACCATGATATGCTCAAGCCTTACCTGATTGAATTACGTTTTTATATTTCATTTTCAGCTGCTGCCATGTTCTTTTAACACCTGCAGGATTGCACCTACATGAAAATTAAAATAAGGTTGAATTAATGTAATAATTACTATCTCTATAAAGTATTGGTCTACTTGTTACTAATTACTTTCTAAATCCCATATCAACATCAACCACTTGAACAATACAAGGAGAGACAAGAAACTGCACTTTTAATGCTTTCAAATAAACATACAATTGCATGAATTAATCTTGAAAAATATATCTTTTAAAATTTGATGTTAAATCCACTATTATTTTATACAGAATTGCTTTATAGTCTATGCAGCATTTAATGCAATTACATCAGATTTTACTTTAAATTACGGAGTAATCCCTTTAATTATATTACAGAACTGTAACTAAAAACTTTAGTTAACTTTAGTTAGTTAGAACTAAAAGGTTTTTTAGATTACTTAGTAATTAATTACACACAACACTGTATAACAGTAATTCAAATGTAAACTTACGCATTGACTCGAGCAGCTATTTTCTCCCACGCTAACTCTCTGTCCTTCGCTGCAGCCGTGTTTTTTTTTTTTTTTAAATATATGTTCGTACTCTCCATATGCTTGCATAAGCACATCCAGTTCTGCTGGTGAAAAATATGAAGACCTCTTTTTGTCTGGCGCTGCCATATGGTGACTCATAATATCTGCGCTCCATTGATAATGGCTTTTTATAGTTGTGGTGCACGCGCTTAACTCAGAGTCAATCAACTTAGAGTTGATTGAACTAACCAATTTCAGCTGATCTGTAACCGAAAACTCAGAGTTTCCCATCTCAAGGTAAGTCAACTCAGAGTTCAAGTTTTAACTCAGAGTTGGTTGAACCTCCTTATTGAAACAGGCCCCTGGTTTACCCGGTGTGTTCTATGGATTATTTATTCCTTGTGTTTCCTCGCCTGATGTTTTTCTTGTGCCAACTTTATTGTATTTTTGATTTGTCTTGATTGTCTAGATTTTGATTTGTATTTTTTGCCGGCTTAATAAACCTTTTTTACCCTTCTACCTGTGTTTGGGGTTTTGGAGTCTTCCACGTTCTGGGCAGTGTGGCCAGGACAGTCCCATAAAATACAATAATAATAGAATGCTGTCAGTTTGTTGAATTCAATTAAAACACACTTTTGATAGGAATTGTTGTGTTTTGTTTTTCTGCAACTTGTCACATCACAATTGTATTATTCCATTTAAATGAGATAATTACTTCATGGATACCTAATGTGTGTTAGTTAAATAAGTGACACTGTAAAGGGTCTGTTTCGTGTCAAGAAACTAAAAAACTAATTTGAGGCTATTTATATTGATTTTCATGCACAGTATTTTGAGATGAAAAGTACATTGTGCTGTTTAATTGTATTTTTCATCAAGTGTTAACAGAAGAACCAATACTGCTTTTAAGGCTAACTATTTTATCACATTTATTCACAAAACAATTGTAGGTTTTTACTATATATATATATATATATATATATATATATATATATATATATATATATATATATATATTATTATTTTTTTTGTATTGAAATATTTTGGCAAGGTTTGCTCACAGTGATATGACCCTGGACCTGAAATAACACTATCCTGTAGTTAAGCTTTACATAATGTGACAGGATCAACAATATAATCTGCACGGCCTTTTTCTACCTACACAACATTTCCCGACTTCACCCAACAACCCACCCAGGTCTTCGTCAATTCCCTCGCCACTATTTGACTCAAACTGGTCAAAGTCTTCACTTGAGTTTACTCATATTGTTGACATTGTTGCAATACATGCCAGTAAATGTCTGGGACATAGATAAAAGGAGAAAAAGGACAGGACATGAACAGAAGAAGCTGATGAACGGCTTTTGCAAAATGAAGTGGGTTGCTCTTGTGCTGCTGAGTGTCTTTTCAGTGGGACAGTCTGCTCCTGTGGACAACTGTGAAAGCCTGCTGAAACCAATAACTGTCAGCCATGCTGAGGTAAGTATACAAGTGATACGTAACAAATTTAATTTGATTGCAGCTAGCAATTTTGTGGACTTGTATATAAAAAATAAAAATAAAAAAAGTTTCAGGGTGAACCTTTAGACAGAACAAGTCACTATTGCAGGTAAATGCTCTCTATTTAAAGGTACATTTCTAACCGGCATGCTTTTTTTTTTTTTTTGTCTTTTTTGTGTTTTTCAGATGCTGGGAAAGTGGCTGTATGTTGCTGGGACCTCTGACTTCCCAGGAGGTCGATCCTTTATCCATTTGCAAAGAGTCTGGGTAGAAGCTCGTCCAACATCTCAAAGCAATGTCCTGGAGATCATCCGATCCGAGAGAACGTAAATGAAGCAGACATTTGAGATTAAAAACAAAAGAATCAAAATTATTAACATCTTTAGTCACCACAGTCAAATGACACTAAAAATCTTAATTTCTTCTGCAGGGTTGGGAAATGTACCACCTTAAAGTTTAATGTGACAGTTGAAAACAGCACCTCTTTAATTGGTAAGGCCATAAGTCTGACACTTATTTAACATATATTTCATGACTTTTGATGCTTATCTTTGCATGATAATTTGTCAATGTGTGTTTTATACAGAACAACCATTTTACCTAAAGGGAGTGTATCTGCCTGCTTTATGCTCCGATTGTTTTACTCAGTACGAAACAATTATCTCTGGGAATGACACTTTCACAAGTCTTAACCTTTATAGTAAGGACTTATGTTATCAAACCAGAATACAGATCATTCATGATTATACATAGTGTTTTACACCATGTTTTTGGTTTTCTAAGGCAAAATTGGCATTGTCCCAGCACCTGCTCTAGAAATGTTCAAGAAACAAGCTGAATGTCTGAAGAAGCCCTCACCGATAATGATCAACACAAACATTGGTGAGTCAGTCTAAAGTAGAGCATTAATACTTTGATTATTATTCATTGTATGTGTGTTTTCTGTGTGTCTACCAGAAATGTGCCCGGAAGACCCAGCCCCATTGGATGGACTTACCGCCCTTAATTCCTTTTTGATGGCCAAGAAAGAACTTCATCTTATAAGAGAGCTTGACAAGATTATTGATCGCTTGGTGAATCTATCTTTAGTCCCAAAATGACATACAAAATATATATACAAAATATGAGGGTCAATTGTGAAGTAACTGCGAATGCAGTGATAGTTTCATGGGACTGTCAGGCTCCAGTGCTACAGTAGAATATAGGTATTTGTTAATGTGTTAAACCATATTTTAAGTTTGCATTACTGCTGAGATACAGTATACCTGTTTTTACTCTGTCTCTTGTCAGTTGTAATGATAAATAAAATGCAAATATCAGAGAGAGATGTCTGCTTCATTGAGTGATACCTCTGCCCTACTCCTTTCATTATGAATATATACAGGTCTGATTTACTGCCAGCAATGCGAGCGGACAGCCCTTAGCAAAGGGTCCCAGACCCCATACTCCCAGAGCACCCCCCACAGGATGCCACGGGGGACAGTCAGAAATCCACAAAACACATGTGGACTGGTTGGGCAAACCCCAATAAACCCTCCTGGTGAGGGTATAGAGCTGGTCCAGTCTTCCAGGACCGGGACAATACCGCATCTTATCTTATCTTATCTTATTGTTCCTCTTGAAACGGAGGTTTGACTATTGGCCAAATTCTCCTCTCCAGTACCCTGACATCGACTTTCCCGGGGAGGCTGAGGAGTGTGATCCTTCTGTAGTTGGAACACACCCTCCAAATATCTCCTGTTGTGTAAGTGTTTTAGTAAAATAGATAAATCAAGAATGATGAATGTCTGTAAATAATCACAGTTACAGCTGTGTAATACCTCTTTGTGTACTGTTGTCCTTAAAATTCTGGTCAATATTTGTTCAACCACAAGGTCATTGCCCACAGAGAGCCAACATCTCATTGATATAAAACACTGTTCAGTTCATAGAAGAGCTTCAGGGTAAAAAAAATGAAGACTGTTGCTGTGTTGGTGTTCCTCAGTTTTGTTTCACTGGGACAGTCTGCTCCTGACTGTGAAACTCTACTCAAACCAATAAGTCTCAACCATGAGGGGGTTTGTATATCACTTCCTTTTTTTTTTTTTTACAAATTAAATACATGTAAAGTGTGTTAAACTGTTTATTTTTCATACTTCAAAGAATGTAAATGCAAACTCATACAGTATACCACACACATTTATGATGATTATCTCTGTCTGTTGTGACACAGTAAGGGGCTTTTACAAAATTAAAATGACACATATTTATTGAAATTTTACTTCACTTGTTCTTTCAGGTTTGGCAAATGTTACAACATGAAGTTTAATATGACAGTTGAAAATGGGGCTCTTGTAAATATAGAGATTGTGCTCTCAGTTGCATGTTCTGTATTTGTGTCATGCCTTGTCATGTGTTTCAAACAGGAAATTCTTTTTACGTGAAAGACGACTTTCTGATGGCTGACTGCCCCGAGTGTGTGACCCTTTATGAAACAGTTGTCTGTGGAGAGGAAACTTTTAAAAGTCTTCTGCTTTTCAGTTAGAAATACTTGATTAGTAACAATAATAACTGTGGAAAATTTACAACATGGGCTGATAAACCATTAAGGTCATGGTTGCTTTTGAAAGAGAACTCACAGAGACTTGCTTTTTTCAGGTAAAAGTAAGACTGTGCCTTCTTCAGCTGTGGACATGTTAAAAAAACAAGCTGAATGTCTGAAGATGCCATCAGTTATCATGATGAACCAAGATTATGGTGGGAACTGAACATTTTTAATTTTATATTTTATTATTTAAAAATCCAAGATGGCAACATGATGGCAACATGTCTTGTTTCTGTTCAATGTGTATTTGTTTTTAACTTATTTAAATGGTTTTAGATTATATTTTATTGAAGTAGCTGCAATCTGATAAATACATTTTGTAATCTTGATGAGTGGGGATTCTATACCCTGTTCTTTATGGGCTTTTTTCTCTTGCTGGGCCCTGTATGACTGGCTTGGGCCTGACACACCACACCAAGCACCGAGCCTGTGCTAGGCTACTGCTTGGGCCCGATACATCGCACCGAGCCTGTACGGTATGGAAACTGCCACAAAGGTCAGCATGTATCCGTCTATTTTTCCTTTTTTCCTCTTTTTGGCTGTACTATGTCCATGTGAGGTAGAAGTCAAACGTGGATATCTAAGTTGTCCTTATGTTTTTTCTGCTTCTAAAGTCACTGACTGGGATCACACCTTTTTAATGTGTTGAGTTTTAATAGGTGTCCTGCAAACTGGCTTTTACTGGTTACAGAAAATATTTTGACTGTGCACTCTTGTGTCTTGTATGAGCCATACAACTGGTTGCTGACTTTTTACAGTTGGTCCTCCATCTGGACGAGGCACAAGAAAATCAATTTTATACCGATACACAATTCTGTAAAGAAAAAGTGTATTATTTTATTGCTGCATTTACTGTCAGGGAATGTTGAATTCAACCCTGGTCCAGAACCTTCATGTTTGAGTACTCCTGATGATTTTAAAGCTAAGTGTGGCCTGGGAATTGCTCATCTAAATGTCAGAAGTCTTCTCCCTAAATTAGATTTGATAAAAATCTGGGTTGACAGATTGAACACTGATATTTTGGTTTTGTCTGAAACATGGCTGACAAAATTAATCACAGATAATGACATTGCTATCAGAGGTTACAATGTTTTTCGCAGTGACCGTCCCCAGAAAAGGCGGTGGCGCGCTCTTTACGTAAGGAACAGATTTTTGGTAACTGTTCTGTCATCGTTGTCTATTAGTAAAACGTTGTGTAAAACGAATGTCTTGCTTTGAAATTAGAACTTTAAGAGGGCCATTCTATCACAGTTGTAGGCTGTTACAGACCTCCTTCAGCAACAAATGATGCTTTGTCCTTATTGACTGAACAGCTAGCAATGTTAAACTTTAATGAGATTCTTCTTGTCGGGGATTTTAATCTAGATTGGCTGACGTCTGTTTCTGATCATTTTAAAGTAATTTGTGATTCTTTTAATCTCACACAGCTGATCAGTAATCCAACTGTGCTGCCGCTTGAGCCTGCTTAAACAGCCAAAAATCCTCCATCCTTGATCTAATTTTTACGAATGTCCCGCATAAATATACTGCTATTAAAATATTTGCCAATGATTTAAGTGACCATTGTGTTATCACCACTGTCAGACAAACAAAAAGTATTATTATTATTATTATTATTAAAAGAAGACCTCAAATTGTGTTTAAACGGGATTTTAAACATTTCTGTGAACAAGCTTTTTATCATGACTTGTGGATCTGTGACTGGAAAAAGATTTTTCTTATTTTCGCAAATTTAGAGTGCAATCCCTGGTTCTCCTGTGAGCTGTCTAAACCTTTGAAGGAAAGAGATCATGCTTGGGCTAAAGCCAGAAAACAAAGTCTCAGGTTGACTGGCTGAGTTTTAGACAACTCAGAAATCGCTGCACTTCCCTTATTAAAAAGAGTAAATCTGAATATTACTTGTCTAAAACCACAAGTAATCTCAATGATCCCAAAAAATTTTGGAAAGTTATTAAATCATCTTCTGAAACATACAGACCAATGAACTCCCAACATGCATTGTGGAAAATTCACTTATTCTTGTTAAAATAATTAGTATTAGGTTCGGATCACAAACGAGACAACGGAGACCGTGCATGGTAAATTTAGGAATGAAAGACCGGTTTAATTCTTGCAAGAATGAAACAAATGGTGATTTGTTTCACATGTTTACAACACATGAAGCCTTTATAGGTGTACATTATGCCCCTCAGCTCCAGGGTCGTGGATGGACGTGTATTGAGCTGACGTGTCAGTCATAGATGTGAATCAGTTTACGTGTACATGTTACTAAGTGTACAGGACAGAGTGTCCCTGAACAATGATTAGATGTAATGCAAAG
Source organism: Perccottus glenii (assembly GCA_024416835.2). NCBI lineage: Eukaryota > Metazoa > Chordata > Actinopteri > Gobiiformes > Odontobutidae > Perccottus > Perccottus glenii. The sequence continues at coordinate 18,581,733 of CM044549.2, forward strand.
TGATGTCTCTGTCTTGTTTGGATTAGCATGGCGCCAATAGGAGATACAGCTAAAGACATTAAGTCATACTTGTTTGTGGATAAGCATATGAACTGGAGCAAAGGTGAGAGCATAATATCTAATATACAATTATTATGACATCTTCCTCCTCTTTATGCTGATAAAACATTAGCATAAAACAAAATATTAGCTTGGGTGTGAATTGTATATTATGGCAGGAGCGAAAACCCAGCAGGCAGCTGACCTAGCCTAAGTACATTTGACCATGAGGTAAATGACCTATCGCTGGGGAAAACTCTCCTGCTCACCCCATCTGCCGTAGGCGTGTCAATTCACTTTTGAGGAGGTTTGACCATAAAATTAAAGACAATAAATACATCAATGTATAACAGGGTTACTATTTTAGCAGTGTAACCACTATAGGGACCAAGACAAGAAAGTAAAACTGATGAATCCATTGATAACATCAAAATTCAATAAATCAGAGACACAGAATCACTCCAAAACAACAAATAAAATTCAGAAATGCCGGAGATGAACTGGTCAACCCATTCGGACTCAGAGCTCCGGCCTGACCCTGCCTATCCATCTCTGCCCCTGAAACGAAAAGAAACAAAACATGGAGTGAGACATGTGCACATTCAGAATAATTAAAATCAATTATCTTAAGCATAATAAATTTAGTGAACCATACGCCCCTTTAGGACTTTGTATGATCAGTCATGGAGCTGTTGTCCCGTTGGTGTACATGCAAATGATGATGTCCCCCAGACCAGGGTTTTTCAAACTTTTTGTGTGTGTGGACCACTATTTGTAATCAAAAAATTTTGCGGACCACCTCATAACACACATAATTAAATGTCTACACACAGTCTTACCTGAATAAATCCGCACCTCTAAATAGGCTTACTAGCACTACTATAACTAGTCATCACATCAGTGTGCAACAGGCTTGTTAAAAGAAAGTTTACTGCACACAACGACTGCCACATATTTAATTTATTTATTTACTCATGTACCCGAGGGAATAATCAGGTTAATTTGAACAACAGGCTTATTTCCATAGCAATGGAAAAGAACACTTGGATAGTCAAAATTTCAAAACCTTTGGCATTTCTGAAAAAAACATTTCAGAAACACGAGAGCAAAAAAACAGAAAACAAATGGAAATTAAAATAACAGGTCTCTCCACAACCCCCCACCCCCTCTTTTTATTGTCAACTTAACAATTTAATGCAAATGTTATATCAATATAGGCCTACATATTCTTTTAATTTTTTTTTTTATGGGAATTTCCTGGTAAAATGAAGATAAAATATTATTTTTATTTTGCCTTTCCACGGACCACCTGCAGTACCCTCACGGACCACTAGTGGTCCATGGACACAGTTTGGGAATGACTGCCCCAGACCATCCATCGATCTCACCAACAAGCTCCGAACACATGGAATGCAACACAAGCAAAAGTTATCAGGCATGGAAGTGCAAAAACAACAAGTACATGTATATCAATACAGATTTTAAAATCCCAGTCAATTCTCCAAACATTTTGTCAAACCAGGTCTAGAGTACCCTACAACAGAACACTCATTCATTTGCTAGAGTGTGAAGTTCATTTTTAAATGGCCTGGTTGGTTGTAATAAATATAGCTGATCCAATTCACATTTGTATAAATTGTCTCAAACAAGAATAAATTCTGCGATCTAATTTCAAGCATTATATGCATTAGGGACACCTTGAGGACACCAATGTTGTCGATGTATATGTGGCTATCAAATGAACCTGAGAGAGCTGCTCTCTTGCTCCTAAGGTGTGAGTTTCTGCTCACGTAATTCTCCATCACATTGTATGTGAACACACATAACAGGAGGATCAATTAAATGAGGTAGCATGTGTCCAGTCAGCAGGCAACGCTAGTCTAATGGTCTTACCTTCAAAACCTCTAGACGTCCGTCCTGTGCTGCAAATGTACTTGATCTCTCTGTTTGTCAAGTTCAGAGTGATGTCACAGGAAGTTAAGTGACTCACGTCACTAGTCCAGCTCACAGGTGTATTTCCCTTCATAGGTGTAAACCAAGATTATTTAATATTAGTTTAAAGAACTATGTTAATATTAGCTCTTTCTGGTGGTTATATTAATTGTCAAAGCTTCTTTTCTGAACTGGTATACTTGTCGTAGTTGGCTTCCATCCAAATAAAGAACAAACAAATAAAATTATCATCACATGAAACATGATAAAGTTAGAAAGGTACCTCAAAGGTCCTTATCATATCAAACCATAAAATTATCCAAACATAAAAATGGGCCAGCAGAAGCATAACCTGTTTCCACAGAGAGGGTCTGCTGGACCACTGCTGAATATCTACTTTAATCTGAAAGGTATAATTTAATTAGACTAAATAGTGCTGCTCCAGAAAAGTCATGTCACTATTATTTTAGTTTATTATTTCTTTTAAACTCATCTCTTAACTTTATTAAACCACTGTTGTTATAGTATTATGTCTCATCACATTAAGACTGTTTTGTTTAAATCTTCTTCTCCCCCTTGTTGAGGCATGGGATAACCATGGCTCAATAAAAAATGCAGTCCTATAAAATACAAGAACTGTTTTTGCTCATTAAATCTTTGTATTTGTTAGTTCATCAATTAGTATCTCTATATCTTTGCTATGTTCTCCACATAGCATCATCCTTGTAAGTTATTTTTAATGAGAACTTATTACTGTTGAACAATTCCTTCATTTTGTTCAGCTCTGTTGTAATCTCAGTTACCATTAGTTGTAGCTCTTTAACTGTAACTGTAAGTGGTATTATCCACAAATATGATACATTTTTAACTTATTTGATACAAATTCTTTATGTAAATTATAAATAGTTTGCATGGTTTTGGTTCACAAGCTTTTGAAAAGTCTTCAAATTGACAATGTCTTTCATATTGCCTCTTTAAATAATCTAATTAGGAAAGAAATATTCTCAGGATATTGTATTATTTCCTTTAATTCCATTTTTATAATAATCTTTAATAATTGATTTTCTTTTACTTTTACATTTTCTTTGTCATCTATGAGCCAGACTCACTGCAGTAACTGGGCAGTGTTCATCACACAGCCTCCAGGTTTTGTCATGCTCTGGCCTCATTGCTTTCACTGGAACACCATCATCCTTGTGATTGGTTTATCAGGAAAGACTAAACATAATATTAACAAAGCTCTGTGTAAGTTTGTGCTTTATTTTTTTTTAAATCCTACATATGAAAACAATTTTTAGGATTTTGTTCAGTATAGATTTGTTCTGTACTGTCTATAAAGAACTCTGTTTTAGCACCAAGTGCTCAATAAATACAATAACCATTTTGTTTTTGCATTTTCCCCATATTAATCTCAACCGTAACATATTCAAACAGATTATCAGTTGCTAAGGTTATAAGGTTTCCACAAATTTAGACGTTCAGATTTTTGTTCACGTAAAGAATACTTACTTACTTAATGTTAAATATAAACTAAAACATCAAGTGTAAACTGAAAATAACTTGTTTCTCTTTATTTATTCAAATTCACCAACATTTCAATCAGTAAAAGTCATTACTGTTCATTAAAAGGCTAAATGTAACGTTTCAACTTTTTCTCTTTATGTTCCAAAGATTGATCCAGTGTTCACATTAAACACCTCTAAGGGTTTAGCAAAAGAAAATTATTTAATTCTGTTCAAAAGGACAGACTATTGTGTTTGTCCTCCTAGTTCTTACAATAATTAATAATCCAAAACATTCTAATCAATAAATCCAACAAATAAACATTTAAATTTAAATAAATCAATAACTCCAAACATTGGTTAAAACACAGAAAGCAACTGGGCATATGTTCTTAAACTTTAACAATTCATCTTGTTACTTAAACAATTACCTTTTTATTTATTTATTTATTTATACTTAACTTTAAATTTCTCAAATAAACACCTCTACAATCCTCCAAGATTGTTTTAACATATAAATATGTTTTAACTCACCAGATTGAAAATTTACAGTTTAAATCTGTATTGTATAGATGACGCTCGTCAGCGTCTATTTTAGTGTCAGGTATTATATCTTTTTTTTTTATAAAATACCATTTTAATAAACCCTTGGTTACTATTTATTTTCAACTGTTTATTTCAGTTTTTCTAAATACTCAAACAATATTTTTCTCAAACAATTTTTAATCCCATTAATTTTGTCGTTTAGTTTACAAAAAGACGTTTCCATAGAATCAATAAAACTCAAATGTGGACTATATTCATATCAACAGACCTGTCAGAAGGTCAACAGTTTTCTAAAGTAAGTATCATAAACCTTTATTTAACATATCAGTTCAGTGCAGTCTTTTTCTGTCACTGACATTTCCAACAAAGCATTCATTGCAACATTAAAAAGTTTTTTTTAATGTAAAGGGTCTCCAAATGACAGTGGAGACAAAAGTCCAGCTTCTTTAAAAAAAAAAATAATAATAATTTTGTAGCTCAAGAGAGTGAGCAAAGAAAAGGGAGGGTGATAAGAAACCTGTTATCTTGTGTTACTGTGGGAACACTGGCCATTAACCCAAACAAAGGTTTGTGCTCTTTTCACTGTCTACAGTGTTTTTCATTACAAAGTAGTCATTGTCATTCTATCCCCAATAACTATGTCTCAGTTATTCTTAGTGCTTTCATACTGATATTTGTCCTAATAGATGCATAGAATAGTTTAGCAAAATATGTAGTTTAGCAAAATGTTTTATTTTGGATCCAGTTTATGGATCTTTAACTTTTTAAAATCTTTAATCTACACGCTCCTGTGTCATATAAAAATGTATTCGAATATCTAATGTACTCTGTGGTCTGTCTTTTTCCTTTCTTTTTCCTTCTATTCTTCACCTGTCTGTCTCATTCTGTCTGTTCACCTGTCTTTCTACTCTGTGGTCCACCTCTTCTTCACCTGTCTTTCTCTTCACCTGTCTTTCTCTTCACCTGTCTTTTTCTTCGCCTGTCTTTCTCTTCACCTGTATAAATTGTCTAGTCTGTGATTTGTCTTCACTTTCTCACATCCTACTTCTGCACCTGTCTCTCTGTTCTGTCTTCACTTCCTCACATCCAACTTTACACTTGCTTTGTCCTTCTGTCTTCACTTCCTCACATCCAACTTTACACTTGCTTTGTCCTTCTGTCTTCACTTTCGTGTTCTGTCTTTGTGTCTTAAATGGTACTATGTGTGGGTCATGTAGTGTGTACATGACTTAACTTCTGATGTCCGGTCAGTGTTGCTCCTGCTGTGGCCTGGCTCTGGGTCTCAAGCCTCCACACTTTGCTCTGTTCTTGTCCTTCTGCAGCCATGTCGCATCTCTGCCACATCCACATCCACCCCACCACGTCCCCTCTCATGGCCTCGCCCGCGCCGGTGACCATGGGAATTGTGCATTTTCCTCAGAGAAATACAAAATAATCAGTATTTATTTCAGGCTTCACGTCATTTAGAAATGCCTTATTTAAAAAAGAAATATTATTATTTTTATTTTTTTTGTAAAAAAATTTTGTGCACATTACACTACATTTTGAAAATGTGTAAGTTTTCTGTATCTTACCGCTTATGTGTCTGATCCGCTGCGCACCGGGCAGCTTCTTGTAGGCTTTGGTGGAGCGGGTGGTGTGGAGGAGCGTGGCGGGGGGGTAGACAGATGTGGGAGGGCACTGTTCAGTGGCCGTCCTTGAGAGATGGCATGCTGCTGTTGAGGGAGGCAGAGACCCAGAGGCTCACAGGAGGAAGCATTTGAAAAAAAAAAAAATTTTGTCAGTGTTATCAGGTTTTTATGCACTTTTAATAACGATTCACAGTTTTGGACTTACTTTTAGCTCTCACTTTAGTGTTTGTTAGTTTTTCATTGAAATAACCAGCCTGTTACTGTTGTAACTAACACAATCACACTCATTCACACTTTTTTTTTTTAATTTTATTTCTCATTTTAGGTCCATTTATATTCTTCTAAATCCCCATGCAGTTTTTCCTTCCTTTTAACGTGACACAGAGTTTTTTATGTAAGTCTTCTCACAGACTGTATAAGTATTAAGAAAGTTAGCTTAAACTAATTTACTCGTTTTAGTCTCACTTTTGCTGGAATAGATCTTAACTAAAAACACATACTTTAGCGGGTTATTTTCCTCTCAGCTCCGTAGGACGGTTCTATGACTGACTTTAAATGAGTATTTTAAACAGCTGTTTTTACCTTAATTGTAAGCCAATAGTACGTTTTGTAGCAGGTGTCCGTCCCTCGTTTTGTGATGGCCCCGTCACTGCCCCGTGACCCATGTGGAACCTGGTCCATTTGAACGATGCAGTTTGAATTTACTACGCGCAAGTCAGATTCGTTTGTTGAAAAAATGGAAACACGGAAGCAGAATATTGGGGTCCACGTTAAGCGCCAAAATGTTAAAATAATTAGTAGTAGGTTCGGATCACAAACGAGACAACGGAGACCGTGCATGGTAAATTTAGGAATGAAAGACCGGTTTAATTCTTGCAAGAATGAAACAAATCACATGGTGATTTGCTTCACATGTTTACAACACATGAAGCTTTTATAGGTGTACATTATGCCTCTCAGCTCCAGGGTCGTGGATGGACGTGTATTGAGCTGACGTGTCAGTCATAGATGTGAATAAGTTTAACTGAACCTTTGACATATCTTTTTAACTTTAGCCTTTTTAACAATGTCATCCCTATGGTCTGGAAGTCTGCTTTTGGGGAGGGAGGGGACTCGGCCGATCTTAATAACTACAGGCCGATATCAAAGTTATGTATCCTGGCAAAGGTCTTTGAGAAAATTGTTGCTGAACAGCTTAAAAAATTTTTTGAGGTTCATGAAATTTTATCAAACAATCAATCTGGTTTTCGAAAATTACACAGTACAATACCTGCTGCAGTTAAAGTAGTTAATGATATCATTGAGGCTCTTGATTGTAAAAAGTTTTGTACAGTGTTGTTTATTGACTTGTCAAAGGCCTTTGAAACCGTCGATCATGTCACCCTGTTAAATCGGCTTCATAAAATTGGTCTGTCTGACCTTGCTATTGGCTGGTTTTCTAACTATCTATCAGGTAGAACTCAGTGTGTACAGCTAGTTCGCATGTCTTTCTCCTTTCTTTCAATAACTAAAGGAGTACTCCAGGGTTCTGTTTTGGGGCCATTGCTGTTTTCTATTTATGTGAATGATCTTTGTAAAAATGTGTCAAATGCTTTTTTCAATTTTATGCTGATGACACAGTTATCTATTGTTCCTCTCCTTCAATTGAAAAAGCCTTTGATTTCTTACAGTCTGCATTTGATGCTGTTCAGTCTCATCTAAATCAGCTGAGGCTAGTGTTAAATGCGGACAAATCTAAAGTTATGGTCTTCTCAAATAGAAAACGGCTACCCTCTCAGCTCCCTAAAATAAAAACAGCTGATGGAAAAGAAATCCAAATGGTCTCTTCTTATAAGTATTTAGGCTTTGTTATTGATGAAAATTTGTCCTTTAAACAACATATTGAGCATCTTATACGTAAACTGAAGCTAAAGCTCAGTTTTCTTTTCAGAAATAAATCATGTTTCTCTGTTTATACAAGGAAACGTTTAATTTCTGCAACTTTTTTACCTTTTATTGGATTACGGCGATCTCCTTTTTTATGAATGCATCTGACCGTCTTTTAAAAAAGCTGGACACTGTTTATCATTGTGCTTTACGTTTTATGACTGGTTGTGGAAATCGTGTTCATCAATTCTACATTTCCGTCCCTGTATGTTCGCAGGTGGTCTCATTTGTTGACTTTCATCTATAAATGTATTCTTGGGCTCCTCCCATCTTACCTCTGCACGTAAAAATCAACAACAGTATGCTCTGCGTTCTCAGAAGAACATACTGATGGTGGGTCCCAGAGTCAGAACGGAGTTGGGTAAGGCAGTATTTCAGTACGCTGTCCCGTGCGTGGAATGAACTGCAAAAGGACCTAAATCTTTCTGATCTTGTGACTGGGAGAATTTAAATCTATTCTAAAGAAGCGTGAACTCAATGAACTTGGAAAATGTAACTGTTTTTAAACTTGTACACACTGACTGTAAATATCATTTGTTTTTTTGATGTCATATATGTTTTTTAAATTGTATGTAAATGCTGTTGTCTTGGCCAGGTCACTCTTGAAAAAGAGATTTTTAATCTCAATGAGTCTTTTATCTGGTTAAATAACGGTTAAATAAAATAAATATATATTCTTTTTTAATCTAAACTTACACTAAATATATATATCTTTCATCTGCATATATTCAGAAATGTGCCCAGATGACCCTGCCCCATTAGACAACACATTTAAATACTATTTGGAAGCCAAGACAGGACATGTATTTGCAAGAATTCTGGATGCCATTTTTGATCTCTTTGTGAATTGATTACAGCATCTGTAATGATTTATTGAGTTATTGTACACCAACATATGAATGAATAAATAAATCATATTTATATTGGTAAAAATTGTTTCTTAACTCAGATCTTGGTGGGCAGATCTTTTCAAGTTGTGCCCACCTCCTTTCCTCCCTCCACCCCCCCAACGTCAGCACTGCGCCGCCACTCATTCCCCCTCCCAGTAAGTTCTTTATTACTGCTTGTTTTTTGTTTTCATATGTTTCAGTTATTCTGTTGTTGTCTGTTCAGGTGAAAGAGGGCAAGGAAGCCGGCGAGGAGATTAGTGCAGACCAAGAAAACCAGGAGGCTTTGGAGTGATCTTTCTTTTTTTATTTTCTATCCTTCTCTATTCCAGACGTAAATCAAAGTAGCACTGGCCAACAAAACCAGGAAGTAACCTATGATCAATGCATCCACTCACTCCCCCTAACATTAATCTCCATTGGGCTCTATCCTGGTGACATTTGTCTTCAGTCATTAAAAAAAAAAAGAAAGACCATAGGATGCAGAAAACGTTTGATTGTTCATTTGTCTAAATCATCTGTTGACATCAGTCGTGTATTAATCTGCTTCACTCCTCAGGCTCTCTGAACAACCAGTGCTCTAATTTTGAGTATGATCTTAATAATGCTCTTTTTGTTCTTTCTTTGTGGTCTTTTTGTTCTTGTCCCTGTCAGGATCCCTACCTGGTGTAGTAGTTAGATTGTTTTGTTATTGTATCTAATTTCATGTTTCTCTAATGTATCTGAGTTTGTTTCATTATAGTATTTGATTTCCTGATTTTATTGTGAAGTGTCTCACCCCTGTCTGTGTCTGATTGACTTCCTGCCTTGTGTTTTTTCCCTCCTGTGTGATTGCATGCTCCTCCCTGATGTGTTTCACCTGTCCCTGGTTGTGTGTCTTTATAACCTGTGTGTTTTCCCCTGTTCAGTGCCAGGTCATCTTCACCCCTACTGTGAGTCTGTTGTTCTGGGTTTTCTTGTGTTCAGTCTGTGGAGTTCTGGTTTACCCTGTGTGTTCTATGGATTATTTATTCCTTGTGTTTCCTCGCCTGATGTTTTTCTTGTGCCACCTTTATTGTATTTTTGTATGCTCGGACCCTGGCCTTGTTTCTACCTTGTTTCCTGGATTTTGATTTGTACCTTTTGCCGGCTCAATAAACCTTTTTTACCCTTCTACCTGAGTTTGGGGTTCCCTTCTCGAGGGAACTCAACACTGCGTCGTGAAACGACACTTTGGGGAACGCCCTCAGCGTGACGCCTCTGAAGCATGAATGAAACTTAGACCGATCCTGATTGGTACTACGTCATGACATAGTGAGTGACGGCCTACCCGGAAGTATAAAGGGACGCCGTATCACGCCCACGCCAGCTTTTTGCTCTTCAGCAAATGCCCTGTGTATGAGACAAGAGATCGTGTTGATTTAAAACTTTTGAATGGAAAAAGTATGGCGAGTCAACAGTTCAGGAAGTGTGTGTACCCCTGCCCTCGTTATCTCACGGGTGGGGACACGCACTCGATGTGTGTGATCTGTTTGGGAGCGCGGCACGCGCGGTCAGCTGTCGAGGGAGCTGACTGCGAGCACTGTGAAACAGTCCTCTGCAGAGTGCTGTGCTCCCGCCTGGCCGTGTTGAGGCCGGCCAGGCTCGCTTCCTCGCGATCAGGTCCCGCGCCGCCGCGAGGCACGCGCGGCTTAGATCGTGGGGATCGCAGCTGGAGCTAGTTGATGAGATTGGGACTGCTGAGGCTTTTTCCCAATCATCAGCAGACAGCTCTGATGACCTTCCTCCCCGTGCAGGAGCCCGCGAAGCGGCTTCTCCTGCACAAGGAGAGGCTCCGATGCTTGAGCTGTCTGCGTCTGAGGATGTGGACGTGCTCAGCATTGAGGCGGGTGACGTGGAGGCTCACTCGTCACCTCACGTGCCCGCTTATGAGGAGCTCATTGAAGTTGTGACTCGTGCGGTGTCAAATTCGATCCGAGGACTGGTTTGTCACGATAGATCTGAAGGACGCATACTTCCACATTCCTATAAGTCCTTCTCACAGGAAGTTCCTGAGGTTCACTTTCGGGGGCGAAGCGTTCCAATATCGCGCTCTCCCCTCGCACATTCACCAAGTGCATGGATGCGGTTCTGGCTCCACTGTGACTCCAGGGCATCCGTGTACTGAATTATATCGACGACTGGCTCATTTTGGGCCCAGTCTCGAGAGGGCAGTTTGACATCGAGATGTCGCCCTGGCCATATTCAGAGCTTGGGGTTGAGACTCAACGCCAAGAAGAGCGTGTTGACGCCTCCCAGAGAACCGATCAGGCAGATGCCTCCCTCACTGGTTGGGGCGCGGTCATGGACGGCCGCTTTTCCCAGGGTCTGTGGCAGGACCATCATCGCTCCAGGCATATAAATTGCCTGGAGATGTTGGCTGTGTTCAGGGTTCTGAGGAGCTTCCTGGCGGATCTCAGGGGTTATCACGTTTTGGTGCGCTGAGACAATATGTCGGTGGTAGCGATACATGAACCGTCAGGGGTCTGAGGTCTCGCCCTCTGTGCAGATTGGCGCATCAGATCCTCCTATGGTCCCAAGGGAAGTTATCGTCTATCAGAACGATGTACAACCCCGGGGACCAGAATCAGGGAGCAGACACCCGGTCGAGGCAGGGGCTGAGGCCCGGGGAATGTAAACTTCACCCAGAGGTGGTGAGGTCCATAGGCTAGAGGTTCAGCCCAGTGGAAGTGGAGCTGTTCGCCTCGAGAGACGTCCCACTGCCCACTGTGGTTCTCCCTCACGCCTCCAGCCCCGTGGCCGAGGCTGCGTCTGTATGCATTTCCCCCGGTGGCTCTGCTCCCGGGAGTTATGGAAAGGGTCCGGCAGGAAGGGATCAGTCTACTTCTAGTAGCCCCGTACTGGCCGGCTCGAGTATGGTTCTCAGACATCATAGCACTGCTGGCAGGTCTTCCATGGCAGATCCCTTTGAGGAGGGACCTGCTGTCCCAGGCAGGGGGCACAATACTGCATCCCCAGCCCGGGCTGTGGAAACTGTGGGTCTGGCCTCTGAGGGGGATCAGTACCTAGAGGCTGGCTTAAATTGGAATGTCGTTCCCACTTGGTGCAGGGAGCGTGAAGTGGACCCAGTTAACTGCTCAGTGGCTTCGGTCCTGGAGGTCCTCCAAGAGCAATTCACTGCGGGGCTTACCTCGTCCACTCTTAAGGTGTACGTGGCTGCCATTGCGGCGTTCCACGCTCCGGTGAGTGAGGGGCCTCTGGGGAGGCACCCATTGGTCGTACGTTTCCTCCATGGCTGAGGCCTGCAACGCGCCCCGGGGTTCCAACTTGGGATCTGGCGGTGGTGCTTGAAGGACTGGCTGAGGCCCCCTTCAAACCACTCGAGTCGGCAACAGATCGAGTTCTGTCGTTCAAGGTGGCGCTGCTCATGGCTATGACCTCACTTAAAAGGGTGGGGGACCTCCAGGCACTGGCTATAACGCCAACTTGCCTGGAGTTTGCCCCGGGTGGGGTTAAGGCCATTTTACGTCCAAGGCCAGGCTATGTGCCTAAGGTGCCATCTAACGTGGCACGGCCGACAGTATTGCAGGCGTTTCATCCTCCACCTCATGTGTCGGCCGAAGAGGGGAGACTTCATCTGCTCTGCCCCATCAGGGCATTGCAAATCTATATACAAGTCTTCGCAGTGGAGGAAGTCAGACCAACTGTTAGTGTGTTTCAGGTCTCCTAGGAGAGGTCGGCCAGCAACCAAGCAGACGGTTAGTAATTGGATCGTCCAGACTATTGCCTTGGCTTATCAGGGGCGCGGATTGCCTTCTCCTTTGGCCTTAAGGGCGCATTCCACTAGGGGCATGGCCTCTTCTCAGGCCCTTCAAATGGGGGTCCCGCTTCAGGAGATCTGTGAGGCAGCCGGCTGGGCTACTCCACACACTTTCATTAGGTTCTATAGTCTGCATCTCCCTGCGACGCCAGGCGCTAGGGTGCTCTCATCCTAAGTGTGCCTGAATTTCCAGCTTCACGCTAGGGAAGGCATGGGTCGTCGTGGCATAGTGGGTATTCGTTCCCCAAAGTGTCGTTTCACGACGCAGTGTTGAGTTCCCTCGAGAAGGGAACGTCTCGGGTTATGTATTTAACCCTTGTTCCCTGAGAGGGAACTAGACACTGCGTCGCTCCGCCACGCCTACCCTGCCTGAAGGCGATTTGCTTCATCGCAAAGGGCTGGCGTGGTTGTGATACGGGCTCCCTTTATACTTCCGGGTAGGCCGTCACTCACTATGTCATGCCTTAGTACCAATCAGGATCGGTCTAAGTTTCATTCATGCTTCAGAGGCGTCACGCTGAGGGCGTTCCCCAAAGTGTCGTTTCACGACGCAGTGTCTCGTTCCCTCTCAGGAAACAAGGGTTATATACATAACCCGAGACGTTTTGGAGACTTCCACGTTCTGGGCAGTGTGGCCATGACAGTCCCATAAAATACAATAATACTAGAATGCTGTCAGTTTGTTGAATTCAATTAAAACACACTTTTGAAAGGAATTTTTGGGTTTTGTTTTTCTGCAACTTGTCATTTTACAATTATAATATTCCTTCTAAATGAGATAATTACTTCATTGATACCTAATGTGTGTTAGTTGAATAAGTGACACTTTAAAGGGTCTGTTTCGTGTCAAGAAACTAAAAAACTAATTTGAGGCTATTTATATTGATTTTCATGCACAGTATTTTGAAGTGAAAAGTACATTGTGCTGCTTAATTGTCTTTTTCATCAAGTGTTAACAGAAGAACCAATACTGCTTTTAAGGCTAATTATTTTATCACCATATTTATTCACGAAACAATTGTAGGTTTAAAATTATTATTATTATTTTGTTTTTTGGTGGTATTGAAATATTTTGGCAAGGTTTGCTCACAGTGATATGACCCTGGACCTGAAATAACACTATCCCGTAGTTAAGCTTTACATAATGTGACAGGATCGTTCTTGGTAACATTTTAATTTTCAGTGTTACACTGATGACACCTAGCTCTATATTTCCACATGTGCACAGCCTTTTTCTACCTACACAACATTTCCCTATTTGACTCAATTATTGTAAACCACAAAAAGTTCTCCAAGACTCATTACCCACACCAGATCCGCAGAACACATCACTCCGGCCCTTTATCAACTCCCTCATACCTCACAGATCTGATTCATCACTTTAAACTGTTTTTGTTCTGCTCTAAGGTGTCCTTGGGTTTCCTGAAAGGCGCCAATAAATATTATCATAGGATGTTTTTGTTAATTCACCCTTGCACACTTGATAGTAGGCCAAGTGTTATTTAAACTGGTCAAAGTCTTCACTTGAGTTTACTCATATTGTTGACATTGTTGCAATACATGCCAGTAAATGTCTGGGACATAGATAAAAGGAGAAAAAGGACAGGACATGAACAGAAGAAGCTGATGAACGGCTTTTGCAAAATGAAGTGGGTTGCTCTTGTGTTGCTGAGTGTCTTTTCAGTGGGACAGTCTGCTCCTGTGGACAACTGTGAAAGCCTGCTGAAACCAATAACTGTCAGCCATGCTGAGGTAAGTATACAAGTGATACGTAACAAATTTAATTTGATTGCAGCTAGCAATTTTGTGGACTTGTGTATATATATATATATATATATATATATATATATATATATATATATATATATTAAAAAAGTTTTAGGGTGAACCTTTAGACAGAACAAGTCACTATTGCAGGTAAATGCTCTCTATTTAAAGGTACATTTCTAACCAGCATGCTTTTTTTTTTTCTTTTTTTTTTCTCTTTTTTGTGTTTTTCAGATGCTGGGAAAGTGGCTGTATGTTGGCGGGGCCTCTGACTTCCCAGGAGGTCGATCCTTTATCTATTTGTCAAGAGTCTGGATAGAAGCTCGTCCAACATCTCAAAGCAATGTCGTGGAGATCATCCGATCCGAGAGAATGTAAATGAAGCAGACATTTGAGATTAAAAAACAAAAGAATCAAATTTATTAACATCTTTAGTCACCACAGTCAAATGACACTAAAAATCTAATTTTCTTCTGCAGGGATGGGAAATGTACCACCTTAAAGTATAATGTGGCAGTTGAAAACAGCGCTGTTTTAATTGGTAAGGCCATAAAACTGACACTTATTTAACATATATTTCATGACTTTTGATGCTTATCTTTGCATGATAATTTGTCAATGTGTTTTTATACAGAACAACCATTTTACCTAAAGGGAGTGAATCTGCCTGCTTTATGCTCCGATTGTTTTACTTTGTACGAAACAATTATCTCTGGGAATGACACTTTCACAAGTCTTAACCTTTATAGTAAGGACTTATGTTATCAAACCAGAATACAGATCATTCATGATTATACATAGTGTTTTACAGCATGTTTTTGGTTTTCTCAGGCAAAACTGGCACTGTCCCAGCACCTGCTCTAGAAATGTTCAAGAAACAAGCTGAATGTCTGAAGAAGCCCTCACCGATAATGATCAACACAAACATTGGTGAGTCAGTCTAAAGTAGAGCATTAATACTTTGATTATTATTCATTGTATGTGTGTTTTCTGTGTGTCTACCAGAAATGTGCCCGGAAGACCCAGCCCCATTGGATGGACTTACCGCCATTAATTCCTTTTTGATGGCCAAGAAAGAACTTCATCTTTTAAGAGAGCTTGACAAGTTTATTGATCGTTTATTGATTTCATGGAACTGTCAGGCTCCAGTGCTACAGTAGAATATAGGTATTTGTTAATGTGTTAAACCATATTTTAAGTTTGCATTACTGCTGAGATACAGTATACCTGGTTTTACTCTGTCTCTTGTCAGTTGAAATGATAAATAAAATGCAAATATCAGAGAGAGAGATGTCTGCTTCATTGAGTGATACCTCTGCCCTACTCCTTTCATTATGAATATATACAGGTTTGATTTACTGCCAGCAATGGGAGCGGACAGCCCTTAGCAAAGGGTCCCAGACCCCATACTCCCAGAGCACCCCCCACAGGATGCCACGGGGGACAGTCAGAAATCCACAAAACACATGTGGACTGATTGGGCAAACCCCAATAAACCCTCCTGGTGAGAGTATAAGAGCTGGTCCAGTCTTCCAGGACCGGGACAATACCACATTGTTCCTCTTGAAACGGAGGTTTGACTATTGGCCAAATTCTCCTCTCCAGTACCCTGGCATAGACTTTCCCGGGGAGGCTGAGGAGTGTGATCCTTCTGTAGTTGGAACACACCCTCCGGTCCCCTTTCTTAAAAAGAGGGACCACCTCCCGGTCTGCCAGTCCAGAGGTACTGTCCCCAAACGCCACGTGATGTTGCAGAGGCGTGTCAGCCAAGACAGCCCCACAACATCCAGAGACTTGAGGTACTCAGGGCAGATCTCATCCACCCCCGGTGCCTTGAGGAGCTGTCATAGTGCATCATATTGTGTCATATCCATGTGTGTGTTTTATCAATGTCTAAAATACAGCCTCTACTATTTCAAACTAAAGCACCCTCCTTATAACCTGTGCTGTCTCACACTGTGACAATTAATTTATAATATGATGAACAGTACAAAGCTAAATAAAGGATAATATATTAGCATATATTATATTTTTGTTTTACAAACTAACACAGAATAAATATCTCCTGTTGTGTAAGTGTTTTAGTAAAATAGATAAATCAATAATGATGAATGTCTGTAAATAATCACAGTTACAGCTGTGTAATACCTCTTTGTGTACTGTTGTCCTTAAAATTCTGGTCAATATTTGTTCAACCACAAGGTCATTGCCCACAGAGAGCCAACATCTCATTGATATAAAACATTGTTCAGTTCATAGAAAAAAAAATGAAGACTGTTGCTGTGTTGGTGTTCCTCAGTTTTGTTTCACTGGGACAGTCTGCTCCTGACTGTGAAACTCTACTCAAACCAATAAGTCTCAACCATGAGGGGGTTTGTATATCACTTCTTTTTTTTAATAAATTAAATACATGTAAAGTGTGTTAAACTGTTTATTTTTCACCATTCACTGCATGTGCTCCAGTTAGTGGGCAAGTACTTGTACATTGGTGGGACCTCTGGCCTCCCAGGGAGTCGATCCTTGACCCATGCGATGACAGGAGTCTGGGTAGAATTCTCTCTGACGTCCCAAAGCAATGTCTTCGAGCTTATCCAGGCTCAAAGAATGTAAATGCAAACTCATACAGTATACCACACAAATTTATGATGATTATCTCTGTCTGTTGTGACACAGTAAGAGGCTTTTACAAAATTAAAATGACACATATTTATTGAAATTTTACTTCACTTGTTATTTCAGGTTTGGCAAATGTTACAACCTGAAGTTTAATATGACAGTTGAAAATGGGGCTCTTGTAATCAGTAAATAAAGAGATTGTGCAATGCTCTCAGTTGCATGTTCTGTATTTGTGTCATGCCTTGTCATGTGTTTCAAACAGGAAATTCTTTTTACGTGAAAGACGACTTTCTGATGGCTGACTGCCCCGAGTGTGTGACCCTTTATGAAACAGTTGTTTTTGGAGAGGAAACTTTTAAAAGTCTTCTGCTTTTCAGTTAGAAATACTTGATTAGTAACAATAATAACTGTAGAAAATTTGCAACATGGGCTGATAAACCATTAAGGTCATGGTTGCTTTTGAAAGAGAACTCACAGGGACTTGCTTTTTTCAGGTAAAAGTAAGACTGTGCCTTCTTCAGCTGTGGACATGTTAAAAAAACAAGCTGAATGTCTGAAGATGCCATCAGTTATCATGATGAACCAAGATTATGGTGGGAACTGAACATTTTTAATTTTATATTTTATTATTTAAAAATCCAAGATGGCAACATGATGGCAACATGTCTTGTGTCTGTTCAATGTGTATTTGTTTTTAACTTATTTAAATGGTTTTAGATTATATTTTATTGAAGTAGCTGCAATCTGATAAATACATTTTGTAATCTTGATGAGTGGGGATTCTATACCCTGTTCTTTATGGGCTTTTTTCTCTTGCTGGGCCCTGTATGACTGGCTTGGGCCCGACACACCACACCAAGCACCGAGCCTGTGCTAGGCTACTGCTTGGGTCCAATACATCGCACCGAGCCTCTGCTGCCGCTTGAGCCTGCTGCAACGCACCGAGCCTGTACGGTATGGAAAACTGCCACAAAGGTCAGCATGTATTTGTCTATTTTTCCTCTTTTCCTCTTTTTGGCTGTACTATGTCCATGTGAGGCAGAAGTCAAACGTGGATATCAAAGTTGTCCTTATGTTTTTTCTGCTTCTAAAGTCACTGACTGGGATCACACCTTTTTAATGTGTTGAGTTTTAATAGGTGTCCTGCAAACTGGCTTTTACTGGTTACAGAAAATATTTTGACTCTGCACTCTTGTGTCTTGTAAGAGCCATACAACTGGTTGCTGACTTTTTACAGTTGGTCCTCCATCTGGACGAGGCACAAGAAAATCAATTTTATACCGATACACAATTCTGTAAAGAAAAAGTGTATTATTTTATTGCTGCATTTACTGTCAGGGAATGTTGAATTCAACCCTGGTCCAGAACCTTCATGTTTGAGTACTCCTGATGATTTTAAAGCTAAGTGTGGCCTGGGAATTGCTCATCTAAATGTCAGAAGTCTTCTCCCTAAATTAGATTTGATAAAAATCTGGGTTGACAGATTGAACACTGATATTTTGGTTTTGTCTGAAACATGGCTGACAAAATCAATCACAGATAATGACATTGCTATCAGAGGTTACAATGTTTTTCGCAGTGACCGTCCCAGAAAAGGCGGTGGCGTCGCTCTTTACGTAAGGAACAGATTTTTGGTAACTGTTCTGTCATCGTTGTCTATTAGTAAAACGTTGTGTAAAACGAATGTCTTGCTTTGAAATTAGAACTTTAAGAGGGCCATTCTATCACAGTTGTAGGCTGTTACAGACCTCCTTCAGCAACAAATGATGCTTTGTCCTTATTGACTGAACAGCTAGCAATGTTAAACTTTAATGAGATTCTTCTTGTCGGGGATTTTAATCTAGATTGGCTGACGTCTGTTTCTGATCATTTTAAAGTAATTTGTGATTCTTTTAATCTCACACAGCTGATCAGTAATCCAACTGTGCTGCCGCTTGAGCCTGCTTAAACAGCCAAAAAAATCCTCCATCCTTGATCTAATTTTTACGAATGTCCCGCATAAATATACTGCTATTAAAATATTTGCCAATGATTTAAGTGACCATTGTGTTATCACCACTGTCAGACAAACAAAAAGTATTATTATTATTATTATTATTATTAAAAGAAGACCTCAAATTGTGTTTAAACGGGATTTTAAACATTTCTGTGAACAAGCTTTTTATCATGACTTGTGGATCTGTGACTGGAAAAAGATTTTTCTTATTTTCGCAAATTTAGAGTGAAGGGTCGCAACAATCCCTGGTTCTCCTGTGAGCTGTCTAAACCTTTGAAGGAAAGAGATCATGCTTGGGCTAAAGCCAGAAAAACAAAGTCTCAGGTTGACTGGCTGAGTTTTAGACAACTCAGAAATCGCTGCACTTCCCTTATTAAAAAGAGTAAATCTGAATATTACTTGTCTAAAACCACAAGTAATCTCAATGATCCCAAAAAATTTTGGAAAGTTATTAAATCATCTTCTGGAAACATACAGACCAATGAACTCCCAACATGCATTGTGGAAAATTCACTTATTCTTGTTAAAATAATTAGTATTAGGTTCGGATCACAAACGAGACAACGGAGACCGTGCATGGTAAATTTAGGAATGAAAGACCGGTTTAATTCTTGCAAGAATGAAACAAATGGTGATTTGTTTCACATGTTTACAACACATGAAGCCTTTATAGGTGTACATTATGCCCGCCTCTCAGCTCCAGGGTCGTGGATGGACGTGTATTGAGCTGACGTGTCAGTCATAGATGTGAATAAGTTTACGTGTACATGTTACTAAGTGTACAGGACAGAGTGTCCCTGAACAATGATTAGATGTAATGCAAAGTGATGTCTCTGTCTTGTTTGGATTAGCATGGCGCCAATAGGAGATACAGCTAAAGACATTAAGTCATACTTGTTTGTGGATAAGCATATGAACTGGAGCAAAGGTGAGAGCATAATATCTAATATACAATTATTATGACATCTTCCTCCTCTTTATGCTGATAAAACATTAGCATAAAACAAAATATTAGCTTGGGTGTGAATTGTATATTATGGCAGGAGCGAAAACCCAGCAGGCAGCTGACCTAGCCTAAGTACATTTGACCATGAGGTAAATGACCTATCGCTGGGGAAAACTCTCCTGCTCACCCCATCTGCCGTAGGCGGTGTCAATTCACTTTTGAGGAGGTTTGACCATAAAATTAAAGACAATAAATACATCAATGTATAACAGGGTTACTATTTTAGCAGTGTAACCACTATAGGGACCAAGACAAGAAAGTAAAACTGATGAATCCATTGATAACATCAAAATTCAATAAATCAGAGACACAGAATCACTCCAAAACAACAAATAAAATTCAGAAATGCCGGAGATGAACTGGTCAACCCATTCGGACTCAGAGCTCCGGCCTGACCCTGCCTATCCATCTCTGCCCCTGAAACGAAAAGAAACAAAACATGGAGTGAGACATGTGCACATTCAGAATAATTAAAATCAATTATCTTAAGCATAATAAATTTAGTGAACCATACGCCCCTTTAGGACTTTGTATGATCAGTCATGGAGCTGTTGTCCCGTTGGTGTACATGCAAATGATGATGTCCCCCAGACCAGGGTTTTTCAAACTTTTTGTGTGTGTGGACCACTATTTGTAATCAAAAATTTTATGGACCACCTCATAACACACATAATTAAATGTCTACACACAGTCTTACCTGAATTAATCCGCACCTCTAAATAGGCTTACTACTATAACTAGTCATCACATCAGTGTGCAACAGGCTTGTTAAAAGAAAGTTTACTGCACACAACGACTGCCACATATTTAATTTATTTATTTACTCATGTACCCGAGGGAATAATCAGGTTAATTTGAACAACAGGCTTATTTCCATAGCAATGGAAAAGAACACTTGGATAGTCAAAATTTCAAAACCTTTGGCATTTCTGAAAAAACATTTCAGAAACACGAGCAAAAACAGAAAACAAATGGAAATTAAAATAACAGGTCTCTCCACAACCCCCCCCCCCTCTTTTTATTGTCAACTTAACAATTTAATGCAAATGTTATATCAATATAGGCCTACATATTCTTTTAATTTTTTTTTTTATGGGAATTTCCTGGTAAAATGAAGATAAAATATTATTTTATTTTGCCTTTCCACGGACCACCTGCAGTACCCTCACGGACCACTAGTGGTCCGCGGACCACAGTTTGGGAATGACTGCCCCAGACCATCCATCGATCTCACCAACAAGCTCCGAACACATGGAATGCAACACAAGCAAAAGTTATCAGGCATGGAAGTGCAAAAACAACAAGTACATGTATATCAATACAGATTTTAAAATCCCAGTCAATTCTCCAAACATTTTGTCAAACCAGGTCTAGAGTACCCTACAACAGAACACTCATTCATTTGCTAGAGTGTGAAGTTCATTTTTAAATGGCCTGGTTGGTTGTAATAAATATAGCTGATCCAATTCACATTTGTATAAATTGTCTCAAACAAGAATAAATTCTGCGATCTAATTTCAAGCATTATATGCATTAGGGACACCTTGAGGGACACCAATGTTGTCGATGTATATGTGGCTATCAAATGAACCTGAGAGAGCTGCTCTCTTGCTCCTAAGGTGTGAGTTTCTGCTCACGTAATTCTCCATCACATTGTATGTGAACACATAACAGGAGGATCAATTAAATGAGGTACGCATGTGTCCAGTCAGCAGGCAACGCTAGTCTAATGGTCTTACCTTCGCAAAACCTCTAGACGTCCGTCCTGTGCTGCAAATGTACTTGATCTCTCTGTTTGTCAAGTTCAGAGTGATGTCACAGGAAGTTAAGTGACTCACGTCACTAGTCCAGCTCACAGGTGTATTTCCCTTCATAGGTGTAAACCAAGATTATTTAATATTAGTTTAAAGAACTATGTTAATATTAGCTCTTTCTGGTGGTTATATTAATTGTCAAAGCTTCTTTTCTGAACTGGTATACTTGTCGTAGTTGGCTTCCATCCAAATAAAGAACAAACAAATAAAATTATCATCACATGAAACATGATAAAGTTAGAAAGGTACCTCAAAGGTCCTTATCATATCAAACCATAAAATTATCCAAACATAAAAATGGGCCAGCAGAAGCATAACCTGTTTCCACAGAGAGGGTCTGCTGGACCACTGCTGAATATCTACTTTAATCTGAAAGGTATAATTTAATTAGACTAAATAGTGCTGCTCCAGAAAAGTCATGTCACTATTATTTTAGTTTATTATTTCTTTTAAACTCATCTCTTAACTTTATTAAACCACTGTTGTTATAGTATTATGTTAACCAGGCATCAGGTTAACCATGTCTCATCACATTAAGACTGTTTTGTTTAAATCTTCTTCTCCCCCTTGTTGAGGCATGGGATAACCATGGCTCAATAAAAAATTGCGGTCCTATAAAATACAAGAACTGTTTTTGCTCATTAAATCTTTGTATTTGTTAGTTCATCAATTAGTATCTCTATATCTTTGCTATGTTCTCCACATAGCATCATCCTTGTAAGTTATTTTTAATGAGAACTTATTACTGTTGAACAATTCCTTCATTTTGTTCAGCTCTGTTGTAATCTCAGTTACCATTAGTTGTAGCTCTTTAACTGTAACTGTAAGTGGTATTATCCACAAATATGATACATTTTTAACTTATTTGATACAAATTCTTTATGTAAATTATAAATAGTTTGCATGGTTTTGGTTCACAAGCTTTTTGAAAAGTCTTCAAATTGACAATGTCTTTCATATTGCCTCTTTAAATAATCTAATTAGGGAAAGAAATATTCTCAGGATATTGTATTATTTCCTTTAATTCCATTTTTATAATAATCTTTAATAATTGATTTTCTTTTACTTTTACATTTTCTTTGTCATCTATGAGCCAGACTCACTGCAGTAACTGGGCAGTGTTCATCACACAGCCTCCAGGTTTTGTCATGCTCTGGCCTCATTGCTTTCACTGGAACACCATCATCCTTGTGATTGTCGTTTATCAGGAAAGACTAAACATAATATTAACAAAGCTCTGTGTAAGTTTGTGCTTTATTTTTTTTAAATCCCTACATATGAAAACAATTTTTAGGATTTTGTTCAGTATAGATTTGTTCTGTACTGTCTATAAAGAACTCTGTTTTAGCACCAAGTGCTCAATAAATACAATAACCATTTTGTTTTTGCATTTTCCCCATATTAATCTCAACCGTAACATATTCAAACAGATTATCAGTTGCTAAGGTTATAAGGTTTCCACAAATTTAGACGTTCAGATTTTTGTTCACATAAAGAATACTTACTTACTTAATGTTAAATATAAACTAAAACATCAAGTGTAAACTGAAAATAACTTGTTTCTCTTTATTTATTCAAATTCACCAAAATTTCAATCAGTAAAAGTCATTACTGTTCATAAAAAAAGCTAAATGTAACGTTTCAACTTTTTCTCTTTATGTTCCAAAGATTGATGCAGTGTTCACATTAAACACCTCTAAGGGTTTAGCAAAAGAAAATTATTTAATTCTGTTCAAAAGGACAGACTATAGTGTTTGTCCTCCTAGTTCTCACAATAATTAATAATCCAAAACATTCTAATCAATAAATCCAACAAATAAACATTTAAATTTAAATAAATCAATAACTCCAAACTTAAAACACAGAAAGCAACTGGAGATATGTTCTTAAACTTTAACAATTCATCTTGTTACTTAAACAATTACCTTTTTATTTATTTATTTATACTTAACTTTAAATTTCTCAAATAAACACCTCTACAATCCTCCAAGATTGTTTTAACATATAAATATGTTTTAACTCACCAGATTGAAAATTTACAGTTTAAATCTGTATTGTATAGATGACGCTCGTCAGCGTCTATTTTAGTGTCAGGTATTATATCTTTTTTTTTTTATAAAATACAATTTTAATAAACTCTTGGTTACTATTTATTTTCAACTGTTTATTTCCGTTTTTCTAAATACTCAAACAATATTTTTCTCAAACAATATTTAATCCCATTAATTTTGTCGTTTAGTTTACAAAAAGACGTTTCCATAGAATCAATAAAACTCAAATGTGGACTATATTCATATCAACAGACCTGTCAGAAGGTCAACAGTTTTCTAAAGTAAGTATCATAAACCTTTATTTAACATATCAGTTCAGTGCAGTCTTTTTCTGTCACTGACATTTCCAACAAAGCATTCATTGCAACATTAAAAAGGTTTATTTAATGTAAAGGGTCTCCAAATGACAGTGGAGACAAAAGTCCAGCTTCTTTAAAAAAAAAAATAATAATAATTTTGTAGCTCAAGAGAGTGAGCAAAGAAAAGGGAGGGTGATAAGAAACCTGTTATCTTGTGTTACTGTGGGAACACTGGCCATTAACCCAAACAACGGTTTGTGCTCTATTCACTGTCTACAGTGTTTTTCATTACAAAGTAGTCATTGTCATTCTATCCCCAATAACTATGTCTCAGTTATTCTTAGTGCTTTCATACTGATATTTGTCCTAATAGATGCATAGAATAGTTTAGCAAAATATGTAGTTTAGCAAAATGTTTTATTTTGGATCCAGTTTATGGATCTTTAACTTTTTAAAATCTTTAATCTACACGCTCCTGTGTCATATAAAAATGTATTCGAATATCTAATGTACTCTGTGGTCTGTCTTTTTCCTTTCTTTTTCCTTCTATTCTTCACCTGTCTGTCTCATTCTGTCTGTTCACCTGTCTTTCTACTCTGTGGTCCACCTCTTCTTCACCTGTCTTTCTCTTCACCTGTCTTTCTCTTCACCTGTCTTTTTCTTCGCCTGTCTTTCTCTTCACCTGTATAAATTGTCTAGTCTGTGATTTGTCTTCACTTTCTCACATCCTACTTCTGCACCTGTCTCTCTGTTCTGTCTTCACTTCCTCACATCCAACTTTACACTTGCTTTGTCCTTCTGTCTTCACTTCCTCACATCCAACTTTACACTTGCTTTGTCCTTCTGTCTTCACTTTCGTGTTCTGTCTTTGTGTCTTAAATGGTACTATGTGTGGGTCATGTAGTGTGTACATGACTTAACTTCTGATGTCCGGTCAGTGTTGCTCCTGCTGTGGCCTGGCTCTGGGTCTCAAGCCTCCACACTTTGCTCTGTTCCTTGTCCTTCTGCAGCCATGTCGTCATCTCTGCCACATCCACATCCACCCCACCACGTCCCCTCTCATGGCCTCGCCCGCGCCGGTGACCATGGGAATTGTGCATTTTCCTCGGAGAAATACAAAATAATCAGTATTTATTTCAGGCTTCACGTCATTTAGAAATGCCTTATTTAAAAAAGAAATATTATTATTTTTATTTTTTTTGTAAAAAAATTTTGTGCACATTACACTACATTTTGAAAATGTGTAAGTTTTCTGTATCTTACCGCTTATGTGTCTGATCCGCTGCGCACCGGGCAGCTTCTTGTAGGCTTTGGTGGAGCGGGTGGTGTGGAGGAGCGTGGCGGGGGGGTAGACAGATGTGGGAGGGCACTGTTCAGTGGCCGTCCTTGAGAGATGGCATGCTGCTGTTGAGGGAGGCAGAGACCCAGAGGCTCACAGGAGGAAGCATTTGAAAAAAAAAAAAAAAAATTTTGTCAGTGTTATCAGGTTTTTATGCACTTTTAATAACGATTCACAGTTTTGGACTTACTTTTAGCTCTCACTTTAGTGTTTGTTAGTTTTTCATTGAAATAACCAGCCTGTTACTGTTGTAACTAACACAATCACACTCATTCACACTTTTTTTTTAAAATTTTATTTCTCATTTTAGGTCCATTTATATTCTTCTGCGTCCAACGCAGTTTTTCCTTCCTTTTAACGTGACACAGAGTTTTTTATGTAAGTCTTCTCACAGACTGTATAAGTATTAAGAAAGTTAGCTTAAACTAATTTACTCGTTTTAGTCTCACTTTTGCTGGAATAGATCTTAACTAAAAACACATACTTTAGCGGGTTATTTTCTCCTCGTCCCCCGTAGGACGGTTCTATGCGACCTTTAAATGAGTATTTTAAACAGCTGTTTTTACCTTAATTGTAAGCCAATAGTACGTTTTGTAGCAGGTGTCCGTCCCTCGTTTTGTGATGGCCCCGTCACTGCCCCGTGACCCATGTGGAACCTGGTCCATTTGAACGATGCAGTTTGAATTTACTACGCGCAAGTCAGATTCGTTTGTTGAAAAAAAAAATGGAAACACGGAAGCAGAATATTGGGGTCCACGTTCGGGCGCCAAAATGTTAAAATAATTAGTAGTAGGTTCGGATCACAAACGAGACAACGGAGACCGTGCATGGTAAATTTAGGAATGAAAGACCGGTTTAATTCTTGCAAGAATGAAACAAATCACATGGTGATTTGCTTCACATGTTTACAACACATGAAGCTTTTATAGGTGTACATTATGCCTCTCAGCTCCAGGGTCGTGGATGGACGTGTATTGAGCTGACGTGTCAGTCATAGATGTGAATAAGTTTAACTGAACCTTTGACATATCTTTTTAACTTTAGCCTTTTTAACAATGTCATCCCTATGGTCTGGAAGTCTGCTTTTGGGGAGGGAGGGGACTCGGCCGATCTTAATAACTACAGGCCGATATCAAAGTTATGTATCCTGGCAAAGGTCTTTGAGAAAATTGTTGCTGAACAGCTTAAAAAATTTATTGAGGTTCATGAAATTTTATCAAACAATCTATCTGGTTTTCGAAAATTACACAGTACAATAACTGCTGCAGTTAAAGTAGTTAATGATATCATTGAGGCTCTTGATTGTAAAAAGTTTTGTACAGTGTTGTTTATTGACTTGTCAAAGGCCTTTGAAACCGTCGATCATGTCACCCTGTTAAATCGGCTTCATAAAATTGGTCTGTCTGACAATGCTATTGGCTGGTTTTCTAACTATCTATCAGGTAGAACTCAGTGTGTACACCTATTTCGCATGTCTTCCTCCTTTCTTTAAATAACTAAAGGAGTACTCCAGGGTTCTGTTTTGGGGCCATTGCTGTTTTCTATTTATGTGAATGATCTTTGTAAAAATGTGTCATGCTTTTTTCACTTTTATGCTGATGACACAGTTATCTATTGTTCCTCTCCTTCAATTGAAAAAGCCTTTGATTTCTTACAGTCTGCATTTGATGCTGTTCAGTCTCATCTAAATCAGCTGAGGCTAGTGTTAAATGCGGACAAATCTACAGTTATGGTCTTCTCAAATAGAAAACGGCTACCCTCTCAGCTCCCTAAAATAAAAACAGCTGATGGAAAAGAAATCCAAATGGTCACTTCTTATAAGTATTTAGGCTTTGTTATTGATGAAAATTTGTCCTTTAAACAACATATTGAGCATCTTATACGTAAACTGAAGCTAAAGCTCAGTTTTCTTTTCAGAAATAAATCATGTTTCTCTGTTTATACAAGGAAACGTTTAATTTCTGCAACTTTTTTACCTTTTATTGGATTACGGCAATCTCCTTTTTTATGAATGCATCTGACCGTCTTTTAAAAAAGCTGGACACTGTTTATCATTGAGCTTTACGTTTTATGACTGGTTGTGGAAATCGTGTTCATCATTCTACATTGTATGCTACAGCTGAGTTTCCGTCCCTGTATGTTCGCAGGTGGTCTCATTTGTTGACTTTCATCTATAAATGTATTCTTGGGCTCCTCCCATCTTACCTCTGCACGTAAAAATCAACAACAGTATGCTCTGCGTTCTCAGAAGAACATACTGATGGTGGGTCCCAGAGTCAGAACGGAGTTGGGTAAGGCAGTATTTCAGTACGCTGTCCCGTGCGTGGAATGAACTGCAAAAGGACCTAAATCTTTCTGAACTTGTGACTGGGAGAATTTAAATCTATTCTAAAGAAGCGTGAACTCAATGAACTTGGAAAATGTAACTGTTTTTAAACTTGTACACACTGACTGTAAATATCATTTGTTTTTTTGATGTCATATATGTTTTTTAAATTGTATGTAAATGCTGTTGTCTTGGCCAGGTCACTCTTGAAAAAGAGATTTTTAATCTCAATGAGTCTTTTATCTGGTTAAATAACGGTTAAATAAAATAAATATATATATATTTTTTAATCTAAACTTACACTAAATATATATATCTTTCATCTGCATATATTCAGAAATGTGCCCAGATGACCCTGCCCCATTAGACGACATATTTAAATACTATTTGGAAGCCAAGACAGGACATGTATTTGCAAGAATTCTGGATGCCATTTTTGATCTCTTTGTGAATTGATTACAGCATCTGTAATGATTTATTGAGTTATTGTACACCAACATATGAATGAATAAATAAATCATATTTATATTGGTAAAAATTGTTTCTTAACTCTTGGGCAGATCTTTTCAAGTTGTGCCCACCTCCTTTCCTCCCTCCACCCCCCCAACGTCAGCACTGCGCCGCCACTCATTCTCCCAGTAAGTTCTTTATTACTGCTTGTTTTTTGTTTTCATATGTTTCAGTTATTCTGTTGTTGTCTGTTCAGGTGAAAGAGGGCAAGGAAGCCGGCGAGGAGATTAGTGCAGACCAAGAAAACCAGGAGGCTTTGGAGTGATCTTTCTTTTTTTATTTTCTATCCTTCTCTATTCCAGACGTAAATCAAAGTAGCACTGGCCAACAAAACCAGGAAGTAACCTATGATCAATGCGTCCACTCACTCCCCCTAACATTAATCTCCATTGGGCTCTATCCTGGTGACATTTGTCTTCAGTCATTAAAAAAAGAAAGACCATAGGATGCAGAAAACGTTTGATTGTTCATTTGTCTAAATCATCTGTTGACATCAGTCGTGTATTAATCTGCTTCACTCCTCAGGCTCTCTGAACAACCAGTGCTCTAATTTTGAGTATGATCTTAATAATGCTCTTTTTGTTCTTTCTTTGTGGTCTTTTGTTCTTGTCCCTGTCAGGATCCCTACCTGGTGTAGTAGTTAGATTGTTTTGTTATTGTATCTAATTTCATGTTTCTCTAATGTATCTGAGTTTGTTTCATTATAGTATTTGATTTCCTGATTTTATTGTGAAGTGTCTCACCCCTGTCTGTGTCTGATTGACTTCCTGCCTTGTGTTTTTTCCCTCCTGTGTGATTGTATGCTCCTCCCTGATGTGTTTCACCTGTCCCTGGTTGTGTGTCTTTATAACCTGTGTGTTTTCAGTGCCAGGTCATCTTCACCCCTACTGTGAGTCTGTTGTTCTGGGTTTTCTTGTGTTCAGTCTGTGGAGTTCTGGTTTACCCTGTGTGTTCTATGGATTATTTATTCCTTGTGTTTCCTCGCCTGATGTTTTTCTTGTGCCACCTTTATTGTATTTTTGTATGCTCGGACCCTGGCCTTGTTTCTACCTTGTTTCCTGGATTTTGATTTGTACCTTTTGCCGGCTCAATAAACCTTTTTTACCCTTCTACCTGAGTTTGGGGTTCCCTTCTCGAGGGAACTCAACACTGCGTCGTGAAACGACACTTTGGGGAACGCCCTCAGCGTGACGCCTCTGAAGCATGAATGAAACTTAGACCGATCCTGATTGGTACTACGTCATGACATAGTGAGTGACGGCCTACCCGGAAGTATAAAGGGACGCCGTATCACGCCCACGCCAGCTTTTCGCTCTTCAGCAAATGCCCTGTGTATGAGACAAGAGATCGTGTTGATTTAAAACTTTTGAATGGAAAAAGTATGGCGAGTCAACAGTTCAGGAAGTGTGTGTACCCCTGCCCTCGTTATCTCACGGGTGGGGACACGCACTCGATGTGTGTGATCTGTTTGGGAGCGCGTGCGCGGTCAGCTGTCGAGGGAGCTGACTGCGAGCACTGTGAAACAGTCCTCTGCAGAGTGCTGTGCTCCCGCCTGGCCGTGTTGAGGCCGGCCAGGCTCGCGTTCCCCGCGGATTCAGGTCCCCGCCGACGCCGGAGCGCGGCGGCTTAGATCGTGGGGATCGCAGCTGGAGCTAGTTGATGAGATTGGGACTGCTGAGGCTTTTTCCCAATCATCAGCAGACAGCTCTGATGACCTTCCTCCCCGTGCAGGAGCCCGCCTCCTGCACAAGGAGAGGCTCCGATGCTTGAGCTGTCTGCGTCTGAGGATGTGGACGTGCTCAGCATTGAGGCGGGTGACGTGGAGGCTCACTCGTCACCTCACGTGCCCGCTTATGAGGAGCTCATTGAAGTTGTGACTCGTGCGGTGTCAAATTCGATCCGAGGACTGGTTTGTCACGATAGATCTGAAGGACGCATACTTCCACATTCCTATAAGTCCTTCTCACAGGAAGTTCCTGAGGTTCACTTTCGGGGGCGAAGCGTTCCAATATCGCGCTCTCCCCTCGCACATTCACCAAGTGCATGGATGCGGTTCTGGCTCCACTGTGACTCCAGGGCATCCGTGTACTGAATTATATCGACGACTGGCTCATTTTGGGCCCAGTCTCGAGAGAGGGCAGTTTGACATCGAGATGTCGTCCTTGGCCATATTCAGAGCTTGGGGTTGAGACTCAACGCGAAGAAGAGCGTGTTGACGCCCTCCCAGAGAACCACATTCCTGGGAGTAGTATGGGACTCGATGACGATGCGGGCACATATGTTCCCCGCACGCATCGAGTCCATACAGGCGATGGTCTCCAGCATAAAACTAGGCCGCAACATCACTGTAAGACAGTCTCAGAGACTACTGGGGCCCATGGCAGCTGCGGCCAAGGTAATACCTTTTGGCCTGCTGTACATGAGACCCCTGCAGTGGTGGCTGAAAGCCAAAGGGTTTTCCCCGAGGGGAAATCCATTCCGGAGGATCAGGTTTACGCGCAGGTGCTGTCGTTCCCCATCAATGTGGAAGAAACCTTGGTTTCTGTCCCAAGGGCCAATGTGGGGAGCATCATGTCGCTGGAAATCCGTTTCGACAGATGCCTCCCTCACTGGTTGGGGCGCGGTCATGGACGGCCGCTTTTCCCAGGGTCTGTGGCAGGACCATCATCGCTCCAGGCATATAAATTGCCTGGAGATGTTGGCTGTGTTCAGGGTTCTGAGGAGCTTCCTGGCGGATCTCAGGGGTTATCACGTTTTGGTGCGCTCCGACAATATGTCGGTGGTAGCGTACATGAACCGTCAGGGGGGTCTGAGGTCTCGCCCTCTGTGCAGATTGGCGCATCAGATCCTCCTATGGTCCCAAGGGAAGTTATCGTCTATCAGAACGATGTACAACCCCGGGGACCAGAATCAGGGAGCAGACACCCGGTCGAGGCAGGGGCTGAGGCCCGGGGAATGTAAACTTCACCCAGAGGTGGTGAGGTCCATAGGCTAGAGGTTCAGCCCAGTGGAAGTGGAGCTGTTCGCGTCTCGAGAGACGTCCCACTGCCCACTGTGGTTCTCCCTCACGCCTCCAGCCCCGCTGGGGTTGGATGCCATGGTACAGACGTGGCCGAGGCTGCGTCTGTATGCATTTCCCCCGGTGGCTCTGCTCCCGGGAGTTATGGAAAGGGTCCGGCAGGAAGGGATCAGTCTACTTCTAGTAGCCCCGTACTGGCCGGCTCGAGTATGGTTCTCAGACATCATAGCACTGCTGGCAGGTCTTCCATGGCAGATCCCTTTGAGGAGGGACCTGCTGTCCCAGGCAGGGGGCACAATACTGCATCCCCAGCCCGGGCTGTGGAAACTGTGGGTCTGGCCTCTGAGGGGGATCAGTACCTAGAGGCTGGCTTAAATTGGAATGTCGTTCCCACTTGGTGCAGGGAGCGTGAAGTGGACCCAGTTAACTGCTCAGTGGCTTCGGTCCTGGAGGTCCTCCAAGAGCAATTCACTGCGGGCTTACCTCGCTCCACTCTTAAGGTGTACGTGGCTGCCATTGCGGCGTTCCACGCTCCGGTGAGTGAGGGGCCTCTGGGGAGGCACCCATTGGTCGTACGTTTCCTCCATGGCTGAGGCCTGCAACGCGCCCCGGGGTTCCAACTTGGGATCTGGCGGTGGTGCTTGAAGGACTGGCTGAGGCCCCCTTCAAACCACTCGAGTCGGCAACAGATCGAGTTCTGTCGTTCAAGGTGGCGCTGCTCATGGCTATCACCTCACTTAAAAGGGTGGGGGACCTCCAGGCACTGGCTATAACGCCAACTTGCCTGGAGTTTGCCCCCGATGGGGTTAAGGCCATTTTACGTCCAAGGCCAGGCTATGTGCCTAAGGTGCCATCTAACGTGGCACGGCCGACAGTATTGCAGGCGTTTCATCCTCCACCTCGTGTCGGCCGAAGAGGGGAGACTTCATCTGCTCTGCCCCATCAGGGCATTGCAAATCTATATACAAGTCTTCGCAGTGGAGGAAGTCAGACCAACTGTTAGTGTGTTTCAGGTCTCCTAGGAGAGGTCGGCCAGCAACCAAGCAGACGGTTAGTAATTGGATCGTCCAGGCTATTGCCTTGGCTTATCAGGGGCGCGGATTGCCTTCTCCTTTGGCCTTAAGGGCGCATTCCACTAGGGGCATGGCCTCTTCTCAGGCCCTTCAAATGGGGGTCCCGCTTCAGGAGATCTGTGAGGCAGCCGGCTGGGCTACTCCACACACTTTCATTAGGTTCTATAGTCTGCATCTCCCTGCGACGCCAGGCGCTAGGGTGCTCTCATCCTAAGTGTGCCTGAATTTCCAGCTTCACGCTAGGGAAGGCATGGGTCGTCGTGGCATAGTCGGTATTCGTTCCCCAAAGTGTCGTTTCACGACGCAGTGTTGAGTTCCCTCGAGAAGGGAACGTCTCGGGTTATGTATTGAACCCTTGTTCCTGAGAGGAACGAGACACTCGCCCGCCACGCCTACCCTGCCTGAAGGCGATTTGCTTCATCGCGAAGGGCTGGCGTGGTTGTGATACGGCGTCCCTTTATACTTCCGGGTAGGCCGTCACTCACTATGTCATGCCTTAGTACCAATCAGGATCGGTCTAAGTTTCATTCATGCTTCAGAGGCGTCACGCTGAGGGCGTTCCCCAAAGTGTCGTTTCACGACGCAGTGTCTCGTTCCCTCTCAGGAAACAAGGGTTATATACATAACCCGAGACGTTTTGGAGACTTCCACGTTCTGGGCAGTGTGGCCATGACAGTCCCATAAAATACAATAATACTAGAATGCTGTCAGTTTGTTGAATTCAATTAAAACACACTTTTGAAAGGAATTTTTGGGTTTTGTTTTTCTGCAACTTGTCATTTTACAATTATAATATTCCTTTTAAATGAGATAATTACTTCATTGATACCTAATGTGTGTTAGTTGAATAAGTGACACTTTAAAGGGTCTGTTTCGTGTCAAGAAACTAAAAAACTAATTTGAGGCTATTTATATTGATTTTCATGCACAGTATTTTGAAGTGAAAAGTACATTGTGCTGCTTAATTGTCATTTTCATCAAGTGTTAACAGAAGAACCAATACTGCTTTTAAGGCTAATTATTTTATCACCATATTTATTCACGAAACAATTGTAGGTTTAAAATTATTATTATTATTTTGTTTTTTGGTGGTATTGAAATATTTTGGCAAGGTTTGCTCACAGTGATATGACCCTGGACCTGAAATAACACTATCCCGTAGTTAAGCTTTACATAATGTGACAGGATCGTTCTTGGTAACATTTTAATTTTCAGTGTTACACTGATGACACCTAGCTCTATATTTCCACATGTGCACAGCCTTTTTCTACCTACACAACATTTCCCGACTTCGCCCAACAATCCACCCAGATCTTCGTCAATTCCCTCACCACTATTTGACTCAATTATTGTAAACCACAAAAAGTTCTCCAAGACTCATTACCCACACCAGATCCACAGAACACATCACTCCGGCCCTTTATCAACTCCCTCATACCTCACAGATCTGATTCATCACTTTTAACTGTTTTTGTTCTGCTCTAAGTTGTCCTTGGGTTTCCTGAAAGGCGCCAATAAATATTATCATAGGATGTTTTTGTTAATTCACCCTTGCACACTTGATAGTAGGCCAAGTGTTATTTAAACTGGTCAAAGTCTTCACTTGAGTTTACTCATATTGTTGACATTGTTGCAATACATGCCAGTAAATGTCTGGGACATAGATAAAAGGAGAAAAAGGACAGGACATGAACAGAAGAAGCTGATGAACGGCTTTTGCAAAATGAAGTGGGTTGCTCTTGTGCTGCTGAGTGTCTTTTCAGTGGGACAGTCTGATCCTGTGGACAACTGTGAAAGCCTGCTGACACCAATAACTGTCAGCCATGCTGAGGTAAGTATACAAGTGATACGTAACAAATTTAATTCGATTGCAGCTAGCAATTTTGTGGACTTGTGTGTATATATATATATATATATATATATATATATATATAAAAAAGGTTTTAGGGTGAACCTTTAGACAGAACAAGTCACTATTGCAGGTAAATGCTCTCTATTTAAAGGTACATTTCTAACCAGCATGCTTTTTTTTTTTTTTTTTTTTTTTGTGTTTTTCAGATGCTGGGAAAGTGGCTGTATGTTGGCGGGGCCTCTGACGTCCCAGGAGGTCGATCCTTTATCTATTTGTCAAGAGTCTGGATAGAAGCTCGTCCAACATCTCAAAGCAATGTCGTGGAGATCATCCGATCCGAGAGAATGTAAATGAAGCAGAATTTGAGATTAAAAAACAAAAGAATCAAATTTATTAACATCTTTAGTCACCACAGTCAAATGACACTAAAAATCTAATTTTCTTCTGCAGGGATGGGAAATGTACCACCTTAAAGTATAATGTGGCAGTTGAAAACAGCGCTGTTTTAATTGGTAAGGCCATAAGTCTGACACTTATTTAACATATATTTCATGACTTTTGATGCTTAGCTTTGCGTGATAATTTGTCAATGTGTGTTTTATACAGAACAACCATTTTACCTAAAGGGAGTGAATCTGCCTGCTTTATGCTCCGATTGTTTTACTTTGTACGAAACAATTATCTCTGGGAATGACACTTTCACAAATCTTCTCCTTTTTAGTAAGAACTTATGTTATCAAACCAGAATACAGATCATTCATGATTATACATAGTGTTTTACACCATGTTTTTGGTTTTCTCAGGCAAAACTGGCACTGTCCCAGCACCTGCTCTAGAAATGTTCAAGAAACAAGCTGAATGTCTGAAGAAGCCCTCACCGATAATGATCAACACAAACATTGGTGAGTCAGTCTAAAGTAGAGCATAAATACTTTGATTATTATTCATTGTGTGTGTTTTCTGTGTGTCTACCAGAAATGTGCCCGGAAGACCCAGCCCCATTGGATGGACTTACCGCCATTAATTCCTTTTTGATGGCCAAGAAAGAACTTCATCTTTTAAGAGAGCTTGACAAGTTTATTGATCGTTTATTGATTTCATGGGCCTGTCAGGCTCCAGTGCTACAGTAGAATATAGGTATTTGTTAATGTGTTAAACCATATTTTAAGTTTGCATTACTGCTGAGATACAGTATACCTGGTTTTACTCTGTCTCTTGTCAGTTGTAATGATAAATAAAATGCAAATATCAGAGAGAGATGTCTGCTTCATTGAGTGATACCTCTGCCCTACTCCTTTCATTATGAATATATACAGGTTTGATTTACTGCCAGCAATGGGAGCGGACAGCCCTTAGCAAAGGGTCCCAGACCCCATACTCCCAGAGCACCCCCCACAGGATGCCACGGGGGACAGTCAGAAATCCACAAAACACATGTGGACTGGTTGGGCAAACCCCAATAAACCCTCCTGGTGAGAGTATAGAGCTGGTCTAGTCTTACAGGACCGGGACAATACCACATTGTTCCTCTTGAAACGGAGGTTTGACTATTGGCCAAATTCTCCTCTCCAGTACCCTGGCATAGACTTTCTGAGGCTGAGGAGTGTGATCCTTCTGTAGTTGGAACACACCCTCTGGTCCCCTTTCTTAAAAAGAGGGACCACCTCCCCAGTCTGCCAGTCCAGAGGTACTGTCCCCAAACGCCACGTGATGTTGCAGAGGCGTGTCAGCCAAGACAGCCCCACAGCATCCAGAGACTGAAGGTACTCAGGGCAGATCTCATCCACCCCCGGTGCCTTGAGGAGCTGTCATAGTTCATCATATTGTGTCATATCCATGTGTGTGTTTTGTCAATGTCTAAAATACAGCCTCTACTATTTCAAACTAAAGCACCCTCCTTATAACCTGTGCTGTATCACACTGTGACAATTAATTTATAATATGATGACCAGTACAAAGCTAAATACAGGATAATATATTAGCATATATTATATTTTTGTTTTACAGACTAACAGAGAATAAATATCTCCTGTTGTGTAAGTGTTTTAGTAAAATAGATAAATCAAGAATGATGAATGTCTGTAAATAATTACAGTTACAGCTGTGTAATACCTCTTTGTGTACTGTCGTCCTTAAAATTCTGGTCAATATTTGTTCAACCACAAGGTCATTGCCCACAGAGAGCCAACATCTCATGGATATAAAACACTGTTCAGTTCATAGAAGAGCTTCAGGGTAAAAAAAAAATGAAGACTGTTGCTGTGTTGGTGTTCCTCAGTTTTGTTTCACTGGGACAGTCTGCTCCTGACTGTGAAACTCTACTCAGACCAATAAGTCTCAACCATGAGGGGGTTTGTATATCACTTCCTTTTTTTTTTTTTACAAATTAAATACATGTAAAGTGTGTTAAACTGTTTATTTTTCATCATTCACTGCATGTGCTCCAGTTAGTGGGCAAGTATTTGTACATTGGTGGGACCTCTGGCCTCCCAGGGAGTCGATCCTTGACCCATGCGATGACAGGAGTCTGGGTAGAATCCTCTCCGACGTCCCAAAGCAATGTCTTCGAGCTTATCCAGGCTCAAAGAGTGTAAATGCAAACTCATACAGTATACCACACAAATTTATGATAATTATCTCTGTCTGTTGTGACACAGTAAGAGGCTTTTACAAAATTAAAATGACACAGATTTATTGAAATTTTACTTCACTTGTTATTTCAGGTTTGGCAAATGTTACAACATGAAGTTTAATATGACAGTTGAAAATGGGGCTCTTGTAATCAGTAAGTAAAGAGATTGTGCAATGCTCTCAGTTGCATGTTCTGTATTTGTGTCATGCCTTGTCATGTGTTTCAAACAGGAAATTCTTTTTACGTGAAAGACGACTTTCTGATGGCTGACTGCCCCGAGTGTGTGACCCTTTATGAAACAGCTGTCTTTGGAGAGGAAACTTTTAAAAGTCTTCTGCTTTTCAGTTAGAAATACTTGATTAGTAACATTAATAACTGTGGAAAATTTGCAACATGGGCTGATAAACCATTAAGGTCATGGTTGCTTTTGAAAGAGAACTCACAGGGACTTGCTTTTTTCAGGTAAAAGTAAGACTGTGCCTTCTTCAGCTGTGGACATGTTAAAAAAACAAGCTGAATGTCTGAAGATGCCATCAGTTATCATGATGAACCAAGATTATGGTGGGAACTGAACATTTTTTTATTTATTTTATTTTTTTATCTAAACATGCACTAAATATATATCTTTCATCTGCATATATTCAGAAATGTGCCCAGATGACCCTGCCCCATTAGACGGCATTGAAGGTTTTAAATACTATTTGGAAGCCAAGACAGGACATGTATTTGCAAGAATTCTGGATGCCATTTTTGATCTCTTTGTGAATTGATTCAGCATCTGTAATGATTTATTGTACACCAACATATGAATGAATAAATAAATCATATTTATATTGGTAAAACTATTTTCATAACTCTTGGGCAGATCTTTTCAAGTTGAGCGCCACCAAAAAATGATCTTTTAAAGGTGGCCATATTGAAATATGTGTGATTTTTTTAATGAAACCTACATCCTGATGCCTTTGTTTTATTTTTTTCTTTATGAATGTCATTATTATCTTCAGTCCTCACCATACATAACAAATATTTACGTATTTTATAAATTCTTAACACCTCAAATGGCAGTTTAGCGATTAAAGTCTTTTTTTAAACAAAAGATTAAAATTTAAATTGTTGGGGGGTTGTTATCTGAGCATGGGAGTGTCAAGAAACATTGCTACATTCATTTGTAAATAAAATGCTTGGTATCTAGGACACAAAAAAAATCTTTTAAAAATGCCAAGGAAACATTAAGGGATTTCAATACCAGGGAATAAAAAAAATATATATATAAAAACACATTTTGAATGGGAGTTTAAAAAAATTGCCAAAGGGACACAGGTGGCACTATTTACTTTAAAAGTCATAGACTTGAAGAAGGCACTGATTGGTAGTTCTTAGAGGTCAAGTTAAGTGGATGACTAGTAAAAATCTTGATTATACCGTGGCTGGCTTTTGTGCATGGTTTTACAGTAGGCCGATATGTTTTATGTTTTTTTTTATTCTCAAAGCACATGTGCATTTATTAACTAACATATACACATATACTTCAAAATAATAAATGTATTTAGCCACCCATGAATAAAAGTGTAAAAAGAATTCCCACAATTATTACATTAATAATCCTTTGTCTGGTTACTAATTTTTTTAAGGTTTCTAAATAGGCTTTTATTTCAGTTATTAATATGCTTCATGATCCTTATGATTATGTGTGGCACTAGGCCTGCACGATTCTGGGAAAAATATGAATCACGATTTTTTAGCTTAGAATTTATATCACGATTCTCTACAACAATTTTTTTTCTCATGAAATGTAATGTTTATTGCACACATGAACCATGACAAAACAAAACAAATTGGAAGTACCAAAATATTTGTTTTGGCACCTATAGAACATTGCACATCACCACAAGCCTGTAAACATAGAGGCTTCAATGAATAAAGAAGAAACACTCTTTAACTGCTTGCCTTTTGTACAATTAACATTCAACTGGCCATTCAAGTAGGTTACCAAAAATAGAAGTTTAACGCACTGCGCTGAATATGGCCTGAACATGGCTCTAAATAGGCTAATTGAAACGTCATTCAAAATTCTGAGGGTTCAGTGTCTAAAGAAAAGGAGCAATTGGCCATTGAAGTGCAGTTGCAGTATCAAAAACTAATAATTTATTTTGTGTATATATAGCGGCACCTTGTCTTTAATTGCTGGTTGTGGTGTTACCTTGCGGTGCTGCAACAAGGGCAAAGCATACCTTGCAAATCACACCAGATTGACCCTCGTCTTGCTTGAATCCAAAATACTCCCACACCACCGAATGTGAGCTTTTTTTCGGAACAAGTTGAGACTGAGTGGTTGGCTGATTCTCGTCACAAGGACCTGGGTTTTCATATCCATTTTGTTTATTTCCGAACTACCGCGCTCGCTCGACGAGTGAAACACGAGACTAAAAGGCGCTTTGTCGTTGGCTGAGGGTGACATCCTGTGAGAGCGGTCCTTTCAAAATAAAGGCTGATTTTTTTTTTTTTAAATCGAAGTCATTTAAAAATTAAATCGTGAACAGGGTGAATCGAGATCGCGATTTTATAACGATTTATCGTGCAGGCCTATGTGGCACTATACTTGTGTGTTTCTCAAGCCCACATAAATCCTGTGTAACTGAGCTTCACGTTTTATCTTTTGTGACAATATAACAAGACAAGAGCCATTTGTCAAGTGTAGACAAAAACATCAGGAGCCACATCCATGGCTTAAGCACAAAGTCAGCAAATAAGAACAGAGTGGGCCATACAGATTATGAATAAAGCAGGTGTGCTTTAGTGTTAAACATTACATTAATGGAAATAAGCAAGATAAATGTTGAGAGGTCTATTTCTTGGGATGTAAACCCATTCACACACATAAATTACAAAAACACAAGAACAAAGACTATGGCAAAGAAATACTTTTAAAGAACCCTGCATAACAGAGTGTTTGATTTGTCTCTTTTCGCTCTCAGACACACCAAACACAGTACACATCTCTGCAAATAACAGCATCTCATTCAGACAATAAACAAAACTTGAAAAAAAAAAAACTTTTCTTCATCGCTAGTAACCTTCTGTCTGGCATACTTGTTCCACTGCCACTGAGACGGTTGCTATAGGCATTTAACTTCTTGGACACATGCCATCAATACACACATACATACAGTAGTCTCGGGTAAACAGCGTAAAGACCCCTTCATACTACATTAACATATAGTGAGACTGAGTGATTGTCACTGGGTTGGGCTGATGCACAGGTGTGCAGAGTTATGACTTGAGGTAAGGGGTCAATAAGGATGTCTGGTACTTGAAGAAAATTGGTATTTCTCTATGTTGCACACTTGAATGATGAGGCTCAAAGTGTTGCTTTAGTTTGATTTATTTCACTTTAGCACTTAATCTGTAACAAGAGAAAACATTTCTCACTGTGCGAGTCTGCCATGCTCTCTGCTTTGCTTTAGCAGTACCGTTTCTACTTTTATGAAATATAGCCACAAATAATACAAAATTAGAATAAAAAATAAATGAATACTACAAGTACATATGACATAACTGTGTAGATGCCCCACTATGACATATTGATTAGCAAAAGTATAACTTCGGACCCCACTGGTCAAACCCGGTAAGTGCTAGCATGCGTGTCATAATTAACATAGCAAGAACTTCAAAATAACCAGTCTTCAAAATCATCACTGAGAGGGCAAAATCGGCCTAAACTGTCCCACTCTTATCTTAGTAATGTCCCACGTTCCCACCTTAGTGTTTTACTTTACCACTTTACCTGTAACAAGAGAAAACATTTCTCACTGTGCGAGTCTGCCATGCTCTCTGCTTTGCTTTAGCAGTACCGTTTCTACTTTGAGCAGACGCACTGGTTACATTGATAATGGGGCTCCCCCTTGTGGTATGGCATAGGAACTACACTAATGCAACTCTCAAATTCTACACATTGTTTATGTCTTCTTAAGTAAAATAATATGAAATAAAATTAATTTGGGGGGTGCCCTATATGCTCTTCCCACACTCTCTCCCCTCCAAAATTAAATGGCGTCCCGACATTCTGATATTATCAGTTCCTGTTATTCTCATGCGGTACACAGTTCAAAGTTAAAGCTAAGTAGGAGTCAGAATTTCACAGAGTCCATGAGGTGCATAACTTCTTGACATAACCATATGACATGTATCTCCCGTTGGTGTCATATGTGCGCAGTGACTGTTATTGTGCACTATAACTGTCCACTGCTTCTTCCCTCACGTGCCAGGGGTATCTGCACCGTCTCTGAGTAAGGTTTCTTAACATAGTCTTAACTGTCTATTATCATAACATCTCAGGTCACCAGTATTCAAATAAATAAATTCAACGAAAGATTAAGGTAATGTATATAAATGTAACAATGTAAAGCTGGAACTTTAAATGGAACTTTTTTTTTTTTTTAACCTGAATAATTACTTAATTGTTCAAATAGGCACCTAGGTCTATGACACACTGGGCTGTCCCAACCTATGGTAAGTAAATATTGGCTTTGGCTTTCTTAATCTTAAAGGATACTTTTTCTGCTGCCCAGAAGATGGTCCAGGAACTTCTTCATCACTGCCTGCAGACGTCAGCGATTGATAGTCTTCTCCATTGTTTTGTGTGTCATTGTCTTTGTCTCGGCCTTCAACGTCCACCTCCTGTTGGTCTCTCTGTGGCTCATCTTCTTCAGCACTTGAGTGTTTTTCAACTTCTTTATTGTCTATAGCGGTCTCTTCGACCTGTTCATAGTGTTCCCCTGGTATCCTGTCCTCCAGTTGTAATCTTGTGATGTCTCTCCATTCATCCTCGTCATCTGAGCTGTATTCTTCTGCATGTTGCTGTTTGTGTGACTGTTTGTTACTTCTTTTCTTTTGTTTTTGTGCCGGCAAGTTGACTTTCTCCGCAGGCAGGAAGTCACAGGGAAGCAGAAGGTTTCTGTGCATGACTCTAGTTCGTCCCTTTCCACTCTCTGGCTGTATCTCATATACAGGACTGACTTCATGTTTTCTTTGTGTCACCACAT
Source organism: Perccottus glenii (assembly GCA_024416835.2). Classification (NCBI taxonomy): domain Eukaryota; kingdom Metazoa; phylum Chordata; class Actinopteri; order Gobiiformes; family Odontobutidae; genus Perccottus; species Perccottus glenii. Next base: position 18,623,337 of record CM044549.2, read on the forward strand.
ATACTTGATCTTCCCAAAACGCTCTCAACTTACCCGGACCGCCTTTTTCATTTAGGTTTCTCACCAAGACTCTGGATCCAGGATACAAATCTGCTCCATATGTTTTCTTGTCGTACCGCACTTTCCCACGTTTACCTTCTCTCTCAGCTGTTTCAGTAGCAAGCCTATAAGCATCATCCATTCGGGCTCTCCACTTCTCTGCATACTCTCTACAAGACGCACTTTGGTCCTTTTCAGTGAGTCCAAACATCAAATCGATGGGGAGTCTGGGGTTGCGGCCAAAAAGAAGAAAATACGGTGCATAGCCTGTGGCTTCACTGCGGGTGCAGTTGTAAGCATGCACCACTTTTGCAAGAGAGGCTTTCCAGTCTTCTTTTGCCCTTTCCGGAAGACACCGTAGCATGCCCAGGAGCGTCCTATTAAACCTCTCCACTTGGCCATTCCCCTGAGGGTGATATGGTGTTGTCCTGGACCCTTTCACGCCACTGTATTCCTCAAGCTTGGCAAACAGTTTGTTTTGAAACTCCCTCCCCTGATCATGATGAAGTCTTGTGGGAAAGCCAAACTTCAACATGAAATCCCCATAAAGCTTCTCAGCGGCTGTTTTTGCTGATTTGTCTCTGCAGGCGTACGCTTGAGCAAATCGAGTGAAATGGTCCATAACGACCAGAATATATTCATATCCGCCCTTACACTTTTCCAGATGCAGGAAATCAATCGACACAAGCTCAAACGGGTATGTTGTTGTGATGTTAGTGAGAGGAGCTCTTGTCGGCTTGTTTGGGCGTTTGTTTTTGAGGCAGCTGCATACTCGTGTTATGTAGTGCTCCACGTCACGCTGCATATGAGGCCAATAGAAGCGGTCTCGAATGAGAGTTAAGACTCTCTCCACCCCGAGATGTCCCATCTCCTTATGCAGTTCTTTCTAGACAAGTTTATGGTATTTCCTGGGTAGCACAAGCTGGGATCGGTTAGCTGTTTTTCGGTACAATAGCCTGTCTTTGCTGATGTGTAGTTTTTGTTTTTCTCGCGCCAGTGCAGCTACGCCCTTATTTTGTATAAGCTTCCCACTTTTTGGCCAGTGATTTGAGGAGACAAATTTCAGCACCTGACCAATGAATGAGAGCAGTTTGGGACAGTCCTTGTACCGATGTTGTCATCTGTTCTTCCTCCTGATCAACTATTGCAAACGAGATGGTGAACGGGCACAACCAGGGGTCGGTACTTTTCGCATTGACAGCCATAGCCTGGGTCACACTGTGCATCACATCTTGTGCAACTGCCTGTGTGCAACTCTCCATGTATCTCTCCATGTCCAGAGGCATGCGAGATAAGCCATCTGCATCCCGATTAGCTCTGCCTGGACGGTATTTGATCGTGAAGTGGAAATCTGCGAGTTCGGCAACCCAGCGGTGGGTGGTTGCATTTAGCTTGGCAGTTGTGAGTACATATGTGAGGGGGTTGTTATCGGTATAGACCAGAAATGGTGGTGAGTAATACAAATAGTCCCTGAAACGCTCACATATGGCCCACTTGAGGGCTAAAAACTCCAACTTTCCAGAGTGGAGGTGGTAGTTCTTCTCCGGGGTGGTCAGAGTTCTGGACCCATATGCAATCACACGCAACTTCCCCTGCTGCTTCTGGTAAAGCACTGCCCCTAAACCATCCTGGGAGGCATCACAGTGTAGGATAAACGGTTGTTCAAAGTCAGGGTACCCCAGGACTGGCGGCTGTGACAGGAAATCAATGAGCTTGTTGAGGACATCTTCATGTTCTGTTGTCCACACAACAGGGTGGGATGTTGGGAGCTGACCACTTTTTGTCTGTTTTCTTTTACTTATCTTCTTTTGAGGTTGTTTTTCTTTGGAGACATTTTCTTTTGACAGAAGGTCATAGAGAGGAGTGGCAATGCGTGAGAAGTTAGGGATATAGCTTCTGTAATAGGAGACAAATCCCAGCAGTTTCCTTACTTCTCCAACTGTAGTCGGTTTTGTCTCCTTGAGCGCTTGTACAGGGGCAATGTCTGCAGGGTCCATTGTGTATCCATCCTTAGTGACCAGTCTGCCCAGAAATCGCACCTGATTCTTGAAGAGCTCACATTTTTTTGGAGTAAGCTTAACTCCGTGCGTCTCATAACGCTGCAGGACATTCTTTAAATCATCAAGGTGATCATTAAACGTCTTGGAGTGGACCAGGTTGTCGTCCAGGTAAGGCAAGCAGATCTCATCCCGGAGCCCCACCAGACACTCTTCCATTGACCTCTGGAACTCAGCTGGAGCAGATGATAGGCCAAAAGGGATTCTCACCCACTCATATAATCCCCATGGACTGATAAATGCTGTGAATGGACGACTTGATTCCTCCAGAAAGCCCTGGTGATAGGCCTTTACTTGGTCCAACACCGAAAACCAGTAACTCCCTGTCAATGTATTGAGCATGTCTTGTATACGAGGTATGGGATGGCGATCTGGGATAGACTTTCTGTTCAACTCCCTATAATCACAGCATAGTCGGAGGCTGCCATCCTTTTTCCTCACACATACAATAGGACTGGAGTACGGTGATTTGGACTTGGTGATCCAGCCCCTGTTCAAGAGGTTCTCTAGGTACTCTTTGACCTCTTTATGGAGCGGTTTTGGTACAGAGATGTAGGTTTGACGTACTGGTGTGGGGTCACTGAGGCGGATCTTAAGCTGCAGAGATGGTATGGTTCCCACATACGTGTCGTCACGAGCAAAGACGTTGCTCCTTTCTCTCAGCACTTGTCTCACTCTGAGCTGTTGTGAGGGGTCCAGATGATCAAGGGGAACTGGCGGGTCCCACTCGCAGTTGTTCTGTTTGTGGTCTCTGCGTGGTTGTTTTGTTGTCTGTTTTTCCATAGCTTGTGTCGTGACTTCTGTTTGTATCATTTCCACTGCCTTTGTGTCTGCAGGATATATTGTCTTCACTGCTTGAATTTGTCCTAGTATTGTTCGTGGGGACACGATTATGTCGTGGCCTGTGCAATTTGTGACTGGCAGGGTGACCGTGGACCGAGTCCCTCCTTGCAGTCGCACCACACTCTCTTGAACCTCCAAGCCCTCCAGTAAGTGCAGAGGAGAACTTGGCTCCAAAAGGACATCTTGTTGTCCTAGGAGTGAACTGGTTCTCACATTACATTTTATAGTTTTTGTTCGGCCTGCAGGAATGGTAATCAGTTCTTTCCCTGTTTTTACAGCGCCCTTTTTCAGACTCTCCTCCTTCTTCCTCATCACTTCTGTTTTCTTGCAGTCAAACGAGAAAGCCGCACTAACAGCATCGGTCACGGCCCGCGGTGGATATATTCCCCCGTCCAACATGTACTCAATTACATTGAAACCGATGATGGGTTCTTCTGCAATTCCCTCTCGGTCTGTTACCAGCACTGGCACAAGCAGCTCCAACTGTGTGGCCTCTGAGGCAGGAAGCTCAAACTTGACCTCAACCCACCCATGGAAAGGGATTGGGGTTTGATTTACTGCCCTTCCATCTAGTATGCCAGGACCCAGGATTTCTGACAGATTCCTCACCGTGGTGTGTGGAATATTCTGCTGTCTCCATTTTTCATTGATAAGACAGACCTGTGATCCTGTGTCCCACAATGCCTTTGTTTCAAAACCATCAAGCATGCAGATGATCATGTGTTTCTTACCTATCAGGTGAAGGAGCTGGGTTCTACGTTCTGGTGAGAGGAGACTGATGCTCACTGCTGTGCTTTCTTTTCCTTGAATGTCAGCTGCCGTTTTTGTTTCAATATATTGAATACTGTCTGTAATGAGTTTATGCACATCTTTTTGCTTCCATTGTTTCAACTGAGGAACCAGTGGGAGTGGAAGAGGTTGTACCATACTGGCTGAGAGATCTATTGACTCAGTTCGAGTCATGGGTTTTCTTCGGGTTCTACATCCTCTTGACAGGTGACCACTCTGTCCACATTTAAAAACAATGGTCACACTGCTCCTCCTGGTTGCGTTCTTGGCAGTTTTTGCAAACTCTTCTCCTGTTTGGCCGGTGCTGAGGGGAACATCTTTTTGACTCATGGATGGCACTTTTTATTTCCGCTATTTCCCCTTTAAGTTGGCTTATGACATCAAGAAATTCAGATTCCCTATGAGACACTGCTGGTTGTGTTTTGGTCTTTGGAGGCACAACAGATGACAATTCACGGCCTCCAACGGCACCTATCTCTGCTCCTTGTAATGTCTGGGGTTCTGCTTTTATCTCTCTAATTCTTGGTTCCTTGTTGTGTTTTCTAAACTTCTGTTGCCTCTCCCATTCTATGCTTGCTGCTTCATTAATTTTTGCAATCAGAACATCATCAGTGACAGCTGTATCATCAAGGTAACTTTTTATTTGATACTTCACATTTACTACTTGTCATTTATAAGTCCTGTACCTACAGCTCGAAGAAACTTTCTTTGTATTAGCTCAGCACTGTAGTGTTCTTCTGCCCCCGGTTCTCTTGATGAAGCAAAGAGGCGCTCCTTTAACTCTATGGCTCTGAACAAAAAGTTCTGTGGGGACTAATTGTGTTCTTGAGTGATGTTAATCAGTCTGTGGTAGAGATCGGTTAAGCTATCTTCTTTGTAGTGGCCTTTCAGGATGGTTCGGAGTTGAGATAGCGTTAAGTCTGTTTTGATCTCTAACAATGTCACGGAGAGTCAGGCCTGGGCTTACAGCTCTGGTCACAGCTTCCACTATTTCAGCTTCACTGTGCCCCTTTCTCAGTCCCATCTCCATCTGATGAATCAGATTGGAGTATGATAACTTGTCTTTTTGGCCTCTCTCTCCAATTTGACCATTCATTTTGAATTCTCTGCGAATTATAAACTCAGGTGGCTGTGTTGTTGGCGCAGTAGCTGAAATGGGGACAAAAGGGGAACCTGGTTCTTGTTTAGTGACATTAGTTGTGAGTTTTGACATTTCTTCCTCTAATTTCTGTGTTGCCTTCTGAAAATTTAATTGGAGAGCTGCATACTGTTCTTTTAGACTGGTCAACACTGCTGCATCTTGACTAGGTTTCTCTGTAATGGGCAGTGCTGTGTCAGCTCCCTCTTTTAGGCCATTTGCAATTGTAATCAGGCGAGTTATAAACTCTTGTGCTACTTCCTCTTCCTCATCTTCTATAGCTTGATCAACTACTTCACTTATGGCTCTGATCAGCGGGTGCTTCTTTTTCAGGTTTTCAGTTGAGATTTTACAGTGCCTTACAGTACCTCCAGGAGTTGCTCACAGTTCAGTTGCCCCAGGACTTCACTGAGCTGGTCTTGCAGTAGTTCAAACTCCATCGCTTGCATCTCTAGTTACTGCAGCACCGCTGATCCCACTTCTGACACCAGATTTTGTTGCACACTTGAATGATGAGGCTCAAAGTGTTGCTTTAGTTTGATTTATTTCACTTTAGCACTTAATCTGTAACAAGAGAAAACATTTCTCACTGTGCGAGTCTGCCATGCTTTCTGCTTTGCTTTAGCAGTACCGTTTCTACTTTTATGAAATATAGCCACAAATAATACAAAATTAGAATAAAATATAAATGAATACTACAAGTACATATGACATAACTGTGTAGATGCCCCACTATGACATATTGATTAGCAAAAGTATAACTTCGGGCCCCACTGGTCAAACCCGGTAAGTGCTAGCATGCGTGTCATAATTAACATAGCAAGAACTTCAAAATAACCAGTCTTCAAAATCATCACTGAGAGGGCAAAATCGGCCTAAACTGTCCCACTCTTATCTTAGTAATGTCCCACGTTCCCACCTTAGTGTTTTACTTTACCACTTTACCTGTAACAAGAGAAAACATTTCTCACTGTGCGAGTCTGCCATGCTCTCTGCTTTGCTTTAGCAGTACCGTTTCTACTTTGAGCAGACGCACTGGTTACATTGATAATGGGGCTCCCCCTTGTGGTATGGCATAGGAACTACACTAATGCAACTCTCAAATTCTACACATTGTTTATGTCTTCTTAAGTAAAATAATATGAAATAAAATTAATTTGGGGGGTGCCCTATTTGCTCTTCCCACATCTATTTCTGTGGACAATTGCCAAACACACCTGCAATAGTTCTTCCGATACAGAGTTGATTTGGACGACGTTTCCTTTGGAGCTCCTTCTTATGTTGCATTATTTGCATGCTCTAGAGCACCAAACCAACTTTTACAAAGCACCGGGGGTGTATTTTTCCAAGCGAAGTTGGCGCTGGGACAGTATGGTGACATGAAAAGAGTTTTTGTTATTTACTCATATAAAAACAAAAAATCCAGTTGTACATTTCAGAAGTTATAGCTTAAGAAAATGCTGCCTATAGCTGGTTCTCTACTGTCATCCCAAAGGCTGGTGCTGTTAGCGTGTCTTGTCAATGTGCAAGGTCACCCAGCTCTTTCAGGTTTACTCCAGAACAGTGAGAGCTGTTGTTGGACATGTAAACAAAGTACTGGGGAAAAAGATGTTATCATGATGTCACTGATTGGTAGTTCCTAGAAGAACCTTATGGCATTTCAAGTTAAGTGGATTACTAGAACAGTAAAGCATAATATTGTTGGCAAATCTTGATTATACCTTGGTTAGCTTTTGTGCATGGTTTTACATTAGGCCAATATGTTTTATGTTTTTTTTATTCTCAAAGCACATATGCATTTATTAACTAACATATACAAACAACTGATGTGCAATGTGCAGGTTCAGTAATTTTGAACTTTAGCCCATTTAAACCAGCAGTATCAATAAAAGCCTCCACTTTTAAGTCAGACAAGCACAGCTCCCTTGAAGCACAATGACTGGACTGCAGTGGTTCTGGATCGGGCTTGGGTTATGGAACAGGAAGTACACTCCCTGCTGGTAAAGGAGGCCATAGAACGGGTTCCTCTGCCAGAAAGGGAGGCGGGGTTCTACAGCCGGTACTTTATTGTTCCCAAAAAGGACGGAGGTCTGCGTCCAATTTTAGGTCTAAGGTTTTGAACCGGTCTCTGAGGAGGTTCAGGTTCAAGTTACTAACAATACCTATTATCGTGAATCAAATTCGATCCGAGGACTGGTTTGTCACGATAGATCTGAAGGACGCATACTTCCACATTCCTATAAGTCCTTCTCACAGGAAGTTCCTGAGGTTCACTGACTGGACTGCAGTGGTTCAATATCGCGCTCTCCTCGCATTATTCACCAAGTGCATGGATGCGGTTCTGGCTCTACTGTGACTCCAGGGCATCCGCCAGAAAGGGTACGGGCTACAGCCTGGCTCATTTATTGTCTCAAGAGAGGGCAGTTTGACATCGAGATGTCGTCCTTGGCCATATTCAGAGCTTGGGGTTGAGACTCAACTCTGAAGAAGAGCGTGTTGACACCTCCCAGAGAACCACATTCCTGGGAGTAGTATCGTGAATCAAACGATGCGGGCACATATGTTTGTCACGATAGATCGAGTCCATACAGGCGATGGTCTCCAGCATAAAACTAGGCCAACATCACTTTAAGACAGTCTCAGAGACTACTGGGGCCCATGGCAGCTCAAGGTAATACCTTTGGCCTGCTGTACATGAGACCCCTGCAGTGGTGGCTGAAAGCCAAGTTTTCTGGGGAAATCCATTCGGAGGATCAGGTTTACGCATGCTTTCCCCATCAATGTGGAAGAAACCTTGGTTTCTGTCCCAAGGGCCAATGTGGGGAGCATTATGTCGCTGGAAATCCATTTCGACAGATGCCTCCCTCACTGGTTGGGGCGCGGTCATGGACGGCCGCTTTTCCCAGGGTCTGTGGCAGGACCATCATCGCTCCAGGCATATAAATTGCCTGGAGATGTTGGCTGTGTTCAGGGTTCTTAGGAGCCTCCTGGCCATGGGCATAAGTTTGGTCTCAGCTTTGGTGGGGACACCCCCAAACCCCGATTTCTTTTGTTCCTGACTTTTGGCAATTTAGAATATCACAATACAGAAAACATATCCTGGTTTTTATCCACATTGATATCCTTTTATACCAATTCACTTCACTTTTGCATAATAAAACAGGTAGACTTTATTTATATTTAATAATTTGCTATTAATCAATAGTAGTATATCTTATCACAGAATTACTTTAAGACCTTCTCTTTAAGACGATCTATCATTTTAAGACCTTCTCTTTGGGACAATCTATCACTTTAAGACCTCACCTGTAGCCCTGAAGGTCCAGCTACTTCTTCCTCAACATTCTCTATGACATCTTCACAAGATGTCTGAGTTTCCTATAAGTAATTAAAAAATGAACTAATGAATCAAATACACACGTATCAGTATGCATTCAACGCATCATGTTTATATTTCTGAGCAATTTAAATATGAAGGGGACATGGTTTTTAAAACTTTTAAAATGCATGATTTCCTTTAATCACGCTTTAATAATTCATAGTTCATAAAGACCTCACCTGAAGGTCCAGCTACTTCTTCCTCAACAAGCTTTATGACATCTTCACAAGATGTCTGAGTTTCCTATATGTAATTAAATGAACTAATGAATAAAATACACACGTATCATAGTAAGCATTCAACACATCATGTTTATATTTCAGAGCCATTTTTAAATATGAAGGGGACATGGTTTTGTGGATTAATGTGTTGAAATTTATGTTAATCTATGTGTTAAGTTTGTCTGTATGAGACTAGCAGTAAGCTAGATCAACATTAGAATAAAATACAGATCATATTCTAACATTTTATTATTGTTGAACTATATAACATTGATTAGTGACTGGTCAGTCACTACTGCTAGTTTATTTGTGTGGCTAGCTAGTTATTTTGCCTGCTTACACTCGGACTCTGCTTTATGAAAAAGCTTCTTATGTTTTTCTTCTTGAGTGGCATCTACAAAGTACAAAAAGGGATAAAAAACGGAATATTAAAATGTTTTTACTCTGGCCTTTGTATGTGGCAGAGAGACAGCCCTGGTAACTTACCGTTGGCGTCGTCATAATGCGCGCGCGCACACACACCAGCCGCTCGCTGCTAGTGCAAGCACAGCCCGGCCAGCTTGTAGCCTTTCAGATATCCCGCCGCCAATCAAATGACGGCGTTTCTTGTACTGTCGTCGTCCTGGCCGTTAGAATCGATCCAAATAGCAGTGCAAAGATCCAAATAGCAGTTCAAAGGAGCTTGCTAAATATTGGTGGGGACAAATTTGCCATCTCAAAATATTGATAGGGACTAGTACCTAGCGTCCCCTCCTAAACCTACGCCCATGCTCCTGGCGGATCTCAGGGGTTATCACGTTCTGGTGCGCTCCGACAATATGTCGATGGTAGCGTACATGAACCGTCAGGGGGGTCTGAGGTCTCGCCCTCTGTGCAGATTGGCGCATCAGATCCTCCTATGGTCCCAAGGGAAGTTATCGTCTATCAGAACGATGTACATCCCCGGGGACCAGAATCAGGGAGCAGACACCCGATCGAGGCAGGGGCTGAGGCCCGGGGAATGGAGACTTCACCCAGAGGTGGTGAGGTCTATAGGCTAGAGGTTTGGCCCAGTGGAAGTGGAGCTGTTCGCGTCTCGAGAGACGTCCCACTGCCCACTGTGGTTCTCCCTCACGCCTCCAGCCCCGCTGGGGTTGGATGCCATGGTACAGACGTGGCCGAGGCTGCGTCTGTATGCATTTCCCCCGGTGGCTCTGCTCCCGGGAGTTCTGGAAAGGGTCCGGCAGGAAGGGATCAGTCTACTTCTAGTAGCCCCGTACTGGCCGGCTCGAGTATGGTTCTCAGACATCATAGCACTGCTGGCAGGTCTTCCATGGCAGATCCCTTTGAGGAGGGACCTGCTGTCCCAGGCAGGGGGCACAATACTGCATCCCCAGCCCGGGCTGTGGAAACTGTGGGTCTGGCCTCTGAGGGGGATCAGTACCTGGAGGCTGGCTTAAATTGGAATGTCGTTCCCACTTGGTGCAGGGAGCGTGAAGTGGACCCAGTTAACTGCCCTGTGGCTTCGGTCCTGGAGGTCCTCCAAGAGCAATTCACTGCGGGGCTTACCTCGTCCACTCTTAAGGTGTACGTGGCTGCCATTGCGGTGTTCCACGCTCCGGTGAGTGAGGGAGGCACCCATTGGTCGTACGTTTCCTCCGTGGCACCCGGAGGCTGAGGCCTGCAACGCGCCCCGGGGTTCCAACTTGGGATCTGGCGGTGGTGCTTGAAGGACTGGCTGAGGCCCCCTTCGAACCACTCGAGTCGGCGACAGATCGAGTTCTGTCGTTCAAGGTGGCGCTGCTCATGGCTATCACCTCACTTAAAAGGGTGGGGGACCTCCAGGCACTGGCTATAACGCCAACTTGCCTGGAGTTTGCCCCGGGTGGGGTTAAGGCCATTTTACGTCCGAGGCCAGGCTATGTGCCTAAGGTGCCATCTAACGTGGCACGGCCGACGGTATTGCAGGCGTTTCATCCTCCACCTCATGCCCATCAGGGCATTGCAAATCTGTATACAAGTCTTCGCAGTGGAGGAAGTCAGACCAACTGTTAGTGTGTTTCAGGTCTCCTAGGAGAAGTCGGCCAGCAACCAAGCAGACGGTTAGTAATTGGATCGTCCAGGCTATTGCCTTGGCTTATCAGGGGCGCGGATTGCCTTCACCTTTGGCCTTAAGGGCGCATTCCACTAGGGGCATGGCCTCTTCTCAGGCCCTTCAAATGGGGGTCCCGCTTCAGGAGATCTCTGAGGCAGCCGGCTGGGCTACTCCACACACTTTCATTAGGTTCTATAGTCTGCATCTCCCTGCGACGCCAGGCGCTAGGGTGCTCTCGTCCTAAGTGTGCCTGAATTTCCAGCTTCACGCTAGGGCAGGCATGGGTCGTCGTGGCATAGTGGGTATTCGTTCCCCAATGTTGTTTCACGATGCAGTGTTGAGTTCCCTCGAGAAGGGAACGTCTCGGTTTATGTATATAACGAGACACTGCGTCGCTCCGCCACGCCTACCCTGCCTGAAGGCGATTTGCTTCATCGCAAAGGGCTGGCGTGGTTGTGATACGGCGTCCCTTTATACTTCCGGGTAGGCCGTCACTCACTATGTCATGCCTTAGTACCAATCAGGATTGGTCTAAGTTTCATTCATGCTTCAGAGGCGTCACGCTGAGGGCGTTCCCCAAAGTGTCGTTTCACGGCGCAGTGTCTCGTTCCCTCTCAGGAAACAAGGGTTATATAGATAACCCGAGACGTTTTGGAGACTTCCACGTTCTGGGCAGTGTGGCCATGACAGTCCCATAAAATACAATAATACTAGAATGCTGTCAGTTTGTTGAATTCAATTAAAACACACTTTTGAAAGGAATTTCTGGGTTTTGTTTTTCTGCAACTTGTCATTTTACAATTATAAAATTCCTTTTAAATGAGATAATTACTTCATTGATACCTAATGTGTGTTAGTTGAATAAGTGACACTTTAAAGGGTCTGTTTCGTGTCAAGAAACTAAAAAACTAATTTGAGGCTATTTATATTGATTTTCATGCACAGTATTTTGAGGTGAAAAGTACATTGTGCTGCTTAATTGTCTTTTTCATCAAGTGTCAACAGAAGAACCAATACTGCTTTTAAGGCTAATTATTTTATCACCATATTTATTCACGAAACAATTGTAGGTTTAAAATTATTATTATTATTTTGTTTTTTGGTGGTTTTGAAATATTTTGGCAAGGTTTGCTCACAGTGATATGACCCTGGACCTGAAATAACACTATCCCGTAGTTAAGCTTTACATAATGTGACAGGATCGTTCTTGGTAACATTTTAATTTTCAGTGTTACACTGATGACACCTAGCTCTATATTTCCACATGTGCACAGGCTTTTTATACCTATACAACATTTCCCGACTTCGCCCAACAATCCACCCAGATCTTCGTCAATTCCCTCGCCACTATTTGACTCAATTATTGTAAACCACAAAAAGTTCTCCAAGACTCATTACCCACACCAGATCCGCAGAACACATCACTCCGGTCCTTTATCAACTCCCTCATACCTCACAGATCTGATTCATCACTTTTAACTGTTTTTGTTCTGCTCTAAGGTGTCCTTGGGTGTCCTGAAAGGCGCCAATAAATATTATCATAGGATGTTTTTGTTAATTCACCCTTGCACACTTGATAGTAGGCCAAGTGTTATTTAAACTGGTCAAAGTCTTCACTTGAGTTTACTCCTATTGTTGACATTGTTGCAATACATGCCAGTAAATGTCTGGGACATAGATAAAAGGAGAAAAAGGACAGGACAGCTGTTTATCTAAACATGCACTAAATATATCTTTCATCTGCATATATTCAGAAATGTGCCCAGATGACCCTGCCCCATTAGACGGCATTGAAGGTTTTAAATACTATTTGGAAGCCAAGACAAGACATGTATTTGCAAGAATCTTTTCAAGTTGTGCCCACCTCCTTTCCTCCCTCCACCCCCCAACGTCAGCACTGCGCCGCCACTCATCCCCCCTCCCAGTTAGTTCTTTATTACTGCTTGTTTTTTGTTTTCATATGTTTCAGTTGTTCTGTTTTTGTCTGTCTGTTCGGGTGATTATTTCACTCTAATTTTAAGGATTGCCTATTACTGTCCCTCCACCTGGATTTCCACCCCCACCAAGTGGACCACCCATTTCTATAATGTCCCCATGGATAGGTAACTCTTACATAATATTCCATGTTTTTTATTGTTATTTCCTTTTGTTGTAATGTAAAGTACTTAATTAACAATTACCCAGTGGCTTAATGCAGTAATAAAGGGCCCAAGTGCAGGATTTTCTAAAGGGTCCTAAAGTTATGGAGACCTAACTCCATATATGAACTGCATATATTAAAATAAACACTCATCCCCCCTCCCAGTTAGTTCTTTATTACTGCTTGTTTTTTGTTTTTCATATGTTTCAGTTATTCTGTTGTTGTCTGTCTGTTCGGGTGAAAGAGGGCAAGGAAGCCGGCGAGGAGATTAGTGCAGACCAAGAAAACCAGGAGGCTTTGGAGTGATCTTTCTTTTTTTATTTTCTATCCTTCTCTATTCCAGACGTAAATCAAAGTAGCACTGGCCAACAAAACCAGGAAGTAACCGATGATCAATGCGTCCACTCACTCCCCCTAACATTAATCTCCATGGGGCTCTATCCTGGTGACATTTGTCTTCAGTCATTAAAAAAAAAAAGAAAGACCATAGGAGGCAGAAAACGTTTGATTGTTCATTTGTCTAAATCATCTGTTGACATCAGTCGTGTATTAATCTGCTTCACTCCTCAGGCTCTCTGAACAACCAGTGCTCTAATTTTGAGTATGATCTTAATAATGATCTTTTTGTTCTTTCTTTTTGGTCTTTTTGTTCTTGTCCCTGTCAGGATTCCTACCTGGTGTTGTAGTTAGTCTGTTTTGTTATTGTATCTGATTACATGTTTCTCTAATGTATCTGAGTTTGTTTATTATGGTATTTGATTTCCTGATTTTATTGTGAAGTGTCTCACTCCTGTCTGTGTCTGATTGACTTCCTGCCTTGTGTTTTTTCCCTCCTGTGTGATTGCATGCTCCGCCCTGATGTGGTTCACCTGTCCCTCGTTGTGTGTCTTTATAACCTGTGTGTTTTCCCCTGTTCAGTGCCAGGTCATCTTCACCCCTACTGTGAGTCTGTTGTTCTGGTTTTTTCTTGTGTTCAGTCTGTAGAGTTCTGGTTTACCCTGTGTGTTCTATGGATTATTTATTCCTTGTGTTTCCTCGCCTGATGTTTTTCTTGTGCCGACTTTATTGTATTTTTGATTTGTCTTGATTGTCTAGATTTTGATTTGTATTTTTGCCGGCTTAATAAACTTTTTTACCCTTCTACCTGTGTTTGGGGTTTTGGAGTCTTCCACGTTCTGGGCAGTGTGGCCAGGACAGTCCCATAAAATACAAAAATACTAGAATGCTGTCAGTTTGTTAAATTCAATTAAAACACACTTTTGATAGGAATTTTTGGGTTATGTTTTTCTGCAACTTGTCACATCACAATTGTATTATTCCATTTAAATGAGATAATTACTTCATTGATACCTAATGTGTGTTAGTTAAATAAGTGACACTGTAAAGGGTCTGTTTCGTGTCAAGAAACTAAAAAACTAATTTGAGGCTATTTATATTGATTTTCATGCACAGTATTTTGAGGTGAAAAGTACATTGTGCTGCTTAATTGTCTTTTTCATCAAGTGTTAACAGAAGAACCAATACTGCTTTTAAGGCTAACTATTTTATCACATTTATTCACAAAACAATTGTAGGTTTTTACTATATATATATATATATATATATATATATATATATATTTTTTTTGTATTGAAATATTTTGGCAAGGTTTGCTCAGAGTGATATGACCCTGGACCTGAAATAACACTATCCCGTAGTTAAGCTTTACATAATGTGACAGGATCAACAATATAATCTGCACAGCCTTTTTCTACCTACACAGCATTTCCCGACTTCGCCCAACAATCCACCCAGGTCTTCGTCAATTCCCTCGCCACTGTTTGGCTCAAACTGGTCAAAACTGGTCAAAGTCCTCACTTGAGTTTACTCATATTGTTGACATTGTTGCAATACATGCCAGTAAATGTCTGGGACATAGATAAAAGGAGAAAAAGGACAGGACATGAACAGAAGAAGCTGATGAACGGCTTTTGCAAAATGAAGTGGGTTGCTCTTGTGCTGCTGAGTGTCTTTTCAGTGGGACAGTCTGCTCCTGTGGACAACTGTGAAAGCCTGCTGAAACCAATAACTGTCAGCCATGCTGAGGTAAGTATACCAGTGATACGTAACAAATTTAATTTGATTGCAGCTAGCAATTTTGTGGACTTGTGTATAAAAATAAAAAATAAAAGTTTCAGGATGAACCTTGAGACAGAACAAGTCACTATTGCAGGTAAATGCTCTCTATTTAAAGGTACATTTCTAACCGGCATGCTTTTTTTTTTTTTTTTTTTTGTCTTTTTTGTGTTTTTCAGCCCGGAAAGTGGCTGTTAGTGGGTAAGACCTCTGACGTCCCAAGAAGTCAATCCTTTAGCCATTGGCAAAGAGTCTGGATAGAATCTCGTCTAACATCTCAAAGCAATGTCGTGGAGATCATCCTATCCGAGAGAATGTAAATGAAGCAGACATTTGAGATTAAAAAACAAAAGAATCAAAATTATTAACATCTTTAGTCACCACAGTCAAATGACACTAAAAATCTTAATTTCTTCTGCAGCGTTGTGATGTGTACCACATTAAAGTATAATGTGACATTTGAAAACAGCACTCTTTTAATTGGTAAGGCCATAAGTCTGACACTTATTTAACATATATTTCATGACTTTTGATGCTTATCTTTGCGTGATAATTTGTCAATGTGTGTTTTATACAGAACAACCATTTTACCTAAAGGGAGTGTATCTGCCTGTTATATGCTCCGATTGTTTTACTTTGTACGAAACAATTATCTCTGGGAATGACACTTTCACAAGTCTTCAACTTTTTAGTAAGAACTTATGTTATCAAACCAGAATACAGATCATTTATGATTATACATAGTGTTTTACAGCATGTTTTTGGTTTTCTCAGGCAAAACTGGCACTGTCCCAGCACCTGCTCTAGAAATGTTCAAGAAACAAGCCAAATGTCTGAAGAAGCCCTCACCGATAATGATCAACACAAACATTGGTGAGTCAGTCTAAAGTAGAGCATTAATACTTTGATTATTATTCATTGTGTGTGTTTTCTGTGTGTCTACCAGAAATGTGCCCGGAAGACCCAGCCCCATTGGATGGACTTACCGCCATTAATTCCTATTTGAAGGCCTGGAAAGAACTTCATCTTATAAGAGACAAGATTAATGATCGCTTGGTGAATCCATCTTTAGTCCCAAAATGACATACAAAATATATATACAAAATATGAGGGTCAATTGTGAAGTAATTTCGAATGCAGTGATAGTTTCATGGGACTGTCAGGCTCAAGTGCTACAGTAGAATATAGGTATTTGTTAATGTGTTAAACCATATTTTAAGTTTGCATTACTGCTGAGATACAGTATACCTGGATTTACTCTGTCTCTTGTCAGTTGAAATGATAAATAAATTGTAAATATCAGAGAGAGATGTCTGCTTTATTGAGTGATACCTCTGCCCTACTCCTTTCATTATGAATATATACAGGTCTCATTTACTGCCAGCAATGGGAGCGGACAGCCCTTAGCAAAGGGTCCCAGACCCCATCCTCCCAGAGCACCCCCCCCAGGATGCCACGGGGGACAGTCAGAAATCCACAAAACACATGTGGACTGATTGGGCAAACCCCAATAAACCCTCCTGGTGAGAGTATAAGAGCTGGTCTAGTCTTCCAGGACCGGGACAATACCACATTGTTCCTCCTGAAACGGAGGTTTGACTATTGGCCAAATTCTTTTCTCCAGTACCCTGGCATAGACTTTCCCGGGGAGGCTGAGGAGTGTGATCCTTCTGTAGTTGGAACACACCCTCCGGTCCCCTTTCTTAAAAAGAGGGACCACCTCCCCGTTCTGCCAGTCCAGAGGTACTGTCCCCAACCACCACGTGATGTTGCAGAGGCGTGTCAGCCAAGACAGCCCCACAACATCCAGAGACTTGAGGTACTCAGGGCAGATCTCATCCACCCCCGGTGCCTTGAGGAGCTGTCATAGTTCATCATATTGTGTCATATCCATGTGTGTGTTTTGTCAATGTCTAAAATACAGCCTCTACTATTTCAAACTAAAGCACCCTCTTATAACCTGTGCTGTCTCACACTGTGACAATTAATTTATAATATGATGACCAGTACAAAGCTAAATACAGGATAATATATTAGCATATATTATATTTTTGTTTTACAGACTAACAGAGAATAAATATCTCCTGTTGTGTAAGTGTTTTAGTAAAATAGATAAATCAATAATGATGAAATAATCACAGTTACAGCTGTGTAATACCTCTTTGTGTACTGTTGTCCTTAAAATTCTGGTCAATATTTGTTCAACCACAAGGTCATTGCCCACAGAGAGCCAACATCTCATTGCAACAGGGGCTTGATATAAAACATTGTTCAGTTCATAGAAGAGCTTCAGGGTAAAAAAAATGAAGACTGTTGCTGTGTTGGTGTTCCTCAGTTTTGTTTCACTGGGACAGTCTGCTCCTGACTGTGAAACTCTACTCAAACCAATAAGTCTCAACCATGAGGGGGTTTGTATATCACTTCTTTTTTTTTACAAATTAAATACATGTAAAGTGTGTTAAACTGTTTATTTTTCATCATTCACTGCATGTGCTCCAGTTAGTGGGCAAGTATTTGTACATTGGTGGGACCTCTGGCCTCCCAGGGAGTCGATCCTTGACCCATGCGATGACAGGAGTCTGGATAGAATCCTCTCCGACGTCCCAAAGCAATGTCTTCGAGCTTATCCAGGCTCAAAGAATGTAAATGCAAACTCATACAGTATACCACACAAATTTATGATGATTATCTCTGTCTGTTGTGACACAGTAAGAGGCTTTTACAAAATTAAAATGACACAGATTTATTGAAATTTTACTTCACTTGTTATTTCAGGTTTGGCAAATGTTACAACATGAAGTTTAATATGACAGTTGAAAATGGGGCTCTTGTAATCAGTAAGTAAAAGGATTGTGCAATGCTCTCAGTTGCATGTTCTGTATTTGTGTCATGCCTTGTCATGTGTTTCAAACAGGAAATTCTTTTTACGTGAAAGACGACTTTCTGATGGCTGACTGCCCCGAGTGTGTGACCCTTTATGAAACAGCTGTCTTTGGAGAGGAAACTTTTAAAAGTCTTCTGCTTTTCAGTGAGAAATACTTGATTAGTAACATTAATAACTGTGGAAAATTTGCAACATGGGCTGATAAACCATTAAGGTCATGGTTGCTTTTGAAAGAGAACTCACAGGGACTTGCTTTTTTCAGGTAAAAGTAAGACTGTGCCTTCTTCAGCTGTGGACATTTTAAAAAAACAAGCTGAATGTCTGAAGATGCCATCAGTTATCATGATGAACCAAGATTATGGTAAGAACTGAACATTTTTTTTTTTTTATCTAAACATGCACTAAATATATCTTTCATCTGCATATATTCAGAAATGTGCCCAGATGACCCTGCCCCATTAGACGGCATTGAAGGTTTTAAATACTATTTGGAAGCCAAGACAGGACATGTATTTGCAAGAATTCTGGATGCCATTTTTGATCTTTTTGTGAATTGATTCAGCATCTGTAATGATTTACTGTACACCAACATATGAATGAATAAATATATCATATTTATATTGGTAAAACTATTTTCATAACTCTTGGGCAGATCTTTTTAAGTTGAGCGCCACCAAAAAATGATCTTTTAAAGGTGGCCATATTGAAATATGTGTATGTTTTTTTAATGAAACCTACATCCTGATGCCTTTGTTTTAACTTTTTCTTTATGAATGTCATTATTACCTTCAGTCCTCACCATACATAACAAATATTTACGTATTTTATAAATTCTTAACACCTTAAATGGCAGTTTAGCGATTATTTTTTTTTTTTTTTAAACAAAAGATTAAAATTTAAATTGTTGGGGGGTTGTTATCTGAGCATGGGAGTGTCAAGCAACATTGCTACATTCATTTGTAAATTGCTGGGTCTCTAGGACACAAAAAACTATATTTTTTAACAAATGCCAAGGAAACATTAAGGGATTTCAATACCAGGGAATAAAAAAATATATATATATAAAAAACACATTTTGAATGGGAGTTCAAAAAATTGCCAAAGGGACACAGGTGGCACTATTTATTTTAAAAGTCATAGACTTGAAGAAGGCACTGATTGGCAGTTCTTAGAGGTCAAGTTAAGTGGATGACTAGTAAAAAATCTTGATTATACCGTGGCTGGCTTTTGTGCATGGTTTTACAGTAGGCCGATATGTTTTATGTTTTTTTTTATTCTCAAAGCACATGTGCATTTATTAACTAACATATACACATATACTTCAAAAAAATAAATGTATTTAGCCACCCATGAATAAAAGTGTAAAAACAATTCCCACATTTATTACATTAATAATCCTCTGTCTGGTTACTAATAATTTTTATAGTTTCTAAATAGGCTTTTATTTCAGTTATTAATATGCTTCATGATCCTTATGATTATGTGTGGCACTATACTTGTGTGTTTCTCAAGCCCACATAAATCCTGTGTAACTGAGCTTCACGTTTTATCTTTTGTGACAATATAACAAGACAAGAGCCATTTGTCAAGTGTAGACAAAAACATCAGGAGCCACATCCTTGGCTTAAGCAAAAAGTCAGCAAATAAGAACAGAGTGGGCCATACAGAGATTATGAATAAAGCAGGTGTGCTTTAGTGTTAAACATTACATTAATGGAAATAAGCAAGATAAATGTTGAGAGGTCTATTTCTTGGAATGTAAACCCATTCACACACATAAATTACAAAAACACAAGAACAAAGACTATGGCAAAGAAATACTTTTAAAGAACCCTGCATAACAGAGTGTTTGATTTGTCTCTTTTCGCTCTCAGACACACCAAACACAGTACACATCTCTGAAAATAACAGCATCTCATTCAGACAATAAACAAAACTTGAAAAAAAAACTCACTTTTCTTCATCGTTAGTAACCTTCTGTCTGGCATACTTGTTCCACTGCCACTGAGACGGTTGCTATAGGCATTTAACTTCTTGGACACATGCCATCAATACACACATACATACAGTAGTCTCGGGTAAACAGCGTAAAGACCCCTTCATACTACATTAACATATAGTCAGACTGAGTGATTGTCACTGGGTTGGGCTGATGCACAGGTGTGCAGAGTTATGACTTGAGGTAAGGGGTCAATAAGGATGTCTGGTACTTGAAGAAAATTGGTATTTCTCAGTTTAGCTGCTGTAGACAATTGCCAAACACACCTGCAATAGTTCTTCCGATACAGAGTTGATTTGGACGACGTTTCCTTTGGAGCTCCTTCTTATGTTGCATTATTTGCATGCTCTAGAGCACCAAACCGACTTTTACAAAGCACCGGGGGTGTATTTTTCCAAGCTAAGTTGGCGCTGGGACAGTATGGTGACATGAAAAGAGTTTTTCTTATTTACTCATATAAAAACAAAAAATCCAGTTGTACATTTCAGAAGTTATAGCTTAAGAAAATGCTGCCTATAGCTGGTTCTCTACTGTCATCCCAAAGGCTGGTGTTGTTAGCGTGTCTTGTCAATGTGCAAGGTCACCCAGCTCTTTCAGGTTTACTCCAGAACAGTAAGAGCTGTTGTTGGACATGTAAACTGGGTACTGGGTACATGTAAGTACTGGGGGGGAAAAAAAGATATTATCATGATGTCACTGATTGGTAGTTCCTAGAAGAACCTTATGGCATTTCAAGTTAAGTGGATTACTAGAACAGTAAAGCATAATATTGTTGGCAAATCTTGATTATACCTTGGTTAGCTTTTGTGCATGGTTTTACAGTAGGCCAATATGTTTTATGTTTTTTTTATTCTCAAAGCACATGTGCATTTATTAACTAACATACACAAACAACTGATGTGCAATGTGCAGGTTCAGTAATTTTGAACTTTAGCCCATTTAAACCAACAGTATCAATAAAAGCCTCCACTTTTAGGTCAGACAAGCACAGCTCCCTTGAAGCACAATGACGCTGCTTCATGTTATTGTGGCCATCCTCGGCCTCCTGTCTGTGGGACACTCGGCTCCTGCGACCAACTGTGAGAGTCTGACACAAACGATTAATATCCAAAGCAGAGACCAGGTAAGGTAGACCGGATGCAATGTGTATCTGTTTTTTTGATAATTAACATCATGCACTTATTTTTGCAGTTGCTGGGAAAATGGATATATGTAGGAGAGAGTATCTCCATCCCAGGAATCCAAGGGCTGACAAAGAAGTTTGTGACTAGTGCTTATGTGGATATCACTGCAGCTCCTGAAAGCGATACCATTTCTTTTCTTCAGTCTCAAAAAATGTAAATAAGATATTTCTTACAATTTCACACACCTTTTTCAGTTGTTATTTTTATCATTATTTTTCTTCTACAAACATCTGTACTGTGTGTTGTTTTCTAAAGGACTCTTTTTGGAGGTTTTGGCAGCTGCGTGTCTATGACAGGAAAAATGACCCTGGCCAACAACACGCTCTCTATGGGTGCGTATGTGATAAGCTAAGATCTGCACTTTGTCCTTTGTAGTTTTTTTATGTTATTGATGTGTGTCTACAGAAAAGCCTTACAATACCACTGATGTTTTGCTGACCACTGGCTGCCCCGACTGCTTGGTTTTCCTGGGGGAGTTCCGCCTAGGACAAACTTCCTTCCAGAGTCTTCAGTTACTCAGTGAGAATAAACCTCAAAATCTTTTTTTAACTTATTTAATTTAAACATGTACAATACTTTTTAGAAGTTTAATGTTGCAAATGGGATTTTGTTTAAAAGACCCACTTTTCTGTCACATTCATCAAAACAAAAATACTGCATTTATTTATAAAATATTTTTGTCATGATAAAATTCAATACAATATAATTTTCTGTCTCTAGGCAAGAGACACGAGTTGACCATTGCCGAACTGGATGAGTTTAAGAAACAGGCAGACTGTGTAAATTTACCAGCACCTGTAATCCTGGACCCAGAAAGAGGTAGGCCTTTATTTTATTCAGCATGGTAAAGCAGTGCATTGCCATAACTCTTACTTGTGTCTCTAGACCTGTGCTCCCAGGAACCTGGCGAGAACACCGATCTTACCCAAATAGTGAATAGTGACGGGGGTGCACGGATATTGGACTTGCTGAATTCCTTTATCAACAGGAAGGGTGGAGTGGAGGGCCTCTTTAACACTCTCCAGCAGCAGGGATAAAGCTGAACAAGACTAACAGAGGTGTGCAATGTGAAGAGAACGCCACCAATAAATTTACTTGTTCTTGTTTACTTGTACTCTTTGAATTTTTTCTTTTAAATCAAATTTTCAAAAAAAAAATTATTTGTGCCTTTAGGTATATAAAGACGTTAACTGATACGAAATTTAAATGTGTTTAGGTGAATGTGCAATTCTTATCAAAAATGAACCTCAGATTCAGAGTAGGATGCCCATAGCCTTGTTTATTGGTAGTTTACTGTACATACCCCTGCGTATGAGCTTTATGTACAATACATCTTTCTCGCCATCAGACGCACAAACACACACAAAACACTTGCTGATATATAAAAAGGACTCATTACAAGTGCCGGGTTCAATCACAGTCTGAGATCAATGCATCCGCATACACCATGCACGCTTACACGCCAAGTCAGAAATATCTGTCCTTACAGCATGATTTACTAGAATAGACCATAATCATCTACTGTGACAAATTAAGAAATAACCAACAACCAACAGGTAATGTGCTGGCAATCAAGTCACTCTGCCTTTTGACATCAATGTGTATGAGCTTAGTGAAGATGTTAACATGGAAAATGTGCTTTTTTTGGTGCCAGCTCTGAGATTTAAAACATAGTCCAAACTTCAACTAGTGAAGTAATGTGTCTTGTTTATTGTGGAGCAGAGTGGTTTTTAAACAAACCGTACAGTCAATTTTGCCACATTTCTTGTACTGTCCCCTGAGAGTGACCCATGTGATCACCACCGCTGACGTAAAACCAAGTGAAACATATACTTCAAAATAATAAATGTATTTAGCCACCTATTAATAAAAGTGTAAAAACAATTCCCACATTTATTACATTAATAATCCTCTGTCTGGTTACTCATTTTTATTATAGTTACTAATAATCTCATCTATACCTTTAGATTACAATTATAAAAAAGGCTTTTATCTCAGTTATTAATATGCTACATGATCCTTATGATTATGTGTGGCACTATACTTGTGTGTTTCTCAAGCCCACATAAATCCTGTGTAACTGAGCTTCACGTTTTATCTTTTGTGACAATATAACAAGACAAGAGCCATTTGTCAAGTGTAGACAAAAATATCAGGAGCCACATCCTTGGCTTAAGCACAAAGTCAGCAAATAAGAACAGAGTGGGCCATACAGAGATTATGAATAAACCAGGTGTGCTTTAGTGTTAAACATTACATTAATGGTAATAAGCAAGATAAATGTTGAGGTCTATTTCTTGGAATGTAAACCCATTCACACACATAAATTACAAAAACACAAGAACAAAGACTATGGCAAAGAAATACTTTTAAAGAACCCTGCATAACAGAGTGTTTGATTTGTCTCTTTTCGCTCTCAGACACACCAAACACAGTACACATCTCTGCAAATAACAGCATCTCATTCAGACAATAAACAAAACTTGAAAAAAAAAAAACTTTTCTTCATCGCTAGTAACCTTCTGTCTGGCATACTTGTTCCACTGCCACTGAGACGGTTGCTATAGGCATTTAACTTCTTGGACACATGCCATCAATACACACATACATACAGTAGTCTCGGGTAAACAGCGTAAAGACCCCTTCATACTACATTAACATATAGTCAGACTGAGTGATTGTCACTGGGTTGGGCTGATGCACAGGTGTGCAGAGTTATGACTTGAGGTAAGGGGTCAATAAGGATGTCTGGTACTTGAAGAAAATTGGTATTTCTCTATTTCTGTGGACAATTGACAAACACACCTGCAATAGTTCATCCGATACAGAGTTGATTTGGACGACGTTTCCTTTGGAGCTCTTTCTTATTTTGCATTATTTGCATGCTCTAGAGCACCAAACCGACTTTTACAAAGCACTGGGGGTGTATTTTTCCAAGCGAAGTTGGCGCTGGGACAGTATGGTGACATGAAAAGAGTTTTTGTTATTTACTCGTATAAAAACAAAAATTCAGTTGTACATTGCAGAAGTTATAGCTTAAGAGTTTTAAGTCCAAGTTGCACTCTTAAAAATCAATAATGCTGCCTATAGCTGGTTCTCTACTGTCATCCCACAGGCTGGTGCTGTTAGCATGTCTTGTCAATGTGCAAGGTCACCCAGCTCTTTCAGGTTCACTCAACAGTGAGAGCTGTTGTTGGACATGTAAACAAAGTTCTGGGGGGGAAAAAAAGATGTTTGGAGGAAAAACAAGGGAGTTTTATTGCAACCCAGTAAATAAAAAAATATTGGAGTATTTAAAATTTTATTAGGAGAACAGCCTTTGTGGCCAGAACTGGGCAGCAGTGCAGATGTGAGCTGCAGTCAGACTAGTCCGGTCTGAAGATGGGGATTTTTGGTAAGAACTCTATAAGAATTACCTGCAGAGGAAAAGGTGTAGAGACCATTGATTAAGAGCACAGTTTAGATAAAAGTGCACATAATTGTAAGTCAGAGATTTTGCTCTACTGTGGCATCATTTGTAACCTTTACCATCTTGGCTACATTGCAAAATATTTTGAAGATCATTGTGTTGTTTTCTGACTGAAGAAATTTGCACAACAATGTTGGGGATCATAATCTTGGATTCTAAAGTAGCGGTACAACAACACAGCCCGTACTTACATATTCCATCATGTTATTGGTTTCACACTTCCTTTTGCTTAGTCTCCAATGCAAACACAACTGCAAACAGAGATTAACACTTAATAAAAATGTATCCTAAATATTCAAGCAATGATGCATGCATACTTACTTTGTGGTAAAGTCTGTTGTTCTCCCACTCCAAAAGCTTCTCTAAAGATCTTCTTGTCTGAGGGGAAACAGCACATCAATTAAACTGACAAATTAAGTTTAACAGAAACGGATATAAATTTCATGTATGGGTTTAAATAATGGGACATGAAGAATAAAATCAATTCTAACCCTTTTGCTGAGGCAGATGACAGGCCACAAACTGAAGCCTAATGTGCAACAACAGCAGAGGCAACCACACAGGAGCCAGCGCACATTTACAGGCAACGTCTTTCTCAGGCAGCTATTTACGCGGTTGATACTGGCTTTGAATTCTTCTGGTGCCACCTAAAGTTACAAAGAAGAGTTGCAATTCTGTACAGGAGTACTCAAAGGTCAGCAGTTATGGATTTTGATTTATAAGTATGCAACATCTCACATTGATACAGTGAAAACAAGAGCAATCATTGAAATAGTACTTGTTGAAAGCTAAACTGACTGGCTGATATTTTGCAGTGTTTAAAAATTCACCAAACTATGATATATTCTTGGAACTTACCTTTCCTGTGAGTGTCGAGGGAAATTCTGACTCAAATTTGTTACTAAGCCCAAACCTGAGGAGGAAAAGTAAACATTAATTAACTTAAAGAAAAGGTTAAAGCAAAAGCGTCTGGACTAAGTTTTCAAGGTAAAGATGTTTCAACTCTAATTAATTTATTTGATTGGGACAGTGCATGTTAATGAACACACATGAGACACAACCAAATGTAAACATGCCAGATTGTAGCTGTAGGCTAATTTCCATCCGCTGTCCCAACATTCTCACACATTCATTCACCAGTGCAAGGAGGTTAAGTGTCTTGCCCAAGGACACAACAACAGTATGAACTGGGGGTGGGGAGCGGGAATTGAACCGCCTAGCTTCCGATGGAAGGACAACCGCTCTACCACTGAGCCACTGCGCCCCCTCCATTCCAAGAAATAATTCCAAGAGACTTTATCAACTGGTAGGAGAGCTGAGCTTATATCTCTAGAGGGAGGAGTTTCCCTGAAACTAAACCTGATGGACCAGGTTGTTCTGGTCTCATAGTTGTTAGCTCTGAAAAGGCAGTGTGACTCCTGATGTGAGAGTTGGTCAAGGCTCAGAAGAGTATTTAGTGACACTTTTCCATTCAGGTGTTGTTGTTGTTTTTGAGTGAAACGTTTTTTTATTTAGGTTTCAGAACATTGTTGTAAATACTATGCAACATGAATCTAAGGCCCACCTCCTCTGTTCAGAGAGGGCTTTTAACAAAAATGGCTTCCTTCACATCCCTCTCAAACCATCTGGCCTCAAAGGAATGCCTTTTCTCTTTGAGGTGGACTGCAGACTCAGGTCCTTCAGGATAGGCTCTTCTGTAAAGCTATTGTTTTGTTTCTCCAACATAACTGTCCCTGCACTCTTTGCTACACTGAACTGCATAAACCACATTACTCTGTTATGCGAGGGGATCTTGTGTTTAGGATGGACCAGTTTTTGATACATAGTATTCCCAGGTTTAATGTAGACCGGAATGTTGCATTTGTAGAAGATCATTTTATGTTTTTAGATGAACCAGACACATGGGATAACTACATCATTTCTTTTTGTAAAGATAATAAATAATAATTCAATAAAGACGTGAATCTCACATCATAAACTCGTAACGAAAATACCATTGTAAATGTGTGTTAATTAAATATTGTTCATTCATCACATAATGCATAATACTGCATGATAACATTAGACAGTAGGTCTCATAACATAGTACTCTTAACAAACGTTTAAACTTCTGTTGGTAGCATCAAAGACAATCGGTACAGTTTTACACTGCATGGCAGGAGAGACAGAAGGCACAAAACATATGTATTGTGGCCAAAGCGAAAGCTACATTTTAATAGCCACTCCTTGTCTGCTTGAGGTGTTGGCTAGCTCGATGCTACAGTAGGCTAGGTCATCAGCTCCGGCTAACTAAGCTAGCAGAATAAGTAAGGAGAATTCATCGATGCCGCAGCAACTTTCTATTTCAAGGCTGTAGTAAGTAAAAAGATATTTAGCATAGTGCTTACACGATGATATGACCGGACCCCCGTACCACCACCGGGTCCGGAGAGTACTTAAGAAGTTGCTCTTCCGCGGCCCTGTCCTCGTCTTCTTCTTCCTCCTCCTCCTCTTCGTAGATCTCATCGAAGTCCTCCATCATCTCACGGCCCGGGAAAGACGCCGGGAGAGACAAGATGTCGACAACCAGCAAAACCTCACCGCGTAAAAACCCAATAAAACCCGTAGACAATACAGAGGCACCAACCAGTCCGCAGGACTATACAGATCACATCGTTCATGGACAACGAGCAGAAACAAAACATCAACATCCGCCGCAGCAGCTGTACGACAACGGAAGTGCCTTAGACGTAAGACGTCAACTGCAAATTCATTCAAAAAGATTAGGCCTTAAATAATATAACAAATTTGCTTACCTTCATGAATGAAAATATTCAAAATCAAATTAGAAATTCAACCATTTTTTAGATGATCAAGACGTTTACTCGCTTTCAAATAAGACACAGTTGTTTTCTGTAGCCCCTTGGTAGAATTTTAAATGAATGTAGTTTGAGTATATGGTTTTATGTTGTGGTATACATGGTAAACGTTACATTTCACAATAATTTTGTAACGTCAATATCTTTAACTTATAATGGTAGAATAGATATTTGCAGAGGATTAGGGCTTGCGGCGATAATGTTTTGGTTTTATCTTGAAAAAGCCTACCGGAAATTCATTACAAGAGGCGATTGTTGAAGTTCTTCCTGGAGCCTTTCATTTTAGCTTGGAAGGAAAGTTGTCTTAATGTTGTCGTCGATTTTTCTTTAAGGAGACATGTTCATTCTTTATCGAAGTTTTAGTTGATTTATAGATCCCAGTGAATTAGTCGTAAATATAAAATGGTTTTACGCATTTTTAAAGCTGTAGCTCCCACGAGTGGGATTCTGACAGTGGTCTTTACATCCTGTGTATCATTTGGTATCCAAGTATATTTCAACTTGGCCCAGGGAATCTTCAGTGTTGGTGCCAGTGTTTTTGAAAATGGACATGTGCACAAACTGTTTGTTTACCCTTATTATCACAAGACCGTGGACCAGCTTCTCCTCAACATCATAGCATTTGTGTTTCTCAGTGGAAGTCTGGAAAAGGGCTTTGGCACGGTTCGTTTCCTATTTATGTTTCTTCTGCTGTCCACCACCACAGGACTGGCCTATGCCTTCTTGGATCTTCTGCTGGGTGACACCAACCAGACTGAAGGGCTGCTCCCTGCAGCGCTGGCTTGTATGGCTCTAACTACTATGCACACAAGGATGACCAAAGGATTTTTATGTGGGGTCAATTTTCCCACCATAGCTCTTCCTTGGGTGTTTCTTATAATCACTTATATCCTTATTCCAAACAGCGTGCTTCCTTGTAATATCATAGCCATTCTGACTGGGTGGATTTATGGCAGGGGATGGTTTTCACTTGTTGAATTGTCTGAAGCACGGGCTTCTGTGCTGGAAAAAATGATGCCTTTCAGGTTTTTGAGGAGCATCAGCTGTGTAAAATTTGTCCCTGCTTCCACAGAAGAGAGGAGGAAAACACTTCTTCCACAAATAAGTTCAACACCAGGATCCTACCCTGTGCAAGCATATGCTCCAGTTTCTAGCCTTGGCCCTCCTGACACTGCAGCAATGGCATATGAAGGTTGGCCTAGCTACACCAGTGCTCTGGTCAGTCCATCACTACCTCTCCATTCTCATGGACATTCTCACGGCCACATGCCACTCCATGGACACTATGCAGGAAATTATGGTCACAGTTGCAAACAACCATCAGTGTCATAATCTGTCACCCAGTGATAAAAATATATATCTTTACATAAGACACCGTTTCAATGTTATTCATAACAATAACAATCTATAATCGTATAGTTGTAATAATCTCTAAATATACTATATATAATGTTGATTTCTTTGAAATTGTGTGAATTTTGTATTTTTACTACATTGTATACTATTCTCCCAGACTACTGTAGACAATTCTTAATAAAAACCCGTAGAAATCTGAATTGTTGGTTAATTTGCCAAACAATGAAGCAGAACTCCACAATTTGTACCATCTGTCTTTAAATGTTTAATACTTGAACATGAACAAAAACAAACCAATCACAATTTGAACACTAAAGCAGTTTATTTAAATTGTTTGCCATTTTTTTCTCTGAGGCAGCAGTATAATAAAACATTAAAGCCACTGACTTGATGCAAATGCCACAGAGATGCCAAAATGCTTTGACAAAAATAGACTCATTCTTCCCATGAATCTCCATAAATATTCTTCTTGGCTGCAAAATATAGACAGAACAGATAAAAGATTTCCAAAACTTGATGTATTTTAACCTGTCCACACCTAATCTATAGGGTAGCTTACCGTCTGTCTTTGGTCTTTCGAACCCCTTTTGTGGTGGTGGTGGTTTCATCAGTGTCTCTGCTTTCTGGGTGAGTGTAACTTCATAGTTCTCCCTGTTCTTGAGCCTCAGGTCTTCATACAGGATGGCCTTTTGCGTGGGCTCTTCTTCATCCACATATTGTTGGATTTGATCTGAAAGGTAGAAAGTTGAAGGGGCTGTCAAGTGCCAGGAAAAAAAATCTCTCAATAGAACAGACTCAGTTAAAATGTGGTGACATTAGTAATACACAGAATTTTCTTTTTCTGACACTGATTCATTAAATTATACAAAATTACAAAAATTTTGAATTTGAACATGCATTGTTTTTTGATGTACCTGGAGCACTTAGGTCATCGTCACGCTCCATTTGCGTGGATGGCTCTGGGCTGAACCCATAATCTCTGGTTTGGGAAGGGACCTGGCTCTGAGGGTCTTGCTGGAACATTTCCAATGACTGCACTGAAATGTCTGGATCACTCAGCTCCGTTTGACGACCCTTGGAACTGAGGATTAATTAACACTGTTGTTTAATTGTAAAAAAAAAAAAGCACCAGCAACAATCATAGCAAGGCAAAGATACTAAATAAACCATCATTTAATATGAGATCCACTGCTCTGAAAACTTACTATTGTGGCGGTAATCCTGATCTCTGTTTGAGGGCCTCACCTAAGGGGGAATTTTCTAATCGTTTGAATTTTTCCTGGCATGTTTTCATGTAGGACATTTTTCCAGCCAGGTAGCCACAAAAACCAGCAACTACAGGAACAAACAAAAAACCTTAATACATGAGTAGCCTTTACATGATCAAAAATAAAGGCTAAGACATGTTAATTAGATATATTGTATTAATATAATGGATGAAAATTATACATTAAATAAAATTAAAAGTAAAACTAGAAGTTGTGATAGAATATCCTTGTTTAATAAGCTTGTACTTACATGCCACTTTAGGGAGAGATCCAAACCTTGGAGATGCAGACAGAGTTCCTGACAAAAACTGCAGGGTCAATTTAAAGTTGGCAGTAGATTTACATTTACTAATATTTGTATTATTACCTTTAGCAACGAGTGCTTGGGTGATAGCCATGCTGACCACAGAGAAAGGCACAGCTGTAAAGAGAACATATTTGAATAAAACTCAAATAGGTAATAATTTATAGGTTTAGCACACAATGTAGGCAGTAGAAACTTACACCTGTACCAAAAACTCTCATTATTACATTCTCTGAACACCCTTCTCTCCTCTTCTGTGGGGATGTAGTCCGTTCCTATTGGCCCCTAAAAGGACAGCATGGACACATTACTGTTAGTATTTCACTTTAAGTCAGCATACACAGTCCGAGAAAAATTAGTCAGATTAAAAGTGCATGGTTGTTATAGAGTCAACAGTTCTTTCAAAGTTAGCTAACACATTAGCATCCTGCAGATAATGCAACTTTATGGAATGGATACCGGGGCTGCTCTGCGTTGCCGTTCCTCCGTAAAACCTGTGCTGGTGGACGACATTGTGACTGTAATGCTTAATAAACGTGAGCTTTCAAAGCATGTCAAATAATGCACACAATACGGTCAACAGAATGCTCTGCTGTTCGGTACAATGACATTGCTCCAGCCAATGGTGATATAACCCGGAAATGATCGTTGCATTTGTAAACCCATTGAGTCCACAAAATACCTATTTTTAATTTAAAAAATACTATAAAATATTGGTAGTAGTTTTATACATTGCTCGCTCTGTGCTTTATTAGTATTGCAAAAACCAAAAAGAATAAAGTGAGTAAGCACTGGCTAAATGTAATGCTTTATTTTGAAAGTGGAAGGCGCATTGAAGATGAGATGTCAAGCAGCGCTTCCTAGTGGTTTGTGGATTCGTTGGCATTAGGAGAGAACAAATTTATTTTTTTCCTTCAGGGATCATTCTTGAGTCTTGAGTAAGAATTGCTTCTTGTATGAGCTCAAATCAAGAAAAAAAAATTATTCTCTAAAACAACTTTTTTTTTAAATCGCACACAATAGCGTATTATACCTATTAGTCTTTATGTATTTATTAATACACTCAAATGGATCCGACAATTTATTATTTTATGTATGCACTACTCATTTTTATGTAGCTATTGTCAATTCTATTTAAGCAGCACTTTGGGGGTAGAGCAAAGGTTGTCTGTAATAACACTTCTGAAAACTAGATGATGCTGTTGCTCATAATTTATGGTTTTATCATTGTATAATAATTAGTTTGTTTTGCTTTCAAACATATTTTCAATTAAATTGATGCTTGTATAATAATAAAAGGATTTTGTATTTTATTATTTGTAGAAACCAGAGCCAACGAGTTCAAGACATATGTAGACTAAACTGCAATCAATAAGCTAAAAATAGCAGTGTTTTTCCCTTGTTGTTAAAATTATCCTCAATTCAATACTTTATCCTCTGTTCCATTGTGGAAATATGTCACATGACAAACACACACCAAAAGTTGTGTGGAGCCTATGTGCCCCATACAGCACAAGAGGTGTAAAGTACTATTACATTTCCTTTGGGTTTAAAAGTCACAGAAGATGATACCCTGATGTCTGTGAAGGTTCTTATTCATCCAGGTCATCTTGAAGAAGAAGTTAATGCAATGTCATCTGGACTTGGATTTAAAGGTAAAGATGTTTCGTCTCTAATTCCAAAGAGAGCTGAGCTTTTATCACTGAAGAGATAAAAGAGATAGAAGAGATCAAGCTCAGCTCTCTTACCAGTTGATTTTAGAATTGGAAAAGTCTCTTATATAAGAATAAGGGTGTCTTCACCTTGAATACCTAGTCCAATAGCATTAATCTTTTCTTCCAATGACAGATGGGTTATTTGGAAAATAGGAGAGTGTATCATATTGTTATTGGTACACTCATAGAAAATGATATTGTATGAGTGTAGTAAAAAGGGAACATACCCCTTATCCTCACTTAACTCTGTCAGGTCAGCGTGGCCTCTCATCATCATCAAACACTACAGAGGTGGGGCATTGATATTTAGAAGCACTGACCAATGGGTAGCTGTATTAAGGGAATCAATGGATTTCTAAAAAAATCAAAGATCTCATTGTGCCAGAAGTAGAATGGGCTCAGTGGAGCCTGAGTTCTGTATTCAAATTGCTACCCCATGCTGTTTTAGATAACCCTCAGCTAGTGGATCTTCTCTGACTTTTTCCACATAGTTCATCTCTGGATTCACCAACTGGAGCTGGTCCCTCAGTCAAGAACAAGACACAGCACATGAAGAAGATTGTTATAAAGAAGAAGTATGTGCGGCTTTATCTTCAAGTTGGACTTGAGACAATACAGGTGAAAAACAAAGGGTTTGGGTGGATAACACTCCAGGTGTCTACAATGTCTTGCTTCTACACTGTGAACTGGATTGCAACACAACTTTTAACACATTTACAACAGTGTAAGGCAAGGAAAGGTGTGCCCTCCTTATCTCTGATATGTAAATTTTTATGGTGATGTGACAGTGACACATTTCTGGCTCGGTGGACCTCATACTCTTCACTACGTCTTTGTGGGATTTATTTTTAGACCTGAGAGCCAGGTGAGCTCTGCATATGGGAAATGGACTCCTTAGGCCTGCCACAGGTGAGGAACCAGTTTTTAATATAAAGATTGCATCTGAGATTAGTACATTAAACAGTATGTATTATCTTTAATTAACAAAACAACCATGAATTAACATATATTTAATTTTTACTTGTTACATTTTTCAAATTCCTTTTTGAACGCATGATAATTGGTTACATATAGTCTTTAGACAGATGATGAATGTTTTCTTTTAAAACCTTTATATAAGGTTATTAAGTTACATATTGCATGTGCAAAATACACAAGATAACTATAAGATAACCATCTTCTTCAAATAGGATTAATAACTTGGATAAGTTGAATGAATAAGACTGTTTATAACTCATGAGTCTCATTTACAGAAAGAAGCATATGATGTGATTAATGTTTGATGGCAATTCTACTATCATTTTGTATCCTATTATTTGCAACAGTGAATTAATGTTTGAGGCTTTAGCTGGTAGACTTTGTGTTAATGGAATTGTACTGGGTCCTGACCATGTGATTACTAAGATCAATTGTGGACCATGTGAGTGGCAGCGTGTATATAGCATGTGGCCATGTTAACAAAGATATACAAGGTACTCTACATAAAAGATGCTGATTCTAATAACCACACTCCCTTTAACTGTGTAATTATGTTTTTTTTTTTCCAGCCAATGGCAACTCAAAACAACGAGAAACTTAGAAATGAAAGCAGAGGTACTTTATAGCTAATGAGAAGGAAAAAAAATTGATTTAAAACATATGCTATAACTGACATAAAAAACATGGTCATAAATTAAACTTATGGCGTTTCTTGGTTGTTTTAAGCAAGCCCTGCACATTCAACTGCAGCCTTGATCAATGGGGAGATGATGGATGTCAACCCATGGGATATGCCTGAGCTACAGGACAAAAGTGTCCCCTGGTCAGGTCAGTACTTAAAATGGTTAAAATGGTATTTAAATGTCCATTTTAAGTAATAAAACATAGTGATTATTTTACTGGGCCTACAGTGTAGATAAAGTAAGTTATACTGTCAATTACATTCACACACAGAAGCTATACAGGTCACTGTTTTTGATCCAGTGCAAGAAACACATTGCAGCCAGTTATATCTGCTGATATTGTTCCTTAGTCATAGACCTTATTACTGCTTTTGAAGGATAGTAAATGAAGTGACAGGCACTGGTGGGATTACAGCATGGTGACTGCTCAAAGGGTCTGGGTCTGCTTAATATCGCCAATGTTGCTGTTTCTGTAGGAGCATAATCTTAGCGTATGTAATGAATTAAAGTAAATGTATCTAATAAAATTAATTTAAAGCATGGGGTTTTATGTCAAGGAATTAACTCACATGCACATTTTGTAGACTGCACATGTCTGCCCATGTTTAGTCCAGTTCTTGTCTATTGTCTCTTAGCACTGGACACCAAGAGCAAAGTGCTGAGGGTGCTTGTGTCTGTGGGGAAGATAGTCCTACTACTTGGCTTTCTCTACATGTTCATCTGCTCACTTGACATCCTCAGCTCAGCCTTCCAGCTGGTTGGAGGTAAACTGGTTGTGTTCATCAATCATCATTAAACCCACATGTCCCAACTCCAATCAGACTAAAATATATTGTTTTTACCATGTTCAGGTAAAGCAGCAGGTGACATTTTTCAAGACAACAGTATCTTGTCAAACCCCCTGGCTGGACTGGTGATTGGTATTTTGGTGACCCTGCTTGTTCAAAGCTCATCCACCTCCTCCTCTATTGTTGTCAGCATGGTTTCCTCTGGATGTGAGTCAGAGAGCACATTCATACAGTTAACATTTATAATACACGTAGAACAGTGTTTCACACACTGGCAACGAGTCTATCACACATCTTTAATAATTATTTACATTTTATGTTGATAAAATCTATAGTGACTTACCTGCATTTGGAAAACAGTTATAAAGTGGACCATTTGTGAAGAAATGTTTTTTCTGCCTTTACAGTGCTAACAGTTCAGCTTGCTGTTCCTATCATTATGGGGACCAATATTGGCACCTCAGTCACCAACACACTAGTGGCCATGACGCAGGCTGGTGACCGAAGTACTTTCCGCAGGTGATCATTACGTGTTGGTACATTGTTTTATTCTATGTCTGTCTTTGGTAATGTAATAATACTCTATCCCATCACCAGAGCTTTTGCAGGGGCCACTGTCCATGACTTCTTTAACTGGCTGTCAGTGTTGGTGCTCCTGCCTTTGGAGGTGGCCACTGGATACTTGTATAAAGTCACAAAGCTTATTATAGCATCCTTCAATATTGAGAGTGGAGAGCCCCCAGAGTTGTTAAATGTAATCACTGATGTTCTCACTGAGTCAATTATACAGGTGAGAGGTCTCTTTTCATTATTAAGATTTATCACATTAAGATTTAATAAGTTATACTGTCAGGACTTCACCCCATTATAATGGTTGAATAGATTGTAGCAGCAATGACACAATATTTTCACTAAACTAAACAAGTATTTGGTTTTGTCCTGTTTAACTCTTAGTTGGATCAATCTGTGATTAGTGGGATAGCCACAGGAGACCCTGAAGCCAGGAATAAGAGTCTCATCAAGACGTGGTGCCTAACATTTACCAACACAGTAAGTGGAAAACTTGTCCAGCACACACATACATCCAGTAATTTGAGTTGGTATTTACCTGTGCGTGGCCTCTCTTCAGACTTTAAAGAACGTGACAGTTCCAGGTACAGAAAACTGCACTTCTCCGACTCTCTGTTGGACCGATGGAAACCAAACATTTACACTGAAGAATATTTCAGAAATATACAACATTGAAAAATGTAAGACCAGCTTTTAAAAGAATGACTATTTTCAAACGTAGTGTACACAGAAATTACTCTGCGTCCTTAGGTAAGCACCTGTTTGTGGATGTAGGCCTGTCTGATCTTGCAGTGGGTCTGATACTGCTGGCACTGTCTTTGTTGGTGCTCTGCTCTTGCCTGGTCCTCATTGTTAAGATGCTCAACTCTATGCTCAAGGGACAAGTTGCAGCAGTCATAAAGAAGATCTTAAACACTGGTAGGATGTGCTTAAATAGAATTGGTTAGCTTAACTGAGATTTTGTTGATATCTGACATTGTATTTCTGATTGTATGTCCAGATTTCCCTTTTCCATTTGGCTGGGTTGTGGGTTACATTGCAATTTTAGTTGGTGCTGGAATGACCTTTGTGGTGCAAAGCAGTTCTGTGTTTACCTCCGCCCTTACTCCACTTGTTGGTGAGGTCATTTAACTATTCATCATTCACTGTTAATATACTCAGATATGTTTCTATATTGTTAATGTATCTGCGTATGGGGTCTATAATGCCAGGCAGACTTTTTTGGTTACTTTTGCACATTAGTACATGAGCATGAGGTCAGATCTACTGCAGGATGGGTGCTTATCATAAACATGCTTTGACAGGTATTGGTGTCATCAGCATAGAAAGAGCTTATCCATTGTCACTTGGATCAAATATTGGCACCACCACTACCGCCATCCTGGCTGCAATGGCCAGTCCAGGAGACACTGGGCAATGCACTGCAGGTCAGTTAAGCATGTTAATTACATGAAACTATATTTTACAAAATTTGTCTGCTTTTCACAAGTTGGGTACATGTATGAATAAGAAAATGTGATTCTTCAGATTGCTCTTGTGCACTTCCTGTTCAACATCACTGGCATTGTTCTGTGGTATCCAATCCCCGTAACGCGGATCCCCATCCGTTTGGCTAAAAACCTGGGCAGCATCACAGCTAACCACCGGTGGTTTGCAGCTGTCTACATCATCTGCTGCTTTTTCCTTTTGCCCCTGCTTGTCTTTGGCTTATCAATGGCCGGCTGGCAGGTCCTGGTAGGTGTGGGCGCACCTCTGCTATGTATACCGATTATCATCTTTGTAATAAATATGCTGCAGAAATGTAAACCTGGCTGTCTGCCTACTGCACTGCAAAACTGGGACTTTCTCCCTCTGTGGGCCCACTCCCTCAAACCCTGGGACAAAGTGGTTGATGTGATTACCACCAAATGCTGCTGCTGTTGTAAATGCTGTCAGCTGTCAGCAGAGGAAGAGACACAAACAGAGGACGAATCTGAGCTAAAGAAAACTCCAACAGAGGTTTATGACAACCCTGTGATGGTTGTAGAAAGTGAAGTTGAAAATGAGATAAAGATAGAGCTGAAGATTCTCAAAATGACCAGGCTTTAAATTTTCTACTAATTATGTACTATGTAAGTACAAGAAAGTAGCAAACAAAACCCATTCTTTTTACTTTAATACTATTAGTCAACATGCCTATCTTAGATTTACTTTGGTTTCTAAATTAACATGAATGAACAGAAACACATGTCAAAGGTGTTCAAATACATCTTTACTTCGATGTTGTTGCAAAAAACTATTTTGGATTACCTTCAGTTGGGTTTGATCAGAACAGATACATTGTAAATGTTTTGTTGTGATTTCAAAATGAGTCATATATTAGTCTAATATATGAAACATGGTCAGCTTTTGTGACTGTGACATGTTGTATAACAGGCTGTTTTCTACTCCTCAAAATGGCATCTCTTGAGGTTGACTTGACCTTTTTGTGCACACAACAGATGAAGTAGTTTTGCAATCGTTTTTATTATGTATACTGTGTATCAAAATAGATATTGTTGCATCGTTTTAGGGTGTAATTTAAGTTTTGTGATTAAGAAGGTAATTGTATTCAAAGAATATCTGGTTTTAAATGAAATGTATATCTAACTTATGATTATATGTAATTTGAATGTTAATTTCACAATACTTAACTAAATCATGAATAAAATTACAACAAAAAAGGAACTTACATTCCACCAATGACTGAAATTTCCTGACTCATCATTTATGATTTAAATACTAAAGCAAAAGTGCCCTGCTATTTATTAGCTATCAGCTATTTATTAGCTAACAGCATTATCTAAATTGTATTCAAGTGGACTGATTAATAGTACTAAGAACTACTGGAACAATGGGGGGCACAGTTCAGTGAGTAGTCAAGTAGTAAAACTCCTTTGAGTCAACACAGCACATGGCAGTCACCTTTTATTACCATCAGTAAAAATCAGTTGTTCTTTGGGACAGTCGGTTAAGTAAAGTCCCACTACTGAACTGACCACAGCTGTTCAGTAGGCAACAAGCATGGATTATCTAACCTATATGTCAATAATAAGGTCTCACAACTGTGCCAGTGCTCAACAGGACACCCAACCAAGCTTTGGGTCAGCAGACAGTTTAGGATAGTCCTACTAATTACAACTTACACAAAAGATAGCCAGAGGTAATAGTCTGGTTGCTCCACTGCACATGGCTGCTGCCACATCGCACGTGACAGTGAGTGTGGTGAAGCTACAAGACAGCTGTATTGATTATAACATAACATGATTCTTACAAACTACTAAATATTTTCTAACTCTTAATATTCCTTCATTCAAATAAAAAACATATAACCCTGTATTAAAATAAAATTGCAGTTTTGTAAAAAGCGATCCCTGCAGTGAGCTATGATCACATGATTCTGATGAACACAGAGGATGCTGTAATGTAACACGATCAATTAATATAAAAGATGTCAACCATTTGAGGGTCATTTTCCAGTGATGGTCATGTGGGTCACTGCATCAGCGGTCTGGTCTGGTGATGTTATCGGGGCATTTAATGATCCAGTTCACCAACTTTACAGGAAGGGCAAAAGACTGGCTAGCCTTTGTTTAGATCTGACTTAGTGAAAAGATTTTATTTCTAATGATAAAACATACATAGTCTACAAACAGTTCACACCTCTTAAAATCTTTGTATATCAATTGTTAATTAAAAATCTATCTTTGTATATTTTTTAATAAGGGAAGTCACTTATAGCCTACTTTTTGGCACCAGAATTTCATAAGCCCTAAACAGTCATCCAGTTATTACCTTTTTCCCGCCTGTTTTCTCAATATAACTAATTTAATTCAAATTTTCTCGTTACAACAATTAAACAACTATATTACAATAAAGTAATCCACAAACATTTTTACGTTATTTAAGTCAGATTTAAGTCGTTATCGTGACATAATAGCCCCATATATTCAGAGATAAGCCTTTGGTCAATAACTCCAGATTGGATTAACAATTTTATGGTGATTTTTTTTTTGGCATCAAGTTTAATATGTAGCCTATACACGTCTTAATTTCCCCCAAAATGTCACTTTCTCACGCGCTTCTGGTTATTACTAATGATAGAATGTGGAGCACAAACTCCAATACTAGTCACGTGATCCTGTCGTCTTTAGACTGTCCGACACCCCCACCTGGTGGCCCGATATAGTAACGGCACTGAGTGCACGTGAGGACCATGGTGAAGACATGCTGGATTGACGCTGCAGAAGTCTCGTGTTTCCAATTAAGCTAAATAGAAAAGGAAATGAAGGGAACAAATCTTTCCATAAACTAATAATTTATTATTTTTCCAACCCAGAGGAACTTTGCGAAATAGACATTACAGGTAATTGATGAACATTTAAAATACACGGTTAGTAAATCAAAAAAAATACTAAAAACTGCTTTATGTCTAACAACTCATGACTACATCCACTTTTTCTAAAAAATAAAAGCAACATATAAAGTATAAAAGCACCATATAAAAAATAGTAATACATTCTCTTAATAATTGCACTTGTAGCACCATTTTCTGTTTAAAAAAAAAGCTTAGTAATAATTTAAACTTGTGTGGGCTACTCTGAAAATACTTCACAGGCTTGAGATTCCATATGCCTGCTTCTATGAACATGGAAGAGGCCTTTTAAAAAACATTGCAAGTTATTTGTGCACGGACTTAATCCTTAACTCTCTATCTTGCATTAACATCGGCCATAGGCATTTCTGTTCTAGATTCAGGGAGACATGACAATAGTATTACAGTTCATACAATAAAGGAGGGGTTTCCTTAGAAAGGGACAGGTCCGTAGTAAGCAGTGTAGGCAGCAACGATGCCCGCAGTGTCGGCCATGTCGTCACAGGCCTCATTCAGTTCACATACTTCTCTCAGGCTGTCAGAAAGAGTTAAGAGTTAGGGGCCTTGTTTATTTATCCAATAAGTATCAAACTGTGAAATTTTGAAACCTTTCCAGCTGAAGTGGAGAGAGCTCTCCAGCCGCTCTTTTGCTCCTCAGCAGAACAGCAGCCAGGTCCCTCTTCATCAGCACTTGAGGAGCTTAAAGGAGAACATTATGAAGTCAGACAAGGTAAGGTAGTTCAAAAAGTGTGCATTAACAAACAAGCATTTACCATCAGTGCTGGCTGACTCCGGAGAAGATGACAAGGAGGAAGAGTTAGAATCAGAGGCCGATTCAGATGAAGCTGACTCTGACGAAGACTCTGAGGATTCGGACGACTCAGCTGACTCAGAGGACTGTGCCGATTCTGAGGACTCAGAGGAAGAAGATGCAGAGGAATCTGATGCTGAGGAGTCGGAAGCCGAAGAGTCAGAGCCCGAGTCTGATGCAGAAGATGAGGAAGAGTCGGACTCAGAGGATGAAGCTGATGAAGAGGATGAAGCTGAGGCAGAGGAATCAACTGGAGCAGCATCAGTCGTTGTGTCGGCAGCAGGGTCCACCACAACCTCAGGCTCCACGGCTAAAGAAATACAAGACACGTTCATGTAAATACAGGACAAGTGAAAAGAACAGTGAGAATGTACAAGAATAGTGTCCTTACCTCCCATGGACCAACACACTGAGAGAAACGCACAGACGAACAGGAGAGTCAGAGTCTTCATGATGCCCCGCTGTAGATGTTCTCTGTAGATAAGTTGCTCACTTGTTGCTTTCGCTCAAGGGTTTGCTCTGTTTCAGTGCTTCAATTCAAGGTCAATATATACTGTAGTCCATGTCCATAGACAGACCAGACCCACACAACGAGATTTCCCTCTGATTGGACAGAGAATCAAATAACATAACATTTCCGCTTCCACTTGTCATGAAGTCTCCTATAAACACCCACACAAGCCTGGCATTGACTCAAGAAACTCATTCACCCACAAAGTATGCGGCAGAAGACATTCCTAGAATTCAACTGTATGGTGCATTTGGAGGATGTTATGTAAACCAGAATGTAAGTATACACTGAAGACAGTAAAGACGCTCAAGGACATGCAGGGCTTTGTTTCCGTTGCTGCAAAGGCAAGTATGCACTGATGCATAGGGATGTAATAATATGCTAGCACTCACATCATACTCATAGGTCAGTGTCAAGGAGAAATTGCCATGTTTTGTTTTCAAATGGATATCCAACAACTATCTGGAATTTTCAGATTTTTTTCTTTTTTTTCAGATTTTATTTGTTGTGTAACTTTTGAGAAAACCGTTTTTTATTCCATTTCTGTTCAACCCCAATGAGATTTAATTTTTCTCTCTCAGTATAAATGATTAAACAAACCTAGAAAGTGCAGACCATTTGATTGCTGCTTTCTATAAAACCCCTACAATATGATTGTTTTTTAATCAGGGAGACCTATTGAGTTGCTTCTTTTACATGGTAGATGCCCGTTTTGTCCTGGCTGTTGTGTTACTATAGTCATTGCCCCAGATGGGATCTCCCACCCCCACAAACCCCAAACTATAGTCTGTGTCCACCACAAGCTACTAATCGAGTGACGCAAAACAGCAGTGAACCTCATTATGCGACAGCGCTTAATTAGAGTCTTGCAGTGTCCCACTAGAACCGCAGTCCGTCACTATTTACAGATCCATTTGCGTCCAGCTCCTGGCCAGAACCAAGCACGGCTACGGCTAACCAACTGCGAGCAGTGGCCCGGTGCACTGCTTTGTTTCTTTTAGCCTATATGCAGCTAAATATAAGTTGCCCCCATGTGTTGGATGCACTACAGGCATGCGGCTTTGGATGCAGCATTGTGTTTGTGCACATGACTAGACCCAGCTGCGGTCCAAAAAATGGCATGTGTAGTTGATGACTTGAACTTGAACCATATATTCCTATACAGTATTCAGATATTTACAGATAACACATATTACTAGATGTACAGGTTTACATCAAGAAACCCTGTACATCAAGAATGGGGACTATATATATATAGTCCACATTCTGTGCAGAGTGAGCATGTACCCAGGCCTCTGCGCTGTGACCTTGGTGTCCCTTATGATTCTGAGTCTACTGTTATTCCTGGTGTCAGAGATTTGTTTTGGACTTTGTGACATGTAATTTCAGTGTCTAGTCTTGTGTCCATTTTTGAGGCAATGTTTCACTGGGTAGAGGGTTCAACTGTATCCCTAAACAGCAGGAAATACAGGGAATTTCTGCCCTTGGATCAAGTTTTTTTGTTGTGGCATGTTGGAATGGGAACAACTATTCTGTTGTTGCTCCTTGATTAGGGTTTACACCCTGACAACAGGAACAGGAGCCGGTGCACATCTTAAAAATATTTCATTTTTTTTCTGTAATAACATGTTTTGTAATGTTATTAAACTAACCAATGTGAAAAACTTAAGCCAGCTTCTTTTGTAGATCATAGCTTAAGTCTCATCTCAACAAACACACTGGGGGGTGTGGGCCCTCACACCTGCTTACAATGTGTAAAAAATGAGGTATTACAAATGTTAGATAGATGTATTTACATTTACCAGAGTGAGCAGTTGCTTTTGTTATTTTGTTTTCTTTCCACTTACTGCAATTAACTGGAGCATCCAAACAGCTTTGTGAGAGTGGTTTTGCCATATGTATTGGTAAAATCTAACTTGACTGGGCAGGTAGCCTACTTAGAGGTAGGCTAATTGGGTAAACCACCTGCAAATAACTGCAAATACACAGTAGTTGTAGCCTATCCAGTCCTTGCATTACCATATTGTTTACATAGATGGATTTCTGTGATGCTTAATCGAGCTGTTGCACAAGGTAATTGTCTTCCTTTAATGATAATGATATTGAATTCTGCCAGTGACATTGTGCCATCATCTGACCACTGCTGTCTG
Organism: Perccottus glenii; assembly: GCA_024416835.2. Lineage (NCBI taxonomy): Eukaryota > Metazoa > Chordata > Actinopteri > Gobiiformes > Odontobutidae > Perccottus > Perccottus glenii. Next base: position 18,666,053 of record CM044549.2, read on the forward strand.
TGAAGGTATGGTAGACATTTTCTTAATTATCAGTGCTTCTACTTGTGAGGCTTTTGAGTCTAAAATGTAACAGGAGCTGATGGCATGTATTGTTTGCTGTGAGTGACTGCTGTAATAAACTGAATCTGTGGTCGTTAACAGTTACATTGTATTATGGGCCTGGTAAATCTGTAAGTACAAATTAATTGCCTCAGGTTGTGTGAGCCCCAGCTCAGAGGAATTGTTTGTTTATGCTGTTCTCATTAGTGTTTCTGCAAGTTGTTTGGCCTCAAAGGGAGTGATATCATGTGACTAGACTTAACTTTGGTGTTTGTGAGACTTAAGTGATGTGCTCAGGTGTTGATACGCATGTTGAGCCAAGAACAAAATGGAAAGAGTGGATCTAAAACTGATGAGGGTGCTGCTATTGAAGTCACAGTGTTCTGTGGTACAAAATCTAAAGTGCACATATAAATTAACCAGCGGATCTTTAAAATGAAGGTGGAAGGCCTCTCTGTAGAACCAGGCCTGTGTTGAGCTTCTTTCTGTCTCAAAGCAGGACAAGTCACTGTTGTGAGAAACAAGTGCACTTAGAGCAAACAAGATTCTACACAATTCTACTGTATAAAACATGTGTGAGTGTTTGAAAAGGTTGGTGACCACTGATCTAGAGCAAGCATTCCCAAACTTTTCAGACCGTGACCCACAAAATAACAATGTGAGAGCCATGCTTTGTTATTCTTTAAATTTTTTTAATGATTTCTGGAAGTTATCTGACGACCCACTGTTGGGGTCTCGCAACCCCCCGGGGAGTCCCGACCCTCACTTTGGGAATCCCTGATCTAGAGAACTATGGCTTGGTTTAAATGAATAGAATCATATGCAGAGCCCAACCTCGCAGACTGGTGTGTTTCTGTTTTCTGTTTCATACTTAGACTTAGTGGCCTATATGAAATGTAGACTGTAGTGTCTGGGGCATTTGGAACACCTACATCTGTGCAGAGTGCTATTTAGGTAGACCATCCTTGTCCCACTTTCAGCTGCCCAGCCCCCTATTGTAATTTACTCAAGGCATAAACCTTTTTTCCCGTGCACTAGACTAGTCTGCAGGTTTACTGTCTAGACTCTCCTTATAGAAAATGTTTTCAAAGATTTATGAGCAGTAGCCCAAAGCCGCTGCTCAGTTTAGACCCACAGGCTATGATCTCTCTCATGGATTTACTGTGTTTTGGGGTAAACAGATGTGTTCTTTGTTTTTAGTGTGAGCAGAACATGATGGAATAGGACTTTAAAGCAAGTGCCAAGGCTTATTTCTGACCATTTTCTAAGCAGCCAGCAATTAACGTGATAGTGGGCACAGTAGTAGAATACAGGCAAACTTACAGCTGTTAAGATTTCTGTTGTTACGAGTCGAAATAGCTTGTATTTTTTTAGGATGAATGTACAAATCTGACACAAATACATGCAGACCTATAAAGTTTGTCAATGTGGTCACATAATGCCACAGTAACCACACTGTGCTTTGTAAAAACATGACTACTGTCTGTCTGCTCACATTTATTTATGTCGAACAATTTACCTATACATTCTTGTCTGTGGAGGCTGGGAGTAAGCCGGAGTAACTCTGTAACACATAGAAGACATGCAGACTCCACACAGAAGGGTTGCTACTGGTCGGCTCAGGGATCAAAATACTTTTACATGTCAGGCAATCATAAAAAAAGATTTTAGGCCTAAATATGTTCATGATTGTGAGGCTATGTATTTTATGTAGTGTTGCTTTAACTATTTAATAATTCAATAATTAGTCACGGTTATTTGTCATGTGCTATATTATTCTATCCAGCATTGACTAAGACCTGTGGCACAGGGACAAAATGTCTTCTATTTAATGCCTTCTTTTTAATCTTCTTATTTTATGATGACTTGAGAACTCCTTTCATCCTCAGTACAACATATCAGATTATGGCAGATGTGTGACTTTAAAGAAGAGCTTTCTGTAGTATCCCATAATTCCCTGTGATCAGGTTTTTCAATTGAATAGACAAAAATAATGTACATGCACAGAATGAATGAATTTTGTATTTCAGGCAATTAAAGTATTTTGTTCATTCGTTCTCAACTGCTTATCCCGTTAGGGTTGCAAAAGGGCCGGAGCCAGTCCCAGCGGTTTTGGCTGTGAAGGCTTGTTTATTGCAGGGTATTTAAAGTAATTCAATTAATTTTCATGATACAGTCTTTTGTCTGTGAGTATTTTTGTAAACCCCAGTGTCCTGTTCCCACACAGCCTTCCTTAAAAGTTTTATGTAACACTCTTGGATTGTCTCAACTCCTGCCACAAACTGACTCAGATAGCAGACAAAACACAAGTAGTGTATTTCCATCTGGTCTCTGAGAAAAATCCACCTGCCAGGCTCTTTCGGTTCCGCCGGATGTGTCTGCTTGGCAACATGACACTACTAATTATACTGATCCCAGTCTGGGCCTTGAAATATTTTTGGGTTAAGCCCAATTTTTTGCACTCTTGAAGTCAGCCCATATGTTGTCCTTTTATAGACTTTATTGCTAAACAGTTTTCTTCTAAAGCCATACCAATATGGTTTTGTTTTTTCTTTTAAATAAAGTCCCATTAGGTATAACTAAATTTTAAAGTCTCTAAACTACTGGCTTTGTATTTCTGTAAGTACAGTGCCTTGCGAAAGTATTTGCCCCCCTTGAACTTTGCGACCTTTTGCCACATTTCAGGCTTCAAACATACAGATATGAAACTGTATTTTTTTGTGAAGAATCAACAAGTGGGACACAATCATGAAGTGGAACAAAATTTATTGGATATGTCAAACTTTTTTAACAAATAAAAAACTGAAAAATTATTCAGCCCCTTTTCAGTTCAGTGAGGATCTCTGAATGATCCAATGTTGACCTAAATGACTAATGATGATAAATGGAATCCACCTGTGTGTAATCAAGTCTCCGTATAAATGCACCTGCACTGTGATAGTCTCAGAGGTCCGTTTAAAGCGCAGAGAGCATCATGAAGAACAAGGAACACACCAGGCAGGTCCGAGATACTGTTGTGGAGAAGTTTAGAGCCGGATTTGGATACAAAAAGATTTCCCAAGCTTTAAACATCCCAAGGAGCACTGTGCAAGCGATAATATTGAAATGGAGGAGTATCAGACCACTGCAAATCTACCAAGACCTGGCCGTCCCTCTAAACTTTCAGCTCATACAAGGAGAAGACTGATCAGAGATGCAGCCAAGAGGCCCATAATCACTCTGGATGAACTGCAGAGATCTACAGCTGAGGTGGGAGACACACCAAACATGTGGAAGAAGGTGCTCTGGTCAGATGAAACCAAAATCAAACTTTTTGGCAATAATGCAAAACGTTATGTTTGGCGTAAAAGCAACACAGCTCATCACCTGAACACACCATCCCCACTGTCAAACATGGTGGTGGCAGCATCATGGTTTGGGCCTGCTTTTCTTCAGCAGGGACAGGGAAGATGGTTAAAATTGATGGGAAGATGGATGAAGCCAAATATGGGACCATTCTGGAAGAAAACCTGATGGAGTCTGCAAAAGACCTGAGACTGGGATGGAGATTTGTCTTCCAACAAGACAATGATCCAAAACATAAAGCAAAATCTACAATGGAATGGTTCACAAATAAACATATCCAGGTGTTAGAATGGCCAAGTCAAAGTCCAGAGCTGAATCCAATCGAGAATCTGTGGAAAGAACTGAAAACTGCTGTTCACAAATGCTCTCCATCCAACCTCACTGAGCTTGAGCTGTTTTGCAAGGAGGAATGGGCAAAAATTTCAGTCTCTCGATGTTCAAAACTGATAGAGACATACCCCAAGCGACTTACAGATGTGATCACAGCATAAGGTGGCGCTACAAAGTATTAAGTAAAGGGGGCTGAATAATTTTCCACGCCCAATTTCTCAGTTTTTTATTTGTTTAAAAAGTTTGAAATATTGTTTTACAAAAATTACAGTTTCATATCTTTATGTTTGAAGCCTGAAATGTAGCAAAAGGTCGCAAAGTTCATGGGGGCTGAATACCTTCGCAAGGCACTGTATTTCCTTTCCTCTCCAGAGTGAATCCTTTGAGATAGTGTGCTGTATTAAGGTTTTGGGTTCATATGTAGCCAGTCTGATCTCTGTCACTGTTGTCAGTTTCTCTGAGGTTGCTATGTTGTGGTTTGGACAATAACATTAGTGGACAGCCTAACAAACTCCGCCAGATCGCTGCAGCTTGTGGCCACCGACCTGTGGTCAGCAGCAGACCGCAGACGGGCTTAAACTCGTGTGAGCGGGCGAAACATAACAACGGCGGGTAGATAGGCGACGACACATGATATCCACACATGCCAGTGTGAATGTGGTATAGTTTTCAAAGAACAAAGGGATTCACATAGTGTCTAGAAAACACAGTAGCTGCTTCTTTATATTTAAGTAAGTATAAAATTGACATTAGTTTTACAGTTCAGTCTTGGGTTCTGCACCAGCTTGCTTCACATCCTGAAACAAAAGAGAAACATGGAGATATTATGATAAATGCACAAGTTATAATGAGTAGATACAGATGCTGTGTGAGATGTCTGTCAGTAATGACAAAGGCGATTATTGTTAGTTATTGGGTAGTTAGGCTTCTGCTTTACTTTTGGACAATTTTGCTTCTGTAAAGTAGTACAAACGCGCGAAAATCAATCTTGACATGCAAAGTGTTCACGGTCCGAGCCCTGGCGTTACTGGCTGGTTGTGACCAGTGATGTGGCAGTTCTGACAGGTCTGGCCGTGTTTTAGGTTTAGATAGGTAAGTCTTTATTGTCATTGGGGCGCAGTGGCTCAGTGGTAGAGCGGTTGTCCCTTAACTGGAAGGTTGATGGTTCAATTCTCGCCTTCCCCACAGTTCATTCTGTCGTTGTGTCCTTGGGCAAGACACTTAACCCATCTTGCCTCCAGTGCCACAGCTCTGGTGTATGAATGTGTGAGAATGTTTGGAGGTTGGAGAGTCCGTAGGCGCAAAATGGCTGCCACCTCTCCACCACCAGTGTGTGACTGTGGAGTGAATGAATAATAAACTCTGTAAAGCGCTTTGAGAGCCTTGAAAAGCTCTATATAAATCAAATCCATTATTATTATTATTATTATTATTATTATTGTTGCACATTTCTATACAACATCATTTCCTTTGAGAGCAGAAGGATACACTTTAACAAATAAATAGAATTGAAGATTGAAGATGTTGTGACCGTTTTACCAATACGAACGTGAACAACATGACGCTGCTCTGATTGGATAAAACTGTGGTAATAAATTCAATTACCATGTATTTATTTAAAGTACCTGCCTTTTTGCAAACACTTTCAACAGGAGCCCTGCCAGATGGTTCTGTGGAGCAGTTACCATGCATCCTCTTATAAAAACACCTCAACTTTAAAACTTTACATATTCAGCTTTAAGTGCCACCTATTGCTGTGTGATTAATGTGTTTGGAGCGTTTTAGAGACATTGTGCTGGCACACTCCATATGACTGTCTGTCAGACTTTTACTCTCAGCTGGAGCTCTGTCTTGTGTGACAGGCCAAATTAGTGTGAGGTTTCCTGTCTTTTGTGTGGTACACTGACATAACAATAACAAGAAGAAACACTTGTGCTCCTGTTGTGCTGCAAGGCCCAGACTCGGAGCTACTACTGGGAGAGGCACAGTGTAGTAGACGTTAACTTTTGGCTTCTTTAACAGAACAATATCTAAACCTGTGCCAACAGTGATGGTGCAATATTTAACACTATAGGTGGTATTTTCAATTTATTTACCTTGAGCTCTCCTCGTAGGAAGGACTGGCAGAAGTCTCGCACTCTCTCGGTAGAAATGTCTCCCTCAGGAAGGAGCCATTTCATGTCTGAAACGCCATCGTAGATGCCAACTCGTGGAAGGTCTTTGGACTTGAGGCCAAAGTAGTCGAGAGAGCGGGAGTTGGACTTTACTGCCCCGTTGATCAGAACAAACAAGAACTAGAAAAACAAAGTGATGGTTAGAAGAGACGGAGACAGGAGTGTTCTGTTATGTCTAGGCCTTTGTTGCATAATAACCGTCACCTTGCCAGTGAACTCTGGGGCCAGAGCTCCCATTTGCTGCTTCAGATCATCATAGTCTTTGCTGCCTCTGTTGGCAAAGATCACAAGGTGTGTCTTGATCTCAGAGTTGAACAGACCCACCGCTGTCTGACAGGACAAAACCGATTCAATGTTTTGATAAATGGGAAAGGCACATGCTATCCTGAAAAACAACGCCGGTATCAGAAGTTAGACCTACCACTTGGTTGTACTCTGTAATGTAGCGGACCTCGTTGATGGTGATGAAGTTCACAAGTCCGTCTGCGTCCAGCTTCTTGGCCTCGGAGAGCACTAGGTTTTCCTGATGGTTATCTGCCTGGAGTCACATGACAAACACAAGTGTCACCACTGTATCTCACTATGGCCTCAAGAAAGGATGCAGAATACCTTTCTAAAGACAGTGATGGTGTCTGAGGAGACGCTGTAGTCAGCCCACACTTCCTTCTGACTGCAAAAGGCTGCAGGAACTGAATCGACTCTCTTCACAGCAGCCAGGAGTTCCTTATAGCCATTACTTTCCTCTCCCTGAGACACAGAACATGTACCTCAGCTCTGCATGTAGCATATAGTCCTTGATTCTAGATCAGTCACTGATGATTATCATACTCGATTTTTCCTCAAAACAAAGAAAAAATAAGCATTTGAAAAGTGACAAATTTGCATTTTCTTTTATACTTTTATACAATTGTTTTTATATTCTGCAGAAATAATTAGTCTGGTTCCTCTCGATCTGGGTTTGCAACAATAAGACTAGTAACACTTAATTAAGAGTCTTCAAAATAAAGCCCACACTTTCTAAATCCAAGGCTAACCTGGCTGTTATTCATCTTTAGATTAGTGAACTGAAGAGATAAATTAGAATAGAATGCCACTATAACATGTATAATTATATCTTCTACACATAAAGAAATATACAGTACAACTTGAAGGAATTACAATAACAAGCTTGGCCATATTTTTTTAAGTTTGTTAATACACTAATACTTTTTCCAAGTGGCATTGAGGTAATCAGAAGGTTTTTGTAAATAAATGTCTAAATAAATGGAGATAGAGAGAGTAGCATCATTTGTCTTTTTTCACTTTTATTATGTCTCTGATGGAAAATAAATCTGGGGGTATTTAAATTACATTTAAATTTCTTTCCTGGAGCGTTGAAAACAAAGGGTGAATTGCAGGTGGCAGAGAGACAGAGAAAAACACAGACATGTTCTGAGAGCAGATGACTCAAAGGAAGGTGAATCATATCTATTTTTGAGACTGGACTGCATGCACGCCGACAGTTTATTTGATCATTTTGCAGCCTGTAATATGTTTTCATTCCCAGTGACTCACAGCACCAATATTCTGGACAGCTTTGGCCCTGAGCATCCTGGTGTTTATTCTCATATGCTCTTCTCTATCTGACTTTCTTGTGCTGAACTTTGCCCCTGCCTTGCATATGTTGACACGAGAGCAAGTGATGCCAATACCACAAGTCCAGATGCGTGTTTGTTTCCTGACAAGTGGCGTGGTGCCACCGTCCCCCGCACAAGAGTCTAGCCAAGGGGCCAGCTCTGTGGGACAGCCTTGCTCCACTCTGTTCACACAGCCAAAGGAGTGGCTGCAGGAAATAGATCTTTCCTTGAAAAGAATTGCACAAACGAGAGTGTTTTTCAGGGGGCTTTCCCAGTTTCCCAGTTTTCAATAATAATTTCTCTGATGATCTTTGATGTAGCCTTTGATGTATCTTAGATGTTTGCTCCCACCAAAACCATCTACAGATATGAGTTTTTAATAATTACAAAACATATCTACATTCAGTTTTATGTTATGCAAGTGCTGCTGTGCTGCTCAATGTTGCTGGTATTTAAGGAACCAAATGTTCTCTGGACAATTAATTAGACATTATTCAAAATTTTTGTCATCTTTAGATGAAGCCTCTCACACGTTTGTCAGTGGAGTACTGGCATGGCAATGTGAAGGGGTTCAAATGAATCCGAATATCAGACTCTGGTGCCTCTGATACAATTATTAGTTTTACAACAACAAAGAGAAAAGGTTATGTGGAATAATAGACGATCATTTGAAGTGAATGAATCATCAGTGCAGAGTGTAACACAGCCGTGATTGAATCTCATCTCAATTAGGTCAAAGGTCACATATTTATATTAGCATTTAACATTTTAAATGATACTTAAGTGATTTTGAGGATTTTTATCTGACCTCCAGGAATCCAACCAGCACCACTTCAGCAGAGTCAATAAAGGCTTCGACTGCCTTAGTGTCATTCAACCGAGGAAGGATAATATCTGAGGACAACATACAAAAATATACCAGACAATCAGCATGGTTTAGAACAGAAACAGCTTATATTGTCAAATCAATTGAATACATTTACGTTTACACAGAAAGCAGATTAACAAGAGTATTTACCTTTCTCTTTGGCTGAAACAAAAGATAGCAGCAAGAAGAAAAACATTGTCGCCAGCATTTTCAACACACAGAAAGGAAACTAGACAAAAAGGAGAAGTGAATGAACCCCTGGATGCTTTTGTAGATGTGTGACTGGGTGTCTGTCCAATGTGTGGCCTCCACACACTTAACTATATGAGGCTTTATGGGAACAACCAGGTGTTACTGATAAGTCCCGCCGCTGAATTTCAGAGTACGTGTCACAGAAACATGGGAGAACAGTGAGTCTGTGCTATTACATTTGAATATGGTGTCAATGTGAGGTTAAAACGCTTAGTGGGGATTCACAAATAGTTTCTAGGTCCCCTGTCTCTCTTTAGTAGCATCCTAGCCTTTCTTTGATAACTTTGCTCCCAAAATGTCTCGTACTGCAGAGGTTCACATAAATCTGCTGCTGTGGGTGGGATGTTTAGTGCTGATGTTTTATCCCCAAGCACTCTCGAAATAGCCAGTGAGAGGACCTGTCATGGTCTAGATCCTCTGATTAAATGGAATGTGCTATGAGTGTTCACCACAGGGGGGACTTGGACTCAGTGGGAAGTGAATATTGCCTTCATGGAGTGAACATCTAATGATCTAGTATTTGTCCCTTTGATTTGAGAGACATTAATATTCATTTAGGTCCAGAACCTAGAAAAAATGATTTTAATTACCTCACTTTACCTTCAAGAGGCTAAACTGTCCCTAAACTAAAATGGCCCAAAATGAATGTTAAGACCATATGAGGGTTCAGTCTTGCGTCCTCGACACAGTGGTTGTACTCCGTTTCTAGAGCCATTTTCCAAAACATAAGGTTTTCTCTGACAAATGACGGCCTCCAGCGAGAAGTTAAGAATAAGGGACACTATTTACAACCGAGAACCCTAATTTAGGTTTATTTCAATTTGCTGACAGTGCAGAAAAGCCCAGATAACATTCCAAAAATTAGAATGTACCCAAAAGAATGTTTGACGCTTGACTCCGTAATTTTTAACCCTCTTTTCCCGCCTAAAAAAAGGCAGGCTAGTTACACATTGGTCAACCACAGACCAGAAAAAACTGCTGCTAAAAATAAAGTGATGTCCCCAGGACAGATGGTTGCAACAAGAACATAAACCCAAAGAGTAAGATGTAGGAGGTGCAATATATGAGAAAGCCAAGGTATATAGGTATGTCTAAAATACCAATACATACATATTCGGCTCTAATGGTGACAAATGAGTTTCAAGGAACCTATGTAATGCATCCAAATGTGTACTACATGTTTACATTACAGGGATTAAAGGCAAGACTAATGCTGCAGCAGTGGAATGACTTCAGAGAAAGGCACATCCATGTCCCACGTCAGGGCATTAACTGTGGCCTGTGCAAAGCTTCTTACAAACTCAAAAGAGTCAATACATTTTCAACAGGACTGTAACTAATAATCTCTATTCCTGTTTGTTTCTTGCAGTAAATATGCCTTTTATAACATTCTTCTACAAAGAGTAAATCAAAAAATGGGGAGAAATTTGAGTAAACTCTTGTGGACATGTCCAGAATCCGTACCTTGGTACCTTGGCTCATGTAATCGACCTTCATCTGTTGTGTTTTAAGAGGTTGTGTCAAGGTGCATTTAGTTTTCCACAATGAAATCTTACCATTTGCGTGAGTGGTCAGAACAGATTGTCAGCTCTAAGACATGCGACAGAGTGATGTAATGCAGGTAAACCACAAGCTGATGGATTACTGGATTTTCAGCCATGTGCAGGTCAAAGCTGACAGTATTCCTCAGTTGTGCAACTCTTAACCCTGTCACGTCCAGTGTTTGAGAGTCACTTTAGGTCATATATATATATCCACACACCCTACTCTGTGTACTGTATGTCCATTTATAGTCAGAATAACAAAGTACTCTAAAGGTTAAAGTGAGGCTTTTGTGTTCAAAGCTACAGCTCCTAAATATTAGGTCATCCATATCACCAGCAAATCTATATTAAACTAATAGAACACTAATAGCACATTTTTACACAGTTGTATGCAGCACACAGTAAAACAAATACAGTCTGCTTCATAAGTCATCTGTTTGGTTCTCATTAATCTGTTGTCATGGTAACACAGTGTTGGCAGTATGGATTTTATACTGACAGTTATCTCACAAGTGCACACAGGACAGACTCTGTTAAACTTATTACCACCACGGCAGCTTCACATCACCAGCAGAGTTATGATCCTGGTCAGGGAATTATGGGTAATGCAAAGGAAAAACATATCTACATTGCTGTAAATCTGAAGGAGGGCCTGTTTACTGAGTATGTTGCTTTGTGTATTGGTATTAATAAACTACAACAATAATCTATTGTAATCTACAACAATGTACCTGCTTTACGATACAAGGGTCTGTGTGAATATAGGCAGCAGAGTTTAAATATAAATCCAGTGGTGAAACATTGCAGCGCAAGCAGGACGTAGGTTTCTGTCTACATGTAGAAAATGAACTAGACAGGAATAGCAACAGAGCCAGTTAAGTGTCTCTACTTAATAATGTATAAAGTGTGGCTACAAGCTTTTTAAGAGGATCCTAGATGACTCTTAAAGTAATAATACAGAAGCATGAAAGTGCTTGTAATGGCCAGCCAATCCCAGCAGCAGAGAGGGGTCTATGTTTGTAGAAATGATTGAGAGAATTAAGAATCAGAGAGTGATCAGCCACAAGGATACTACGCTGTCTGTGAGTTTGGAAGGTTTAATCCTGAAGGTACAGAATAAAAATAGACATAGGGGTAAGTAAATACATTAACACACAACCAGATCCTATAAACAAGACCTAAAAACTGACCTTTGTTTTCTTTGTTTGCTTTTATGATAAAAGAGCAAAGTTTTGTTTCAGCAGCAAGAGCTCCAACATAATTCATTCAACAAATCTACTTTCAACAAACTTTTACCAGGCCAGACAAGAGGCTCATGTTAAGTTGACTTTTTAGGCATTGGACACAATTAACACAGAGGAAATCTGTTTGAACACAATGTGATTATATAAAGAGTTGTTTTGTCAGCGTTATTAAAAAACGTTCCAAATCAGACACATGTTTAAGTATAATCTCTGTGTGTGGGCTTAGAACAACTGTACTTTAAATGTAGTCTGGCAAAAAGCTTTGTTAAGTCCTTTATGCCTTGTGCTGTTAGGGTTAGGGTTAATGAGCTCAAGTCCAAATAAACACAGCTTACTAAAAATGCACTGCTTTAAATAAACAACAAACATGTTTACTATTCAAAATATTGACTTTATTGCATACATTCTTTTCATCAACAGAATAGACAGGGCGGCTTCACATAAAAATAGAATCTAATATGGCTATTACATGAAACCGACGTGTGCTTGTAGAATTGGCAGCTTTAAGGAGAAGAGGAGTGTAATGGCAGATGAAATCCTTATTTTTTTTCACATATACTCAAATATACATTCCACTTGAGAACAATTTCAGCTCCAGACCAATTGTTGTTATGTGGTGATTTCAAAAGGAAGACATTCGAGGCTAGTGTGAAAGTTTGGATAAAGTGCATTTCCAGAGAGTGCTCTTTGTTTTATCTTCAGCTGAATTCCTCCTCTATATCTAAACGCTGCCTCCATTCTAACGCAGCTGCTTAAACCAGTGCCAGAGGGACAAGGAGCGTAGAAAACCACAAAATGGCGACTAGATGATTCCATATTTGGCCAGGTCGCTGAGCTCCATGTCTCCAAATGCCTCCCATGGGCAGATCACTGTGATGTCAGTGCCCAGGCCCTCCATGCCGGGAATGTCGTCTCCAAATCTAAGGAACAAGGCAAGAATATGTATGAGTACATCCTGCAGACGTTAAGCAGGGCTGATGATAATAAACTGCTTTGGTTCTCACCCTTCTGGCCTGGCTTTGGGGCCTTGCTCTTGAATGTGCGCACAGTCCTCTGCTTGAATTTGGGAGGAGCCCTCTTTTCTGCAGGAGCTGCGACTGGAACGTCTGCCATTGTGATTATTTACTGAAAAAGAAAAGGAATAATCATTGTTGTTTGAGTTACATGAGTTTCTTCATCAAAGTTTACAGAGTGTCGATGGAGATTCTAGTTAAATGTCTTCTAAAAACAGCAACAACTCCTTCTGCCCAACACTGAGAGTAAGGTCCAGCTATTACTGGTGTTTTGTCCAAAGAGCAGACCATATGCAGCTGAAAGCCTCAACTTGAATAAAATAAATTGTATTTTTCTCTCTTACCTTTTCTGAGTGGTTCTCTGCTGCTGGATGCTGAGCCTGTCGGATTCTCACTGGTGGCATGTCTGCCCTGTCCGCCTTTTAAAGTCCTCTCATCTGTCTAATCTCATTAAATGTTCATTCTGGTATCACTCAATGAGCCAAGTCACAGCTTAGTTACAAACAAACAAGATCAAAAAGTAGAAGACATTACTAGTAGTTTCCTTTTAAGTATATCATGTTTATGTAATTATTTTGAAAAAAAAAATTGATATACAAAAGATGCTATGGTTCACATGGATTTGATTTATTTTTGAAGCAGAGCCACTTAAACTGGATTATTACTGGTCTTAAAAATTCATTCTCAATAAAAAAACATTTGAAGATGACATTGTCTGTGTTTGGTGGTGTACATAAGTTAACAAGATGTAACATGTTACATAAATATAGCTTCACACTGATTCACAGAAGTCAGTGTAAAGCAATGTGCTGTGTAAACTGCTAAAATGAGACTAAAACAAATGACGGTGTATTTGGTGTGTATACTTATATTATCCCTTTATTATCCTTGTGGGGAACTTCATTGTCAGCGGCCACCACCGGGGGGCCCCCAGCATGTTTGTAATGTTGGTGGGGAGTGCTGGATAGTACAATTCAAAATAATTTCAAAGGTTCAGAATGATAACTAGAATGTTACACATAGTTTACACAGACCACAAATTCTCAAACTTCATTGAATTAAATAGTGTTTCAGAATATGAAAAATGCTCCTTATGCGTGCCAAGGCACATTGTCAAATAAGGACATGCTGCTGAAAGTGGGCGCATTGGCCGTCCAGTGACTATGTAAAAAAAGCAAATACAGTGTTCTGACGTAGCCCTCTGGGACATGTGATGTAAGATCAGAAATGGCCGAGCAGATGCTGTGTCACTGAGAAGCAATTAGAGACTTTGTATCTTGTCTTGGTGCCACAAGCTGGGCTTACAGACAAGCCTTTTAATAAACAGCCATCGTCAGCATGTTATGAAAAGATAGTCAATGGAGACTGAAGGCCATAAAACTGTAAAGAAACCATTCAGCTTTGGTTAAGCTAATGTACTGAACAGACACTACTTAATGATGGCATTGTTTAAATATTGACTGTTTGCATTTTATGAAACAATTTAGGTCCATTTTTCCTTGTACTAAAGAACTGGCTGAAGAACTAGAACACCATGATGTTTACTTCAGCCAGTGGCCTTTTGGAAGTCAGGGAACACATAAACAAATTAAACTTTATAGTCCAAACATATGTGTGGAGTAAGAGTATGTGTATTTATTTAATATATGCATTCTGTTTTGGCAAGTCCACAACAAAATGCATAACTTTATTTTATTGCAGCTAATAAGAAAAGTCTATTCAGCTACATCCAGTACATTGTGGAAAGAACTTAGTTCCATTAAATCCAATTTGATTTTTCTTTCCTTATGTAAGTCTGATTGTTTTTGAATCCAGCTTTGGATTGTTGGTGTTCTGAGCTCTTGCTTGGGATTACTGAAACAAATAAGAGGACCACAGGTCGCAGCACAAACATATATGACCATCGACACCTGTCCATCCATAACATAGGCTACTACTGCTACTGTGAACTCTGGTACGTGTAAAACTGTATTAGCCAACTGCAGGGTTACATTAAAAAGTCATTGTTTATGAATGTGATAATAATAGGTTTAATATTAATCTAGAATAGAGAATTATGTTTTGTCCTGGACAAGCTACAGGCTACTCTTGGGGTAAATTGTAAGTGTCAAATTGTAGTCAGTATAATTCTGGTTTCTAAATGCCCCTTTACTCATTTAACAATAAATGTAGACATTACTAAATATGGACAAAACTGGAAGATTTGAACATATTGTGAACATATTTTGTTAGTCAGCTATAAATCCATAAATTAAATAAATCCAGCAGCTCAATTTATATGTCATTATTAATCAAAATGTCTGCTCTATAGGCTACAGACCAAAGTGTCTTGCAGAGAATGTTCTAAGATAAGACAGAACCTAATAGCAGAGGTGACACAGGTCAGATAATGGCCTGAGAATGAGTTGTCCAGGACAGAATCTGCTCACACTATACTTGACAGAGCCAGTGTGTTTCCCTTAGGCTAATTATGGAATTAGGTAAATCTTAAGCTATTTTAGCTGACCATGTGATCTATAAAGTCAAGAGTTAAAAATAGTCAAAGCTGTGTGTGTGTAACAAGGCTTAAAGGAGTTGCATGACAGCTTTAGTTTATAATTTGATCTAATCTGATGGTGTTATATCATGAGTGGAGACTAGGAAAACAAACTTTTTTTTTGTACAGTAAAATCCACAATAGCAGATGCAACTGTTGCAGTTCCCGCCGACAAGAAGGGTCCTTCCAAATTCAAGCAGAGGACCATGCACATTCAATAGCACTTCTTTAGCACAACTTAAAACTTAAATTCCCTGGCAGCTAAAAGTAATTTTTCTTTCCCAGATTTGGAGACGACATCCCCGGCATGGAGGGCCTGGGCACTGACATCACAGTGATCTGTCCATGGGAAGCTTTCGGAGATATGGAGCTCAGCGATTTGGCCAAATACTTAATTGTCTTGAAGCCCTCTAATGTTAACCATAAATATCATACATCCTTGCACTCTCTTCTATAATACCATCCCATTAATTCCACTCTTGTTTTCCTTTGCATTACCTATTAAGCTTACCGTACCCTAAAAAATATGAAAGTTAATGCTCTTAATGAAATCTAAAATGTATCCCAACTGGTAGATTCAGTGCTATATTTGTTGTGTCTATGCTTTTTTTGACCTGATCAAACCTACCCACTGCTCGATTTGCATTTGGATCCTTTGCGAATGTCTGCTGCTCTAACCACTGCCCTTTTCTCATTCCTTTTCCACTCCTTGACCCCACCTCATTGAAGCCTTTCCTTAATGTACAGCTAAAGGCAAAGGTATAATTTTAGTTTTGGGAATCACGAAGAGGCATTTGAAATTAAATGAGCACATTAGTTCAACACAGGTTGCGCTGTCAATACAAGAAAATCCCCATAGAGCTACTGTTTGTGGTTTGTTATATACACAGTAAGACAAATGACAATTTAACTTGACTTGTGTCTAATGAAAGAAATCATATGTGTATGAGCATCTATTTGCTAAAGTAAAAAGGGTTCATTTACTTTTCCACTGCCATTATGAATTTTGAATGAGTGTGTTTAATAAAGACATGGAAGAGCAAAATTATTTTGTGTCATTATTTTTAGACACCTTATGTTTGTCAATAGCCTTGACTTAGATTAGATCACATTTTAAAGAGAAATTTATTCAGAAAACCATGAAATTCCGAACGGTTCACATACTTCCTTGCCACTGTATAATGTGGACCTCTTGCACAGAAAGATGTAGGCTACAGATGTCAGTGGATTTGTCCTAAATACTGCATCATATATTACTGTTCAATAATGTCTACCTTCGCAGACATTTGAGTAGGCCAAGGTCTGCAATAGTCATATGTAAGGTTTCTACTGACCCCTACTGACCAAACCGGGATTGTGCACGTAATTAGTGGCAATTGGTCTGAATGAAAGATAAATTAGCTACATGAACAGATTTCTAAAAGAAGACAACATGAAGCCTTCATCACAACAAAACATTTTATATAAAACAATTTATATGAACATTCAATAACAAAAAACTAAATGGCAGTCAAATGGAGTTTTGACATGATAGAGGGAGAGAACCAGTCATTGAGAAACCATAGCAACTATGATAGATGGCCACACAGTTTTCTATAATACAGTGGCAAGAAAGCCATGACAGGAAAATGAAGCTGTCACATGTTGTACCCATGAATGTACAGCAGCCATTTTGTTTGTCAGCAGGTCTTTTTGCCAAGCGGCACTGTGCTCGTCTCTGTCAGCTAGCTGCAAACACCAGCTGCCAGTCAAAAAGTTTAGTGGTAAAGAGGACTTGGGCGCTGCAGCTTAAATATGAAAGACACAAGATCATGCAAAACTATTTTTTAACTTGACAATATCACTCATGCTGGTTTGTCCATGCCTTCAGTTGCTCTTAATGTCCATCTGTGTAAGTTGTGTTTTTTTTTTTACATCTGGAAACTAGAACGTGCTGGGGACTAGTAGCATCTTTGGCTAGGTTTCCTCTTTTTTCCATTGTCTCCAGAACACATTCAAAATGATTTTTTTGTAATGTTGTTATGACAAAATGAAACCCAAACAGCAACACGCTAAACCATATTATTGAGAATGAGAAAATACCAATACAGAATAAAATGATTGTGTAAAAGGATTCCCATTTTACAGTTGGATGTTTCTCACTTACAATTTATAATCTCAAACCTATGTTGTGAATGAGAACTAGTTACTAGATAATTTCTAACAAATCTGGAGTCACAGCATTGTTTGAAATGTATGGATCATTTGAAAACAAAATTAAAAACATAGAATGTAGTAGGTTTTAACCAAAGTGCTACAGGCCTATGCATTTATCCAAATGTCTTAGACATTTGTCAAATATAGACACAAATCCAGTCATTCCTGTATTTTATCAAATATATTAAACGTCATGCTATTGTCCTATCACAGGCCAAAAAAAAAAAAAAAAGGCCAAAGTTTGTTAGTGTTGCATGCATACCTTTGGACTGTTCATCTGTGCCCCCAGCTCAAAACAAACAAGCAAAAAAAAAGAAAAAAGAAAACGAAACAGACATAACAGGATGAAACAGTGAATAAAATCAGCAGTAGGATTACCATAGATGATATAACAATAATATAACAATAACAAAAGGTAATATACTTATACATAGGCAGAAAATGTGCTTTCTACAAATCTTTGGAACGAAACAAAAGCCAAATAGCCACATTTGGAAATATAGAATACAACAGTATAGAAATATGCACAATAGTAGGTGTTTTGCATTAAATATTTTCTATTCACTCACTGACTGAATCACTCTTGCTCGGTGTTTGCTGCCGACAGCGTCTCTAATACACTAAACTAGTTTATTGTAGGAAGACTCGTTTAATGTTGGACTTGCTCGATAAAGGTGGAGCATGAGGGGGGAATTCCAAATAATAAATCTCTACATTAAAGGAACGTCAAATATTGAAACCCAAAGGTTCCAGTTGATGACTGCAGATTAGAGATTGGTCATTATTTATCAAAACCAGACTGTTTACAGCATCGTATATCACCTTTGTAGTGTTTTGGATGTAGATGACTCTGTGCATCTGTCCAGGAGCACAAAAGTGTGAGTAGGGTTTTGTGTAGATTTTCAGATTTGAACCCCAAAGTTCACTTTATGTCCCAAAACAGCAGTGACTGCTGTGCTGTTTCAAAGAAAATAACCCCTTTGATAATAATGTTAAGAATAATTACAATAATTATTATTAATAATAATAATTTGGTAACTTTTTTCTCTAAACTAATTTCTTTGCATATCACGTTTTAAGTTTAAAGGTTTACCATTTCCACATACTAAGAAAACTTGAGGTGAGAACACCTCTAATAAACCTTCCCACCTTCAGCTTTCGGATGATTTCTGAAGTTTTATAAACCATCACAGACGCTTTCTTCTAAACCTTCCAGAACAAAAAGCATAGCCTCGGATTTCTGTCCATCATCACAAAAGGTTTCAAATCTTTAGAAGCTCTCATTCTGGTTTAAAGTGTTGGCGCTCTTTTCAGGGCACCTTGCTTCCTACCACCCCAACGTTGTGTGGCCGCTTTTCCTTGAAAGTTGACTGTGTGCAGACCACACAGCTCCCAGGTCTTTCATACATAATTAACAGCTGCTTGAATGTCATTTTTTTCTTAAACAGCCTTTGGAAGAACATTTGGGCTCCATCCCAAGTTTTGTGCTGCGGAGTGCCAAGGGAAAGACAGGGGGACTATAATACAGCCGTGCAATGCCATGTTGTCTTTTTTTCTATTTTAATGCAAAGGCCATTTGTCAGTTTTTATACAGCATTCTTCTATTTCTTTTGTAGCGTATAAGAAAAGTAGGGGGGTGGGGTCTGAAAAAAAATCTTAGTTGTGGTCGACTCCACACGTCAAAACTGGGTGCAGTTCCCCTCCAAAACATCAGAGGGAGCTCTTTTAGAAGAATTTTATGGAAGAGGAGCTCCTGGTAACTGTAGTGTCTTAATAAGGGGCAAATCTACTGTAGCCTCCCCTGTAGAGAGTTGCCTGTGGACACAAAAAGAGTCATTTAATTAAAACCTAATAACTAAAGATAATTAGAAATGTATTCGATGCAGGTTTAATGGCATTTGTGAAGAGGTATATGGAATAAGGTCTGTTCAAAATTGGGGTAAATATCTTACCATGGCTCCAACACCGTAGGCAGTTGGAGCAAGTGCAGCATGGTAGGGATCTGCTGTATAAACACGTCCATAACTGTCAGGAAAGGACAAAGAAATAATTAATAAATAGATCAAAAGTATTTACCCCCTGATAAAAGTGAGAAAATCAAGTGCAGTCATGTCACCTGTCACTGTAAGCTGCTGCTGCTGCAGCTGCTGCTGCAGCGGGAGATGCTGCTACCGCAGTTGGCTGGGCATAGCGATACGCTGCATATCCACCCTGTGATGAGGCGACGCAGAGGATAGCAGGGAGGAAGTAGATCCCGAGAGAACATGGAGGGACAAAAAAGAAAAATAGTAAATTTATGTTAAAATACACTGGTACTTTCTCTACAAAGCAAGCCTACTAGTGAATCTAAGGGGTTACAATGTGAGGAAAAACTGTTGGGTAGAGAGTGAAAGATTAAACAAGCAGACAGTCAGCAAATCTTGCTAATGTGGTGCAGAACAGCATTCACAAAGATGTAGCTCAGGCTGTGTGTGTGGTCTATCCTTCCATGACCAACATACTAAAACAATCTTTAATGCTCCAATATGTTTTAACGTTTGGGTTCGCCCTCTTTGTACACACTTTGTTGGTTGGTCAAGGAGGGAAAGAGTCATTACCCATAACTGTGTCCCACCCCAGTTCCCCTGCCCAAAACACTCAGTTAAAGAAAGGGGAGCCGAGATGATTGTGTCATTTTTTTATGTTGAATGAACAGCTGATGAACAAACAAATACAACTACAGGTGTAAGAAGACAGTCAGCCAATCAGATTAAGAGAGAGCGCACACACACTCACAGGGCCAGTAACCAATCACTGACAGACACAGCATGCTTTCCCAGACTCAAAACATTCAGTGTATTAGGCCAAACATCCCTAAATCAAAATATAAAAAAACACACACCGCTGCATTCTACCCTAAAGAATAAGTCACGACCAAGTCAGGACCACACATTGCTGCTTTGGGAGGGACGCTGGACTTGGAGGGAAGAGGAAGAGAGAGGAGAGGATTGGTTGTAAAATAGGAAATAAAAGAAAAGCAAAGATGGAAGAAGAATCATGGGGGAATCAAGGAAAGCCTGAAAAGGTAGTAAGAGAAAAGGGAGACTTGGGGGAGGAGTCAGCCTTGTAAGTATGTCTGCATGCCCACACTGATTCAGTTAGCATGCCACAAGTGAAACAGATTGGGAGATTCCTGGAAGGGGTCTGAAATAAATACTGTTTAAAAGGACTGCTCTTGCCCTACATTTTCTTTTATTTAGTTTTAACGCATTGTTTTCATCCTCATTCCATTGTTAATATAATGGACTTTAACACATTGTTTTTATTATTATGGTGCCTCAGGAATATTTTAAACTGGGTCAAGTCACATGCTCTGGTACGGTACGAGTAGTATACATCTTGTCGACCAGAATCAATTTTGTAAAAAGCAATTTTCAATCTGGAAAGAATAAGTCTATGACAGATCTGTATGTGTATGCTTCACTACCTCCCTACACATCCATTTCTCCTGCAGACATTTGATGAACATTTTTAAACTGAATTGTTTTCTACCCCTTCCGCAACTCCGCCCATGTCAGAATCCAGTGAGTTAGTAGAAAAAGACAGAAGGCATTTCGATCTCAGATGGTCAATAATGTCTAGCAGCACGCAGTCATTGGAGACGAGGAGGATGCACACTGGCTCTCACACAAAGTGTGTAAACCCTACCTGGGGCAATCTGCCACTAATGTCCTGAAACACTAGTCTACAGAGAGAACAGAAACAGCTATTGTCAACCTGGTCACCCACACACACGCACCATTACACACACTAACACACTGATAATCACATTGGTACAAACTTACTCACAAAATGCACAGGGACAAACCTGAGAGGAATCTAATCATGAATAGACACTTTAATAGAACTCATCTTTTTAAACATTTTATCAATTTGTAATGTAATGAAAATGTCCAAATCAGGCAATTGAACACTACACACCTCTCTGGGTTTGACCTGTGCCATTTCACACTTGAAAACCAAGAGATAGAGGGGAGAAACGTAGGGAAGAGGGAGTGTGAAGAGGAGAGAGGCTTATACTTACATAGAGGTCAGCTGCACCATAAAAACCATCCTGATAGGCCATCACACTGAGAGCGAGAGATGAGCAGGGAAAAGAGTAGAGTCCAGAGAAATGGTGGTGGAATGACCAAACAAACAAAAATGTTGTGATGCACCACCATGAGGTCATTGCAGAAAACAATGTGAGAAAATGTGGTGTCATACAGATTGTGAAAGAGAAAAGAGAGAAAAAGGGTGAGATTATTACACACCGTGCAACATGCAAGACAAAATACCACCTCTTTGTATTGTATACGGTTACATTTGTATATTTATTGCTACAACTGCTAAGACTAAATACTGCTCTGCTTAACAATTTTATGAACAGTTTTATAGTACAAGGAAATGGTATTCTTTTGACAATCAATGTCTTTAACTACCATTAAAATATAACAAATGCACATCATGCAAATAAATTTAAGCACTGTTTTAGCTGACAGGCCATGCATTTTAGTCCATTGTATATTTTTTTTTATTTATTTTTTGTGGCTTGTGAGTGTTTACCCAGGATACGTTGGGATGGCAGGTTGAGGCACAGCTGCTCTGACTGCACTGTAGACAGGCCGGGCACGACCCCGTAGTGCCCCTCGAAAGGTTGCAGCAGTGGAGGCGGCTGCCGCTGCTGCTGCTGCTGGGTACGGGAAGCCCGGGACTGAGAGGTAAAAATTTATAAATAAATGAAAATAAAAAAGAGCAGAAAAAGTTTTATAATGATTTAAAGTCATAGGGATGTACATACCACCAGAAGCACTTAAGGCGGAGGTATCTTACCTGTGTAGAGTTCAGGACTGTACATGGCTCCAACCATTGGACTTAACTTCCACCCAGCTAAAGAAAGAACACAATTTAATAAGGTTTGCATATTTGTAATCTGTAAACCAGGGGTGCTCAATACGTCGATCGCGAACTACCGGTCGATAGCGAGATAGTTTTGGTAGATCGCGTGACATAAAAAAAAAAAATAGCCAATCATACATCCAATCTCTAGATTGACATACAGGGCAGCCAGTCAGATGAAATCTGATTTTTTTCTAACGCTTAGGTCACTGAGCATGCGCAAACAACGGCGCTAAGTGCAGCAAACTATCGCTTTAGCGACTTACCTCCAACTTTTAAACCTCGTTTTTTTTCTCTTAAACTAAAGAAAGGGTATAAAAATGAGTGAGGGAACTAGACCAAGTAAGAAGACAAAAACTTATCGCTTTCATACGGAATGGGAGGAGGACTTTTTTTTACGATGACGTTTTCAAAGTGTGTTTGCCTCATCTGTCAGCAGCTACTGTCCGGACTATGCATCCCTGGCTGATTCAATTCAGTGCAAGTCATCAGAGTAAACCATAGATTGTATAAATATGGATGATATCCACCCATTGGTCCCCTATTCACCAATATTGTCATTACGAATGGGCAATAAAATGGCCGTTACATCCGGGCTTTTTCCATAGTAAATCAATAGTTTTTAGATAGCATAAAAAAACATATTAATCAAAAATTCACCCCCCCCCAGAGTTGTCATGTAGTAAAAACTTAGCTCTAGAGACCGGAGCCATCTTTTGTACCAGGCTGTAAACAAAAAAAATTGTCCTAAAAACGTGCAATTCAAATACCATCAGCCAATTTAATTACACACTGAACATGTTCTTAATATCTAATCTAAACATGTATTCAGAAGCTACTGTGATATAGCAAGTGCTTTTACCATAAGGAAGCGCTGCAAGACCCTCCCCATTTGCATACGGCGTGGTTATTTTCTTGTTGGTCATCACTCTGGCTGTGGCATTATTGACCTGGGCATCAAAGAAAATGACAATTTACACTCTGTTGTGAACATAATAGGAAGGGGAAACGGAGCACATTGCATTAAAGTGTTATGTGTTATCTTCAACTGTCATTTTAAACTAAGTATCATTTCATTTTACTTTACGAATGACAGATGTTAATTCTGTTGATGAGCAGCAATGGTATTGACACATGCGCTTCTTTTAAAAAAGAGAAAGACATTAAAAACAAGGATCCCGGTGAGTAGTCAGGCAGTTTTGCACACAAACAAGGCAACCGTTGGCACACATAAAAAAAAATAAAAATGCATTCAAAAATAAATCCAAGACCATTATATTGCCACCTGCAAAAAAGGAAGGAAAAGAAGGTGAACTAAGCAGCAGAATCATCAGTTCAACACTATGCAAAAAAACAATTAAAGAGTTCATACACACTGACGCAGCCAATCAAGAGCGCATCACATCACCAGAAGTGAGCAAAAGTAGCCAATCAGCAAGCATCGGATGCAGCAAGAGACCAATCAAAAAGGTAGGCAGCCTTCCCAGACAAGTACACTACACATCATACAAAGTCAAAGGAGGAAGGGCAGGGAGAGAGAACGACAGAAGAAATGTAAACAAGGATGCAGGAGGAGGAGCCAGTCCACATGAAAAGACACAGAGAAACACACACATGATGTGGAGAGTAGAGAGACGAAGAAAATGAACAATCCATCCAAATGTGCAAGTTCTACAAACCTCTGCGGCACACACTTCCAAATTACATGTGACTGTTTGCCTACTTTGGATTGAACTGGACATGAGCAACAATAAAGAAGGTAATGAATGGATGAAGAGAGTGAGAGAAAGTTCTAAAGATTAAAAAGACAGAGAGGATGGGGGATGCAAATATCATTCCTCAAAAAATAAAAGAAAATCAAACAAATCAACACAACCCATGGTTGTGAAACACTGCCAGGCATTTCAAATCAGTGTCACGTATCAGACCTCAAAGCACACTAACACCATCCAGAAACAGGTCGAAGGTAAATCAAGAACACTTTTTAAAAACAAAGAAAGCTGTCATTAAAAATCTGTCTCAACATCTGCTGTGCTAAAAATCCTGCTTCCAGCTTTGTCATATTTATGCAATTTAATAAAATTTTTTGGACATTAAAATTAGCTGCTAGCATTATATCTCTGGTTAAATATTAAGTCTAAACTGTAAAACTACAAAGCCTGCAACCTAGAGATACAGATACAGAAATGCCTACATGACGCCACACCAACTATGATCTCTCCAGTAAAGCTAACTCAGCTCTCATGCTTCAGCATGCTGTCCCACTAAGGTGCAAAAATGCAACTATTGGCTGACACATGACATAGAGAAATGACACAGTACTACATGACGTCATACAGATGACGAGAAAGAGTAAACCATGCAGGATACAGCTCTGAATTAAATGCTGAATGCAGTTAGAGGTGATTGGAATGAATGCATAAGAAGTGGTAGTCATAGTTGTTGCACTTGCAGATGCAGTACATTCAGTTATACAAGTGGCCTTATAAAATGCCATGCGGTCAATGGCTAATCTCGTAATCATTTCATTCACCTCCTCCCCAATCAATCAACCAATCAATCACAGGAATTAGCCAATCAGGGTCTGTCAATCAGTCAACCAATCAAGCTCCCTGGAGCAGGAGGCCTTCATTTCGGTGTTGGGTGCATTTTTATTTCATTTGGACGGATGGGGTGGGGGGAGGGGTCATTCAAAGACGATGCCATGTGTACACAACTTACCGTTGCCAGGGAAACGGCGTGAGGACACGCGAGCAGTTACCGTGGAGACTGACAACAACAACAACATACAAAAATCATCAGGGAAATAGAGAAAAATATATGTAAGAAAGAAATGATGAACCAATACAAAAAAGAAACAAACACAACAAAAATAACTTAAACAGAGAACGAGGTAATGAAAAGCAACCCCAACCCAATGGTGAGAGCAATAGATGTAACAGTCACATGTCACCTACAACTTTCAGCCAAATGACTAATATCCTCTGCTATTAAAAACCAACAACAAACAGATCATGTGTGTTGTAGAGGACCAAAGTGATGAATAGAAAAATCGCTAAAAATATCTTACCAACTGTTATTTCCAAATTGATTTACAATAAAATAGCCTCTCAACATCAAACTGAATCTTATTCTCCAGTGTTTATGCTAGCTGACTTCATCACAGGACAGAAATGTACAGTGATATGGGGCAGGGATAGACATCAGAGGAGGACATACACAGATGAACAAACAAACCGGGACAGACAGACAGACTGGCCTGGTGAAGAATAATGGAGAGATGAAGGAAAACAAAAACAAAAAGAAGAAGAGAAAAGACAGGTTTGACAGCCATCTAGTGCATTCTCTTCACCTCATTCTCTCTCGGCCCTCCATATTTTTATCCCAGCACACCCACACACAGACAGAAGATGCAGGACATTCCATATCATGCAGAGGAGCATCAGTAGCAAGTAAAAAATAAAACTGGAAAAGCGGAGCCAGCGCAAATGGCAGAACCATTTGTATTTTTTTAATCTTAAAGGCCATTTGCAAGTAAATACTGAGCTCATGCTGACAAAATAAAACATGTCACAACAAAATGCACTTCCATGAGATTAGGTGTTCTTTTTTTTTTTTCAGGAGTGGTAGATGCAAGCACGCGTTTAAAACATTATTTTCACCAATATCGCACATACTTAATTATCAGCTTTCTTTGCGAATATCCTAAATAAACACCAGGCTTCTCACGGCAGTCTCATTCTTTAAACTGCCCCCAAAAACTCCTCCCATCATGCATCTTTCTCTTAACACATGAAACGTCAGGGTTTGCTACCCAGAAGTTGATATCTGATCCCAAGCTCCGTCCATGCAACATACAGTAGCCTCTCACTGACGCCATCGAGCGCCACCAAAAGAGGCTGGCTGTCCAAACACAACCGTAAACAAATAAAGGCCACTCAGTGTGATCATGGAAGAGCGGAGGATGATAAAAAGGTAGCAATAAAGAGCAAAACAAAAAGAAAATGGCCTACATGCTGTGACAGAAGCAGTTGTAGTCAGCAAAAACTACGCACCATGCCAGTTGTGTAGCCACTCCACCCAGCATGCTTTGCAAACCACACAGCTATAAGATCAAGGTGCAATGAACAGCCCAGGACAATAACAGTATGAGAACAACAACGGCATAAACATCAACAGGAAGTGCCAATCTAAGAAAGACGTCTGTGTGTGCGGCACCAATGCACCATGCCAGATTGAAGCCAAAGGGGGTTAGAGTTGAACACACAGTACAGCCATTCAGGAAAAAAAACCTCTTGGGCACAGAAACCACCATAACAAACTAATTTGTATTGTCGGACTTGATGGGGAAACACGGGAAAAAGGTTTGCTGTTACAAAAAGGGGCTGGTGAGTTACCTCGATTTTACGTCCTTCCACCAGTGTGCCGTGAAGCTTCTCCCTGGCTCTCTCTGCTTCTGCGCTCGACTCAAATGTTACAAAGCCAAAGCCCTGAGAGTATAAAGGAGAAAATGGAAAAAGAAAAAAGAGGGGGGATTGGGTTGAAAAGCTGCTAAGCTGCTGCTGAGCTCATTTCTGTCAGTAATGATGTGTGGTTTCACTATCCTACCTTGGATCCTCTCTCATTGAAAATGATCTCCACGTCAAGGATTTTGCCAAATTGCTGAAAAACAAGAGGAAAATGAGAAGCTGCAGAAGGAGGAGTCATGTGGTGCCTTGTGCCACGGGGTGTCAGCACTGTTCAAGCATGAGCAGCTGGCATTCGGCCAACGCTGCTAGTCTTTTCTTCCACCATATCTTGCTTGCCTCTGTTCTTTCCTCTGCACCATATTAAAAAAAATAAAAAATAGCTCTTATGTAACAGTCCCGCATAACATCGAATTCTATCACCTGACTGCCTCATATTTGGCATAACAAGCTAGAGTTTATGTTTAGTTAGAAGATATAAACCACATTAGTTTTCTTCCCAAATGTCAGACTATTAATGACAGTAATGTAATATTATATATAGAGCAATAAGTAAAAACCTGGTCTGACATTACAATATGCTTGTTCCTTTTTGAATATGAATAGTTTCAAGTCAATTTTATATAAAACAGGATGTGAGCAACAATTTTATACACACCCCAAACATCTGCCGCAGGTCAGGGTCTCGGAAGCGAAAGGGAATATTTGAGACATGGAGGCGTTTGGGGGTCCCCTTGGCATCTGACTCATCTGCGGCATTCCCTCCTCCGCCGCCTCCCGGGCCGACCCCTGACTGACCGTCAATCTGGGACGACCCATCTGGCTGCTGGGACAGAGACAGAGAGGAGGCACGGAAAAAGTGTGAAAGGAGAAGAGATGAGGGAAAACAAAAAGAGTACGTCACAAGAGTGTGGTGTGTAAATATTTACATGACAAAGTTGCTGCTGCTATGTATACATGTTTGTGGGTTAAATGATTTATCACCAGTGTTCGGAGGATACTTTCAAAATATATTTACTTTACCGAATACATGCCAAAAAATTTAATTTGTAACTTATTCCGTTACAATACTCAATCGTAGAGTAACGTATATTGAATTGCATTTTATACGTGTAGGAATGTGGCCATCAAATCCTACTTACTAAACAAGTCTATTCTGGTGTGTTTTTCTGTTCTAACTGGCTGAATGTATTAGGCCCAAGTCTCTCGGAAAGTGCAATATATTAAAATTAGCAGTAGAGGAACAAAGACTATAGGGTATGTAGGCTTGGTTAAAAAGACAATAATTGATAATAATTCCTTTTCAGTTTCTTTATTTACTCAGCTGTTAAAAGTGTAAAAATAGACAAAATATTCTATTTCTGTACAGACTTTACCATCACATCTAAAAAGGATGATATGAAACATTCCATTAAAAAATGTCAAGATTGTTACAGCTGACTATATTCACGTTAATGTGCTTTCGTTAAGAATGACACACTAATAATGGTCCATTAAAATAAAACAGAAACTCAAACTGAATGTGAGGATGGCATACACCAAATTTCATTTTACCCACATGAAACAATGTTATATTGAAAAACCAACATTACTTTTTGGTAATGTAACAACAAAGACTAACCTAAACAAAATGTCAAAATTGAACATAACAGAGGCTGCAATGCACAGTTCTTTTTCAGTCTGTTTGAATTTTGGGGCTTCTGGGAAAAGCATGGAGTTGCCTTAATTTATTTAGAGAGTGAATTAACTTGTGTCATGTTATCCATTGATTTCAACAATGTAACTGTATTCTAAATACCAACTATTTAATTTGTAACAATACAGTTACTCAGTTTGTATTCTGATTATGTAACGCTGGTACATGTATTCTGTTACTCCCCAACACTGCTTATCACAATTTAAATGTGTTACTTTATTGATTTAAAAACCATTTCACTAGCGTTACACCATTTTCCTGTAAAATCTAAACAAAACTGTGTCTAAAAGTCAAAATTCTCATAAAATATTCAAATGTGGCGAGTTGATTGTTCAACTGGGTGTATTTGTTTTATTCCATTTTTCTATAATAAATAATACAGTGAAGCTAAAGGTTCATAGAAAAGTATAATGTAAGTAAGTCCCTAATTCTAAATCTACAGTAAAAAACTGCTTCTCATTTCATGATTTCAAACACTGGCTTTCTTTTCCTGCGGGTTTTTCATTAGTATCAAGGGAGAACTGTCTAAGATCAGTGCATCTCTGTGACTTTATTTACTTGAGAACTCATGTGCATTCACATTTCACAAAGACTGCAGGCAGAGCGCCACTGTGGGCTGTGCCGTTCAGAGGAAGAGTCTTGTACTCACTTGGGCACTGAGGCTGTTGGCGGCGCTGGCGCTGTTGGCCACTCCACCAGCCTCCACAGGGCCTTGCACTGCCCCTGCTGCGTACAGGCTGCCCCCGTAATCCAGCGTCAGGCCGTTCTGGGGGGGTGGTGGCGGGGGTGGAGGAAAGGCAGAGAAGGGTGGGGGGACAAGTCCCTCCTGACCACCAGCACTATCCTGGGAGCCCTGTTGGAGGAAAGCAGAGAAGCTAAAGTCATACCATATCTTCTACAAAAAGTATCACTGAACTGCACAGAGACCACCTTCCTGAGTGAAGAGTCATACAAGTGTGGAGATTAGACTTCCTTTTGTACTTGTATGTGTTAATGTGTGCTGGTATCGACAACCCCTACCCACCCATTAAATATTCACAGCAGCCACATCTATTATTGAGGGTCAGATGCCTCCATGCACCATGTTTTGTACAATACTTAAGTCTCTAACGCCCACTCACAAACGCCTCTGCGCACAAGCCACCTTTGACACACAAACGCCTACGCACCTAAATGCTTGCAAGGACCAACTGTTACTAAGACAGCCTGCCCAAGTATTCCACCATCATTATTACCCCCAGAAATGATTAATAAGTGCAGCGTAGGAGAAACAATACAATACAAGCTCCCACAAACACATGGTGGAGCACGACTCAAGCAATAGCACGCACGTGTACATTCCTCGCTGTTGGCAGTAGGGCATGGTTACCCTAAATGGTAATAGAGAGCAGCGGGAGACAGCTGGGATGAGGGAGGAAAGGGACGATAAAAGGTGCTGACTGATGCAAGAGACATGGCCATAACTAAAAGATAAACTGACCTGCACTGTCTTTCAAATCTTTTTATAACTGCATTGAAGGGACAATCAATTAGTGTCAAAGCCTTTTGCAAACTGTTTCTATTTGTCTCCTCTTTCTTCTCATTACAATTATCATTATTACCATCATTATCACTACCCAAAATAATTGTTATCAGTAATAATGGAGAAAGGTTTAATGATGTGTTGGCACAATAGGCACTCTGTACTAATGTTTCATTAGAAAGTAATATGCTGTTGTCTTTTTCCACCTGAATGCTGTAAGCTCTAAAAGGCTTCATGCCTACTAGACATCTGCTTGGCTGCACTGACGTTGTGTGAGTGACAAGCTGCAGCGATGCCCATCTGAGTTGCACAATAGATCTCTGTCCCTTTGGGAGTGCTAAAAGAGTGTGGGAGGGTGTGCTGGAGTGTACGCGAGTTTGCCACCTGTCTCCCAACTTTTGACCTTTGTCAACGTCACACCTGTGAGACAGTACCAAGCCCTTTCACTCTATGACAGAGCAGCGAGAGGCACATGGCTGAATTGGATCATGTCGATATTATGACACGGGAACATATACAAACAAAACAGGAGGCAAGCTTTGCGATGACTTAACAACAAACAAATGTTTAGTATCTTTGAAACAAGATGATTTTAAACTCACATGTACAACTGCTTTAACTGTAAGAAAACAAATTGAGGACTCAACCTAAAATCTCAATTTGAGACCAACCTTTTATAAAGACCTTTCACGTCTTATAAAAAAAGGTTGATGGTGTACTGTTTGTACTGTCAATAGTTACAAAAAAAAAAAAAACATTAATGAGTCGAATGCCAGTCAAAATTACCCAAAGAAAGTTTATTTAATGATAGCACTCAAGCAAAATGAAATGAATTGAAATAGACACATTATTATTTTAGATTATAGATCGGCATGTGCAGCTTACTTAAACCATGAACTATAAAGTTAGTCACATTGTGAGTTTGGAAAACCCTTCTTTAAAAACACTATGTTGGCAGGTAACACAAACACCAAACCTCCTACATTTAGCTGTTATTAATATAAGAAAAAGTCTTATGCTGTGAGCTTCTGTTGGCTTATGTGTTGTGAAATCCAACAGAGTAAGAGCTTTTCTGGTCAGTGTTGCTCGGCACCACACTGTGTGTCCCCTCTTTACTGCAGTCAGTTGGTAAATCTCATGCTGCTCCCCTGCCAGGTAAAACACTCTTAATGTGCCGTAGCCACAAAAGCCACTACACTCTCCATCTTTGGTATTGGCACTGCATTAACTTACCAGATTACTGACCACAGTGTCCAGGTTTCTAAGAATGCATCTGTGTCCACTCCCCACACCCCCATTTAAACCACTACTGAACTCACCGACAAGTGGCCAAAGTAAGATTTTGTTAAGTGACAATGACAAGATGGAGATAAGCCATCATCTCAGTTTTGCATTTCCAACAAGTCTGTCTGTTGTTTACCAAGTCTGTGGAGTGAATAGAATGACACAACTGCTGCTTCAGATTAGACATAGACAACTAACTGAGTTTGCAACAAATTTTCCTTGTCGTCTTCTTCGAGGATAAGAATATCCACTGTTAGATTATCATATGAACAAGTCATATAAAAAGGCCATAATGAGCTGTGTAGCACAGTATATCTACAGCAGAGGTGAAATGGATAGTGGGTGGAGCGATTCATTGTAGGTAATCGCTAACCCAGATGACAAACTTCAACAGACAAACTAGAGTGTCTTTCTAGAAAGGGAAACTGATCCCTCTGCCTAGGTCAACTTGGAAAATGAAAAAAGCAGTGTTATTAAAAACTGGCACTGTTTTTATGAGTGAGAAACAGCTTCATTGTGGGTGTAAAGCTCTTTTTCTCTGCTACATTTGGTGAGTGTATTAATGAGTTGGGTATTGTTACAACGAGCATTTGAGTATCTGCTGGAATACAAACTGTAATACTCAGCCTTAATGACTCACTTGACAACAGATGACTCAGTGGACTTGACAGCTTCTTGGTTCAACTCAGACAAAGCACCCCTTATTAAATGCTAGTTTGGGATACCTTAGAAGTAGTGATGTACGTTGTGTCCATGTGTGCAGCAGATTAGATCATGTTTATGTCAGTTGGGATTGTAGTTGTTTACAGAGAGAAACAGACCAGAGAATAGCAGGAGAATGGACAACCCCGGCTGTTGCTGTGCCTTCTGCCAGACTGAAATAGAAGCAGGAACGCAGCCCAACAACAACCTTTTATTAGTGTTCAGCAATTGGCCTTTTCAGAACAGATCTGTTATTGCAGTGACTCGACGGCCATCTCTCTACCTGAAACATGGTCGACACTTTTGTAGTTACAAAAATAGTGCGTGTTTTACTTTGCTTGCTGCTTCTCACCGTCAAGTTTCCTGACCGCTAGGGGCCATTGTGATTTGATGGAGATAAAATGCACATAGATAGCAGGTTGAAAGGATGGACACAAAGATGTAGAGGAAGGTACTTTGCCTTGGTCAATAGATAGAAGAAGCCCCGCAGACAAAGTGTAAGTAGCACATTTGTGTCAGCACTCAGGTTTGTGTACATTTTGCTTGCCAATGTGTGCTTGTCATGTGTATGTTTGTTTCCACGTACACTCGCCTGGTGTTAAGGTGTTATTCTTGTGCAAGTGTATGCGTTGGCTAGGCAAAAGCCAGTGACTCAGTGGTAGCTGTAGCTAGCTTACTTTCGGGTCACTTAACAGCAGTAAGTGTGTCTGAGGAGGCATGTTAGAAAATGTGCACGTCTGCAGCAGTCTCACTACGCTATTGGAGACAAGGAGGAGGAGAAGAGCGTGGCTAAAAGCTAACTAGGGCAACACTGGGTCATTTCACATGAATAATGACATTTCAGGATCTTACTTTGGCGGGCCTGGAGCCATTAGTCTATAGCCTCATTGAGCAAAGTTGATGATGGAAAATGTGATTCGGACTGTTAGCAGCCACACATATTTTGGCTCCACAATCAAATGAACTGGGAAAGTTAGTTCTGTTTTGGCTTTGGAGCCTGCATGTTGTGTTATCTAACCGAGAAACAGCTGGAGAAACGTTCATGGCGTGTGTGGCATAGCGATGAGCCAGGAGACACCCTCTTGTTAAATTATTCCATCCTACATCAAGCCCTCCCTTGCCATCCTCCTCCCCCTCATGCGGCTTTTCTCTCGTCTTTCCTCTCGCTACTGTTCTCCCTTTTCCTCCCACTCTCCCGTTCTCGATTTTGCTTCTTTACGCTTCATAAAATCCAGATGGGACCCTTGCATATGTCCCTCCCCCATAAATGCCAATCATCTTATTGGCTTCATAGCAACAGTACAGTAGTGTATGTAAGGCTCCTCCCTCACACATACAGCTTTATCTCCTTATAGGGTAACATATGTGCTTGTCAAACTCAGTGTCCTTCTCCTTCATTTATCACATATGAACCCACCACCCCCTTTGCTTTGCACGGCACCCCCGGTGACTCCTCTCCCTCGTGCATGTTTACACGAGACGTGCATGCATGTACAGGCCAACAGCACACGCAACATCACTGTCCACACAGTCATCCATCAGCTGGCTTTATTAAAGTTCCTTTTGAGCTCCACTGCAAAATTAACTGAAGGTAAACACTCGACAAAAGCTTGATGACATTTGTGGTCCAGATTATTCCTCATTAAAAGCTACATGCAAACATATGTGCAGGTGAACACACAAATTCAATGCCATGTTTACCCAATGCTCAGCACGAAGCAAGTTAGTCTAGTTCTGCGGCTTTAGACTGCTCACTCCAGTTCATTATTTGGATGTCCACTGCGGCTTCAAACTGTACACAATGCTGCTAAAGGATGCTGCTGTTAGACTCATTATGCATACAAATGCTTCTAGAAATCCAAGCAGCCAACTGGAGGTCTGCTCCATTTCATAACCATCTTTTTTTACACGTGCCACACACACAAGGTGCTTACCCTACGGGGCTCTCCCATCAATGTTTCCCTCACCTCAACAAGCTGCACAAATGAATGACTCATGCAAGTTGCTACGGCAACCCAGCTCATTGGGATCATCTAACAGGCATTATTGTTAACCCTGCAAAGAATCAATAACATGATCAGAGGGGGAGAACACAGAGTAAGGCAGGAAGGAAGGTGGAGAGGTAAGCGGGGAGGACTCTGAGGGGGTTGGATCCTCACAACCCAGTTATAGTTATGAAAGCGTGCCGGTGAGTGTGTAAAGTTTCACAGCAGGTAGGCGTCTCTCCCATGCCTGGGGGTACATGCTTAGGTGGGGATTGAGAAAATTTTCACACCCTCTCCTTCTCAAAAGTAATGCTAGAATGAACATGGTAACAATAACTCCTCCTTTCCTTTGGAATAATGAAGACACTCTGTGCACTTACATGCACATCTGTAAGTGCACCGTCAGCTGTATGGTGTGAAATTGCGTCACAGTGAAGCAGCTCTCAACAGTGTATATTGCGTCAACACAGGCCTCTCTACTGTGTTGATCTCTGCTTATCTGTCACTTTCATCTGTGTATAATTTGAGCTTCCTGGGCTTCCCTGGCAGCTGACTGAGGGTGTCCTGTCACCTATAAAATCAATTTCCAATCTCCTGCTCCCATTCTCTTTCCCCTGACCCATCCACCCCCTCCCCCTCTTTTCCAGGGGCTCTTAAAAGGAAAACATTGAGATAACAGCTGCCAGGGCCCCAGGGAGAGTGAGAGGAGGGAGAAAAGAGGTCAAACAGTAAAGAGAGCAGGAATCCAAAAGGTACAGCTGAAAGAGAGCCTGACTCACTCCAAATGAAATGTAATGATACAAACGTGACACTTCATGCACTAACTTTGCAGCCCACTGTGCACTCGAGCAGTGTGTGTTTGTGAAATGTGTGACAAAATTACAGTGAGGAGGTGTGAGCTGAATAGAGGAGATGCAGAAGGCAGAAAGAGATAGGGACTAAGAAAAAAAAGAAACAAAAAAATAAATAGACAGAGACAACTGTTCCATGGACACCTGTCCTTTTCGCTCACAGGCTTTGAGCTATGTACAAAGACAGCTGCTGGGGTAATAAAGACTTGACTTACCTCTCCTTGTCCTGTCTCTGCCTGTGTTTCCACTCTTTTGCCTCAGAAATGAGTAAAAGGCATGCAGAGGCAGCACGCACCAAGCTGCTACATCCAGATAAAACACACTGTACTTTATGTTCACGTAGACTCTTCTGAGCATACATAATACATGGCACAGCTCTTTCTGGCAGCGGTAGCTCCAATGTTCACATTGCATGCACTAGTAGCTCTGGGCATGAGAGCACAGTAACAACAACAGTGTACAATACACTCAAGCAAAGCTAATTTTCAGATACAAGCCTGTATCGCACTGCCATCTCAGTCTGCTACACGAGTTTTACTGTTTGTGTGGCTTGCAGCAACTAGCAGTAGTCAAAAATGCCCTGAGTGGACCACTCCACTAAAGGGGTCAAGTAGAGTCCTCATCTGTTAGTAGTTAATTAACATTTCATGCTCAGTGACAGCGCTGGCCGCTCTGATGCTGCTTCATGTACAGTGACAAAACCGGCACACGCAGACACAGAACGAAGGATATGAAAAAGCGCTAAACACTCACCGACAACACGGAAGGATAGTACAGTCCCATCATCGTATTCTGTGCAACAACTCAAAGTGTGGACTCTCCGCTCTCCTCCGCGCTCGCTCTCTTTCTCTCCCCGTCGAGCCTGTGTCACCTCACCAGCTCACGCTCTCTTCTTGTCTGTCTCAGATTCAAAATCTCCCTCTCTCTGCCCCCGCTCACTCTGCCCTCCTCCTCCTCCTCTGGCCCCTGTCACTCGCTCCCTGCAGATCTCTCTCTTTATGGTGTCTCCCACTCAAGCCATGCTCTTGCTGCTGCTTGTTTGCGGCTGTGTCCTTGCTGCCTGCTCATCCCTCTCTACTGTCTCTTCTTCTGTGAGCCGGATAGCCACTTCCACCCCCCTCCCTCCCCCCACTGCTCTGTCACACCTGCAGACTTTCCCCTCCCCTCGGCCTCGCTCTAGTGTCGCAGTCCCTCTCTCTACATCTCCTGCGCTCCTTCTTCATGTAGGTGAGTTAACTGGGGCTGCGGGCACCACTGGGAGACTGAGAAAACTCACCATTCACCTTGTTACATAAACGTGATACTCATTGTAGACAGATGAGAGAAGCATATGAAGAGTATTTGTTTAAATCAAGGCATCCATTTCTAACCAAAAGATCAGCAGATTTTCACAGTAAAAGACAAGCTTTACTGGCACCACAACCTTAAAAGAGATCTCAATGAGTTACATTTAACACATTAATACACATTTAACATAATGTGTATGTGCTTTGACTGAATACAGCCCAGTGGGGGCAGCAAACTTGCCTTAAGCAGCTCCAGAACAAAATGTATCTTCTAAACCAGTTTTGTTAATTTACCATCATATATGGAGGTCAGCACCTTTAGCACAATCTAGCGCTATCATTCACATTCTGCGTGCCACAAATCCATTTGGCTTGTGGGAAAGCAATTTGTATTCTGCTCAGGAATGGAGGAAAATGACTTGTAATATATACAATTACATGAATAACAACGGCAAGAGGTAATTACTGAATGCAAATGTGTTGAAAAGCCATTTCTAAAAAGATTTCAGCCAGGAGGGAATTCAAAATGAGATGTGATACCATCAAAAATGTAAGAATACACGCCACACAGTGAGAATAAAGTGGCTTTATAGTGTACTGCAATGCATTGTCTCAGTTTGATTTATTTAGGTACAGAGAAATCAAAAAAAGAATTAACAATTTATTACTAAACGTATTTATTGGATGCAATGGTCTATTCCATTTCTTTCTTTTTGTACAAAGATATGGATCCTCTGCGCTCACGTTGTGTTCTTAAAGTTTATTAATAATAAATATTATTATTATATTATTATTATATTAATAATTGTTTTTGCTTATTGTGTTCTTTTCTGCTCTACACACGGTCAACATTATAATAACACAGTTATTATATTGGAATAATTTTGTTTCTGAGTTTGTACTTCATTAGCATTACCTAAAGACTAAAAGAGGCAATTTACTGTATCATGACAATTTATTTAATTATTGATCTGCCATTTCCGTAATTAGCCAGTGAAAATGTAGTTCCCACTCACAGTGGTCACCAATTAAACTAAATAGTACCTCAAATCTATTTCCACAGTGGCCCCGCTTAGAGCCATTAGGAAACATTAAGACGAAACCACATGGCAGAATTTTACAGAAAGCTACTTATTAGTGCTTCTCAGTTTGAAAAGTGTCTGTATCCATGTTCACACATCAGCTTGGTGCTGCTCTCTGGGCTCTTCCTTACGGGAGCCTTTGATCACATCATTCTCACACTGTTGTTGACAGTTTAGCGCCTTGGTGTTGTGGGAGCCTCCGCTGCCCAGTATTGTCTTCCTCTAGCTCTTTCTTTCATGTTTAGAAGCCTGTATACAGCAGACCTTGATTTACTTCTTTACATGAAGATTATCATGAGAATATGATTATTCTCCAAACATTTATCATTAGGAAGGAAGTGGCTTAAAGCGGTATCAGCTTTGCAGTGAAATTAACTGTGGCTAATTAGCTCCAAGGCAATAACTGTTTACGAAACAAGGCAAATAATGGTGCGTCAGTGATGGCTTAAAAACGATAGAGTGCTGATAAGCAGCCAGAGGTTGTTGGGCATCACTGACACAGAGTCAGGGAAGAGGGGATTATGGGCAGAGCATGAGAGGATGAGTTGAGGATGATCTAAGGATTAACCACATAAAGTGAGCAGCCTATTAGCACAATCAGTGGGCTAGTACAAACAGTGGTAAACAGATTGTGGGGATTGTACACAACATACTTTTTAGAATTTAGTTGTGAAAAGATGATGCATATTTTATTGCTAAGAGTAGGGACTGCAGATTGGGCACTGAAGGGTGTAGAAGCATGCATGATTTTAACACGACTGATGAATTATAATCTACACCCCCACCGTGTGGTTTAAAGAGCTCCACTGAGCCACAATAATGCTGTATGAAAACTGTATTGAGGAGGGAAACGACTGTAGGAGGATATGGTGACAGGTTGTTACAAACATTGCGCATAAGAAAAAACACTGTCCTTACCTGACTGTGAGTAGGGTAACCATGGTAACCAAGGGTCAAAGGGTCATTGTTCTGTAAAAGAAAAGAGAACAATTTAAAGATAAGTGAAATTTATTATGTAAAGACTCACAAATGCAACTCATCCTTTCCTTATTTTTTTCCCCACATTTCTGGCCTGTTGGATTTGCCTTGAAACTTGCAGGGTGAGCGAATCACAATCAAATTAACTCTGACACGCTCCTGCTATCTTACAAGTCAGAGTTTTCCAGCCAGCAGCTCCTTTATAAGCTGGTAAAGATGTGATAGTGCAGCCATGGGGGTGAGATCATGCGAGGGGGAGATGAAAAGACTGGCAGAAAGAGAGGGTGTCATCAGCACTCCTAAATCACAAATGGGTCAGGAGCGTCAGTGAGCGTCAAGTCTATATGAAATAGCATCATGAGCCTTGATGCAATCTACAACACAACAGTTTCATTAAAGCCAAGTTGGATACATCAAACATCTGGCGAGTAATTAAAGGAAAAAAAATCATTTTGTTGGGATCTAGAGTAAAAAAAAAAAGTTTGTAACTCACGATACTAAGGCTTAGAACACTGCATTTCAGCTTTTATGCTAATGTCTTTCATTAAAAAAAAAAGGAGCTTTTCACAGCAATTACAACGTGCTTTGATAAAAGGGGAAACAGTTTCGGCTGTCCCCGGCTTCATATCACTAGATTAGAAAACAACTCAGCTCCTCCCTCTGCTCAACGCCCCCCTTCCGATATTCCTTTCATCTGGAACCAATGTCCCACGTCTGCTCTGTCCCCGGGGGGAACACTTTGCTCTGTGCGCTTCACAGCTTGACTTCGCATGATTAATACTGTAGCCATCTCACTGGGAACCCCATGGGGCCATTTCACAAAAAAACTAAGAACAAGGTTCCAAAATGCAGGCAGTTTGATCAGAGGAAAAGGAAGTGTCTTCTTGATTGAAAAACGCAGTTTGTGTACGCGTGTATGTCAGAGCCAAAAATGTACTTAGTGAGCTGGCTTTGGGAGGTAGAAGTGTTAAATAATGAATCACCTCTTACAGGGTTGAATAACATGAATAAAGTATAAACCTGATTTTACAGCTAGGCCAAACTAAATGTACCTTGCTCGAAGCATATGCCATCAAAAAAGCATAGAAGAAAAAAGCTTCAAAACTAAATTGAAAAAGACAAAATGGAGCCACAAGAAAGATTAATAAAGCAGCGCACAGGGTTGAGTATAAAAAGCGAGGTGCGCGAATACATTTCTAGAAACATCTTGAATACAGAAGCAAGCGTATGTAAGAGAAAGAAAGAAAACAGCAAATGGACAGGGTAGAAAGGAAAGAAATGGCGGGAGCAAAGACAATGACTCATACATGAGCAGAGTCATGTGCCTAATTTCCTCAAGGAACTGCAGGAATGAGAGGAGCGTGTACCGGCCTCGCTCTCTCACACTGCCTTTATCTAATGGCGCAGGCAAGAAGCAAAACATTTTCTATATCTCACCCCGATAAGTTAATCATAACTTAACCTTTTGGGCTCTTCTTTGTTGCCGGTGACAAATGAAGCACATTGGATTGTTGTCCTGGAGGTGGATATGGTGTTTTGCAAAGTGGGAGTGGTTAAAAGAAAAGAAGAAGAAAGGGCAAGGGAAGACAGGGTGAGCAATCGGGAGAAATTAACAAAACGACTTGAAGTCAACAGATGGCGTTTGCACGAAAAAACACGAGATGTATGGCTGCAAACAACAACCATTTACATTGTTGATTCATCTGCTAGGGAGTGTTACAAAGTTAATTGTCAAATGATACTTTCACATATAACAAACACTACATGCAAAAGCTTCATCTGCTCCATTATCAGCTTTAATAAGAAGAAATGGTAAATATGAGGCAGCATTCGGGAGAAGAGGTCTTTTTTTCAGACCTTAGTGATCCCTGCTTGTGATCTCCAAAGGTGGTGTTTATGTGGCGTTGTTATGCGTCGAAGTGTGTATAGTGTCTAATTTGGTCACAAGACTTGTGCCTACTCCCATCATGCCTTGGGACTGCTTCTCATCTGAGGAGGAGATTAAGAACTGCATTGGCTGCTCTGACAGTTATCCTACCTAACTGCAAAGCAGGCCACTCCACACACTCAGGAGGATGTGAAGCCATTTCATCCACAGAGCACTTATGTGTTAAGCCTCTAAAGTTTATTTTCCCACTGTATCCTTTCCTTCATTTTCACTTTGCTCAGTAACCCTACACATGCTTTTTCACAGGGCTGTGGTCGGAGGTAAAGTGCAGTTGGCGCCTGCCTTTATACTTCTGGCTAAGAAAGTATCACATGAAACAGAATTAAACTTATGTCCATAGATCAAAGATAGACCAAAGATCCTAATTCAATATATCTGTTTGTAGCTACAGAGCTTTAACTGTTAAAAGTTAGTGATATTTTTATTTTATTTTATTTTTTGAAAATATGAAAATAAAACCAGGATATTCAGGGAAAGAAAAGTCTTGTGATGTACTTTAAAATACATTTAACTATACATTAAATACACTGGGAGGTAATTAAAAGGTAATAAGCTAATCCAAAATCTAAAAAGCGTCTGCTAAATGACTAAATGTAAATCAAAGTACTGTACAAACACAATTCAAGGCCTAATTAGTAAAAAAAAAAACATTTAAATAATTAATATATTAATGTGAGCTATTGACAGAAAAACCTCTGCAAAACATTTTCTACATCTCACCCCGATAAGTGAAATTGATCTGAAAGAATAGCAGTACATTAAGCATGCTTCAGAGCAGAGCCATGAGCTCTGTGTGCTGCTCTCTCGAGCATAACTCAATCAACAGAGCAATGCTGGTGATTTATCACAAAAAACAGGGAGCCAAAAGCTAAATAAATATTCTCAACTCACAGCAAGACTACATTTTTCTTGCTGACGTTTTCATTCTATTTCAAGGCACAACTGAGATGAAAATACAGAGGGGTGATCCACCTACATTAATGTCCTACCCAATCATTTGTCCTCAGCACTGTCACCCAAGGCAAGACCTTATTAGGTTAGAGAGCGCCCCGGTTTATACGCAGAGTGACAACAAAACATGGGCTGCTCAGCAGCATGCTGGATGGATATTGAAGCAGACAGCTTCCTCTTAACATTTTCCCAAATCAGACTCAGGCTGAAGATGTGTATTATGGCCATAAATCACAGGACATCCCTGTGCCAAACTGATCATTTACCAAAAGCACTAACAGAGTGGAAGCACGACAAGGTATTATTTCTCTCCTATCTCTACAGGAGTCAATGTCAGTGGGAGAAGGTCAGAGTGTGCACTATAAAGATGATTTGAATGAGCACCAGTGAACGTTTCAACTCTTACTGTTGGATGCAGTTACAGTTTCCTTCCATTGGTTTTATTTGTCTGTACATTCAGTCATGTACAGCATGCATTACTGCTCTGCTTAAACTTTGTTGATGTGCCTTGACAGAGCCTTTCTACCCCCGCAATGCGATGACATCACGGGTAATGAGAAAAACAGCGGTGTCAATGGCCACGTGGGAAAGATCCCATTATTATTGAACTAAAGTGCTGCAAATGGATTACTCTGTACTATAGCCACACCCCATTGAATTGACACATTTACAGGTCAGATATCAGCTCTTGCCATGTCAGCAGAAAACATATTTCAAAAATAAAGAGAAAGAAATAATCAGCAGCAAGAGGGTTTTAAAAGATGCAGGCTTAAGTCTGGAGTAATGTTTTTCACCCTTTCAGTGTCTCTAAAGAGCATTATGGGAGTCAAATGTGTGTTTTTATTGCCGTTTCCTGGAAACTAAGTGCTCATGTTAAAAACAGAAATATTGAACGTCATTCAACCCAGTTTACTTTTGTATTATTAATAGTGTCGCCAAGTTAGGGGAATAGAAACACGTCAGTGCTTTTATACACACACAGGGATTTGGTGCTTTTATATGGAAGCCATTGTGCACAGTACAAAAGTAAGATTACCAACATATGGCAATTATTTAAACAATTCAGAAATGGTTTCTGTAATTGTAATTATTTCTATTCCGTGTTATAAACAGCTGGTTGACAATAAACAATTATGTATTTTTCTCATAGCACATTTTGAATAAACTGTTACTTTAATTTTTAAAACACACATTGTTTTTCAATGCATCATGCTACTGAGGTTGAACATGTAGCTACACATTGCTTTTGACAGTTGATTTTATTCTAATCTTTCTTGCAGACATGTGTGTTGTATAAATCCTCTGCCTTAGATAAAGATCTCAGAGATCAGTGTGGTTAGTATGCCCCCTCCAGTTTGAGATTTGATCCCATTAGCTGGAAACAAAGCCTCTTTACTGCCAGTGATAGCGCAAATCTGTTCCTGCACCAACTGAATGAGTGGGGGGGGGGGGGTCTCTCTCACTCTCATTTCCGGACTGTCCAGTCAGCTCACGTTCAATACATTTTAGAGGCTGAAGCTATTGATCTGTGCTTCACTCTTGACACACAAACACACTCATCTACTCGTGTCTGTTTAAAAGTGCATTATGCTCCTAAGACTACCTGTCAGCACACACTGATAGCAGGACCAGTGAACCCCTAGTCATTAAGTTTTCCAAACAGGAGCAAATAGGCCACTTCACCTCCATTACTGGAGCTTTCAACAGCAAAGAAATAGCTTTTAGCCCTGCAGTGGAGCTTCTCAGCCTCCATCATATACTATAATAATGTCCATACAAGAGTATCCCCGGCCTGCTTAGAGGGATCTGGCTCAAAGATAACAAACCACCCCATTGGTAAAGTAAGCACAGAATAAACTCAAATACAATAGAGCAACAAAGCAAATTAATGTCTGGGTTAGTGGGTTTTGATTGAGGACTTTCTAAAAAACTAAATCTTTGTTTACCAAAAATACCACCTCTTGGGTTAGATTCCCTGCAGAGATCAAACAAACAGGCATCATGTCCATTTTAAAAGAAGTGTGGTCTTTGGCATTAGG
This sequence comes from Perccottus glenii, assembly GCA_024416835.2. NCBI lineage: Eukaryota > Metazoa > Chordata > Actinopteri > Gobiiformes > Odontobutidae > Perccottus > Perccottus glenii. The sequence goes on from CM044549.2 coordinate 18,708,917, forward strand.
ACACATGGCAGAAGGGGGTTAACTTTTTTGCATAATAAATGTCACGTTTGTTTACACGGTCTTTGGTCTGTGTCCTGCTGACCTGAAGTGAGAAAAATAAGATGCTTCGAGAAGAAATTTGAGGGAACGTTTGAAGAGAAATGAATAGTTCTGAAAACACATACTGAACTTGAGCTGCAGTAAAAAAATAAACTACCCACTAACTTCCCTGACCAACTCCAGCAGGTAATGCAGAGCTGCACTGACAGAAATAAGAAAGACCACGGTAAGCCCCTTTACTGCAGTTGCATCAATCTCAGCTGCTGTGCCATCAGAATACCACGTGTGTTCGTAAAACACTACGCATTAAAATCGACACTGCAGTTGTATTTGCACAGACCCCTCACCTGCCCAACATCACCGAGTCCTCCAGTGCCGTCGATCCGGGGCCGTTTGCACTCAGCTCCGGTGGAGTCCATCAGGGCAGCCGCTGTCTGTCCGTCGGGCTCCGGGTCTCCCCGTTTCATGCCCCGCACAACCGCAGGAGCACCGCCCGGGTTGGGGTGCACACCTGCCATGGGGTCCAGCTCTCTTTCCCGGTCCATTAGAGCCCGGGACACTGGCAGCATGATGGAGGCAACGTCGGTCGACATTAACATTTAAAAATCGTTTTGTGGCCCAGGTCTTACACTAAACTGGAGAGACTAAAGGTGGCTACGATGGGCAGCTGTGAGCTTACAGCCAGCCCGGGATGATAGCCTTTTAACAGCTGTAAAAGACGCTTAATGTCTTCTCTTTTCTGGTGGGCCTTTGTTTGAACCCCCCAAGAGTTGAAATGTTTACCTAGCCCCGATTGAGCAATGCCACAAAAGACGAGTAGCCTAGCACATAACGAGCTATCTTTCTGTAAAACAGCAGCGGGAGTTCAAAAAGACCTCCTATAAAATTTAAATATTATTGTTCAGCTGCACAGACCCAGTTTGCTGACCGTGTTTATTTACTGCGGGTTGCTTTAGAGGCCTACGCTATTTCAGTTCATAACAAACTAATTAAACCCCGATCAAACCATTGGCTCCTGAGCATAACCTACCGCCTAATTTCCATTTGCAAATGTTTTTTTTCCTTGAAAAGGGGCGTCTTTTTAAGAGCACAACATCAACATCCTACCGCAGCCTCAAGACGAAAAGCCCCTCAACATGTCTTCCCTGTCGCCTTTCCTCTCTGTATATTAGCCACAGACTTGTGCCACACAGCAGAGGTTCACTCAGAGACGATCCTCGTCAAGAGCTGGCGCTTTTCCCCATGTTAGTCCGCTACTCTGCGTTTAAAGAAAAGACGCCGTCTTTTTCCCTGAAGCAGCAGACTTTCCTTCTCCCTTACGCTTATTATTTTCTTTCCTCTCTCCCGTTTTCCCGGTGTGTTCTTGTAGCGTGTGTTTCAGAAAGGAAATTGTCCTCTGTGCCTCCTCCTACTCTCTTGGTGTAGTCATTCCCCTCCTCCTATCTTCCGCTCTCTCTTTGAACGCTGAGCCATGCAGCCACGCAGCCTGCAAACAAACGCAGTGTGCCGCAGTGCTTCCATACATTTCGCTGAGGGGAGGTGTGTGTGTGTGCACAAGAGGAATCTTGGTGCGCCAAAACGGTCATGCTCAGAGAGTAGATCCACCAAAACCTTAAACTGTCATTTATGTGGTGTGCGTCCCACGGGAATTTTTGAAGGCTTTAGCTCGCTTTGGTCGTTCGCGCACACGACCAAAACCCGTCTGTCAAATTGGCCAGTAGTCTCATCAAGGACAGGTTTGCACAATTTCATTCCTAAATCATTAAACAAGCAGTGGTCTTAACACAGCCCAGATGTTTCATGCAGCATGGGGTACCCTGTGTTCCTCTGGCATTTGTATAGCTTGGATGACACCCAGTGGTCAAAGGCTACAAATGGGAGACACATTCAATGCAATTTTCTGAGGCTAATAATGTCTTCCCTCTACTTCAAAGGCTTAATGGACAGACACCCTCCACATCTCCATGGAATTTTTTGCAGTTTATTTAATCCCATCCTTTGCCCTCTATTTAATATGGACTATTTTATTAATTAAAATGTCTGAGTGAGACACCTTGCAGACTCTTTAAAGCTTTAAATGAAGAAAGACCACTCACTGCAATTCTGCCAGTCATTCACCCAGTGCAGGAAATATGTTAGAGTAACAGGCTATTTTCTTTTGTATGGCTTTCAGTGATTTACAACAAAGCTTTGGTGTTACTCAAAGTACAGTAATGCAGTGTACTGACACAATATCAATATATTATTCAAGTGGCAACAAATAATCATGCTGATGAGTGATGCTTAGAATAAACCCACCCTTGATTGGATGCAGTTCATTAAAGACGAGCATTCAGAAAACAATTGTTTCTCCCTCTTTAAGAGACTTCCACTTCCTGCTGTAAAAGCAAATGCTGTGAGGTTAAGAACACAAACACACTAAGAGTCTTAACATCTTTTATTGCTGGTTAAACTAATGTGTGAGGCCTAGAAACAGACGATGTTAAAATACAACTCCAACTATGGTATGTTTCTTTGCTTTAGTGAGGCCAAAGCTGCAGGACGTTACCAGCTCATCCTCATTTCAACCAACTTAAAGCATCTTCTTCCATGTGACTGAAAAACAGGAAATGGATCAGTCTTAATCAATAATTAAAAACTCTGCTCATTATTAAACCAGTCTCATGCTGTCATGTGGAGCAGCAGACACTACTGAAGCCAATTTAAAGTGTTTTCCATGTGATCTTAGGTCATCCCTTAGTGTGTGGCAAGTCATTTGAAGACAGAATATGTTCTCTTACGGTCATTGGCCAAAGCATCCCTCGACACATGGCCCATCCCGTGGTGAGCAAATCTCAGTTGAACACATGAAGTAGATCTAAGAGGGAAAAATAAATTATATTTTCCATTTGAGTTAGTACACTGTGCTGAGACAAACATCTGGCAATATTTATGATTTGGCCACAATGGGCTGTTTACAAAATGTCCTCCTCATAACATGCAAGGAATTTATTTCAAACTTTCAGATTTTGTTTCTAGTCTATTTGTAGCACTTCTTACCTCTTCATTTGGGTCCTTGAATTCACCATCAGGGAGAAATTGAAAAGTGCTGATAGTGAAGCGGCGAATTTGGGCATGAGAAGGCTGTCGTGGATCAGAGGGGACTACTTGTTGTGAAGCAGGATCCAAGGGATTTGGGCATCTATGGAGTACAACAAACTAAAACTTAAGAATATTTCTGATATTAGTCTTGGCCCATTAGATGTGCATTCCTAGTAGCATGTTGCAGCATACCCATTGTAAAGCAACACCCAGACAGCTTTCCCAGAACGAGGATAGGCTACACAGTAGTGCACAAGCAATACCAAACTGGGATCAGGGGAGTTCAGCAGCCGCACTTCCAGGTAGAGGGGTTTACCCAGCAACATCTGTAGGGGCTGGTGATACTGGGGGAGATAGCTCTTGTACTGGGGATCTGAGGTGAGGTTAAGAGTAAGGTTACTCCATGTAAAAAAAAAAGAAAAAGAAATAACCAAAGCTACAGACCTAATGCAGAATTTAGAAATTGCAGACTGTATCATCAAGTCATTATGATTGATTTGACCAACCTCTGGCAATCCTGAGCTGGACTCCAAATGCCCCTTGAGTTTGAACTGCAGGGCCTAGGGTTGGCGTTTTTACCAGGTAGCTAACAGTGAGAGCATTGCCTGGCAAAAACCTGCATTCAACCAACAACCTACATAGGACAACATACAAGTGATAGTCAGATCATAAAAATCTCATGTATTCATTCAAGTTATAGAGCAGTCAGTTTTCTTATTCAATTGTTAACATGTGCTCTTACCTGACAGGTGAGTCTCTTGTGATGGTGCCATAGTTAAGGCTGATACTATTTACGATGTTGATGACTTCCAACATGTAGATGACAGTTTTTCCTACTTGCTGGAAAAAGAATTGGCAAGAAGAAAAACTGATCCAGTATTGTCATCAATAATAAAGAGGCAGTTAACATTTCCATAAAACAATCAGAAAGTAACAAATGCACTGAGGTATTATATTTGAAGCTTTACAGTAGTCTACCATTCGGCGGGTTCCACAGCCATCCATTGGAATCTTAAACACAGCATAACCAGATGTCACTTTATGAGGCTTGCAGGAGTAGTTGCTGGCAGCAACAAGTAAGGCAGGGGACAGAGGGGGCTCCGTGAGTGAAGCAGGCACAGAGAAGACAAAGTGTCGGTCAATAGTGCACTCTGCAAAAAAAAAGCACATATGTAACAACATAACACTTTTGAGTAGGCCCTCAAATATGAAAATATTGAAATAATATAAAGTAGTATAGAGACATCAGGTTATGATTTAAGCTTGAATGTTTACTGCCTTATTCCATTCATGTCCTCACACATTTCTGAAGAATAATGAACATACTCTTTACTTCATTAATAAATCAATTAGTATACCTTGAAAGTCAGCCACCGTTTCAACAACATTCTCCTGATGCATGTGGACAGACAAGTGTAAAGAAATGCTTAATCTAAAAATCCACAGAGACAGTGAGAGTGCATATGTGAAAGAGGCCTAATTTTAATGTTTCATAAATGCAAGATAAACAAAAGGTCATTAATCTCAGGAGGCGATTGCTAATGAGACCCAAGAGACCTTTTCACAATTTCTTCCTTACCAAAAACATATCAACTGCACTTGACTAAGAAGTGTGAAAATACCACTGGGAACACAAAATGCAGCTCACCATCCATGGGGTAGTAACAGGCAGGAGGATGTTTGCTGAAGCAGCAACCCATTGAGAGACACTGGGGCTGGGATACAGAGCCGCGTCCACAGGGGAGGCGTTGTTCGCTAGGAAGGTTGCACTCTGAGGGACAGCATGACAAAGGTCAGGCACACAGTTTAAACAACTCTGGTCAGGAGAAAGCAACCTTTGGCAAAATGCATTGCAGAGATGTAAAACAACCTACCTTGACCAGTGCCTGGAACAACACCTGGACAGGAAACCTGAGCCTCTCTTGTCCCATCAAATGTTGTGTACACTATGGTGATGGTGTACATTGTACCCTGTAGAAAACAATGTTTTAAAAGCGGTAAAAGATATAATAATACAAAGGGTTATTGTTCAGTGTTAGGCCAGACTTGCCTGTAAACTCATGTAACAACGCAAATGCAAGGGTAGATTCAAATGGATCTTTCCATCTTTGCCCGTGCTTGCGGAATACCCACAGTCCTTTGGGGCATCCTGGAAATTCATCTTGTTTCCATTAATATCTAAAATACATATGGGGAAAAAATTACAGAGTTGCTTAGTTTGAAATGTACACCTCAGAGCGTCCTTTCACACCCATGTCCCACTATACAACAGCCCACACATACCTTTGACAACGATTTCAGAGATGGGTCCAGCAGGGAGCTCCACAGACATGTGATGGGGTGAGCAAAAGACTTCAAGCTTAGGGAAACTAGATTTATGAGGTGGAGTAGGAGAGACAGATGGACTAGATGGTGGCGAAATTAAAGTTTGTTGAGGACAATGCACGTTCAGAGTCCTATACTGCCCAACAGACATATCCCAGAAGCGTATTGTCAAGGAAGTGGAAGTGGGAGACTAAAAAGAGAGAGACTGGTGAGTATGGGTATAAACATAAAACAAGTTATTCAGCTTTGTAGTTTGACAAAAACAGACCTTTACAAATGTTATCAGTATAATAAAGCTCCAACCACAAGCACTTTGGAGTAAATGCTGCATATTGTTCCATATGGCATTAATCTTATTCGAGAAGTGGGGGAAGAAAAATCTCATCTGTATTCTATATGTGTACATCCAAAACTGGTGTTATAAATCAATACAATCAACTGTTATGAAAAAGCAGCTTCATCCATCTAGCCAAGATAATTACCATTCCATAATCACATTTTATGTTGACAATGCAATAAATATGAAAATGTTTTAGAGAAGATGCCAACACAGTTCTAAAAAAAAAAAAAAAGGTATTGTGTTACTACTCCCAGTTTGTCAAAGAATCTGACATTTGTGTTATTTATTAGTAACAACTGACAAGAAAATAAATGCAAAAAAATAGCATTTACTCAAAGTTCTGGGATGCAGCTTTACCTGTGAATAACTGTGGCAGGCAGGCAGAGAAGAGTGCAGGACTATGCCAGCACTGTCAGCCACGCGTAGGACGTAACCACAGAGTGGAGACACATCGGAAAGAAACAGCCATGCATTTGTTTGATCTAGCATTACAATTAACTACAATTAGGACATATTCAAGTTCCATTAGAATTGTATTTTACTCATGCAAGGTTATATACAGACTGATATCCATAAAAATGACTAACCTCTAACCTGGATGGAGTCAGGATGAGCAAAAGGTAAGAAAACCAACATCCTGTCTCTCAGACAATAGTGTTGGGTGGCCTGTGGAGGGGACTGAGTGGAAATGGTGGTAGGACTAGCCGTAGTTACAGTGGTCTTTTGCGTGGTCTCTGGTGGGTACAGGGGTGAGTGGGGACGATGATAGTAAGGATTAGGGTAAAAGGTACATATCATGCTGCCATAAGGGGAGCAGTAGCTGAGATAAGGCTCGTGAAATTTCTGAGCAATGGCTGGTGGTGGCGAGGGCGGTAGTAAATTAACAGGTGTTTGATGATTAAACTGGTAGGGATTGTAAGAACCGCCAGTATGAGGAGGATAAAAGAAATAAGCTGGGTGCGGAGGAGGGGTACGAGTGGGTGCTGGAGTTGTTGGAGGTGTATTTGGTGCAAAATAGTAAGGAACTTGATAATATGGTGGCAGATATGGATGTGGGGGTTTTGGAGAAGATGTAGGCTTTGGTGTTGTTGAGCTCTGAGGTGGCCCAGAGTAGTAGTGTGGGGCAAACGGGTGGTAAAAACTTGAGAAATACTGGGCAACAGGTAAATGAGGGGGAATAGGAAAAATGTCCTGTGCCGTATTATAACGTGGAATATTTGTAAATGGGGTCTTTACAGGAGGCTGTTGAGGATAATATGGTTTAATGTGCTCTCTATCAAAGTATGGCTTCTTGGCAGGCACTGAAAGGTGAACAGGCACTTGTGGCTGGGGTCCTGGAGGGTGACCAGGAAACAGTTTAGGTGGTTGGGCAGGTTGTGGGCCAGGAGGGTAGATCTGAGGGAACTCGGGGTGGAGAAAAAAAGGGTCTTTGGGAAGTTGGACAAAGTGCTGCTGAGTGGGAGCTTGAGGAGGAGCGGGAGTGGGTGTGGGATTTGGAAAAAAAGGAAACCGAGGTTCACTGGGAGAGGGTGGAGGAAATGAGGGAAACTGGGGACATGAGAGGGTATATTCCAGCTCGTCAATGATAAGCCATAGATGCACTCCATCCTGGAAAACGGCAGCAATAAAAATACTTGCAACAATGTTTTTTTTTTTTTTTTTAAATCATGCAACTTACTTCAACAGTAATACAAGAAGCAGTGATGGGAATGAAGAAGAGGAATTTCTCAGGCTGAGAACTAACAAGACTGGCACACTCTTCAGCAACCAATGGTCCCCAGCGGCCATTTGCTTTTAAAATAAACATTAAACATTACTTCAGTCTCAGAGAAAACTTTATGGACCATTCTGTTACAAGTTATAATGCTTTTAATCCAACATATTTTAAGCGCTAACACTGATTACTTGTCCTTTCAAGGAAGGTCTATTTTCCATCACATTCATATTAAAAGTGGACGTAAACAGCATTTCAATATTTGAACCAGAATAATACCCTTTTACCTTTCATGCCCAGTGTTGGTAAATCTTCCTTTTGTCCCTCTATCTGCACTACCATTCCATTGAAGGAGCAGTAGACCGAGGGGACTGGAGCGGGCCTCCACATGGGACAGGAAAGCTTCAGAGGGCTGCCCCACCACAGTACAGGCAGGACAACGTTACCGTTCTGAGACAAAGAAAAACTAGATGATGAAGACGACAAGAGCAGCAATGAAGCCGCTACAGTAGGACGGCACTGCTGATACCTCCTGGATGGTATAACACGAATCGAATGGCACAGTCATCTCAAGATCATTCAGTGTGGTCTTCACTGAGTAACCACAGTGATGAGGTAGGTTAAAGAGTGAGACTGGGGAGGCTCCATCTGAGACAAATATGCAGAATATTGACTTTGATTAATATTTGGTCAGTGTCACAATTCCTTACATCTACACATACCATGTAAATATTTGAAGACTAAATCGGAAATCACAAAAAAAATAAAAATAAAGCAGTACTTGGTGGCTGTACACTGTATCTTACCCCTGCCCACTAACAGGTTTGTGAATCCTCCTCCAGAAGCAGAAAAGGTCATGACATTATGATCACAATGCACCAAAGGTCTCATAGCCAGCCAGTCAGACAAATGAGTGGTGTCAATGGAGACGCCCAAGATTTCTCCCTGAAGAGCAGGCAAACCTCAAGGACACAAAACGGGACGTGAAAATTAAAACGCAATTTCTCGTGTATCTATATGAATAATAACCCAGTAGTTAGTTACCTCCTGTGAAGTCGGACTGATATTTTTTTTTTCGAGGCTGAGGCAGTGGACCCCTGGTGCTTGCTGACATTACCAGCAGTCCAAGGAAGGTCTTTCACAGTAAAGTCGCTGATAGTTTTCCCAAGTTTACGGAGAATAGCCTCTTCCTCTAAAGAAAAAATCGTAAGCTGAGGCGTCTTTGAACCCGGCCAGTCACTTTTGTGCTGTTGTTGCTCGCTTGTTACTTTTCCATCCGGGAGCCATTTATCCTGATCAAGTTGAATCCATCTGGGCGCGGTTGACTCCTGAACTTTATCAACACCAGACTTATCTTCTAACTTTTCTAAACTCACCGACCAGCAGGGCTGAAATGTGGAAATGCAAAAAGTGAGAATAAATAAAGGTATTTCTCGTTTCTGTTTGCCAGACATGGCCGGGATGTTGCTTTTACTCAAAAGGCGGCACCTGTGTCGAGACGTTCAATTAAGACGCGGCTCTTGAACCAATTAGAAAGCACGTAAGAGTTTAACGCAATACGCTATAGGAAGTGATGTCCTTTTAAATTTTAAACAAATAAAAAAGTTCGGACTTCTGTAGTTTAAAAATGTGGTAAGGATGCCGTAATGGATTGGGGTTTTTCTAAGAGAGCTTTGTCAGTTCAAAAATGGATAGTTCAAGTGTACTTTCGTTCAAGGGCAAAGCCATATGAAGTATAAGGATGTGCACGATCTAACATTTTAGCATCTCTGTTGGCCAATGCAAGAAAATTATGAACTATGGCCATTTCTGTTTTTTGTGTATTTTGAGGATCTGTTGAGATTGTTGTGTTTAGATGTAGATAAACTGTTGGTGAGTAAAACATAAACACAACATTTAATTGTCTCTTTTAGGAACTAATTCTTTAAGGAAATAAATATTGCAGTTTTTTTTTTTTGTAATTGCTAAAGTGCTGTGTATTTTCTGAAACTTAGAACCAGTGTGGCAAATCTTTACACACAAACTCCTCAAGTAACAGAACATCTCAGAACACGTACAAAATGATAGATAAATATCCATCCATTCATTTTCTTCTGCTTATCCTGCTTATAAATTTAATTTTGTAGTATGTTGTAGATATGACTGCAGACACATAAACACAAAATAGAAACAAAAATGTTTATTTAGAATCCACATTACAAAGTAACCATTAATAAAAATACAATTTCATTCATAGGGCTGACAGTCAGATCCTTGCCAGCTCCAGGCAGAGAAAAACTCCTCAATGGGGTCAAAAAAGGGGAAGAAGGTGGAAGACCAGCCCAGTGAAAACTAACATTGTATTTATATATTAGGCACTGATTTCTGTGTATTTTAAATTTGTTTGTTCAGAGTTCAGGTGATGATAAAATAATGTTTTGTTGGCAGTGTATGGGCAATGATACAGCTTATAGCCTGAAAGAAGCAGATGTAATGTTTTTAGTAGTAGCTTTTATAGTTTTTGTCTTCTAGTGCAAAAGAGAGACTCATGTTGGGATTTATTGCTATTGATCTATGTGCGTATTCATGTGAAAATAAATGGTATTGATTAATCAAAGTGTTCTCATTAGAGTCTCTCGGTCTGTATTGGACTGCGTAAACCCTTCCTGCAGAGTGGATGTTATATTGTCCTCCTGCAGAGGCCCACATGTTGTGACGGGAATAGAAAACATCCCTGACACAGAAGTGGTGTAAGCGAGGAAGAGGAGTGATCTGCAGAGTGATGAGAACCATTCACAGTGAATACATGACAAAAGAAAAAGGAGCAGCTGTAAAAGAATCAAACGTGTCTTCTTTTCAGACTTACAGCCTCTGGGTCATTCGCACTCGCTCCAACATAAATATGTCTCTACAATGGATTTCAGCTCTGAATTACTGCAGTGCTTACTCTAATAGCTCTATTACTGCTCAGTTCGCTCTGTGCAAAGTGAACTTTGGCAGTTCATTCACACAAAAGGAAATATTGGGTTTCACGAGTGAACCTTGAGTCTGTCAAAACGGTTCAAGCCATTGACAAAGAGCTCATCGAGAGAGGGGTGGACTGGCCATAACCTTCTATCTATTTCCCTCCCAAACCACAAGAAAATATACTCCTCTTTCTGCTTTAGAGCCACACAGCCTTCATTGTGGGCAGTAGGTGACAGAAATATGTGATTTCTAAACTTATTATTGCCCTAACCACAAACTTAGGCCTGAGGAAACAAGTTTAAAAAGAGCACAGGAAGCAATCATGGTGTCTCCCTGCATCTCACCTCCTCCAAGAGAAAGCACTCTTTGTAGTTTGTCCTACCTTGCACCAAGTGGGTTTTACTGAGACGCCTGAGGGGACATAAGAGCAGACTGGGATTAAAACAAACCACACTTATGTGGCCAATAATAACAACACGTATCTGGCCATATTCATGAATTTGTGAGGTTATATAAGCTCTTCTCCAGCAGCTGCCAGAACAGACAGGTGCCTTATTGTGTCTGAGAATGGCATGACACTTTCGATGAGCTGGACAGTAAATCCACACAGTATTTAACGTGCCATTGTGTTCTTTCACAGTTTAATCTGAACACATCCAACACGTCTGCTTTGAACAGACATTAATACAATTCAAGATCTTTCTGAATATAAAATAGCCCGTTACAAATATGTCTCTACTTCAATGTTGCACAGTTATTGCCATGTTATGATTGAAAATGATTTGCTCAGATTTGAAAGCTTGAACCTCTTTATTCACCTTTCTGCCACCTTGCTGGTAGAAATGGATTTATTTTTGTAATATATTGGCCCAGTTATAGTTTGGATGCTTTTCAAAATGCTGAACCATTAACTGTGGATTGAAACACCATGAGCTGTCGACATAGACTACATTTTATAATAAATACACGGCGTCTGTTAAAACAAAAAAGAAACCATTGTTGCTAAGGCTGCTCGCAAAGGAGTCGCCCAAAAGAGCTGAAGAGAATCTGCTATGGACAGCCTCAGGGGTGGTAAATGAGAAAAGTAATAAAAAAAATACCCAAAAAACATCTGGAGTTAACAAAGACGATTTTGAAAGCTCTAATTGTGTTTACCCACGGTTTGTAGTCGTAAGGGGCAACCTGAACCAGGAGCCGTTTTTTTTTTTGGTAATTTCAATGAAGGGAGAAAAAAAATTGAAACTTTATGGGTGGGGCCTGATCAGGGAAAAAAGAAAAAAGGGAATGGAGAGGGAAAACAGAATGATGTGTGTGCTGTGAATTCAAAGCTGGGTGGGTCTACCGTGTTTCACATTCCCAGAGAAACCCGCGTTAAAGCGCTTTCAGGTAACGTTTCTTCACTTTGGTTGCACTTTGGACACTTTAGCTTTACGAAAAAACTCTCATGAACAGGATTCGTGCGTGGTACTGGTGTTTTGTTGGTGTAAAGTTGTGAAAGTGGGGTCAAATTTCATCATCGTTTAAGAAGCAGACGGATACGCGTCGTAGGATTAACACGGACGATGTGTCGAGTTGTTTATGCGTAAACTATTTCAGAGCTCTTCTTTATCATTCCAGTGAGTGGTCGTATTCTCGCGCTCTTTTCAAATGTGTTACCTGTAATACTGTCTGTGGAAGTAACCCAACACTCAGCAAACAAATGCGTCTTTTTTGTCAACGGAAAAAGTGCAAGCCATTAAAGAAAAGTCATTGGGGACGCATACATTTTTGTGAGCGCTTTAAGAGACTGTTGCTTTGGCATGCGACTTAACTTGTTTAGGACCTTTTGGCGTGAAGTAATGTACTATGTAAACAGGAAGGTGCTGGCCTTCTGCGGTTATTCCAAAAATAATGCCTGACTGAGAGACTTGTGGGCGAGTTGGGGCTTGCATGCAGGGTCCCTCTTTCTCAGCAGCATTCGCCCTTTTTTTTAGACGGCGTTTATTTGGGGCTGTGTGTGTTTTAGAAATGATATGCCTCATCTCTGAAACACACACACAGCTATGTACAAAGTATGTGGAAAATAAATGTTGTGCATCCTTCCTCCTCCCCTGTTATCAGTTTCACAAGGCCACAATGTTGATGCTGGCTGGAATCGTTGTCCTGCACATAACCACCATCATCCTGCTGCTGGTGGCCACCATTGATAATGTAAGTTACTGCTCTGTTTCCCTTTTAACCATTGAGTAGTACACTAATGCATAATTGAATAAAAGTCATGAAGCAATACACATGTGTAACCCAACTATTTCATTAGCATGTATTTACCTTATCGTTGTGTAATGTAGGAAGCAACCATTGTATAGGCCTTAAACACATAATGGAACATGGTTAAGTTCTTTGAAACAGTGTAAAATTAACCAGATATACAGTTAAAAATACAGTAATGAGCCAGAGTTACAGCTTTATTTGTCTCCAGGCCTGGTGGGTCACTGATGAGGTCTCCACTGACTTGTGGGGAATGTGGAAGATGAACAACTCGGTATGGCATTACACCAACCTGAATAACTACCCAGAAGGTAAACTATAGGCACAAACAAACGACAAATGTTTATTTTTGTTTATGTTGTGGTTCTTGTGTTCTGTAAATGCTACAAAGGGAACATTTCAATTGACCTTCTGTTTTTGCTGCCACAGACTATCTCCAAACAGTCCAGGCCACATCAGTGCTGGCTTGTATCTTTGGTATTCTGGCTCTGTTTGTGTTTGTTGCCCAGCTATTCACTCTGCCCAAAGGCCAGAGGTTCACCTTCACTGGAATCCTCCAGGCAATCTCCTGTAAGTAATCTGCAGCATCTAAACAAACAGAATGTTGTTTTATTTGTCTCCTACAGTTCTGACAAACTGGTGTGATAAGATTAAAAATTGTATTAGTAGAGTAACAAGAGCTTAAAGGTATTGTTTAAAATATAATCTTTATGCATCTCAAACTCACAATGGTTAGTATTTATGGACTACATTGGACAAGTGCATTGTCTGGAAATTCTTCTAGGCCTTTTTTTAAACCATGCAGACATGTGTTCTGATCGGAGGATTTGTCACAGTACAGCGAAGTAAAAAGATTATTTATGGTGCCTGGATGGCACATCTGCTGTTACAGAGAAGCCCATTGTCATAAGTGGATATCAGTGGAAAATGAGTATGGGAAGCTGTCATTTGTCAGAATAATGGCCCTGACTTCTCTGCTTTATGTTCCTGTGTTGTGAGTCATAGCCTTCAGTTAAAACAATAATGACTTCTTAGATGCCTGGGTTTATGTGACAGTGTTTCCTTGTCTCCTCCAGGCCTGTGCATAATGATAGCAGCCACAATCTACACGGTCAAGTTTCACACCGACACAGTGGGTTGGTACGGCCACTCCTTCGTTCTGGCCTGGATCTCTTTTGTCTTCACTTTTCTTTTAGCGATCACCTACTTTGTCTTACGGAAGAAGAGTGAATAAAAGGATACAAAGTGTGAGGGCAAGGGTTGGATCGTATTCATCGGGTTGGAAAAATTTTTAAATTTAAACTTTTTTTTTTTTTTTTTAACATTGAGGAGAAAACTTGCAGCTATACATAATAACAAGCTAGAAGCAAATATTAACTTAACATGAAGGGCTAAACTTGATATATACTGTTGTAACTAATATTTTACTTGGGAGACAAATGCTGTGATTGGAAATCCATGATGTATTTTATATGGTTGTAAACAACAAATTCTATTATGTTCATTATATCAATCCTAAAATCCGAAGAAAAAAAAAAAGTGAAGTTATGTTAAGGCACATGTGAAAGACCTTTGAAGCTGATGTTGACTGTAATCATGTAGTGTGTCTTAGAGCTGTTCCGTTATGTCTCCGGTAAATACTGAACAGCATGTTGGCAAAACTACATCCACTTGCAGTACTTGAACAATTAGGAAAAACAAGCCTAAACTTTTAGTAAAAGTAGTATAATGTATCCATTTTGTCTATGTACATTGTAACCATTATATTTTTGTACTGTGTTTTTAACCTTTTGTATCTAGAGTTGGCTGCTATCCTAAGCAAGTACAAGCATTTGTACAAGTGAACAAACGATAAACCAGGGAGGACAATGGTGTGTCATTTCACCAAATTGAAATCTATAGACAGTTTTGTTTGATTATGTTGGACATTTATTAATAAAACTGAATACACCAATCTCTCATTCATCTATTAAATGGATGCAAATAAATACAATTGTACACGCACATTTCAAAATATGTCGAGTTTTGCCTTCACTTCAGCAAACACTTTCTATACATTATTAACCTCAAAACAATTAGGTTTTGCGTCGTTATTTCAGTTTGTGCTACTAAAGGGCAAACTTTTCTGCTTGCAAGCTACAACAGTGAGATGACAAAAACAGTTCTTCAGGTCTTACAACAGACCAAGCCAGAAACAGGAATGTTCCATTTTTATAAAAGAATGGTTCCCAGAGGAAGTGAGTAAAATCAGAGGCAGACTAAATGCCTTGTCCAGACGGAGTAATGCGCTCCTGCACCACTAGGTGGAGGAGATGGTTCTGCTCAGCTGTCAGATATGGCCTTAGGGAGAAAACATAGAAACTCATGATCAATTTGGTAAATTAAGAACTAAAAGCAATAAAACACTGCTTAATTTCGATGACATGATCAATTTTTACTTGCTTACCAGAGCTCAGTCTGAAGAGACTTGAGAGACTCAGTGTCTTTCTCCTGACAGGCCATCTGAAAAACATTTGCTGTTACACACTGAAACAATGAACTACAGATTAAGATGGCCATGAAGATATCTGAGAGCATTATTGTCTTTTACTATAGTGCATTGTGTAGCTGAATGTCTCATGTAGAAAAACAAGTTGATAAAAGTCTAGTCCATGAATTAACATCAAGAAAATTGACAGCCGATTGCTTCAAATGAAAATCACAAAAACAAATAAAGCTGAAAGATTTCACACAGAAACCCAATTTACTGACAAAGAATGACAAAAGCCAGCACATTTGTCAGTTTCATAAGAAGGCCATAATTCATTCTGTATGAGGAAGAATTCTCAGGAAATCCTATAAAATGTTTAAGAATGAAAAGAATGACACTCACCACTACTGACTGGAGGAGCAGGAAAACATTCTCAGGTAGTAAAGTCACTGAACGACAGAAACAGAGTTCATATTTAAATAAGCTGCCATGATGTATCATTTCATTAGTATGACTCATGTTCATGTATTTACCTTGGCTGTGAGGGTCAAAGGACTCCCAGGCGTATCTCTCCAGGGTCTGAGCATGTTCTGGTAGCAGCTTCTGTGGCGGAGGCTGCATAGGAAACAATCAAGGAACACCATTATAGTGACACATTTACCATGTTTCATGGCAGGCAAAATTTAATAGACAAGTATAATAAATGATCTCCAAATCCACATAAAATACAGTATTGTAACATTAACCAGTAATTGAGGCCTAGTTAAATGACTGAAATAAAAGGTTATTTGTTTATGATAAAAACATGTAGTGGTAAACAGAAAACATTAACACAAGGCAGAATATTGATTCATTTCTGAACTATGATAAGACATCAGATCATAAATCACTGGCTAATCCAAATACATGGCTTACCTCAAGCAGCATAAGTAATAAGACTCTGGAAATCTCACATTTGGCCACAATGTCCAGAAACGCTCCTAAGAAAAAGGGATTTGCATGTTTTTTTACATAAGTCATAAATATAGTAACATGCAAAATTGGTTTTGCCTCATAAACATACTGTTCAAACATGTAAATATTTAGAAACTGAAAAGTAGCAAATTAAGCAGAAGTATATGTGCCTCACCAACAAGGGTGTTAGTGCCTGGGAGCTGTAGTCCTCTTTCCTGACATGTAAGCTGCATTTCTGTGAACACTGACAATGCACCGTCATAATCTCCTGCAAAAATACAAAGAATGACAGATTAACAGAATTAAAAAACAAAACCATGTACAAAAAATTAAATGTAAAATAAAATTTGCATAGCGGCAGCTTAACTCACGAGTGAGAATTTTACATGTTGCAATTTCTCCCATTGACAGCAGAGCCTCAACGGGCGTCTGTGTCTGCAACTCTGCCGCCCTCTGATAGTGAACAATAGCCTCTCCTGGTCGGTTCATTTCCTAATCAAGGCACAGTTTATATTAACAAGTTTCATGAACTATGTAGATGTTAAACAGAAAACCAAGAGGTCTTGTAGCTCTCAAGCAGTTTTACCTTGAGTGCATTGCCAAGTTCTAGACAGAGACTGGCAGCCATCACAGGCTGGTTCATCTCAATGTACACCTGCAAAACATTTGTACAGCTGCATTATTTCATATCTTCACACAAATGAGGTCACAACACAAGAACTCAAACATGTGTTGCACAAGTGCTGTACAATCTAGTCACATTCTTATAAAATTACCTCTAGCAGCAAATGTGTTGTCAGTTTACAATTCCTAAACTACTTTTATTTCCATAATATTTTCAAAGCCCAGATGGTTTAAAGCAGCACCATTGTTTCTATTCAGTTAAACATCTGGGTGCAGGGTACCTTAATCGCAAAGCTGTAGCAGTTGAGTGCAGCCTGAAGGTGTTCATCAAAGCCCGGTGCCTGCAGAGCCCTGTTCTCCTTCTCGGACGAGAGGAAGAGGCGGGCAGCATCCGTTAATGCCAGTGCCTCTCCAGGTGCATTAAACAGAGTCTGCTCACACCTGTAGTCAACACATTCACTTTAGCAACAGATGTACTATTCATGCCAGTTATGTTGTTCCAATGATTAGTGTTTTATTTGCTAAACCAAACTCACAATGAAAGTGTTTATGACAGTAAATAAACAAATAGTTTTGCAACAGGACTGCAGATTAGGGCTGAACCTTTTTGAAAATAATCCAATTGCGGAAAAATCACAATCAAAAATGTGACCGACACTTGTCGACCACTCACTGGAATGATAAAGATGAGTTCTGAAATAGTTTACGCATAAACAACTCAACACATCGTCCGTATTAATCCTACGAGGCGTATTCGTCTGCTTCTTAAACGATGCTGAAATTTGACCCCACTTTCTCATGTTTCTTGTGGCCTGGTTAGATCTAGAAATTAGATGAATTTACATGAATTACTTATTTTTATTTAAATCACAGGACTGGATTTGGCTGTTGGGCCTTGAGTGGAAAACATTAAAGTCTTTGTTCTTGACTTAATTTTTTAAGCTTTTGGTTCAATGATGTGTCTTAGTTTGTTCTGCTTTAGCGCCAGCTATAAAGAGAAAGCTGCATTTCCTTTTGAGTACAGAGAAAAACAAAAGTATATTGAGTCTCAAAAAAGTCATGAGATGGGGGCCCCTCCAGACCATCCCAAAGGGGGCCATAAATTAAACTACTATAGTCTACATTGTTACTGCTTTCAATAAATTAATTCTAGAAACTAATATTTGCCACTAAATAACAATGTCCGAGCCATGGCCAGGTTACAGAAGGCAGCATACTGCAGGCAGTCCTGCTGTTTCAGTTCCTTGGCAAGTTGACCTAAAACAAAGATAGAAGAAATTGCAGCAAACTATGAAAGAGAGCAATAGGAGAGATTATGCATAACATTCAGACAAAAGATAAAAGAGAGGTGGTACTTACCAAACTGCTCACTTGCTTCGGCTACATTGGGTTTTCGAAGAAAACGTCTACACATTAGCAAACACAATCCTGTCAGATTTATAATATATTTAAATAAAAAATGTTGTGGATATGAATGGAAGGACTGCTTGCTAGTAGGAATTCTTCTTAGCTTGATTAATGCAACTACAGTCCTATTAGCCACATTTACACTAGTGTAGAGTGACAAGATCAAAGCTCAAAACTGAGACACTTTAATTTTTATAACGGAAATCAAAAGAAAGCACCTTTGAGTAACATTTTTAATTTTGTTAACATGTAACAAACATGTGCAAATAGTTGTATTATTTCCTTAAGCTCGACTTTCTTTTTGGCATAATGACAGACTAAAACGTTAACAGCTGCTTGGGCTCACGCTTAAGCACGTAAATGGACCAATCTCTGACATGTAGAAAAACAATTGATCTTTTCTAATTGGTTAATATTGCTGTAACCATGGAAACTCTGTGATTGACACACAGTCTACTGACAAATGAGTTACAATCAAAGAGCGTTGCTTTGGCTTTATGATTGTCATTGACGGTTGAAAGAAAACGGGTCAATCGGAACAGGAAGAGAGAAAAACTGGGACATTTTAGTGTTTTTTCAGATATACCCCGGGACACGGGTCTTAAAAACGGGACTGACCCCGCTAAAACGGGACGTATGGTCACCCTACACAAGTGCAATAGCAGTAACATGACCATATGGTTCACGTGAACATTTAATATTTTATGGTTATAGATAACAACAAAGCTCACGTTTTACTTTACTGACAACGAAACTACCGTTACGAAAAAGGCTAGTGACAGAAGGGTTAGCCTAGCATATTAGCTAGTGCTAACCAACCACGCAAGGAATCAACACTAACAATGTGCTATGTTAAGGGTTGTCTTTTTACAAACGTCGGGCAAATAGATGACTTACTTTTTCAGTTTATTTGAAACAGCACGATATCTTGTCAGAAAATCGCCCTCCGCAGCCATGATTATTGCAGGAAATTACACCAAAGTCGGAAGTTGAATTGTCAGAAGCAGTACTTTCATTGGTCAGTAGAGCAGACACACTGCAATTCTATTGGTTAATATCAAAGCGGGGGCTTATCCTTGGATGTGGGAAGATGAACTTCTAATAAAACATCCATTGGCTAATCATTTGTGGATACAGTGTATTTATTTAGAAGAGACCATTGAAGAGACATACATTTACATCAGTTTAAGAAGTATTATAGAGCAGTACTGTAAAAATTATTCATTCAAGACATGGACATTAGACATATGTTGCTATTGTGGTATTATTTATTTTATTTTAAGTTGAGCAATTAATTACATGATTTGCATATACTATTACGACAATTGTAATAAAATATGTATTAAGTATGGTTTCTTTGCCAGTCTGCAAAAATAGAAATAAAAATAAAGCAAAATAAAAAATCTGTTTTTATCTTTTACAATTATTCAAAGTTTTCATAAACACACTCAAATATGCCTTCTTCTTGGTTTTGTGGAACTGCCTGTAGAGGAAAAAAAAATGTCACAAACTGTATCTTCATAATTTGTCTGCAAACTGTGATTTTAAAGTTCACCTTATGAGTCTCCTTTTTCTTAGACGTAGCTTTTGGTTGGTCTTTCTCTCTATTGGCAGCAGAGTTGTCCAGCACATCATAAATAGATCTTGGACGAGGCTCCAGACTCTGGGAGAAATATCAGTTTTCCAAGACATGAATACAAAGGTATGAATGCAGGAATAAACTAAAGATAACACATTTTACTTGTAATGTAAAATCTTACAGCATAGTCAGATGTAGATTGTGAGGGTTCAACGTTTGCCTTTTTCTTCTTGTCCTCTTTTACTTCATCTCTGTCCTGAATTTCATCACCGGCTTTGCCACGTGTCTTTAAAAGAATGACAAGATATCACTAAATAAAGATATATTACACTGTAATGAAGATATCAGTCAAAAGCTGTAAAGTACCATATGTATAGTAATTCTGTTTTTTTTCTTTGTTTTTAAAGTGACAGTACAAAATATTATTAATGGATTGAATAGTGCTTTTCATGATTTTCAAAACACTTAACAGAGTCTGTTATTTTTTCACCCAGCAGTCACACACTGGTGGTGGAGACGTGGCAGCCGTTTGCACCTCCGACCTTCCGGTTATTGGAAAACCTGCTCTACCACTCGAGCCACTGCATCCCTTTACTCAAACCTACTGTCAAAAGACACAAAGGAACACTGCACAGTTTCTCATGTCAAGGGCACATCTTACCCAATGTCCTCTGAAGATGTACACTGACCCAGCCACACTGATGACTAGCAAAACACCGGTGAAGACAGCCACTACAATTAGCTCTGTGTAGTCCGACATCATCATCTCCTTATAGCCATCTACATATAAAAGTGGAGTCACAGTAAACTACATACAAATATACACACATTTCTCAGGGGTCAGTTTGATTGCTTCATAAATTTTATTTTTTATAATTATATTTTGAAGTATCTAGCTCTAAAAGAAAGTACCACTCAAGAAAGTCAGAGTATCACCAGTGGAACTCATACCACAGTTTGAGAACCACAGCTCTAAGGTGTTATAAATAAGCAAATTTTAATTAAGTCATTAAGTGAAAATGTGTTTACATTGTACAACATGCCCCTAATTCACTAAAGAAGTAACTATGAATTTAAAGAGTAGTATTGAGCACATAAAATAAAGGTATTTTTTTCTCAATTTAATAATGTATGATAAAAACTGCTAATGTCTAAACTATTATCTTATTTGAACTCACCGCTAACTTGGAGAAACCAGTAGGTCTTGGCTGTTTTATACTGACAATAATATTCCCCCGAGATTGTCATGTTTTTGATGACAATTGTTAAGAATTGTCCAGCTGAGACTGGGTTGGTATAAATACATTTGTTCCAAGGATCAAAGCAATGTAAAATGTCTGTTTGGTTTGGAAGTGTCTCATATCCGATGATGAGATCTTCCCCTCTGAGCGCCACAAAAACACGATCCTTGAGCCGAAATTCTGCAAAGGAATGTTAAAAATGACACCAAAACTGAGTGCCAAATGTAATCCAAAAAGAACTGGTAGGAGGTCTTACCTGGGACTTTATATCCAGAAGCGTGTAAAAATAATGTTGAGAAAAACAAAAAGAAAAAATGAATTTCTGTCTCACGGCCCATTGCTTTTCCTTTATGGCTACTGTTTAACTTGTTGGGTTTCCTCTTTTTGGCAAAGATACTTCCTTAAAATGTCACTTTTGTTTGAAAAAAGCATGACCTATATCTTGGGTAATAACAAGATTTTAGAGAACTTACAAGTAGCCAGCAAAATCACACAATGACAAAATCTAGAAACATGCTCTGCTTGGCCCATAATGGAAATGTTTGTATTTTCTGTCACAGCTGTACAGTGCTGTAACTTCAGATAATGAACCTCTGGATGTACTCAACAAGTTTGGTATCTGGTAAGAAAGAGGATAAATGTTCCCCAAACTATATCAAGGGCAGTGAAAATTACAGAGATTATTAATTTTCTACCAGGAAAATCTGATGCAGGATTTAAGAACTGGGCAGAATGGCAGATTTTACAAGACTACAGATATTTACAACTGAGAATTTATTTAATGTCACATATACTGTAGAGTGGACTGTACTTAAGGAGCAACCAATTCTGTACAAGCCTTCTTTATTAAGGTTATTGAAAAGAGAAAAGGTCAAAGTTGTGTCAAAAGTATAAGAGTGCTTGGAATCATGGGCACTTGATGGACATAAGATAACCAATAGTCCAATATGGAAAGAATTTAATTGGTAATTAATCGATAGGTTTTTCAAAACAACATTCATTGTTTCTAAATTTGAAAAAGCAAAACAAATTTATGTTGGAGAAATTGTGGACAGATTGGTGACCACACACAAATGTTTTGGAATTGTTCTAAAGTCATATTGGGAGGAAATTCAGAATCATCACTATCCACTATTCTACGTGTGACGTTACCATTAGACCTTGGAGCGCTAACCGACAAATTGTCTGGGCTTTACCTCTGCCTTCCCAATCTCCATCAATGACAGGAAACGCTTGGGAAGGTTTATCTTAAGGAAAAAAAAAAACAGCTAAACTACATTTAACCACTGATTTATTTAAGAAGAGAGGGGCTCCTCGGATGAACCACCTCGGTTTGACAATGTGATCCATTTCAACACACATTTATTTTGTCCTCTGCATACGGTGTATAACAGGTGTATAAATTTGATATCAAATAATTGTTTTCCGAGCTGTTTGAATGGTCACTCTATTTTTCTTGTGTGTGTGTTTTTTTTGTACCTTCCCATATCAAGCTAATATTGTAAGAAATAGCAGATATGTATTTGTACATTGAGTTGCAGTGCTGGCTTTTCTCCACAGTGTGACAGTGGAAAATAAAAGTATTGAGCCATGAACGTAAGCATCGTCACATTGTTAAAAACCAGCAGAAAGACGCAAATGTTTGAGCACAAAGAGAGGAAAGAGGAAACAGAGAAAGTATGGACCGGGTAAGGCTGGAATTCAGCTGAAGGTGACAAACTGCCTGGTGTTAATGGGTTCCAGCTGTCCGTGAGGCAACTTCTCCTTCACTGCAGGGACTTCACTCTCTCTGTTGAAGAGAGTTGTGCAGATGTTAAAATGCAGTGATTTGTATATTTAACTCCCATTTGTCTTTGTCTTTGCCCTTTACACCTTTCTCCACCACCATTGTCTTTGCATTACTTTCGTCTTCTATGTTTTCACTCCTGCTGAACTGGTGGCCAACACTGACCTCAGCTGCAGAAAGAGAAGACACAGCTGGAAAAACATCTGCATGCCAGTCAATGCAGAATAATTCCTTCCACATTCAGCCATCACAGTCTAAACTCACTTCTCTCGTGATGAAGCTTTATTTACAACAACAACAATTGCACCCAGTGTTAAAATAACTGAAGGAGGATCCTCCACAGGTATTTTAGTAATAATAATAAATAAAAAAACAGAACTCAACAAAAGCATTGCATTCGTTCATGTTATTGACCCCAAACATCACATTATTAAATTTAACCAGTTCTATTATTATAGAGGTAAAACAACATTTAAGTTAGATAAATAGATTCACCTGAATGATGATTAAACAAAATTTTAAGGTAAGGTAAGCAATTATTTTCCAACTAAAGAACTGTTACATGTTAATTTCAGGATTTCAAGGTGAATGGGGTATTCATGACCAAGTAAGTCACTCTTTTAGAGTCAAATAGTCTCCTTTCTGCTGTGAGCTGGGACCGGATTAGAGGAGGACACGTCCCTCACATGTAAACAAGGAGTTAAAGGACAATATATACAAACTGTCTGTTGTGTGTTTATTGTGGGAGAAAAGTCAAGAAAATCAGTGCAAAAGGCAGAGCAGAGAAGCAGATGCTATGAATCTAGTTCCAGTACTTTACTGTAGAAACCTGATCCTGCAGCTGTGCAAAAACGTCAGCCACTGACCTTCCATGTACCTGTCTGTTTCATAAAGGGGGGGAAGAGCCGAGATGAGAGATTAATGTTAAAGAAGGCGTGCCACACATCTACCAGCAGCCAATGTACAAGTTGGAGATAGAAAGTAAATGTGAGTCTCGCCCCAGATGAAAATATGACAACTCACTAACGACTTTCAAGTGACCGCAATGGAAGACGGATAGACTACTTTCTCGAATTATTTCACAACAGCTAGCCAAGGGTGGAGGAAGCATCGAAAGAACTGGAAGAGAAGAAGTAATAAGGTGCAAACAGCGGGGCAGTGTCAGTCTAAAGCAGAGAAACTCAACAGCACAGCATCTGGGATTCAAACAATATCAGCAAAAGATTTCCTGCTGAGCCCGTCAAGCATCCTCATCATTCAACTTGTGAGTGTTACCGCGTTTGGTCTTTTCTCCAAAACAAATTTCAGTAATTAAGTAAACCTTCTTCCAAGTCACAACTAGTTTTGAATGTTTTTGTTCTTTCTGCGTAAAACCGAAATATGTCAAACGACCACTTTAGAGTTTCTAAATCAAAGAGAAAGAATTATGTTGATTCTTCCGATTCTAATGATCTTTTTCAGCTGTCATTTTTACTGGACCTATTATCAACTCTAAATTTACATCCTCTGAAAACATTTCTAATACCTTACCTTTGACTCATGGGCTTATTATTCTCTGGTATGCTTCACGTCATGTCGATGCAATCCTGCTCTTTACTTTTTCATTTTCTGGGTCGCTTGCCCTGATTATCTTACTTGTTTACGTCAGTCAAATCTAGACTCACAAAGTAAGACTCACATTTGCGTCCTGCGTTTGGCCAAGTTGTGACAGTAATGGCCCAGCTTTTCAGGTCTACAGTTCAAGTAATTAGACTCTACTCATTATCCTAATCACACCATGAAGAGAAGGAAAAAGAAAACTACTTTGAGAAAACATTAAAGTACCTTATTTTGTTTCTTCATGAAGGGGAGTGTCTGAAAACTTGTAATGGACCCTCCCACACTGTTATTGGTGCTGATGGTGGTTGCCACAGCAACAGGGGCTCGTTCAGGCAGCGAGGAGAATGAGCTGGATTATGGGTACTGGAACTACAGAGAAGGAGGTAAATCATGAGCCTGTGTTTGATCTTGACTGTTTGATGGTTTGTTGAGATGTGGGGCTTGTAAATCTGCCTGTAACAAAATGTTTGAAGTTGTGGAATTAAAAGAATAATTTTTTGCTGATGTTAATAGAATGCCACATTTCAATGACGTCAGCACCCTGCAGAGATTACAACATGCTTTTCTAAGTGGCCTGTAATTCCTATGATACTGAAAAGTGATTTATGTTTATCATTATGTTTTATTACAGCTGACAACGTGAACGTGGCCACAGTGCGCAGTGTGACCAGGGTTTTAGACGCCTGGGGAAAACGTATCTTTGGTGAGATCAAGACTTTGTTGCACTCTCAGCCAAGCGCACTTCTGCCAGACTACTCCAGGTATTAGAGCACATACAAAAATATACAGTATATCATACAACAACAGCAGAGTACACACAATTGCAGGTTAGGTGCCATCTTTGCCTTGGTACAAGTTTCGACCCCCAATGATAACAATTTTTATTTCGAGGCACTCCACTAAGGGCGGGGCAATGATGAAAAGTCCCATTTCTTTGCAAACTGCAAATGGAGAAAATTACTAGGCTTGTAACTATCTTGTAAATACCTGTAACACACAATTGCGATAAGAGTTGTATCTGAAGATTTTGAAGCTTTGTTATGTGATTATGTGTTATACAATTAAGTGTTAACGACCAGCCACATTATTAACAGGACGTTATGGCGTTCACCTGTGCATTGTCCAACAGTATAAAACTGCTGTTCCTCTTTTTGTCCTGCAGGGTACGCCCTCTGTCCGAGTCTGTCAACGACCTGTTCAGAGAAGTCTCCCTGCTGCATCGGCGCATCACTGAGCTCACCCATCGCTTAGCAACCCTGGAACCATTCCTCCGTCACTACGGTTACCGCGCTGAGGGGGAGGAAGAGGCCCTAACGCCGCAGAGCGTGAGAAGGGACAGAGGCAGCACACCCAGGGGCACCAGGGTCCTGAGGAGGCGACGAGTCAAGATCTTCAACAACGGCGGAGTCCCAGTGTTTCAGCCGGTCACGTGAACTCCACGAATATTACAATGAATGAAGGCCACGTGTAGACATATCTCCTAAACAGCAGGCCTTTACAGTAGTAGTAGCTTTATAATTCTTATCGTGTTAGTCATTTAGACATTGTAATACAAATAAAAACTTTTTCGAATTTTAACACTTGTATTGCCTATTTTCAAGGTAGCCTACATTTACATTTAGTCATTTAGCAGACGCTTTTATCCAAAGCGACATACAAGTGAGGAAAACAATGGAAGCAATATTGACAACACAAGGTAGCAAAAAGCATAAGTGCACCAAAAACTAGTCAGTTAAAACCCAGCAAATAAACAAATAAATTTATGAAAATGCATGTTAATATCATAATTAGCATAGCATAACATCATTTACTCTGTTAACATTAGGGATGGGTATCGTTTAGGTTTTAACAGTATTACTACTCTTACCATACTGCTTAACGGTCCGGTACTTTAACGGTATTCTTATCGGTAGGGGAGAGTGGGGACAGTTGCAACGTGTGGCAGTTGCAACATTGCTGATTTCTCCAATCAGGAATGAGCTAGAGTCATGACACTCCTTCTGCACATGCTTAGTATGCCCCTCCTTCTTTCTGGAAGTTCACAGCCACATGTTAAACTTCCTTATAGGAGAACTGAAATTCAGGGTCAAAAAGTAACTTTTTTTACAACAACATTTTTTGTCATACTGTCTAAAGTGTTTAGGTATTGATCTTTAAAGTTTTATAGTTTACCTGTGCAGTTTCTTAGCTCTTAACAGAGTTAGGTACAATGTGTTAAAGCTAATGTGTTAGGCTAGCATTTTTAGTTTTAGGATGGCTGGTAGGGGGTGGGACAGTTGCAACGCATTGTTGCAACTGTCCCACCCCCTGGCAATAATAATGACAATTAGATAAAATTCATATAAAAGGCAATTCAGTGGTTTGTTAAGGAACATATTTCAATAGCCAGGTGTCTCCTTTTTGTATTTCAGCAAATTTCTTTTTTTTTTAAAGTCAAAACTGCAGTGTATTCTTCATTTTTTGTTCTGTTTTTTCAGTATGCCATGCGACAGGAAAAGGACAACAGAAAGGGGTGTCCTTCTACCTATTCTGTCCTTAGCTGCTGCTGTTGTGAGCAATGAGGGCAGGGCGGTGAGGTCTGTGGCAAAACAGTATTCAATTTGCCACACAACCCTCTACCGCTTTATTAGAAAGAGAGAGAGGCTAAGTCCAGGAGAGGAGATGAAGACAGGTTACTGGACCCCAAGGAGGGTATTCTCAGTCCAACAGGAAGATAGCCTGGCAGAATACCTAAAAAGAGCAGCTGATCTTTTCTATGGTCTCAACACTAAAGAGGTAGGCCTAGGGATGAGAAAAATATTAAAGCAGAGTGTAGGCTTAAAGGGAGGGCTGGTATGGATAACTATATAAGAATACTGAGACTGCAAAATAATAAGTTTTTTTACTTTCATAAGTTAACTCAATGAACTCTGGTTTCAAATAAACTAAAAAAAGATTTGAAAAATGATGCTGAAGTATGAGTTTTCTTACATTTAAATGACTGTTGCAACTGCCCCTCGGTACTGTTGCAACTGTCCCCATATATAGGGACAGTTGCAACATTTTTCAGGGTCTAATTATGTGCAAATAACTTTCATATTATCATATGTATACATGTTGCAACAGTATGGGCAGCTATGTGACATATATGGGTTTAATATATAGATTTTTTGTCTTTCTAATACAAACAGTCACTGAGAAACTGAAGGAAATGTAAAATTTGTTGCAACCGCCCCCACTCTCCCCTACTTTGTGTTGTGTGTGTGTGTGTGTTTTAAGAACAAGTTGAGAACAGAATAAACATTTCTTTATTTTTTTAATGTAAAACAATTATTTGTAGTGCAAGAAACAGCCATGTTTGAACAAATAGCTATTATACAAAAAAACAAATGAATGTAAAACAAATTAAATTAACTATATTTTTCTGCTAAAGAACATACAGTGGTACAAATCTTTAAAAAACACCTGAAAACACATCTCTTCCGTCAACACCTGACTGACAAACACTGAGTTCTACTTCCTTTCTATCGATTCCTTTCTAAAAAAAAAAAAAAATTCTCTTATCCTTAGCATTGTATACTGCGCTGGGTTTAAACTGACTAGTTTTTTGTGCACTTGTGCTTTTTGTACCTTGTGTTGTTAAAATTGCTTCCATTGTTATCCTCACTTGTAAGTCGCTTTGGATAAAAGCGTCTGCTAAATGACTAAATGTAAATGTAAATGTAAATGTAAATGTTGATTTTATTCTCTCATTTCTCCCAAAAGAAATCAACAGAATTTCTACAAGGTTAACAAACCAGGGAGATTTTACATTTATTTTAAATGACGTGAACAACGTTGATTCAACATGATTTTAACATACATACCAGACGTAGATGGGACAACAACCAGAGACGAAAGGCAGTCGAAACTTTGCATTTCTCTGTCTGCACATAATGCACTTTTGAAAGGTGCTTAGACAGATTGCTTGTGTTTCCGCCCTTACATGCAAACATTTTGTTGCACTTATGACAACGAGCGTTGTCTGCATCAACTCTAGAGAAGTGTAACCACACTTTGGAACGTTTTGCTCTCTTCGCCATCGTCACTCGTTGTATTAAGCGGGAGTTTTCGTACTGTTGTGCGTGCGCCGCGCTCGTTCTTGAGGTGTGTTTGTGACAGCCTCTGCGGCGCGCATGAGAGATCTCGCAGATCTCACAGACAAACACCTGGCACCCCACCAAAAGGGATTGACTCCAAAACTATCTAGATCGTTTGTGCTTCGTTTGTGCCGCAAAATTTTTCGTTTGTGCTGTTATAGTTTTTGAGTTATTAATGATTCTTTTATAGGTCATATGAGGTCACCCAGCCCCCGAAAATGCTTTAAAATGCTTTAAAATGCTCCAAAATGGTGTCATTCGTTTGACCTTCGTTTGTGCTGGTTTGTGCTGTAAAGATTTTCGTTTGTGCTGTTATAGTTTTTGAGATATTACAAGTTTAATTTTCGGCCGATGACGTAATCCAGCCCCCCATTTGTCGTAAAAATGGACAGAAATGGTGTCATTCGTTTGTGCTTCGTTTGTGCTGTAAAGATTTTCGTTTGTGCTGTTATAGTTTTTGAGATATTAATAATAAATATTTTCGGTGTAAACGGCTTCATTTCCGGCCAGCTGATGCGCACGTCCGGCCAGCTTAAAGACTGCTTTAATGTGGAAGGGTGTAAATGCATTATATTGTGTGCGTCACATAAAATCACATGTGTTCTGTGGCCATATTTTTATCAATAATTCTTTTAAGAGACAATTATTGGATCAAAGTACATCTACAAAGTTAAACACTTTTAAAAGATGCTATAGTTAAAATGTTAGACTTTTCTTCTCGAGTTGTCTTGCAGATGGAGACTTGATCCTGACCTGTTGCTGATCCTGAAGGCCCAAATATCACCATACAAATACACCAAAATTCAGCTATTATTGTAAACTGTCCTAACAATGTTTGTGTATTTACAATAAAGAACGATTTGAACTGGATTGTTTTTTTATTTTATTTTTTTATAATGCATAGAAAAAAACTCCTGGATAAATAATGGTTAAATAATAAAATGAAAACAACTTAAGTACACATTAAAAAGAAAGACAATTACATAAAAAAAAAAAAAAAGTATGGTCTACCTTACTTCCTTTATACCACCAGGGGGCGCTGAACATAGCTTTTTTTTCACCCCACGTTAGCTGAATTTAAATCTATACCAAGCCTCTCCCATGGAACCTCTAAAATGGTCCTCGTGTAAGGGCGCCGCCATACGGTGATTTTACAGCAAAATACAGCGATATACCTCCGTCCACCAGAGGGCAGGCTCCAAAAGCAGAAATATAAGGAGAAACCCAATGGCGACTTTACAAGAGTAAAACTCATGTTTACAGCCTGGTACAAAAGATGGCTCCGGTCTCTAGAGCTAAGTTTTTACTACATGACAACTCTGGGGGGGGGGTGAATTTTTGATTAATATTTTTGTTTATGCTATCTAAAAACTATTGTTTTACTGTAGAAAAAGCCCGGATGTAACGGCCATTTTATTGCCCATTCGTAATGACAATATTGGTGAATATGGGACCAATGGGCGGATATCATCCATATTTATACCATCTATGATCTATACAGCACAAACCAGCACAAACGAAGCACAAACGAATGACACCATTTTGTGGCATTTTAAAGCATTTTTGGGGGCTGGGTGACCTCATATGAACTATAAAAGAATCATTAATAACTCAAAAACTATAACAGCACAAACGAAGCACAAACGATCTAGATAGTTTTGGAGTCAATCCCTTTTCGTGAGGGGCCAACTTCACGGAGGTCAGACACCTGTGTTAATAATATCGCAAATTAGAAATGTTTAGTAAGATAAAATGTGCATGATAACAAATCTCTTCCCCATCTTCACTCTTTATTATTAAGCAGGAGTTTTCGTACTGTTATGCGTGCGTGCGCCGTGCTCGTTGTGTTGTGTGTGTGTGACTGACAGACATCCTCCGCGCCGCCTATGAGAGATCTCGCAGATCTTACAGACAAATGTCTTAATATAATTGCACATTAGAAATGTTTGGTGAGATAAAATGTGCACAATAACATTATTAAGCAAAAGTAAATAATTTTTTTCCCCTCCAGAACCGAAAGCTTCAGCTCTTACTGATACTACGGTCTTTCATTTAGCCCCAGGCCCAGTTTAATACCGGGTTTCGGTACCCATCCCTAGTTAACATTACTTCTACAAGTAAACTTATTTCTAGTTGTTTATCTGTAAATAACAGTAGGCCATTTAAAAAATGTTCTTAACTTGGTGGTCACCTGATGAGACGCACATTTTTTCCACTACCCCACTGGGTGGGATTAAAACATTTCAAGCTTGAATACTGCTGAGTGACTTATCACAACATTAATAAAAAGGCTCAGGATGTCTCTGGAAAACTGGTTAACTGCACCTGCATCAAGTAAGAAGAGACACTGTCGAAGAAATACCCGAGGCAAGGCAAAGGCTAAGGCTAATGCGTTGCTTGCTAGCTGTATACTACAGCACAGAGCAGGGGCTACTTCAGAACACGGTGAGGAGGATACTACTCTGCAACGAGAATTCGCGACATCCTCAAAACCAATGTTTTTGCTTTCTGAGAAGTTTGACATGATTCTTGAAAGAGTGGGGACTATTAAACAGCGCATGCCTGACTTGGAGGACACGTCTGCACTCAACACACCACACACTCAAAAGAACTCTGGAACGGCTTGACAATTACAAGAATCAGAGTAGAGAAAATATAAGAATTACTGCTCTTAAAGAAGGTATTAAGGGCAAAGACTAGTGTTGCAACTATTGATTATTTATTTTAATGAGTAATCTATTGATTATTTGGTTCGATTTTGTATAAATAGCGTAACTGCATATTTTTATAAAGTCAGCAAAACAGTTCAATAAAACAGATATTAGTGGGGGTGACGCTCAATTAGCTTGAGGGCGCTAATACAAAGCTAACAAACAAAGGAGCCAACTCCTTTACAGAGCCGGTGACTCCTGTGCTAATATTTAAAGGACAGTTAATGGAACCTGTGAGGACCTTAACCAAACAATTTAAAGTAAAGTTCAAACAGCTGCAGAGACAACACAAAGGTTCTTGTGCTGCGGAGACTACAGTGTAAATGTTCACACAACAGGGCGCTCCAGAATTGACAGTTGGGGGGTCATGTCATGTCATTGCTACCATTAAGATGGTAAAACGTGCTTCGCTTCTTAACGTATTTCTTCTATTTATTTTATTCTTTTAGACCCCTATAGCTGTACTCCGGGGTTACTTTTTTCTTTGTGAAACTTTATTGTTTGGTGGTTTTGTTGTTATTTGGTAGTGTAACGTGGTTAGGTACTCCAAGATGTGTGTTTTAGCGTGGAATCATTTCAGTTTTCTCTTTTAGCATAGACAAGGTTTAATAGTGGGCTTAAACTAAACAAATGCATAACTTTTGTAATACAGCATAAAGTATATATATGATAGCTGGAAATGAGCATTAGGGACATTAAGCTAAGGGGCACGGAGGACCAAATATTTTGTACAGTGGTATCTGCGAGAACGTTAACTCAATGCTTGATTAGCGCTAGTTGGTTGCTGTTATTGGGTGGTTTCAGAGGGCCTCGGCCTTTGTTGGATTTGGTAGTGGGTGTTTATATCTTAAAATTGAGGGATTTGTTTTAATATGTACAGGGAGATTTATAAGCAAAGCGACAACGAGGCCAGATAAACATTTTAAAACTTTATAGTTATCATTGGCCCACAGAAACAATTAAGGGTAATTTTAAGTCCATAGTTTTGAGTAAGCGTGGAATGTCAAGGGATCTAATAATCCCATTTTTAAAAAAGCAATCTTAAATTTTCTCAAAAAAGATAAAGCTCACATTGTTCTCTTACAAGAAACACATCTGAATGATGATGAACATAAAAAATATTTTAGAGAGTGGGTTTGCCAGATCTACTTTTCATCTTATTCTACAACTAAAAATTGCATAATAATCCTGGTGCATAAAACCTGCCATGTACAGCTACAGACTCATATAAACTGAGGGAAGAATAATTTTTTTTAAAGGGGAACTTAATGGTGAGAGTGTTTTGATAGGAAGTGTTTATGCCCCAAAAGTTAATGATGTACTTTTCTCTTCCCTGCTTCTCAGTCAGCTTGCTGAAATTGACTCTCCATATGATAATAGGAGGTAATTTTAATTGCTGCCTATGCCCTCTGGTGGACAGACATTCACCTAAAATCAGTTTAAAAGTGCAATGTTAGAGGAACTTGACCTGCTGGGCGTATGGAGGCGCACCACTATGATTCAGCAGCTAAAGTTCAATGTAGTGTAATAACAGATATGAATATAAAGTTACTGTCACCCAACAATCAAACCATAAACTGTACATGACCTCTTGAATTTAGAGAAGTGCTCAGAGGAAGTAAGCCTGTGTGTTGGAGTGTAAGTGTGTAGGATACTAACACCCTCAACTAAAAGTTTCACATCATCTTACTTATCATCACTTAGACCACTATAGTCTTCTTTTTCTAGATGGCTTAATTAAATTCTTAGAGGAACAGACAGACCTACAGTTGTGCTCATAAGTTGTTCTCAAAAACCCTGGTAGAGTTTGTGACTGGCAATTTTTCAGAGAATACAAATGATAACACAAAAACCTTTTTTTTCACTCATAGTTATTGGTTGGGTGATGCCTTTTATTGTCAAACAATTGTGTTTACTCTTTTTAAATCATAATCACAACAGAAACTCCCCAAATGACGCTGATCAAATGTTTACATAACCCAGTTCTTAATACTGTGTATTTCCACCTTTAACATCAAAGACAGCTTGAAGTCTTTTGTGGTAGTTGTGGATCAGACTCTTTAGTTTCTCAGATGGTAAAGCTGCCCATTCTTTTTGGCAAAAAGCCTCCAGTTCCTGTAAATTCTTGGCCTGTCTTGCATGAACTGCATGTCTGAGATCTCCCCAGAGTGGCTCAATGATGTTGAGGTCAGGAGACTGAGATGGACAGTCCAAAACCAGGGGAATGATAATCTCATACACAACCTACAAAAAGAAGGAACGGGTAGCTGCACAAGGCCAAGTTGAAATGAAAATAAAAAAATTGAAAGAACCTTATTAAGTCTCCAAGTCAAATGAGGTGTTAAAAGAATTAAAGGCACCCAGAGTGAAGTTAAACAACTTAATAACAAGAAAAGCAGCAAATTATTCTCTATTTGCTCGAAAGACGTTTTTTGAATTTGGCAATAAACTAAATAATCTGCTGGCACGACTAGCAAAAAATGCCTTTACCAGATTCTTTACCTCAGCAGAGCGGGATGATAATGATCAGTGTCATTTGGAAAATAAACACAAAAATAAATGTTTCTATGAGAAACTGTACAGCTGAGTTGAAAGGGATAAATTGAAAGAATCACAATTTATCAGAAGGCCCTGTCACTCTGGAGCAATGAAATAGCTGCATCAATTTCCGACAGTCAGGTAAATCCCCTGGAGCGGACAAATTCCCTGTAGATTTTCTTTTTATGTTGAAAAGAAAGATTAATAAACAATTACTCAAAGTATTCAGTACAACTTTAGAACATCCCAAACTCCCAGAATGTATGTTGCTAACATAACAGTAATTCCAATAAAAAAGATAAGGAATTATGTTCTTCCTACTTTCCAATCTTTCCATCTCGGAGTAGACATGAAAATATTTTCTAAAGTACTGGCTGATAGGCTAGAACAGGTAATGCCAAACATTGTGAGCACAGACCAGACATTTATTAAGGGACGATTGCCTTCAAACAATAATAGACATTATCTCAATCATTATCAAATACCTGGTGCCATTGTAACGATAGACGCTGAAAAGGCTTTCGATTGCATTGAAATGGAATACAAGTACATGAAGTGATGAAGAAATTTGGCTTTCGTTCTAATTTCATAGACTGGCTCAAGCTTTTGTACAAAACCGCCACAGCATCTGTTCTGACAAATGGCCTTTTGTCCACACAGGGGTTGGCAGCCTTTTTGTTATGGAGTGCTACTTTAAAAACAATCCAGTTCATCAGTGTGCCACTATCAACAAATTACAATATGTCACCAGGTGCATGTGCAACTGGAGAAAGGCTCCATTGCTAACTGGCATAAAAAATATTTTAAGATGCATTGCAACAATAAGCAAAAGCAGAGTGTAGTAGTATATATGTTAAACCCAAACAATAAAATAGAATAATTGAAATATTAAGGTCTATTGTGATAGCCCAATTATAAAACAGATTCCATTTAAATGTGACAAGAAGAGGGAGACCTCCTGGTAAACTGTAAGTTTTGTAGGGTAAATTTATGGTACTAGGCTGAAATGACTAGTTATGAAACAAATGGGGTACTACTTGAGTTTATTTACAGTTACCTTGAGAATAACTTAACTCACAGCAAGAAGGTCCTGGTTTTTATTCTCCAGGGCAGGGCCTTTCTCTGTGGAGTTTGCATGTTCTCTCTGTGTCTGTGTTGGTTTCCTCCGGGTACTCTGGTGTCCCTTACAACTAAAGACATGTACAATGGTCCTCCCCCACACACACACATGGCGCCAGGACTCCCCTGCAAAAGAGATTTGTAATCACAGTGGGACTTTCCTAAATAAAGGTAAAATAAAAGATTTATGGCTCCATCAAGCCAGGAACTTCAGCATGCACTGGGACGGTCTGCAGCCAAGTGTGAAGCAGCTGGGATGAGAATCAGCACTTCCAAGTCCGAGGCCATGGTTCTCAGACGGAAAAGGGTGGTTTTCCCCCTTCAGGTTGGTGGAAAGCTCCCGCCTGTAGTGGAGGGGTATCTTGGGGTCTTGTTCACGAGTGAAGAAAAGATGGAGCGCAAGATTGAAAGACTGCAAAGATGCAATTGATGTACCGGTCTGGCGTAGTGAAGAAGGAGCTGAGCTACAAGGCAAAGCTCTCAATTTATCAGTCAATCTACATTCCTACTCTTACCTATGGTCATGTGCTTTGGGTCATGACCGAAAGGACAAGATCCATGATACAGGCGTAGGGTGGCGGGGCGCTCCCTCAGAGATAGGGTGAGGAGCTCAGCCACTCAGGAGCTCGAGCATCTGTTCCTGGACACCTTCCTGGGGCGGTGTTCCGGGCGCGTCTGACTGGGAGGAGAACCCAGGGAAGACCTAGGACATGCTGGAGGGACTACATGTCTCTTGGCTGGCCTGGGAATGCCTCGGTATTACGATGGAAGAGCTGGAAGAAGTGTCTAGGGAGTGGGAAATCTGGGCGTCTCTGCTTAGACTGCTAAGGAAGAGTGATGAATGAAACATGGTAAGTACAGTTTGATACAGTGTGATAAATGAGGACCACTGAGTGTAGTCTCCACAAGACAAGCCAGTCAATGTCTTGTTTCACTTGGTATTTTAAAATGGTGGCCTAATCTTGGCTGCGTGCCACGGACCAACCCTGGCACGAGTGCCTATGGTTGCCGACCCCTGGTCTACATCATTAACAACTAACAAGAGGCACAGCTCAGGGAAGCCCCTTGTCACCCCTGTTGTTCTCATTGGCAACTGGAATTAGCTATTTGGCAGAATCAAAAAAGGAACAATAATAGGAACAATATAACACAACATTTTACAATACGCAGACAACATTCTATTGACCTTAACAGACACTGACAAGTCAATACCAGCACTTGCGTAAAAATATTTGGGCAGATATCTGGGTACAAGGTCAACTTTGGGAAATCTGGAATAATGCCTCTGGTGGGATGTGATCATATTGAACCTGCTTTTGTTAAACAGTTTTATTGGGCTCCTGGTGGGTCAAAGTTAACCAACTTTATGCTGCAAATATTAATTTCCTAATTATACATACTGTATTCAGGAAAATATCTTCTGTCCCATATCTTTTCTCAACAGAATTAACCTTTTTAAGATGATAATCCTCCATAACATAATTTACCCAGTGTCAATGCTCTTTGTGTTCTTGATTCCAAATCATTTTAATGACATTAATAAAGCTTTATCAAACTCTATTTGGGCTGAAAGGAAGCCTAAGATAAAACTGGATATTCTACACCTTCCAAAAGAACAAGGATGAATGGAGGGTTGCAACAGATTGTAAATGATGTCCTTTCAATGCATGCTAGATTTTTTTCCAAATTGGCAGCTGTACATGATGTAATTCCATGGCTTGAGATTAAAAGGCAATTTGTAAACCATTCTCACCTATAAATTTATTAGACAGGCGAGGCAGAGAATTATCACTTGTTATTTAAGATAATTTCCTATTTACCAATATTACTAAAACATGGAGAATCTTGAAGAAGACGGTGCTGGTGCTGATCTCAAGTCATGGAAAGATGCTGGCATCAAGAGAATGTACAATCTATGGGACAATGGCAAATTAAAGACATTTGTTTCTATAAGAAATCAATACAATATACCTGCAAAGGATTTTAATAAGTATCTTCAGGTCAGGCATTATGTAAAGAGAAAACTGAACACTCTTGAACTCTCATCTATTAGAAAGTCCTAGACGTCCAGAAGCATGGACAATTTGTTTATAGACATTGAAGCCAGACAGACTAAATTTTTACAGACAACTTGGAACACACTGCTCAAACCAACAATAGACTCTGAATCATGTGAGGAAATCCTGCTGCTGCCTTCTATAATATCAATCTGTAATATATATAGAGAAATGCAATATAATATTTACATCTCTGCCTACATATACAGTAAGTTCACTCAAGGAGCTTCTCCAAATTGTCCTAAATATGGACTCCTGAAAGGGTATGCAGGGAAATTGGTCATGTGATAGGGCAGTTCTGGGAGCGCACAAGGAGACTGTCCACTTTTTGTTGATGATGGCGTGGACCAGTGCTTTAGGTGGACCAAAAGAGGTGCCGGTACTCTATTATAGCCTTTTTTTATGACTCCCCTCATCCCCTGAAGTAACAACAACTATATTGAAGGGGTTTTATATACAGCAGTATTTTTATATACAGACGACCTTAAAAATAATAATAAATCATTTTATTAGTTTGTGGATTTGCTTGAGCTAGAAAAAGCTACTGAACATAAATAAAATGTGCAAAAGAGTATTGATTTTTTTTAACAAAACATACATAAAATAAATTATAATATAAATAAAACATAACCATAGAACAGTAGAACATAAACATTGTCTTGAAGTATTGAAGATTGTTCATTTCTTTACCCCTGAAATATAAACAAAAGCAGATTCAGCAAAATACAATCACAGTACATCAAATGAAAAAATAAGAAGTACTGTACGAAGAATTTTACCTAGAAAAGGCAACAGCATGTTTTGGGCTACACTTTCCTTGCACTTTGGGCGTCACAGTCTGTGGATGCTGCACTTCTTCTCCCTTGTGCCAGCCATGTCTGCACATATGTTTGTGCTATATTTGGAAGTGGCGGTACTAAGTACCGGTGCGTACCGTCCACTTAAAGCACTGGCTATACAAAAATAAATGTCTTGTCTTGTCACTTTCCCAGTCAACTTAGGCATTCTGTCTGGTGACACAAAGTCTTTGGGACTAGAGGAAAGTCTCTTTTTTCTCATCCAGCTCTTGTGAAAGAGCAGCATTTTCTCTCTCCAGTTTTTTTACCTGATCCAGGAAAATTCCCAGTTCCGGCTTCAGGTAGTTACACTCAGTAACCACTGTATCCTAAGAAAAAAGTCACTGGCATCAGATCATCTGAATTTTTTTTTATTATCTTTGGCCATTTTGCTTCTTTTCCTAGTCTCTTAGCTCAAAAGTTGAAAAAAATAAAATAAATAAAAATTCTTACCTTGCAAGCAATGCTTACTGCTCTTAAGATTTTATAGGCTACCCCAGTCTAGTTCTTAAATTTGGTTAGCTAGCCATCACATTAGGCTAGCCTAAAGCAATAAACATATCCTCTGCTCTTTTGTGTGCAAAAAAAAACAACAACAAAAAAACACTGAAAAAGATTTCAAAAATTTTAATAGTTGAATGTTTGTGTCACGTGGAACACAAATTAAAAAAAGATATAGCCTAGCCTAAGCATATTTTTTTTTTTACAAAATAGCCTACTTACTTAGTTAGTTCTGTTTCTTCTGCTGTTAGTGTGACTTCAGTAAAACTATCACAACATTTCTAGCTAAATTTGAAAAGATTAAAGGAAATTTTTGAGTGCTAATTATTCAATAATAGCTAAAGGCTATAGCTAATAAAAAAAAAAAAAAAATTCCAATACAGTAATTATTAGCTAGACAGAAATAGGAAATGGTTAGGAATTGTGTTATCGGGCTATACTTTAATAGAATATCAAAATTCCTAAATCTAACCTACTGCCTATTTGTTAACCTAGGCGTAGGTTTACATATAAAACAAATTAGGTTTACATAGTCTAAATGTAGCCTACTAGAAGTGCTGCTGCCATAAACAGGTGTGACATTATTACAGTGATTCACAGGGGCTTTTGTTTCTGCTCTGTTGAGGGCAGAAACGGCCCAGCAGGGGGTGCCTATTGTCTGCTAACTGCTAACATACACTGTTTGTTTGCTTAGGATGACCGCGCATGTGCATTGTGTGGGCATAATATTGAAGTTCATGCCTTCATTAAAAGTTTGCCAAGTGTTTCTACAGCAACCAGTTTCTCTCTTACAACAAAACCAACACCACGCTCCGTTCACGTATCATGACATAGGCAGCTGTTTATTTTTTAAATACAATTCCCACTCCTTTAACAGTCAGTCTGCATGTGCCACTGCATGTCAACTCCTCTTGATTCCTCTTCAAATAGGTTTCATCCTTTTTCATTATGTAGTCTGTGCATTACCCTCCCTTGCTGCTCCCCCCTCTCCTTACTGCTACATGTGGGCGTTAAGCTCAGGCTGTTCTTTCCATTTTGGTTTTGTATTGTGGATGCATTGTTGCATCCAATCCAGTTAAGATGCAGTGGGAATACTGTATAAATCTTCTCTCTTTCTACTCACCCTCCCTCTCTGTCTCTAGAAAAAGAGCCAGTTGCTAGGTAACAATTAATTGTCAAGAAGTAGTTACATCTGTTGCAATGCATCCTGAGGTTGTTGGGTTGGAGTCAGGACTAAACAAGTAAGCATTGATTATAAGGTTGTTCCCCACACCCCAGCTTGCATCTCCCAAAAATATAAAAAGTCTGTCATGATATCTATAGAGCGCGGGTACATTTTCAGCTTTCTTTAAATAACTCCTGTTGCTGGACAGGGCGTTCAGTGGAGTAAAGAGAGTCTGAAGAGTGAGGGGGAGTTTGGGGGAGCTTTGATCTCTGCTGCTTGGTTTGCATCACTTCTCCCATTTCCATCCATTTCTCATTATGTTTTTCCCAACATTTCTTGTTTTTCTCTTTGGTCTGTAAAACACTGGTCCAACATGGTGAATAACATCAATCTCACATAAGAGCCTTGTTTATGAAAAGCGAACAAGGAACAAATAAAAGATGTAATGAAAGGGCAAAAGATAACACTCAGCTGTGTCCATTATCTCTAATAAGACGTAATAGTGTAGCCTATGTATGATGCACTTGGAGAAATAGGACCACAACATACCACAAAAGAACAAAAGCAAAGCAAAAAAAGTCACAATATTTGATCTTTTTTATTAATACGTAACACTTTTATTCCAAAGAGACAGAAGAATAATATTTCTCAGCACTTATTTTCACATTGACTGTGTTTAATCTCTTTTTAAATATTACTAAATATTCAGTCAAATTTGAAATACTCTCTTCACACAAGTAATTTCTCTCCATACAAAAAATGTGAGGGTGAACTAGAGTTTTTGTTGTATGTACATTTTCACAATCTGTACAGCTCAGAGATGGAAATGATCAATCTTCTCTGGCAAAACACAAAAACAGACCAGCCAAAGAGGAGAAAGACAGTTCCTTGTAAAAACGAAACAGATAATCGTTTGTGCTTTTGTGTTGATTCATGATGTGTTACAGATTTTCATTTGAGAACAACCTTATATCAGGTCGGAAAGCAAATAAATCACACAGAGGAACCTCAATTTATTAAATGTGAATACATTTGTAGACAAATAAATGATTGCACATATCCTGGCCTTAAGTCGTTACAAAACAAGTTTGCAAGGAAGTCTACCAATCAAAGTCAAATCCCAAATAGATCTATGCTCTAGTGTTTTGTACAGTTCTTATCAAAAGTTCATGAGTGTGAAGTATTTACATAGCTTTATAGTACATGTAGCCTACAATAAACAGTTGTCTCGCACACACTGTCTCTCTTCCAAATGAGCACACACAGAGGTAATCAAGCGTATGTATCCAGGCACATACAACGACAGAAAATGAAACATACTGATATATTCAGAGGGCAAAAAATAGAAAGTAGATGACATGAAAAAGGCTTCTTCAGTGACTAGGAACCTTATTGAAAGCATTTACAAAAAGTATATCAAGAAAACTAATCTTTGAATAACAATAACAGTAAAAGCACTCTACCCTTATGAAGATCTTAATCAGTTTAGCCATATCTTTTGTAAAACCAACATGTCAACCTATGAAGTGGCGTCTTCTCTTGCACAAACACACACACCTACAGTACTACATGAATCAGTACCAATGAAACTTATAAAATTCCTAATATCATTAAAAATACCCATTTTTGGGCAAAAAGTTTAAAACAGGAAAAAGGAAATAAAATCTACACATGCAAATCCTTACAACCACTAGATACCCCTAGTATCATACATACTGACTTATCAACTAAGAGAATATAAGTATATAAGTCTTTTTGTTAACAGGGATTTACAAAGAAACCCATAATCAGATCTATTCATTGATATTGTGCTTGGGTTTCATAATTTGTGTTGATTAAAATCTATTAAACCATGTGTCTGAAAGTAACCATGATGTAGGTTAGCATATGATTTAAAAGTAGATGAGTTGATCTGAAAAGTAAAAGTAAATCACTTTTTATTTCTCTTTTGGTAATAAAAAGAGCATTTTTTATTATAGTAATAGACATTAATTATTTTTCCTCA
Source organism: Perccottus glenii (assembly GCA_024416835.2). NCBI lineage: Eukaryota > Metazoa > Chordata > Actinopteri > Gobiiformes > Odontobutidae > Perccottus > Perccottus glenii. Next base: position 18,750,319 of record CM044549.2, read on the forward strand.
TTCCTCAAATACCTCAGCAAGTGGAAGAAATATGGCCCCAAAAAGGAAAAATACAAGGTTATAGCACTTAGTGGAATGATCATTTATGTTATGTGTTCAAATGAGATGCTGAAGCGTGATGGTTAGAGAAATTATTAAGGACTGGGGAATGCTTTTCTGTCATTAAAGTAATTTAAATCAATACATGTAGAAAATAATTTGGCAAATTTGGGTTTGCTGCAGCCCTTTGTTGTATTCCCGTGCTCCTTCTATCAAATGGGACTATCTAATACAATAGGCAGTGCTTATAGCTGTAATCACATAATAATTAACATAATAGTGGTGTGCTCATTTCTGTATCAAAGTTCTGACTGCCTGATAAGAGTCCATTATGTTGTATGTATTTCATAGTGGGTCATCTGTTCTGTAGCAAAAATGTATATTATATATGTATATGTATAGTTTGAGGAGTGATGAAAGTTAGTAGAGCACTTAAGAGGGAGTAGGAATGTTGGCACTGTGATGTTACTCCTGTAATCCTACTCACAAATGACATGTTCTCTGTAAAAAAATGACAAGAGACCCAATGCCACTGTATGGAAAAATATTTTCTTGTAAAATTTAACCCTCAATATAATCTTGAGTTGGATTTTCATGCTCTAATTAAATGGCTAATCGTAAGCAGGTGATATTCATGTCTGAAAAATATCATTATCAATCCTTTAAGGCACATCAAGCTCAAAATGCGGAACCCAGTTGGTACTGCCTGACTGAACACAAGAGGAGAAGGGCAAATCAGTATGATGATGTTGCTTTTGTTGAAAAAAATGCCATCTGTGCAAGTGTACAAGTACATAAAATGTACCCAGGAAGCCATGCCTTTCACATCACACGTCACAGCACTCAAAAATGAGAAAAGTAAAAAATAATAAACATGGAGGAAGAATTAATAGCAAAGAAGAGTCCAAATAACAGGAGCCTATAAATAGCCATAATGGATTGTATTTCCACTTGACATCCGTTCTACTGGTCTCCTGCAAAATTGGTCATCTAAGAAATAAATTACATTATACAAATATGTAACATGAACTATTAAATGATCAAAATTGAAAAAAGCAATTCAAAACAATCATCAATAAACACTGCAATAATATTCAGTAATATTAACATTATCACTACATTTATTATTAGTTTACCCTGTTAATACAACAGAAATGCTGATCTCTCATTTGTGATTGTATTTCCGTAGCTAAACAAAATTTTTGTTTTGGTGTCGGGACGGCAGGAGGGAGGGAAAGACAACAAGCATGTAAAGAGAAAGTGGAGATTTAATTTCACTGTTTCTCCTCTCTCTGTCCTTCCTACGAGCATCAGAGCAGCACCAGAATCCTCCCTTCTCATTAAAAGGTTGTCTCTCGCAGGACTTCACTTCAGTGAATGTCCAAATACAGCCATTTAGTAGAGAAAGAACTATATAACCCACAGTATTGTGTCTCCTCATTCTCTTCACACAGAGCGGTAATCAGCTCGAGCTGCTCCTCCTTTGCCCTGTCTGTTTCTCTGTTTTACCCAATTTCTTCACCCATTGTGTTGGCCTTCACACGTCTGACTCAATGCTGGACAGCTTTTCGTATACATGTCCGTTGCTGGCCCCGTTGAAGGATCTATGCCCCGGCCCCAAACCTAATGTGTCCCTGCCTGCAGGCAGAAGCTTGTTGGCCCCATGGTGGTTGCTCATGGGGCCACCCACCCCACCCAGACACAGCTCTTTGGGGTATCTAGGGGCCATATTGGACATCACCCCTGCTGTGGCTGATGCAGGCAAATAGGAAGTAGCACCCATTGAGCCTCTGAAGTCCCCTCCTCCTCGATTGTTGTTGAGTAGCTGCTGCTGCTGCTGTTGCTGCGTCTGTGGCTTTTTCATGTAGTACGGTTTGGCACCGTGTAATAGACACTGGTCATCGCCGAACGTTGGGATGAAAGGGTTCTGGTTCACCTTATCTGGGTAGAGAGATTTAGACAAGGAGTAAGTCCCGGCCCCTCTGCCGCCACCACCACCACAGCCCCCACCTCCCATCATTGCCCTGTCTCTGTCCCTCAAGTCTCTTTCTCCAACAGAGCGGCGATGCAACCCACCTTCACTTCCACGGAATAAACTGAACGAGGAACCTGCTTTAGCCCTATCTCCGCCGATTCCTCCAAACATAGGAGAGTCCCTGTCACCTGAATACCTCTCAAACATGTGAGCATACGGACTGGGGCCCTCCATGAAACGATCTTTGTCTTTTAAACTTACACTACGGGGTTGGGGATACTGTTCCCCAATGCCCCCACCAACTCCTCCCATACGACCTGCCCCCTCCCTTTGCAGGTCCACAAATGTGTCATAGGAGTGCTGCCTCCTGAGGACTCTCCCGCCTGGTCCTAGCTTCCGGCGCTGTGTCTGTGCCTGAGTTTGTGTTTGGCTTGCTCCTACACTACTCTTCACCCCTGGGAACACCATGTTTATATCTTCACTGATGTTATAAAGGTTACTCGGCTGCATCTTACAGGAGTCGCAACGCTTGCAGGAAGCGGAGCTGGGGCGACTGCTGCTGCCCCCAACACCACTAGCTGGACACGTGCCTCCTCCACCATGATGACAGACGCTGTGGCAGTTACGACACTCCCAGTCACCCCCTGCTATACCTCCTCCTCCTATCCCGGAAACCCCCTTTTCCCAACAGCTGTGGGCCTGCTGTCCTGCCGACACGGTGTTAAGCCCTATACACTCGGGCTTCTTGACTTTACCTTTGAGGAAGTCCTCTACTGGCACTAAGCTCTTACAGATACCACCACCACTAGCACTGCCCACACCGCTTCCTCCACTTCCTCCCTCCTGCTCCCACTTGGCCTTGCCCTCCTTGGAGCGGAATTGCTCCCCATAGAACTCTCTCAGGTTCTCTTTGTCTTTCCGGAATAAGTAAGGAGAAGAATTACCCCCTCCAACTCCCCTTTTCCGCTCCAGGGGAGGTGAGACCACGCGGCGTGCCAGGGATCCGTGGGGGAAGTGGTGGTGGACGGTGTGGTGGTGGGGCCTCCTTCTGAAGGCGCTCAGCTCTACCTCGTCTTGCTCCCGTCTGCATTTGGCCGAGGCTGGCCTCTTTTTCAGGCTGTCCCTGTACTGCTTACGTCGCTTGTTGTTGCCTTCCAGGTTACCATAGGTGACAGTGTGCGTGGAGATATCCGAGACGTCAGACCGAACGTTCCCATCATCGCCCCCTGAGCCTCCCCCACCTCCACCACAGTATCTCTCGTGACCCCCAATGAGCCCCGTGCTGGATGCTCCTCCTTTGAAAGAAAACCTGCCGTACACATTGCCACCTTTGAACCCACCCTGGCTGGAATCCGCAGGGGTGTGTCCAGCGATCAAGTCAAATTTATTGGTGTTCCTGTGAGTCATGGACGGGCGGGGCTGGGTGGTAAAAATGGGTGCTACCCCTCCCCCTAAACTGTCACAATCGAACGTACCCCCCTCCAACGAGCTTGCACTGCCCAGACTACGTGGCCTATTGGGCGGGGGGCCGGACATACCCAGAGCTGAGGCCGGGTGGTGGTGCCGGTAATGGTCCTGGTACAGGTTGCTGTCTTTCAGGGGCAAGTTGCCAAAAGTCCTCTCCACCTCACCGACGTAGTCACTGAACATGTTGTCCTCTGCCATATAGGGAGGTGCTGGGTCTATGGGATGGCCCACCAGGCTACGCCGGTGCTCCTGGATGTCATAAATAGCAGACTCTCGACCGCTGTGGCTGTACTCCAGGGCGGCGTGCGGAGAGCCGTTAATACCTGGCACAGCGGTCATATCCTTGGCAGTGCGGATCAAGCGTAAGATGTTGGAGTGGGTGTTGTTCATGTTCTTCTTCATAGTGGACGAGGGGGAGTCTACAGTTGACTTGTTTTCCTCAATTTGAACACCGTGGATGCAGCTGTAGATTCCCTGGAGTGACCAAATAAGAGGGGAACAGGAAGACAGACAAGGAGAAAGTGAGACAGGTCAAGGAAGAAGATGAGGTTGTCCGGTATAAGGCTCAGGGTAAACGGTAAAATGGGTAAGGTGTAGAGGACACAGTCAACACCAGAAAGATTTAATGCGAGAGAAGGCAGGCCAAACATCCAACACATAAACAGACAGACAGAGAGACAGGAAGCAAACAGAGACAGACAGAGGCAGAGAAAGGTTAATACATTTCCATGTTCCCTGACCACCCACTTGTTTACACATTATTAGACAGTAATAGGGGCTGAGTTCATAAAAGCCTTTTCTCAGGGGACAGTTGTAGACCCTTACAGCACCCACTCAGCACTGCACCTCAGGCAGCAGCAGCTAAAGGAAGGAGTGAGTGGATCAAAGCCCTGATTGAAAACAGCAAGCTCAATCAATAGCTTTAATCAATATTAGGCCCTGTTTGGCCTTGTTTTATTTCCTCCCCACAATAGTTTTACCATATAAAAACACAGTGTGGGAAATGAATCCATATTTAATGCTTGTACTCCTTGACGTTGAAATCCCTTGTTGTGTTGGTTGCCTCCTCTAGGCCAGATTTTGAGTAAAATCAAACATGTGAGTTTAAAAAGGCGATGTACAAATGTATGGTCAGAAAGGTCAAAGACATGCTACCCACTAGCCAGTGTGCAGCCCTACATTCCTCAAAGGCGTCATCATGTCAGAAATGGTTTGTGTCTGTCTCTTAGTCACTTTCACATCACAAAGCTACATTAAAGACTCTGAATTGTCAACCCTCTTTTCTATTATGCCATTATTCTTTCTTTGTGTGTGCTTTATCTTCTTTTCTGGGTGCTGCGGTGAGAAGCAGCCACTCCAATGGGAATGTCTGTCTTTATCTTTCTACATCTATACCTACTACAGCCAGCTGTAAAGGTAATAGGAAAAAGGCTACCGTCTCACCATTGTGTCCATTCTTTTCTGACGCCAATTTGATTTTTTTTATCATCTCTCAGGCCTTCTTTTCTCTATCTTGTTTGCTCTTTGTGAAAGCATCACTTGTCCATCTATAAACTTATAGGTTTCTTTAAAGGAAAAAGCAGTGGATTGTTGTTGTTTTGCTATTTTACTGACAGATGTTGTATGTCTAAACAATTCTGATATGTCTTTTCTTTAAAATTATGCTTTAAAAGTTTAATAGCTGCATTTTAAGTTAAAGCAGCCCTGTGTAGCTTTTATCCAGTAGAGGCTGCAGTTCCCTCTACAGACTCTCTGTGTTGTTACAACAGCGCTGTCGTTTTTAAGGCACCAAGTTTGGAAGAAAAAAACATGTATTTTGAAATGATAGGGTCGTTTTAGTGTATTTTGTACAAATACAACTCTGCTAGGGTCCAGGGTATTGGCCTATTTCTGCTCCCTCTGTTTGAGTGCCGTCAGTGTCCTGCAATGAGTCCCAGGATGTTGGAGGTTTCTGATCAGCTGAGGGTGTTGGTAAGACCAATCTCATGTTTAAAAACCATCAAAATGATTTTGAGAATATATATTTTTGTCAAAAGTTACGCAGCACTACTTTAAAGTAAAATTAAAACTATGTTCTTGAACAAATGGTTTAAAAATCATGTGAAATACCTTTAACATTATTTAGGATATTTTAGATTTGAGTAGACGTAAAGTAATGTTCTTTACTTCTTCTAAAAAGTTTATTATTTATTATTTAAATAAATGACACCATTATTACAAGTTATCAACAACCTGCATTAATAACACTAAAACCCATTTGAGTGGAGATATAACTGCTGTAATGACCTTTGGATCACTCAAATATTACATTTATTCGCTTCAATTTCAGGAAGTGTCCTGTTTCTATGTTTAAATCATACCTTGACCCAAAAGGTCAGTCAGGTGTATCATCCTATTACCCTTCAACCACAGCCAAGGGTTTTAAAAGAACGGCTAGTGTTATTGTTCTGTCAGGAGGACAGAGGTCATTTCTAAAATAAAGCAAAAGTGCACTCACTCTGCTAATAGAATAGGTGAATCCAGGCGTTCCAGAGCACACGCCCATAAAGCAGAAACGCAGTTGCCAGTAGAATAAATGTTCACAGATGAAGGTGAGGAGTGACAGAACCATGGCAGCCCCAAGCATGTAGAAGACACCGGCCATGTTGTCCACGTCCAGCTGACTGCTCATCACCTCGTTCTTCTCATTGTGGCAGATCCCCGTGAGCCACAGGGCTTCCAACTCCTCCATCTCACCTGGAGCAAGTGGACAAGCACATACAGTGGTTACTGGGAGCTTAGTGAGTCTGAATTCTCAGCTAGGGTTGCCCCCAGGTGTTTGAGAGTAAGTGTACAAAAACAGAGGGGGAAGGGGGGGTAAGTTAATGGCAAAAACAGCTCAGGTCTCAGTGGCTCAGTGGTAGAGCGGTCGTCCAGAAGGTAGGCGGTTCGATTCCCACTCTCCCCACAGTTCATACTATCGTTGTGTCCTTGGGCAAGTCACTTAACCCTCCTTGCCTCCAGTGACACAGCTCTGGTGAATGAATGTGTGAGAATGTTGGGACAACGGATGGAAATTAGTCTACGGCTAGAACCTGGCATGTTTACTTTCATGTGGTTGTGTCTCATTTATGTTCATTAACATGCACTCAATCAAATAAATAAATTAAATTAAATTAATTAAATTAATATACATGCCACCAATGTCAAGTTGCATCATAATGACTAATCCACCCACCTCCCTCCCCTGGGATCATAGTTATTAAAGCTTGCTTTGCATGCATTAGCTAACCCCTTCCTTGTTGTGGGGGAAATACAGTGCCCACTGGGATTTGACAGTCCTTAAGGAGGAAGTTAGCATGGTCATGTGACAAATGTGTGTCTCCCTGAGTCTGAATTCCTGGGGGATTGCTAAAGGGGGAGGACATGTCCAAAGAAATTTGTCTGATTTGCACCAATGCTTTGTATGTGACTGAGTCGCCCCACGCAACACTGCTCATGCAGATATGGTTGAGTGTTTCTCACAGACAACAGACACTTACTGTGATGTATTTTACAAAAGACAACTGTTAACAGACTTGAACCAAAAATATCTGAGTTAAATAAATTCTTTTGTATATACAGTATGTACAGTATCAGTCATAAACATGTACAGTATATACCTAAAAGAAAAAAAGGAGCGTTTAGTGTAGTATTTTTAATCTGACTGACTGTATACTTGAAAATGCCCATGCACTTTAGGTTATAGCTAACCTTCTTCCTCTGCATATGACTTACTTTTTCTATATGGTTTAATTGCTCGTGATATATATGAGTAAATATCTCACTGTATGATGTGTTATGAAGTACTATGACACATAATGTACATTTAATACAGATAATTGCAACTGACAAATATATGCAGACCTAGCCTCTCCCATGGAACCTCTAAAATGGTTCTCGTGTAAGGGCGCCGCCATACAGCAATTTTACAGCAATTTTACAGCGAAATACAGCGGAAATATAAGGAGAAACCCAATGGTGACTTTACAAGTGTAAAATTCATGTTAACAGCTTGGTACAAAAGATGGCTCTGGTCTCTAGAGCTAAGTTTTTATTACGTGACAACTCTCGGCCGTTACATTCAGGAAAAACACAAATGTAACGGCCATTTTATTGCCCTTTCATAACAATAATATCGGTGAATAGGGGACCAATGGGCGGTTTACATCCATTTTTTTTTCAATCTGTGGTGCAGACATGTCATCTGGTAAGTGACATCTCTCATACACGTATGCACACGTACTGCACAGACAGCAGAGTGCGCATCACTCAAGAGGCTTCCAGTAGTGCATGTCGTTGTGTTGACTCTTGTGACCACATCTGATACCAGGTCAGTGTTTACTTAACACTGACCATTTGAACATGGCACACAGATGCAAAATGAAAACAGACATTTTCTAACTTGCAACTACTTTATATACTTTCATCATATATTTACAATACTTAAGTTATTTGAATCTGCACACCTAAGAATAAGACAGGTGCATTGGAAGAGATACCACAGAAAAAGACAAGAAAAAACTACTGCACACTGTCTCCAAATATTTATTTTAGCAACATTTCATCAGTTCATCAGGCTTCAATATCAGGAAAAACTAAAAAAGGGTCACAAAAGCCTCTAATTTATAGGGCAAGGGCTTCCATATTTAATTCCCTAGTTATATTTAGTCAATTTCTAAATAGCTTGTGCTGGATATTGAGCCTGATATGGATCGTTGCTCTTTTGGTGACAACAGGCACTCCACTGATTTCTTTCGGTCACTAGCCAAAACCCAAATCAGCAGCTGTGGCCAAAACATGATTCAACCAACAAAACAGCTTTGTATCTTTGTAATATTTATGGTCTTCAAGTGAGCCAAACGTTAGCACTATAAATAAATTACAGCTGACAGCTTTTTATTTTATTTAATTTTTTCATAAAAAGTGTAAAGACATCTACAAACCAGGACAATTTGAATGTATAAGACCAGAAAGTCGATGAGGTTTCACTGTTAAATACTGAAGTCAATTGTCTCAGTCCAAATGTCTGCAGGCATGGGCATGGGCTGTGAAAACTGTGAAACTAAAGAAATGTGTCAGCCGTGACCAACAGTTCCACAATCTCCACAGGCTTTGGCTTTTTAAGACTAATCTTATCCACATCTATCTATCTTCCCTTCAGGTCAATATCTACCTGTCTCTGCCAGAACAGCCTTCATGATCCGTTTCCTTTGAGGTGCCAAATAAACACAGTCTGCCACAGCAGCTGCAGGTTTTTGGGACCTTTCTGTCTATTACAGCTGCACAAAAAACCACGGTGAAAAATCCACAAATATTCTCCAACTGCTCATTGTCCCATAATGTATGTGACTTTCACTGGTTTTGACAGATGGGATAAGGACTGTTAGAAAGAGAAGTATTGTAAAATTCCTATTCAAACATTCAGATTCGACTCTTTACCATCTCCAAACAGCATGAGGATAGCCAGATCCACAGCTCGCTTCCATCCCGAGTCTTTCTGGATGGCAATGCCATAGCCCGTAGAGGCAAACACCTTGCCACTCCCGATGGTGACCAGCTTACAACCTTCATCTCTGCCAGCCATGTAGTTTAGCACTGCTGCATCATAGATGAAAGCATCCAGTTTGCTACAGACCACAGAAGAAAATAAAAAACAGAATAATGTAAACCTCTAGTGTAATAAGTTTATAGTTCATCATTATTAGATTGCTAAAAAAAAAAAAAAGACATTAGAAATAGCTTATAGTCAGTGAGACAACTAAAAATACATGGGACATAGTCTACATAGGTATTTGAAAAGAAAGTGCACAAAGAGCACCACAGTTTTTCAATCTGCACTAATCTATGCAAGGTTTTCTGAAGTAATTTATTCCATGCCACTTTGCCGAAGACCACCTTCTGTAATGCCATGACATACTCATATTTCTTTAAGGAAATAAAACATTAATGCTCAGAGAGGGAAAGGAATGGGACAATTCACATAAAACATTGCACAAATGTAATTACCCAGTTTATTGTTAAAGCTTCTTCTGGGGCTGTGTGATAGATTGAAATAAATTCCCTTCATTTTCAATTATGTTTTTTTTTTTATGAAAGAAACGGGAGGTTTTACCCGTGTGCTCTAGGGTACACAGTGTTGTGGCTAGTGCTGCTACTGGTGCCAGAGCACGGTCCACTAGACCTGGTCTGTGGAAACATGAACAACAGGAACTAAAAATAAAAAGCATCCAAACTATTTTATTACAAAGAAATTAAATATTTTAAATAAAGGTACATTTGAAGTACCCTTTTCGATCAGTAGCATTTAAATGATTAATAAAATGATAAATTTACTTTTTAGCCATATGGCCCAGGCCTATCCTCTCCTTAACCTTCCATTTCTGCAGCTAACCACAGTCACAGACCAGCTAACTTGTATTTCGTTTTGAAGAAGTGACAACCATTCAGTGCAAACCTTCATCATATACCAAAAGGATGTAATTGGGGAGCAAAGGTACATCTTCAGCAGAGTGGCAGAGCTGGCAGATGCACTAAACAGGAAAGTAAGGTATTAGCTAGATTTCGAATTTTACCGCAAACCACAGGCTGTGCTGCTATTCTGGGGCCAGTGGCAGGCAGATACACAGCTCGACTTGCTGCCCACCCACATTGCCCATAATGCTCTGTCTTCGTCTGTCTCCTGCTCTTATTCCTTCATCATCTTTTCGCTCTGTTGCATCAGGACAGTACCTCACAGCTCCATAGCACTATCTTTTTCTTTTTCCTGCTGATCCTTTCATCTTCCCTTCTATCCCATCTGTTTCTCTAGCTGTCTCTTTCCTCACCCGGTCTTCAGACTATACAGAGCCTCGTCTACATTCTTCTGGTGGAAGCTGGTCATGTAGGTATGCATGTCCCGGTAGTTGTTGCGGATGTTGCGCTCCGTACTCCCGTTGGGTACTGTCCCAAAGCGGAATGGCGGGGAAAATTCGTTGGGCTTCTGGAACTGTAGAGTAGGGGATCCAGAAAAGTAAGAGCAAACAGAGAAAATTGCAGAGGAGCACTCGTTAGCATTAAAAAAGGCACTGAGCTGCATCAAATAGACTTTAATGCACTGTTAAGCAGAACCACAAGGCTGTGCTTTTGGAAGCGCAAAATAAAATAAATGCTCATAATGGACAGGCAAACATAAAATGCAAGTAAAAGACACATTTACTATGACTGAACAATGAAAAGAGGACCAAGCACAACAGTAACATGCATAATACGCTTTACACGGAGCTTTTTATGCTTTAACATTGAGACATTAATAATAAAACAATTATATTTGTGATCTATTATTTGCTTAATAAAGTGCCTTCCACCAGAAATACAATACATTTAATCTGTTATGACAATTTATTAAAATAGTTTCTTCACTCAATCAATAAAATGTTGTAATAGATCAGTGAATTAGTCCACACTTGGTCTAACATTACCCTTTTTCACATGTCACACACCTGCTCCTCCACCCCACAACCCTCACATTTTCATGAGTTCACACCTTTTTGTCTGACAGGCCCGACACCTGGTCCACATACTCTTCCTGGATCATAAAAGCAGCCAGGTTGGCAGTGTAGGAGGCCAGGAAGATGACAGCGAAGAAGGCCCACACCGACACCATGATCTTACTGGTGGTACCTTTGGGATTTTGCACTGGAACGGAGTTGTTAAAAACCAGACCCCAAAGCAGCCAGATGGCTTTACCAATGGTGAAGGAGGGGCCGCCGGGCTCTGAGAGACAGTAACAGGGGGAGGAGGTATTATGAGGAAAGATGACAAGAGGAAAAGAAAACAATTTTACACAGGTAATATTTCACTTTATTTGCATTTATACACGACAGCTGCAGTGGAAGGCAGACAGATGGAAGTGCAGATTTACTCCCATCCTTTAGTTTGTTGTTACATGTGCTGAATGGTCCACATCTGCTCTACCAGCCACTGCTGTGACAACCCACTGTTACGGACAAACTCTGCTACACCTACTTCAATGGCTGTATGACAAAGTAGTGCACTGGAAACACTACCTACTGGAGCGCTGTGGCATCTGAGAACTGGAGCGCTATGGTGGGAAGGGGGTAGATAGGCATGCAGCAGGCTACAATTATGCTACAGCTGGAGCAGTGCTATAGGACGACAGCCTTACATAACCTAGTGATTAAACCGCACACATTACAAACAGGCATTTGTATAACAAGGACTGTGTTTTTTACAACAGAAAATAAAGGGAGTGGCCGCATAACACTGTTTATCTTGAGTGGCTGCTGTTATTGCAGGTTAATGCAATCCTCAATGTCAAACAGAGGTGGGTCTGTGAAACCTGGAAAAAAATAGATTGTATCTGATCTATTGATTTTCAAATTGATTTGAACAGGCCGCTGGAACTGTATTTCACTCAACGTCTACTCTTCAAGAGACAAATATGTTTTGAATGTTTGATGAGACACATGTTAGAGCTCTTTTATAAACCCACATGTGCAGAGGAATAGATGACAAAATGACAAAGCAAATATCAAGAACAGTGGAAAAATTTGAACACCCTATGGTGCTAAGAATAGTTCAGATCACTTATCTGCTTTGTCAATGATCCCTTTCATTAGTGCCAGAGCCTAAGTGATCGCAGATGTAGATAAACACTCCACAGAGCAGTAGATCCCAGCAGTTCAAGTCACACTCATTTTTAAGAAATATTTGGTTCTGTTAAGGATGTATATAGAGTAAAAAATGTTTAAAGTCTATAGACTGACAAATTACGTGAAGTTATTCTGAACTATCATGGTTTTTGTGGCATGGCCTAACTTAGTTTGTGTGAGTGTATGTTCATTTCAGAAGTGTGAGTGTACTCCTCTCACCTCGCCCATCTGCCAGACAGCGATTGTAACCCACAGGGCTGAAGTACTCAAACACAAACACCGCCACAGCAGACACGATGAGCAACATCACAAACATCATCACCCAGACATCCGCGCTGAAGGGCTCTGCGACACAGAAAGAGGAGGAAGAAGAAGAGTTTCAAAAACATTATCAGCTTATATGGATACTAACAATCACATTGTGGGTCAAAATTTACAGATGCACAACATCCAGTGTACATTTTTTGCAGATGTTAAAACCTAGGAATGACCTCATTCTTTAATATAAGAAATTAGTGTTGCAACGGATAACAAAATTCACGGTTCGAATTGCATTACGTTTTTTGAGTCACGGATTGGGTAATTTTTTGGATCAGCAAAAAAGGAAGAATCTTCTTGCACTTATAGGCAGAGACATATTGAACAAGATTCTGTTTCTTGAAAATAACTTGATTTGAGCCCTTTTCTACGCCTTTGCAAAGCAGGTTTATAATCACGGTCTGTTATAATGTATATGCTGAATTATAATGTATTATGCAGTGACTGATGATAAAACTACTTTCAGACAAACTCCGAGAGAAACTGGTTTATTGATAAAAAAAAAGATATTACAGCTTTATATCGTAAAGTTTTCGGATTTACAATGCAATTGAATGTATCTCATAATAAATGTAATGTAAATGTAAAATGTAAATCTCATGGGCTTCTGTACAATGCAACGTAAAAAATATGGATGTTATCCGCCTATTGGTCACCTATTCACCGATACTGTCATTATGACAGGGCAATAAAATGGCAGTTACATCTGGGCTTTTTGGCTTTTACTGCATAGTAAAACAATAGTTTTTGGATAGCATAAACGGACATATTAATCAAAAATTCTTAGCTCTAGAGACCGGAGCCATCTTTTGTACCAGGCTGTAAACATGATTTTTACACTTGTAAAGTGTAAAAAATCGCCATTGGGTTCCTCCTTATATTTCCGCTTTTGGAGCCTGCCCTCTGGTGGACGGCGGTATATTGCTGTATCACGCTGTATTTTGCCGTATGGCGGCGCCCTTACACGAGGACCATTTAGGAGGTTCCATGGGAGACGCTGTGGTGCTGATGTTTCTCCAGACTTTGGCTAGAACTTGTCATACACATGTGATTTAAATGATGCAAGAGGCTTTTTAATTCTTCCGCTCCTCCACTAGCCAGTGTTGCTCTTAACTGAACATGTCTGCTTGACTCTTTAACTGCAATTGTTAAAAATAAATTAAGATAAATCATAATAAAGTATAATCCGTGGGTCATTTGTGGGCCGAGCCATGGGATGTGATCCGCACAGGTCACGGATCCGCTGCGATCTTGTTACATCCCATACATAATCATTATACACTTTTCTTGTCCAGTAGACATAATTGTGAGAGTTTACATTTGGGCTGCTCAGCGCCTCACCTAGAAATGCCGAGGGGGAGACGGTTCCATTGCTTCGGGAAACCATCACGCTGATCCCCGTCTCAATGAACGGCACAGAGAAATCGATGACCTCCGACCTCTCCTCGTTGATGGTGAGTGAACCCACCGCCATGTGGGCATTCTTCAGCACCACCTGACAAAAAACATATGCCATAAGAGGAAATGTGAGAGGCTAAAAAGGCAAACTAATATTTCTGCAGTATGTTTTATTTACAAGACACTAACAATGTCCACAAGATAAATCTGAGGAAATGGGATCATTACTACTCCAGGTCACAAGCCTGCCTTTCTCTTCAGGAATATTTAGCCTTAAGTTTCAAAAACCTCAGCCCATGAATAAAAATGGAGCATCAAGGACTGTGTTAATAAGGGATATGTATGGCAGAGTGAGCAGAAGTCACACGCACTGATTTGTTCTCTGTTGGTCACACTTACTCACTGACTGTTGTTTGTCTTTTTCTCTGTCTGTCTGATTCTGTTTTCTGCATTCACTGTCCTGCTTTCCCCTGCACAAATGAATCCATTAGCTGCTTGCTTAGGCTTTAAGGATGTAGACTAATATCCACAAATCCACTCTGGACTGCACACATGCATAGCCCTGCCCTACCTACACTTTACACTACAATCAGTTAAAAAAGAAACACCTACATGTTGCTAATGTCTAATATACACAGGACAAAATGAGCTGTAAGCAGTACAGAGGTGTTCTATCTATGATTATAGCCCACACTGTCCTCGTCCAGAGGTTTGGCAGAGCTGATCAAAGCTCACCCCGAGGACAGACTAGGGAGAGCCAATGCTCCACAACATGACAGATACAGTGAGAAACGCGTTCACAATATAATTATCCTCATCACAAATCCTCAAGTAAGCTCTGTATTCACATTTATTAGTATAAGATTACATGCTTATGAACTTGTTAATTAATATTTAAATTCTACAATTTAATCAGTGAATTATTTTGACATTGTGTTGAGAATAAAAGGAATGAAAAATGAAAATGAAACAACAGGGGAAAAAAACAGAGCAGCAGAAGAAAACATATATTAAATAACTAGGCAAAATAAATTTGATCTCACAGAAAATGTAATGTTTTTATGACTAAAGGGTCCATAATGTATTTGTCTTTAACTGTTTTCCAAACAGACTTTTTTTCTTTACCCCGTTGCCAGTGAGGGGTCATGTAAATTATGCATATTATCATTGTGCACCACACTCTCAATTTGTGCATGTGGCTCAGTGGTAGAGCGGTCGTCCTACAACCAGAAGGTTGGCGGTTCGAGTCCCGCTTTCCCCACAGTTCATACTGTCATTGTGTTCTTGGGCAAGACACTTAACCCACCTTGCCTCCAGTGTCTGTGGCTCTGGTGCATGAATGTGTGAGAATGTTTAGTGAATGTATTTGGTGATGGTCGGAGAGAGAGTCCGTAGGCGCAAAATGGCTGCCACGTCTCTGTCAGTCTGCCCCAGGGCAGCTGTGGCTACAAGTGTAGCTTACCACCACTGTGTGACTGTGGAATGAAAAGAATAATGGATGTGTAAAGCGTATTTGCGGACCCTGAAAAGCGCTATATAAATTTGATGTAATAATAATGTTTTCCGTATTTAATTAAAAAAATAATAATTAAAGAGTGACTCAGTCATTATGGCTAACTTCTTTTCAGTTTCTGCAGTTAGCATTGACCACAATTTGCTTGGTCCACCATTTTTTGTGAATGTGCAGACAGGTGCTCAAGGGGATCAGGAAACCAGGAAAAACGTATCTCACTTTGTAGCAAAGCAGACATATGCAACATGTTAAAGCTGCCAACATTTGTGAACATTCCTTCACCAAAAAAGCACAAGTATTTTGGCTTTTAGTGTGTCAATAAAAGTGTGACGAGCAGTGTCCGTACCTCTCCAACCATGCCATTCCACGTTCCATTTATTTTCTTGCCATGTTTGCCGTTGGTGACCAGGTACAGGTCATACGTGAACTTGACGTTCTTGGCAATCTTTTTAAGGATGTCGATACAGAAACCCTTGCAGCAGCGCTTGATGTAAATCCCTGAATCTCCCGTTTGATTGCTGGAATATGGTACAAGGATAGAGTGGGATGGTAAAAAAGAAGAGAAAAGGATATCAGTTATTTATAACAAGAAAGAAAATTCAACTGGGACTTAATAACGACAGCATAAAGTAGAAAAGAGAATATGCTCATATATTGTGTACACCAAATGATAAATATTTTTTGAAATATTTAAAAGCAGGAGTTTTATTACCCACACAAATAAAAAAGCATACATTTCTTCAAAAAATACACAGTAAAATAAAATTAATCAATGTTGTTTCACAAAAGTGTGAAAGAACTGTTCCATTAATCAGTGAATAGTTTTGGCTCAGGACAGATACAGGTGCACAGCAGCTGTGGAAACAACACAATAGCTGCTTTGGCACAGTTGGAGGATGATGCCAATGCCAGACCAAGGACAAATGAGTTTGTTTTAGCTTGTTTTAGCCTGTGATAAAACGCAGCATACAACAGAGTAATGAGAACACAGGATGTTATCAAAACCCTGCTGGGAGTACCTACATATTAGACTCATTAAATGACTTGGAAGTTAAAAAAAACTGCTTATCTCTATGGTTTATTAGTAAATACTAAATACTACAAGGGCTATAATACATTTCAAAGACAAGCAAAGGAAGAAATAAAAGCAAAGAATAGCATTAAAAGATCAGTCAATAAAAAGACCACTAAGCCAGAAGGAGCCAGAAGATGTAGGATGCCCTCCAGAGATTTCAGGTAGGCCAATGAAAGAGAAGGAAGCCAATGACGGAAATTCATTATCACACAGCCAAGTAGAGAGAAGGCGGGTCAAGGTGAGGAGACAGGGGAGCCAGCAAAAGAGGGACAGAATCCAAGACAACGATCAGGTTCGCAGTGAGGATGAGAGGAGAGGTAATCACAGGATATCAGGTAAGTGTGTGTGGATGGAAAAAGAAAAGACCATTGCAGCCTTTGGTTAAAGTCAAAATATAAAACAGATACGTTGCCCAGTGGCTTGCCTGTTGACTAATAAATGCTTTGTTGCTTATTTTGTGGCTGGAGCTTTATGTGCTGGAGCAACAGAGTTTTGGAATGATTTAAATTGCAACCTTATTACTGTTAATCAATATTTTAGACTAAGCTTGATTAGGAAAATGTGTTTTCATCTACAAAAAAGATACAAATCAGAGGTTAAGTCCTAAGTCTTGTTTTCTCACTTGAGCTTGAGTTGTTTGCGGCATGGCACAGTGTTCCTCATGCAGGTCCCACTGAGCGGGTCCACATCCTCCACAATCACAAATGGCGCCTCTTCCAAAGTTACAATGGACAAGTGGTCCTCTTGCGCCTCAACTCCGGCGAACAGCTCAAAGCGAGGCCACACATGATACCTCATTGTCAAAGAGCCTCTCTCCCATTTGCCAACCTGAAACAATGACAAAGAAGAGGCCTTGATTAATATAAAGAGTACTATAACAGATACTTTACCAAGACAGTGTAGTCAGAGAAGTGGTGCAAGACTAAAGGAAATTACCCGGTCCCATTGTCGGTCCTTTTCGAGAAGAATTATGACCAGTTTTGGATGCATCTGGTGTCCATCTTCACTAAACGAGAGGTTTCGCCCTTCAAATGTCACATTCATGACATACCTAAGAGTTACAAGCAGAGAGTTAGGAAACACATTTCTCTTTATCTTTTTCTTTCCTTAATATATATTTGCACAGCCATAACTGTTTTTTCTTACTGTTTATTAAAAGATGTGTTTTCAATTACTGACCCAAGATCGCCTGAAAGAATGGCAAGTTAAAAACTGTGAATAGATTAAACTTATTCAAGTCTCCACTGTCTCATGTGTAGCCTTTTTCACTATTGCACTGGTTACTGTGCTTATTGCTGCTGGCTATAGAAAGTTGGCTTCAAAGAGCTTTTTATCTAAAATGAGCTGCCTTTTGGTGATGGAAATATGAGAAATGTGAGTAACTATTCTCGTTTTTTCCTTAATTCTTGTTAAAAATATTGTGATTTGAACATAGAAATTGATTAAAGTGGATTTTCTGCAAGTAGTATTGTTTTAATCACAAAGCACAAACATCTGCTTCAAAGAGTGATGTTATCAAAATGTCTCCAATAGGCTCTTGTGAAAATGTGTTATAGCACATTTTTTGGTTTTCCATGTGACGTCACTTGCTCCCATCACCTGATTACATAATAAATGTGGAAGGCAGTGGAGGTGTGAGAGCAAGTGAGCGCAGCTAAGGTGAGGAGAGCAACAAGTAACAAGGAGTGAAAGGTAGAAGAGGGAAAAGCAGGCGAGAGAGACTGAGTGCATTAGCTGCCTGTGTGAATACAAAACCGTATACTCTATGTGTGTCAACAGTGCTCAACAGCAGACAAGTTGCAATCATCTCTCTTTTTCCTGCTTTCTCTCGCCGCTGCCTCCTTCCCTCACTCATCCTTCCTCATCCTGTTCGTAGGCTGCCATCACCATGGAGACACTGCCTCTGAAACAATCCACCGGAGAAATAAATATCTAGTCACAGTGCACAGAGTGGGGGACCGCACACATGTCTGAGTGTTTTGGGGTTTTGATCTGATTTGTTTTCTCTGGGACATTTAAAAAGTATCACCTCCAACTAAGTCAACGCTGTGAAAAAGAGAATAGATCAATTTACTAAACAAAAAAAATTGTAGACAACAGATGAGCACTGGCCTTGAAACTTAACTAAGATTTTATCACAAGTACCTCCTACTAGAACATTCAGTGCCCCTCTCTGTTGTGGTGGCTGTATTTATAACCTGGCACACAGACAGAAATGCCGATCTAAGTGGGCTACAGGCTTGAGAAAGTCAATAATATGAGTCAAGCCTCCATGAAATGCCTATGGCTGCATAGTAGCCGGTTACTGTGCTAAAAGAGCTGTAATGCGCATGTTACATGGGATTAGCCTCCTAAACATAATCTCAGTTTGAATGGGTGAACAAAAACAATCAAGGCGTTGTGGGCGGCGGGTCCAACTTATTGCCTTGCTGGCTACGTGACGACCCATGTGACCATATGTCAGTGTGACTGGGTGTCATGCGCTCACAGGGATGGAGCTGCAACACTGGCATGCAGGGAGACTCCTAACACCAGTATAATATAATGTAATGTGTTTCCATGGCACCCACAACCACAGCAATTTTCATGCAATCAGCTACGTTGCCATGGGAACAGTAATCTCACCCATGAGAGGCTGGATGAAAGAGAGCGAGGAGTATTTTTCTGTCTAACCTGAATGTTTGCCCACTTCTCTGCGTGTCGTCTTTCACTCGCAGACCCAGCTCTCCTTCTCACCTCAGAGTAGCACTACCAGAGCACACTCAATCCCACATCAATAGGATTCATCTACCAACACATTAACCTCTGCCTGACAAAGACTGATGTGCGCTGTGAATTTACAGCAGAGGGGGCTGCTCTGTGTATCATTTTGTAGTCCTGTTCTATTGATGTATCTTTTATGTGCCGTTTGATCCCCTCTCGTGTCTAAATTCCCCTCTGACTCTGATGGGAGACGAAAAGACTCGCAAAAATTTACAACTGGGACGAGCTACTAACAGAAGCTAATGCAGTTCCATTACAGCCATATGCAGTGCTTGTACGCGACTTGCTCACCAACTGTTCCCCAACTAATCACTGGCTGTGAGGGAATTTATTATTTTTTGTTACAGAGACACTGAATCATCAATGGCACAGACACAATCCTTATTCTTCTCTGTTTTTAAATCTCTTCATTTCAGAGCCATTTGATATGACATGAATATTTTATCTTTGTGTGACACGGAGGATCACACTTGTGTGTTGCTGCAATGCAGCAATGTAAAAATATATATCTTTGCTGAGAGAATGTGCAAAGACATCTGTGGTGCACACACAGACATACTGTATGTGCATATTGCAGCAGGTTTGGCTGTGTGACTCATAAGCTCGGATGACTGAAAAAGTCCCCAATCACTAACAAAATGTATGATAATTATGATCAATTTCACTTTATTCTCGTGATAATCGTGATATCCATTCATTTTCTACACATATTACCTCTCAAGCTGAATTACTTTAAAACCATTGACGTTTTAAAGATTTTAAAGCTTACATTAAATAAAAAACCTGCAGCTTGCCTATAAAAAGAAAAAAAAAAGTATTGTTTACTGGCACCACTTGTAGAGCATAAATACACAGGATGGTAATGTGAGCTTCACAAACAAATAGATGTAAGGCTGCAGTGTCTTTGAGCTGCAGCCTTTAATAAGCGAGTCCACACAGGCTCCATGTGATCTGGGCCCATCAGGACCCCCACAGAGAGGCAGACATCAGACAGCTACCTGTGGCGCCCACAGAAAGAGAGAGAGCACTGAATCAGACAGCGCCTGCTTATTTCAAATGTGAACAAGACGAGGACAGTGACCTTCATTCTGCCGACCACAAATACTGACATGGACATTTGTACAAGCAGCCACTTCCCTGTGCATCAGGAGAGCCTTTTGTCTCCAACAGAGTAGAATAATTGTTTTGACTTAAATCTGTTTAGTTGAATACATATTGAATAAATGCATAATGCAGGAGGTGACATTTAAATACAATTCAAAGAGCTATCATAGCTCTGTCAGACGGCACACACAGAACACACAGCTTATGGATACATTAAAAGCAAACTCCCACAAACACCACAACTATTAGACTTGGAACATGATTACTGAACATGACCATCTGTTGTTCTGATAACTCCCTTGTTTTATCTGTCATGTTATTGCTCTAGTCTACATATACTGTTCTTCACATGTTGCTTAAATTTAAATGAATTGTTAGTAAAAGTAAAAGTAACCCCTAAAACATAAATATATTTTAAGTGTCGTGCCAAAAGCGTGTGTATTAAAGTGTTATGATGTAAGCAATGTGGTGCAGTGCTCAATGGTCCAATAAGTGAATGATTTAATACGTAAAAGGCCATATGAAATATTGATTGTGACCACACAAGTCTCCCCTCGATTGACTTCCATAAACAGAGACATTGTATCCAATTCAGAATCAGTATTTAATCTTGTAATAAATCTTTAAAACGTCCCTGAAAAGAAATAAGGATCAAACAGGAAACGGGGCAGTGGAAAGCCATTATTACTTTCTCCTCCTTATATTATTCGTTTAATTAACAGAGTTTCCTATTGAGAACGGACTGCTGGGAGAAAATCACAAAAGGTCTGAAGGAACAAAAGCTCTAAAGAAAGTCATATTCAGGAACAAAAGGAGCCTGGTACAAAAAAGGTAGTGTAAAAGGACAAACCAAAGTCCCATGACATGTAGATGGCACAGATGTGAGAGTCAACGGTGACCCACTTCCATGTGAGGACAGGCCTAAGAAAAGAGTCACCTACATAAGCCCTAGATGGCCAAAAGCCAAATTAAAATAGCCCACTCGTCTTCTAATAAACAGAGCCGGGATTTATTGGACAGGCACTTTTATTGTGGTCATTAAGAAATCTAATAATGCTGCTCTCTCGCTGCAGGACAAACTATTTTAAATTAGGCAAAATAGGATTCAAGTAAAATGGTTGCCATGCATGCAAATAAGTGTCAAACAGCTCACAGCAAAGCGCGTGTCGTGTCCGAATCATAAAATAAATAAAGGCTACAAGATGTTCATCGTCTTTTATAAAGTACTAATAGTAATAGTAGGTAATGCTAGACTAGAAATAGAAGTGTGGCAAGAAAAAGTCTTTCACTAAACTGTCCACTCACAAATAAGCCCCTGAGCTCCTCATCCAAAACCACTTGGAGCACATTTTCTCATTGTCCTACAGTTCCTGTCCTCTCTGTCAGGCTGGAAACTCTAGACAGCCTCTAGAGCTCTGTGTGTTCCCATTGTAGCGCACTATATGCATACATTTATGTCGGTACCTGTGCCCCTTGAGGTCAAGATGCCAATAAACAATTTTGAGAGCATGACTCCCATCTCCGTCCATCAGTGCTGACAGGGCGGCAGGCTAATCCAGCATGCATGGGGCCCGCTGTGACCTGTAGCAACACAGGACCACGCACAGATGTATGGCCTTATTATTGCTCTTGTCTCAAAGGGCTGAAGGTAGAATAGGTAGGAAGCATGTGCGTTAGGGCTGTACTAGCCCCTAGGGTCACTATCACGATCCACCGATCCAAATACACTCGCCTTCACTTCACGCAGAATGGAGACAAATGGTCAGATGGAACACACTCAGGGAAGTCCGAGTCTCCAAACAGCACAGCGCAGTCCCACATGAGCGCCTGAGGGATGATTGAGAGCTAGCCTTGTATCTGATAGCACCCTGTGGGAACTAAATTATTTATGGATGTAGAGTTATTGTCATCTCATTCCAGTTTGTGGTGAAAACCGAGAACCATATGGGAAAGCAGAGAAAAATGGAAAAATGACTGGACAAGACTAACGTTCACAGTAAAATCAAGCACAAGATAAGAACTAATGCAGTATTGTCAAAGGAATATACATAAAGATCTCCTAGCGCCTCATACTTCCAAAAATTCTAACTGATGGAGAAGAAAAACAATCAAAAACAGGGCAAACGTTTAACACCAACAGGAGCCAAAAGACAATGTGGATTATCGCTTAATAGGTCAAATATACAAATAAATAGGCTTAAGAAATGTTGTGCAGTTCTTAGTATAAATCCTAAGGACTAGAAGAATACAGTTTGCCTTAAATGTGTGTACACTGCAGTAGCTCCTTTTTCACGAGTCTAGTTGTCCCTGAGCATTCAATTAACTGTGGAATCTGTGATTAATGTGGACAGAAAAAAGCATGCCCTATGAAGTTAAATGGGGATTAATTATCAAATACCAACGCTCCTGTTTGTTCTGTAAGGTACCAAAAAGCCAAACAGGGGCTCCAAAGGAAGAGGAAAGAAAGGATGTTTTTCTTTAAAGATGGCTGTAGGTTAAGCTAAAGATAAGACGAGTTGTTTGAGAGCTAATCACTTTGTTTTCTGTTTTTATCCTCTTGTAAAACAATCAGAGCCCAAGGGATATCTTCATTCTTTATGTTTCTAACAGTCTCCAACTGTGATTTTATATTTGACATTAGTTAGTTTAGTTTCACATTAGTCCTCATTGTCCTTTATGCTGTGGTCAAATATGTGTGATTATTCGCTGTTATTTAGTACAGCAATTGTACCATCCAGTTTGTTTGCCTGTGACTCATCTGAGTTAAAAAAGGATTTCATCTGCTATTGTTTAGTCAATCTTTTTAAATTGTGCACGACACAGTGCTCATTTACAACATCAGACAGAATTTCAAAGCTTATAAATGTGAATGTGGTACTTTCATTTTGTCTTTCTTTTTTTTGTTGAGCTAGCTTGTGTTTGTTGGACCTGGGCTAAACTCAAAACAATATTGAATCAAAAGCACAGCTCGTTTATTGGATGTTACAGCTTTCATAACAAAGCTGCTGTGCTGCAGCTATGATGTCAAAGTAACCCAGCTCATTGAGAGACACTCGCCCCAGTGTTTACTACACACTCTCTTCATATTATAACTCTTGGTGCATTTGTTCACTCGAGCCCCCCAGCCTTGACTCACTTTAGTATTTCCTTAGAGTGGCCAGTGTTAGAGCTCTTTTTGTCTGGTGTCCCGAGGCAGCTTGACTTCAACAGGGTGTGTGGCCCACGGTCGAGCATCATGGTGGAGGTTGCCGTGGCAATGACAGCCACTGCATCACGTACCCTGGCCTCAATGTTGTAGTCCCATTCGTCATATGACACTGAGATAAGTCCTGGGAAAGAGAGTGCAAGAGACAGCATGAGGTGAGAAAAAAAGGATGTGTGGAAGGACAGTAAAAAGAAAAATGGAAAAAGATGAAACGGGAAGTAGAGAAAAAGAGAGAGAAGAAACAAATGGGCAGCCAACACCAAAGTGTAATAAAACATAGCCAGAGGCAAAGAAGATTTACAAAAATGGAAGCATTTTAGAGCAGGCACAAGATAGACAAGAATTAATCAACCATATTTAAATATGTGTTCCAGGAGGTTTTAAAGAAGAAATATCTGAAGAGCCGTTAGTGTTTAGAAATCTCATTCAGTCATGCTTTTCATTCATAAGGAAACTACTGTCAAGTGTTGATCCAATGGACATCTATAATCACAGGAAATGTCAGGTAACATTGCTTTGGATGATGTATATGAATACATAATTAAAAAATGTGAATGTTTAAAGCCTGCTCCACTAATCTACTGGATGTATATGATTGTGATTTTATATGATTAAACATCCCAACCATTGACAAACACAAAGGAATGTGAAAATTCAAGGTCCGAGCCGGACATTTGCATATATGCAAACAAGGCCATCTGCCACTTGTGCCCACACTTCAACACACTCAAAAACTGACGACTACAACATCAAACTGATGCTGAATGAGAAAAACCTCACAGAAATTGCAGATAATAAAGATTATCTGCAAATTCTTTAAGAATTTAAAATGAATGAATTAATAAATGAGACAATAATCTGCTACATGAGGTCACACCTAAAGGGAAAACAGATGGGACATGGTCTGCGTCTCCGGCCACCAGCGAGGGCACAATCCAGGTGTAACCATAACCGGTCAGGCCAACAGAGTGGGCCACCTCAAAGATAGTGGTTGCCTCCTCTTTGGTGCAGTAGAGCAGAATAACAGGACTCTGCAACTTTTTTAACTGGTTTTGGATCTTGGAGTCTCCGTCGTCCACAGACATGTCTAAAAGGAGAACTTCCTCCAACTCCCAACCCACGAAGCTGTTCTCGATGGTGCTGCGGACCTGGGAATGACAGGAGATTACTTCAAAATAGAGAAGAATGCAGTCACTTTTTAACATGAGGTTGTAGGAGGTATATCTGGTGTTTATATACGTTGTATTACCTAAGATTCAAAATAATCCACTATTGTGATGACTGCTTGACTGCTTCATTATTCATTCTAAACCTTTTACTATTCATTCATGTTCAATTCATAGTCATTCATTAATCAGTGAAATATAATTACAATTAGTTGATATTCAATAACACTTCACTTATTAAATGTAAAAGCTAAAATGAGCTTCCGATAAACAACAATCAGAAAAAATGTAAAGCACTTGTATCAATCTCTACCTACCCTATCATTTTTAAAAGCTAAAACTTATGGCCTAAAACAAATCAAACAATCTAAAACAGTGGCGTAGTTGCCAGAAGATAAATCTTATGAGTCTATTAAGAGAAACTATGTTCGGTGGTGGGCCTTCTATCAGTGGCTCCCAAAGGACATGCATAATAAAACCTAATGTGGCCAGAATGGATAGTGAAAGCAAACATCTTATTTGAATCCACGGTAGAGATAGTTTACTGCCATTAGCCGTATTAGTAAGAAGTGCCCTGCTGATTCTCAAAGGAATACATTTATCTTTTCGGATAATATCACTGCTAATACTTTCCCTTCTACATTGGCCTCTTAATACGAGATGTCATGCTTTATTTTCACAAATTTAGGCTGGAAACATATTATAATGTATGTATGTATGTATGTATGTATGTATGTATGTATGTATGTATGTATGTATGTATGTATGTATGTATGTATGTATGTATGTTTATAGTTTATTATTTATTTGACAGGGACCATGTGCAAACACATTAATCTAACAAAAGAAAAGATGCTTTACACCAGATTTAGCTAAAGCTAATTTTCATCTGCAGTCCCTGGGCAGATAAAACATTAAGACATACAAGATAAAATTGCTACAGTAAAACCTAACCTAACCTTAAACCTTAATAACTACCATAAACATAATCAGTGTTGACATAAATGGTTTTCTAAAAATACTTTTCTAACATTATGAGAAAAGTCTCTCAGGTCAGAGGTCAGTTTCAGACTATCTGGGAGATTGTTCCATTGATTAACGGCTTTGAATGAGAAGGCTGTCTGTGCAAAGGCAGAGCTTCTTTTGGGTAGTCTGCAGTCATTTCGACTCGTGGACCTAGTTGTCCTGTGTGTACGTATGTATGTGTGTATATACCTTGTTGACAAAGTCCTCGTGGCCCGGGTAGTACGTTGTGACAATGGAGAATATGTACCAGTCATACTCCTCCATGATATTTAGCATTACCGAGGCTTGCTGCTCAATGGACGGGCCAAACTGGAAAAACATGGAGTGGTCGTCCTGGAAACCAGAAACACAGAGCCAATCAGCAAACAAGGTCATGAGTCATCCAGCATGAGAACGGACTGAAGGCAGGGCACGGACAATTATGAAGCGTGCCTCAGAAAAGGATCCCTCTTGTATTCAACAAAAAACTTCTATATTTATTTGATCTTGTTTTAAACAAGGTTACATTTGCAATGGCAAAAACCATTTCATCGAGTAATCATTATTCAGTGCAGACAAGGTGACTCATTCATTATCAAGGAGCTGTAACAGAGCTGCCATCCTACTTTGAAAACTCAACAGAGAGAGCACGACGGCCAACCTGTTTCAAGGACATTCACTTCACTCTAATGTAGATCAGCGGGCACGTGCATGGACATTTTTATCAAAACACTTGGTTATGAGATTTTAAAGCTTTTGGAGTTGATGTCGTTGATGTGCCAAAAGCAGGTATGTTACTGTAAAACTGCTGCACAGCTCTTCATGCATTGTTAGTCAAGACTGGTCAAGTTGCAGCAGGACCAGAAAAATGTCTGCTGTCTAAAAAACTGGATGTTGGGTCACAATAAAACAGAAAAATGGGCTTTAGTCAAAGGCTGGATAATGACCAGAATACTTTTTTCACCGATGAACTGCACAAGCTACTTAGTGGGTGTAAAATGCAAAATTCCTTGTTTTACTAGATGTGTTAAGGATAGCCTGTGGTAAGAGCTACACAAGCTGTCCTTAATTTTACTTTGTAACTTACATTTTTTTATATAAATAACTCCAATATAAAACAATTAAACCATTTGTTAAAAGGTATTTTAATATGCCCTATATTGAACAACTTAAATGCCCCGCCACACAGGATACTATATGAAAATAATAATAATAATAATCAAATGTCTACAGTATTTGAATGCGCGTGCACACACACACACATTTGGGTTATGTACGTCCATCCATGTGTGCAATCAGTCATACTTATTAGTCATGCAGTGACTGAGAGCATCTTGGGTTAGGTGAACATCAAAGCCCTCTCCACATTCCTGTATATTTTTACCCAGAGTGATAGAAATAATGTTACCTACTTTTCACTGTAATAAGGTAATACTATTTGTCTATGAAGGTTCTCAGTCATCCAGGACATCTTGAAGAAAAGGTTAAAGCAAAAGGTAATACTATTACAATGGAAACAAAGGGAGGAGGTAGGGAGTATGGGTGTGTGTGTGGAAGTATATCTTTAAAGGTCACTCACACAGGAAAATAAATACCTTTGTCTTGTCTTAGCCTACAATAAGACATCCACAAAAGCCATGGATTACATTTAATAACAGTGATTTTCTAAAAACATAAATTTTATCTCCCATTCTTTCTTACTCTTTTTATAACATCTTTCTCGCCAACTTATTATTAGCTAGAACTTTTCTCTTGCTCAAGATGATGATTTCCTTCCTTCTTAAAGTGGGCTCAGAGCAGTGTAATCACTTGAGAGCAAGCTTGCCACTGAAACCAATCATTAGGACCTTATTCTGTCCTTTACAGATTACTGCTAATCATCTCATCCGATTTATCCATTCATGTCCTAATCACCCATACTCCTGTCTATTATTTAAACGGCATTAACTGCAATTTTTTTTTCTTCCACTTGAACTCACCTTCTCTTTTTTCCTACTCTATTTTCAAATGCTTTCCGGCTTCATTGGTTCATACAATGGTAGTGTGAACTATCCTGCCCTATGCCATTAGCAGAGCTGCCGAACTGTCTGCCTACTTGTTTTTCAGCCTGTCACACACAACTCGGCCATGAGCCCAAGAAAGCAGTTTGTCACTTAATTTTCGGGGACCATTTTTCACGTCTGCTATCTTTTAGTCCCAAGTTATAGCCTGTGAGAAGGGCCGCATCTTGTAATTTGTGTTGTCAGATTTGGTTAGACTGGGCTATGAACAAATGGCTGGTCAAGTGTAAGGAAAAATAAAGTTGGAGGAATATTAAACAAAGTGACAAACATAAAAAATATATTATTTTTATGTTATAAAATGACCAATTAATTTATCATTGACACTTGGTTTTATTCAGAAATTTATTTATTTATTTATTTATTTATTCATTTAGCTGACGCTTTTATCCAAAGCGACTTACATTGTTCTAATGTAATTACCAGTGTTACAGCCACTGTAACACTGGTGGCAAGGTGGCAAGGTGGGTTAAGTGTCTTGACCAAGGACACAACGACAGTATGAACTGTGGGAACCGCCTACCTTCCGGTTGAAGGACAACCGCTCGACCCACTGAGCTACTGCCGCCCCAATTTCTCTTTATCTTCTCTTACTTTTGACTTTTCCATTCCTCTCTCTTCCACTTTCTTTTATTTTCCTATTTTAAACTCCCTGTTTCACTTCAAGCTAGGAGCAAAAGCATCCTAAAATAGCTTCACAGAAACTGCAACAAGTTTGTTGTGTGAATTTCCCCCAAAGAGCCTGTTGGAGGAGTGACTCACTTGGGAGGCTTTATTGCACCTTTGTGCAGATGTTGCCCTTGAGAGGAAACTTAGTAACACAGACCTCTGGGTCTTTTTAAGGCCCCCTGAGGTACAGTACTGCACTTGTGAGCATAACCCCTAGTCAAGAGGATGACTCCACACTCTCTATGAACAAAGACCCTCTGGAAGAAGGAGACATACAGTAAGCTCTTATGCCATCTACGTTAAAAGACAACACGTTTTGTTTCTTATTTTCGGCAATTTCTAGTCAAAGCCATATATTGAACATTGCTGAAAAAGTGGAAAGCTGTATATCTAAGCATTGTGCATGTTTGCTTGGGCACAGATTGTCATGGACAGGTCTTTGATGCCTTGTCTTACAGTGAGCCCTTCCTCCGTGACTGCGTCAGTGTGCGCTACTGTACGAGTGTCGAGGGAAGTGCGCCTCGAGCAGGAGGGCTCAAAGGATTTGGCAACTCATCTCCATGTCACGGCAATGAAAGCCTGTCTCCAATTAGATTTGCAGAGGAAGAGTGACATATCGGCCCACTGCTCGACAAGCCCTTGTGGGAGAGGATTGGAGGCTAGAGATAGAGCACACGAGAGGAACAGGGAGAACGGCAGACAAAGAAGAAAGCTGGGAAAGAGAGTGAGAGAGAACGTTGGGCTCATGGAGTGATCGAGTCTTGCTTGAGAAAACAGGCAAACCCTTAGAACTCACTCAGACAGTCTCACACACATGCACAGAGACACACAAGTGGCAGCCTACTCATCGTTCCATCCAAACTCCCAGCTTTTTTCACTTCACACTCCTCTTTCTCCACCTTTCATCTCGCTCCTTCTGTCTGTTTCTTTTCTGTGCAGTCTGGGGCCTGCCACTGTCAATCAAACTCCAATTGAGCCCAACATGCTTCATCATCACATTCCTAATCGAACACACATAGGCGCTTAATTAATCTTCTATTTGCTCTTTAATTATCAGTGACCCCGCTCGCTCCATGCGTCTCCTGGCTCTTTTTGGTGTACTTCATTTTAAAGATCCCCACAACGTGCTGATTGAATTACTTTGGCTATTTTTGTTCAGGTACTTATTTGACAAGCGCCGAAATCTGATTGACTCCTATGCAGCTGGTGGAGCAATGAATATGGCAGCTTATTTCTATGGAGCACTTCAAAGATATGTGGCTGTAAAACAAATATAAAATACTATTACAACTACATACCCACATAAAGTAATATTTTATTGTTACACAATACATATACTGTATAATGTTACTCACCTTATTGGGGTCTGCAGTGTATTTAGGCCCAATCTCAATTCTCTAACTTGCCCTACCCTTTTCTTTTAGGCCTACCGCTTGGCCCTCCAAAGGATGGGGCCCCTAATAATTAGAACACCACACCTGTAGAGGTATAGATGTATAACAAGATCCAAAGTTTATAAATATAACATACACAAGTCAAAGACTATATATAATGGCAGATACGTAGTTTATAATGTATATTTCAATGCATAACATAATATTAAGATAAGGTCTAATAATACATCCATCATCATTATACAGTGTATAAACAGGTTTTTGTGAGTATCTTCACTTGAGTCTTGCTCTAAACATCAGCTGCTGTTTCCTCAGTCCTTGGTCACAGACGTAAGACGCTGGAGGATTATTACAAGCATAAAAAACAAAAAGACTGTTTGTTTACGATGTCAATTCATTCATTCATTCATTCATTACCACTACCGCTTAGTCCCGTTAGGGGTCGCGGGTGACTGGAGCCTATCCCAGCAGCTTTGGGCCTGAGGCGGGGTACACCCTGGATAGTGGCCAGTTAGTCGCAGGGCTAACATTTAGAGACAGACAGTGACAGACAACCATTCACTCTCACATTCAGTCACTAGGGACACTTATAATAATAATAATAATCTTTATTTTTATATAGCCTACCTACTGTAGTAGGCACTCAAAGCGCTTTACATACATTAAACTATTTACCAGTGTTATAGAACACTCACTGGAGGCAATGTAGGTTAAGTGTCTTGCCCAGGGACACAACGACAGTATGTGGGGGAGAGCGGGATGTTATAATGTTTTGGTATGTTTCGAGCAGGGCTCGAACCACCCACCCGCCGGTCGAAGGACGGCCGCTCTACCCACTGCTACTGCCGCCCAGCCACTTCAGATTTGCCAATTAACCTTTACATGCATGTCTTTGGACGGTGGGAGGAAGTATGGTAACACGTGGAGGACATGCAGACTCCTCACAAAAAGACCAGAGTCGGCCGAGAATGTTTGAGTCGGCTGGGTTTTGAACTCACAACCTTCTGGCTGTGAGGCAGGAGTGCTAACCACTGCCAAAAATACAGATAGCATTAGCTAATATTTCTGCAAATACGAGACTGTGACTTGTTGATGTGACACTAATGTGAGCAAACAGCAATTTTTAGGAAACTTTCCGATAAAAAAATGGATTAGTACATAAACAAGTTCATATTAAAGGAACATAAAACATGAAAATCTTTATTTTTATCAAAATTTGTTACATTTTGCACCTCTCTTGCAGCTGTGGTGCCGGTAGGGGTGTGACGGTTAGTATATAACCGTGTGATCAGCGGTTATAGTTGAACACTGTCATTAGAACTCTATAACCGCCAAAACCGTGTCATTAAAATATTTTTTACAAACATTTTTTATCAAAAATTATTTTCATTTTTTAGATAGGATCATAAGATGCGCAATATATCGGGAGACATGGTTTTACCACTTAATGAAGTTTTGTAATATCGGGAGACATGGTTTTTACCACTTCATTAAATTTTGCTTTGTAGAAAACCTTTCTTAAAAACGAATTCTGTTTTGTACAAATTTTATCTTAATTTTAATAAATGTTTCATCAACCAATTGCATGTATTTTAATAAATTCAAAGCAAATATAGCAGACAATGATAACCGTGACATGGAAGCGCCAGCGCGCCGCGTTCACTTGCACTGCACTGTGAACTAGAGCGCATCTCATCGTAAATGAAACTCAGCGTAGGCCTATGCCTCATACATTAGCACAAATACAGTGCCAGCCACTCAGGAGCTTTTGGCAAAGTCATCTTTCCTTGACCCACGATACAGAGGCAATGGGGGGGATGGATTGGGGGAGACAAAAGATGCACTCCGGGGGGAAATTGTATCAGCTGACGAGGGAAACGGATGCGGAGTTAGTGGTGCTTCGGAGGCTGCTGCTGCTGGAGATGATTCGGGAGAGGTCTGTGCACAATCTTGGAGATCTCCTTAATAAACGGAGGTCTGAAATCTCTGCCCTTTACCGATCAGAGCACGCGCTGACACGGAGTTAACCCGCTATCTCCAAGAACAACCAGTTGACTCTACGGCAGATCCACTAGCATGGTGGCGAGACAATGAAACACGCTATCCGCTCTTAGCAAAATTGGCACGTAAATACATGTGTATTTGTGCTACAAGCACAGCATCAGAGCGAGTTTTTAGCACTGCGGGGAACATAGCTACCCCTGTCAGATCGTCACTAAAACCGAGTAAAGTGAACATGTTGGTGTTCCTGTCACGGAACTTGGTTTTGTTCACTGTGTGTGATTCATTTAATAAGCACATTCACTGCTAGTTGTCTTGCTGTTAATTTTAAATAAACGTAGAGCAAGTAGCTAATCAGTGTCTGCTCATTTATTCAAACTAATACCCCGACGGTTATGTTATGAACCGTCACATTTGACTCACGTCATAACCGTCATCACCAATTCTGAAACCGGCACACCCCTAGGTGCCGGTGAACGCACTGCATGATGGGAAAGTATGTTATAAGTATGGTCCCCAAAAATCTAGATTTTGGGTAGATTTGGGATTGAGTAGTTGATACATATCCAGCTTCTATTTTTTGTTTTAGTTTTAGTATCGTAAAGAGATACACATTCAGTCAATAAATCTAAAAATAGCACTTTTTCCCTCATTGCAGATTTAGCATTATACAGTACTTACCAAAGTTGATGTTTGACCTTTTAATACATGTCATACCATTTAAACACTGGTTTCTTGCTTCTTCAAAACTCCCTTTTGCGTTTGGGGCATCCATCCACTAAATAAAGATGCAATAGATGAGTGGACAAACGCTTGAACTTAACCATTACGCATAGGAATCTCCTTTGTGCTACATTTACAGTTGGGATGAGTCAACCTTCTCCTGATTTATCGAGCTCCATAACACTCACTAACAATGACATCAGTGACAAATCTCTTACAAAGTGGGAAGGAAAAAGGCTCAATTACTGGGATAAGGAAAAGAGCAAGGCAGAGTGCCACATGTGTGGAGTTAGTGTTAGCCCACTGCCGACAGATTCAGAGGAGGCGGCGGCATTCAGGCGTCACTCACAGAATGAAAGGGCCCTGGGCCATGCTCTTATGCACTCCACTTCCAAACTTCAAATTGTCACATAAAAAGCCAATCATTTCATTTCAAATGTTGAATATGCTCATTAAAATGTGAAAATATTTCTGAATCCAATGGCAAGTAAAGGAAAGGCGCCTTTGTTTCCTTTCAGCTAAAATGGCACACATGACAGGGACTGCTGTGGAAAGATGATGTTAGTTACAACGAGAAAGCTATAGTTGCAAGAAAATCACTACTGGACTACATTTGAGATTGAAGCACCACTGTCAATCTCATTCTGTCAGCCCGTTTACATGCACACTAAAAATCATTATCTGAACAATGTTCTGAAACTATTTTACTCAACACCTGAATGAAACAGTGTCACTAACGACTCTCCTGAGACTTTAATGACTCTCACATTAGGAGTCACACTGCCCTTTCAGAGCTAACGACTGTGAGACCATGGGGCACAGTAGCTCAGTGGTACGTCCTTCAACCGGAAGGTAGGTGGTACGATTCCCGCTCTCCCCACAGTTCATACTGTCGTTGTGTCTTTGGGCAAGACACTTAACTGACCTTGCCTACAGTGGTGTTCCAGCTGTAACACTGGTGAATGGAACCTTAATGTAAGTTGCTTTGGATAAAAGCATCTGCTAAATGACTAAATGTAAATGCAAATGTGAATGAGACCAGAACAGCCTGGTCCAATCAGGTTTAGGTTCAGTTTAAACTCCTCCCTCGAGCGATATAAGCTCAGCGTTCTAGATGCTTGTCTGTGAGTCTAGATGCTTATACTTTAACCTTTTCTTATGGATGTTCTGAAAATAAGAGGAAGTTTGAGACTGAAACATGTAAACTAGGGTTCGATTATGGCATTTCTGAAGTGCATGTAAAAGCCTCAGATCTGATAATTACAATTATGCCCAGTTATCGGATTTATATGGTCAAGTAAACAGGCTCTCTGAAAACTGACCATGAACTTACATTGAACTGTCATTGCTTTTTCTTATCGATGCTTGCTCATATTTGTAGAAGAAGAGGATCACAATTGTTAAATCAATATTCTTTTGTCTATCATTTGATGTTCTTAGTTCATAGCAAGCAGTTGTCCATGGTTACCATGCAGCCTGAGAATCACAACATAAAAGACTGCATTTCAAAGTAATCGAGCTCCCACTGCAAAACTAATCTCCTTATTACATCCTTCAACCTCCATTCAACAATTTATTGCTTGCTTGGTCTGACTGTATATATATTATAAATGTTTGTGCTAACATTAACAATTGAAAATTTGGGGTTGGCACCACATTTAAGTTAGGTAGATAATTTTAGATGCCAGATTTGAAATTGTTTGGAGGCTAATCATTTTTTCACAGATTTTATGATCAATAACATTTTACTTTATTGTCAGCTGGACAAGTTTGCATGAGAAAACAGAGGGTGTTTCTTTTCTGCCATGTACAAAATCCCATACAAACACATGCTCTACATACTTAAAGCACGAGGAACTGGTGTATGCCTCCAGCTTTCTCCACCAACCCCCCTGCTCGCCTCTGTGTGCACCACAAGAAAGATACAATTAATTGTCTGATTCAGTCTCCCACTGTTACATCAGATGCTTCAGCGGCATTCGCATCATGTCAGTCAAGCCCAAAGCCACAGAGAGCCACAGACCTAGATAAAATAAAGTCCGGTGAGCAGGGGCGCAACTACCCAGTGCTAGAGGGGTATGCAGCATCAATTTTGGTGCCCCCCACCCCCATTAATATTGTTATGTTTAGGTTTTGTTAACAAGGTTAACAACTAAAAAAAAAAGTCACAAAATGACAAGCATTAACGTTATGATCAGATTCCAATAAAGAACCGAAAAGAAGGAAAATAATCTCAATTTTTATAACAATTCTAAGTAGGAGCCAGTTCTCAATGCCCAATACGGTTTAATACATACACATGACTGGCTTTTGGATAGCTCTGCTGGTGAGGACAGGACTTTTCACACGAGTGATCCAAGTTCGAATCCCCCTCGGGACGATATGAACGAACCATTGTGGATTAGTTGTTTTCCAATTTATTGTACATGGCATGCTGCCTTATATTTTCCAGTTTTCAGCTTTGGCTGCTACATTCCCAGTGTTAGCAAACGCTAGCTACTCTGTTAACATGAATATTACAAGCCTCCAAGCACAGAGGTCTCACTTTAAGTCCTACCTGTTGCCTGTTTATCAGCTGTCCCATACCTTGACACGCCATCTCCTTTTCCCTCTTTCTTTATTTTTTTTTTAGCCCCAAAGACAACTGTGTGCGTACTGTGACAACTAACACATAACGTTACCTGCTCGCTCAGCGCGCTCACGGTGCCCCCGCCAGCCACGCCCACTCGCGATATTCCATTTATTCCATTTATGGAATCTAATGAGGGCTCCTACTGTAGCCTGTTAGTCCTATAAAATGTTATATAGTATTGAGGAAATACTGAAATAATTTAGAAACGCACAACAGCAGCTAAGCTACATTTAGGAAATACCAAAAAAAAAAAAAAAACGTTTTTTTTTTCTTTAAATACTATCGCTTGCGCCTATGCGCTGCATATGCCGTGATACCCCTTTTTGCGCCACTGCCAGTGAGTAAGCTAACATAACGCATTAAGCAACTTTACCACAGAGAAAAAGACAGGGTTAAGATGTAGGGGGGCTGGAGGGAGTCAATTTAGCATCACCTTTGGCCCTGCAAGTTAATGAAAATCTCCTTCACAAGGAGTTGATTAAGCTCGTTAGCACAGCTATGAGTACAGGTAATTAATCACAGACACATGGCAGCTCTGCAAGCTGATTGGACCACCTCCCACCAATCCCAGCGAGCCAGAAACCCAATTAGACTTGACCCTGTCTTATTTATGTATGAGATGCACAGGAGTTTTCTCTTTGCATTCTGGTTTAAAAATGTTTGTGTTAACAAGTGTAACTGATGTAAAAAAATTAAATTTAAAAAAACACCAATTTTGAAACACATGCACTATGCAATGAGGGAGGTGTATTTTATTGTATAGAGAATTTAGTGTTATAGCATGCACATGTATGTACAAATGTATTTCAGATATTTATTTTGCTGTTGTTTAAAGTCTAGTTGATTCTGGCCCTGTTTTTTGTTCAACAATTTTTGGTTATTTAACAGCTGTTAGTAATATGTTTATTCTACTATTCTTTGTGTTGCTTTCCTGTGGTGACTTTGGCTTGGCTGACTAGAAATACTTTAGCTCTTTAAAACCTTCTGGGCTATTGCTGCGACCATTGCACTACACATGTTCCTGGGCTGATCTCCAGGTGCAAAAGAGCTTTACATGAACTCTTTACAGTATCATAACCGATGATTGGCCTCTGCCCTCTCTCTGCCTTTCCTCCTTTTGCTCATATTTTCCTCACATCCAAAACCCTCAACCTTTTCAGTTTTGCTTTCCTCTCTAACAAGCACAAAAGGTGAAAGTGCACTCTGGAGTCAAACGTGGTGTGCAACGAGACACGCAGTTCAGAACCTTGTCATAATGCTTCACTTGTGCACGTCTTAGCTCCGTTTCCCTCTCAGTGCCTTTTAAGTTTCCCTTGGTTAAATTAACAATGGTTCTAATTTCCTGTGCTGTGAGACATTTATCTGCACCTGGGGAATAAAAGTGATTTGATTCCCATTTTCAATAGTACAGTGAAACTAATCTACAATCTTCTCAATCACCCACATGCCCTTTTCACTCTTCTCCTGACATCCTCTATCCCTGTATGCATGCGTCTCACTTTGTCCCTCTCTGGTGCACACAGTTGATCAGTTAGACAGGAGAAGTGTGGCATCATGGTTCTACAGATACAAGAGGTACCAGGAAAGCAAAAATTAATCACTTTCTTTACTTTTTATCAGCTGTCTCTCTCCCTCTCGTCTTGTGTTTAGAACAAAACACCTTTAGTTTACACAATTGTTTACAACATCCTCCTCCTCATTATCTTTTTCAATATGTTGCTCTTGATTAGAAATCAAATTCCATAACCCAACAAAAAGCAAGCCCGCCCCCAAAGTTTTTTTTTTGAAGAGCACAGATGTTTACTCATCTTTCCTTGATTTCCTCTCTTTGTGACACATGGCTACTTCAAGAGCGCAAGACTTAGTGACTGACAGCAGTTGGTCTGTCAAAACCAGGGAAGTGAGGAAGAGGAGAACAAGTAAGCCAAAAGTGAAGGAGCCACGCTGAGGAGGGAGAAGGGAGGGATAGAGAAAGACATTTCTAATTCAAAGAGACATGCAGTGTTTCCGTGGCAACTCCGTTACCATAGAAACAGTCTGGCTAAAGATGCCATTAGTGTGAAAAAATATACTGCACTGTATGCACACAAATATAGAAACATATCTGTATTTTTTTTTTTTTTTACAGTGTAAGCACTCGGCCGTGAGAGAGAACACATGAGTGGATTCTGCCACACACCTGAGGTCAATTACAATAGTCCAATTACAGGCCACTTACAGCTCAATTATAGGTTTTACCCTTTGGGAACAGAAGTGACAAACTGCCTTACTAATATTATTATCTGTACTTTCTGTTAAGTTTTATTAGTCAAATACTTCCTTCAGAGGAGGCTGCAGGGGTTAGCTCTGTAGATTGTCACACCGACCATGACAATCTGCATCCTAGGACCACCCACATGTCTACATACACACACACCCATACGATGTAAAACAAGTGCAGCTAACACAGGCTGACAGCAGTGGACCATATATAAAGACGTGCCTTCAGTATATACTCCATATAATGAACTACATGTGCGAGTCGTGTGGATGCCCTGTCTCCACTGGCTGATGATTCATCATAATGAGGTCTCATTGCAACAACACACTTGCTGCTTCATCAGAACAAAGCTCCCCTGAGCATTATGCCACAACACCCTCACTGAAAGCACTCAAACGTGGACGACAGCAAAGTTTTCATATAAATATATACTATAATTTACAATAAAGAGGAATAATCAGATTGTTATAGCAAGATTCCCATCAGAAGAACTGGTGATAAAAGCAGTCTTTTATTTTCACTTAATGACAAATCAGAGAGAGAAGTGGAGGACTATATCAGATAAATACATCGATGTTAAATGAGGTATAGGATATTATATAAAGGGATATTAGTTGTGCTGAGGTGTTCAAAGAAGAACCAGGTTTACAGCTTTTATAAGTCAACTCTATGTCCATTTACTCATTAGAAGAGAATGAATCACATTAGTAATAATTTCTTCCAACATCCCCGAGAGTGTTAGAAATCCATAATCTGTCCAGTGATATTTCTTGTAATTATACAAAGGTAGTGGCTTTGATGGGAGAGAATTGAAGCTTTGAGCCTGTGCTTGGGGAACCTTGTCTTCCTTTGATATAAAAGAGAAGAAAAAAAAAAAGAGGAAGAAGATTAACAGAAGAGCAGTAAGAAGATCCTGTGAAGATAAAAGAGTGGAAACGGAACATAAC
This sequence comes from Perccottus glenii, assembly GCA_024416835.2. NCBI lineage: Eukaryota > Metazoa > Chordata > Actinopteri > Gobiiformes > Odontobutidae > Perccottus > Perccottus glenii. The sequence continues at coordinate 18,788,705 of CM044549.2, forward strand.
TATGAACCCAAAAAGACCTTGCAGCATGCTTAACTTTATTCTTTTAAGTGTAAAAAAGCGGAACATTTAGTGTGACACTCCCCACTAGTATGTGTTGAATAAACAGACCTGCGTGAGAACTCACTCCGGGGGCTAACAGCTGCAGTGTCACCTCACCTCATGCCTTTGATCGGCAGCCTCAGCGTGTGCAAAACAAAAAATTGTTGTCCATAAAACCTGTTATATTCATTTGTAAAACCAGACGAGTTAAGTGGACTGCAGAACACTTTCCTCCGTAGTGTTAGAATACTTCTACAGTAGCTGACACTGTCTTTCGGATTTTGAGTGCATTTGCATTTCAACTCTCTTGTGCTAAATATAGAAAGTTGCCCCCAGGGTTGAGAACCACAGATATTTAGTACTTGAGGAATAATGTGGTATATTCATTTTATAATCCCATCATTGTCATTGTTTAGCTGCCTCAGCGACAGTTCGTAGACTCAGTTCACTGCAGATTGACAGCTTGATGGCTTGGTGTCCTGCAAATGTGTAAATGGCACAAGTTTCCTGAAACTGGCTGCACACACTGCATAGTTCTCACCTCAATGGAGTTAAACAAGCGTGGTTTAAAGTGTACAGCTAATGTTGTTGTAGAGCGCAGCAGGAGGCCTGTGAGCTGCGTAGTGTGAGTGATGAAAATGCAGCCAAGGCTTATTAGAGATGGACGTGAGTGAATGAGTGCCAGTGAAGGTGGCACTCGCTGGGCGTCAGACCATACCATAGATAAAGACCACTGAGCCGGATGTGTAAGTCCTCAAAACTGTCACTGTCAGCAACAAATAAATCCCATCTGGCCCAAAAAGGATTTTCTGATAGACCACAATACAAAAACAAAACTCCACAGAATAGTTTTTATAACAGGGACTTTGAACACCCAAAGAAATCACTTTGGGTGGAATTGAATACAATTCTTCCATGCGACAAATACAAGTTTGCAAAACAACAGGCTAACAGTGGAGTAATTGGCCGGACTATTTCCTGGCATCTACGATAACTTCCACAATTGTGTCTTGATTCCTCCCTTTATCTCACTTCCACCGTGTTGTGTGGAGTGATTGGGCTTTTGAAACTTTCAATCCTCGACCCGAAATGTTTCTTTGTGAACCCTGGCCCTCCTCTCTCCCTTCCCTTATCTCAGTCTGAACAAATGGAAGCTCGCTGATGAATGTAAATGACTGCCCTCCTCTTCTCCATGCAATTAGAACAAACTCAACCTTTCTGACTGCTTGGGATTAAATACCCACAAGTCATCCTCTCTCTCTCGTTTTCTCCCTCTGTATTTAAGAGCCCCGACTTCAGCCTGATGCAAAACTGTGAAAACCACCACATTATGTGACATTCTTTTCTCTACAGCCTCTTATCTTTAAATCTTTTATCTCTCTGTGCCTGTTTTTTTCTGGGAACAAAAAGGCAGAACATATTGAAGTTCCAGTTTATGAATAATGGCACAGAACCCAATGTATGTGCTGTAAAACTGACCATAACATTGTGTTACGTTTGCATGTCTAATAGCCATAAAAACTTAAAAAATGTAAGAATGTGACATGTAGAGGAAAACGTTCATCCACACCAACACAACTTAATTTTTTCTTGAGGTATGATAAAACCATGTTGGAGGATTTGATGGACTTCTGTCAGTCTTATTACATTTACCCTTCTTGGTAATATCCTGATGTGTTTTCTAACCAGCGCAGACAACTGTCATGATTGGCACATAAACAGAACACAACAGAAAGCAGCAGTCCATCACTCATCATGTGATCGGTGTGTTCTTTTAAAAAGGTCACGGGAACAAGTACTTTGTCAGTCATTCAGTAATCACAACAAATCGACAAAATGTGTTGAGTGTCTTTCATTTCATAAGCGCCTGTTGAATTATCCCGAGGCAAAACTGTCAAGACCTTTTAGTGGCTATTTTTGACACTGCTGTAAAAATATTATAACTTAGAAACTATTTGAGGTTTATATATCCAATAATATCTATGTTTGTATATTTGTAAGTAAATAGAAAAAAAGGTTACTTACAAATGATAAAAGCCCCAATTGGACACAAGCTTTTAGAGTGACTCTACTCGAAATGATTTACAGTAGACAACCAGCAGAGAATTTTATAAATACATACCAGGGAGGGGCTATTTATTTAATTAATTCATTTTACTATAATTTTATTTCCTGGCCAGTGGACATAAATGAAATAAATCCGTAATAAGCAAAACAACTGGCAGTGTTTTGGTTATTAGCAGTAAAATAAGTCTTATTTTAATAAGCTCGCTCGTCCTTTCACTGCTCTGTTCACTTCTGCCACTGAGTCACGTGACGACACAGCGACACACCGAGAGCAGGAGAAAGAGGCGGAGGTGACACAGGCCTGTCCAATTACTCAATGGAGCAGAAAAAAAAGAACGGCTCCATCCCCATATTTCATCAGAGCTTTTCAATAGATTCGGTTTGTTTGTGAATGGCGTCCTCCTATAAACGCATTGAAGTTTGGAATTACTTTGAAATAAATAATCAGTTTGTTGTGTGCAAAATTTGTCAGGAAACTAACTTATCACAATAGCAAACACTGTTTTTTTTAAAGCTACAAAACACAGTACACCTACCCCAGTACGATTGTTAAAAAAAGGATGTTCTGAGAAATATGTTTCAAAAATGAACGCCTCTGTTATTAAACTTAGTTTAAATAAACAAATATTTTAAATTCAAATTATGAGCTTTAAATTTTCAAATATTATATTTGTGGAAAATGCCCATCCATAATACATACACATATTTTTAAATACAGTGCTCATAAGTTTACATAGCCTGGAGGAATTTGTGATTGTTTGGCCATTTTTCAGAGAATATGAATGATAACACAAAAACTTTTCTTTCACTTATAGTTAGTGGTTGGCTGCAGCCATTTACTGTGTTTACTCTTTTACTCACTTTTACCCAAATAACTTCAGCTGACTTTCTAAAAAAAAGCGGTGTGGTTGTTTCAAGATGCACAATAAGGAGGCACTTGAAGAAAAAAAGGGGCTGCATGGTTGAAAAAGCCATTACTACGCAAATGCCACAAAGCATCCCGCTTACAATACACCAAACAGCACAGAGACTCAAAACTTCTGGAACAAAGTCATTTGGAGTGATGAGACCAAAATTAAACCTTTTGGCCACAACCATAAACATTACATTTGGAGAGGAGTCAACAAGGACTATGATGAAAGGTACACCATTCCTACTGTGAAACATGGAGGTGGCTCAGCTGATGTTTTGGGGATGTGTGAGCTACAAAGGCACAGGAGACTTGGTGAAAATTGATGGCAAGATGAATGCAGCATGTTATCAGAAAATACTGGAGGAACATTTTGCACTCATTAACCCGGAAGCTGTGCATAGGACGTACTTGGACGTTCCAACATGACAACGATCCAAAGCACAAGGCCAGTTGGTTACAGCAGCATAAAGTGAAGGTTCTGTCCATCTCAGTCTCCTGACCTCAATATCATTGAGCCACTCTGAGGAGATCTCAAACGTGCAGTTGTTGCAAGACAGCCCAAGAATTTACAGGAACTGGAGGCTTTTTGCCAAAAAGAATGGGCACTATCTGAGAAAATAAAGAGCCTCACTCACAACTACCACAAATGACTTCAAGCTGTCTTTGATGTTGAAGGTAGCAATACACAGTATTAAGAACTGGGGTATGTAAACTTTTGATCAGGGTAATATGGGTAGTTTCTGTTTTTATTATAATTTAAAAAGCGTAAACACAGTTGTTTGAAAATAAATGGCTTCACCCACCCAGTTTTTGTGTTATCATTCATATTCTCTGAAAAAAGGCCAAAACTAACTGTTTCAGTGATATATTTGCAAAAAAAATATGTCATCTTTGATTTGCTTCACTTGTCATTTAACATAATTAGATAAGTTGGTAATTAGGCCCCATATAGCGTTATGTTAAAAGGCCAGCTAGTTAGGGCCGGCAGAAGAAATCCACTAAGGCTCCCAAAGCCTTTGTGACAACCTGTTGTAACCAAGTGCAATGCAGAGAAGTCTCCTGTGATCTCCAAATTACTCACCCTGACCACGCACAGCAGCGACTGATAAAACGAACTCATTATACAAAAAGAAAGACGCGGAGCGAGAGGAGGCGAGAGAAGAAGGAGGAGGAGAGGATTTGCCGCCCATTTGGAAGGCACAATTAAAATTTACAAATGTATATGAGAGTGCAGAGAATGCTCGCTAGTGTCAGACTGAGCTGAATTTACGGGAAGGAATGACTACTTTCATCTTCAGGTCCAGTCCAAGAGCAGAGCAATAAAAGAGGTGAGGGCCGAGATGACAGGAAGATAAAAATAGGTTGTAAGCAAGAGAGGTAGAGAGGTCTCACACCTTGCGTGACCTCAACCTGAGTGTGGTATGTGTGAAGCCGACAATATGATGAGAAAATTGTCCTCATCCTGGGAGCCGGTTAAAGGCAATCTGAGAGTGGAACACTTTTAGAATAGCACTGACGTGACAAATATTTAGGTCAGCTTTAACTTGCAATAACCTTAAGCAAAATTTGTCCCTTTTGTTTTAATTTAGCAAAAAGACGTAACAAAAGATGACAATAATTGTAGATTTTAAACTGAATACACTTTAATAACAGCTTTAAAGTCAAAGGTATATCCAAGGAAATCAACCCAGGATGTTGTCACTGCTTTTCTTTCAGCTGCCAGAGAAGATCCTCTAGGGTTTGCTCTTCATGACATGGCAGATTAGAGTGAGTTCACTTGATTTTAGCCTCAAGAAGGACTCCTCTTGTTGCTGCATTTAGTATACAACAAGGATGACACACAATGGTGGTGGTGGTTGGGGGCTGTTTTTGGCATATGCTCTTCCTATCAGACTCAATCTGTGGAATTTCAAAGGGTTAAATGTACGGCAAAGGGAGGGAAATAGGCACATCAATCACATGCCGAGGGAACTGTATCTCACCGCCACAGAGAGGGAGAGAGAAGAAGAAGAAGAGTGTGTCAAGCTCTGATGGGTTAGGATTAGTTTTACAGTGACGGGTTGTGGGAAATAATCAGAACAGAAGCATGCCTGTTGTTTCAATGTTATCCAGATGTGGGCTGTCAGTCAGTCATCTAAAGATACTTGAAAATTAGGTTTTAAAATCGTTATTTTTATTTAAATATTTTTGTTTTAGTTTCAGGGGGTCTGTCTAGACATCATAATCATAAACATCCTTCCAGCCAAACTGAGTCACAAGTGTTCTAATAACAACTGTTTCTGTTGGTGTCATTGCCTTCTATATCCTGCATTAACAGCAACATTTGACATATTCTACAAAAACAAATCCTTTGCAAATGTTCAGTTTATTGTTTTCATAAGGGGGGGTTATTACCTTGCAGTTTTAAATTGGTCCTAATTGCCTGAGAGGGTAAGACTGTCTATTAGTCCCTCTTGTACAACATCAAACATAATGAGATACGTGATGCATGCAGGACTGGCCTCATAAAACCACTAACTGAGAACAGAAAGTCAAGTGCTACGTCATGGCATGGGGTAGTTTATAAGAAAATATATCAAATATATAAAGAACCTTACCCATAAAGCCAAGGTATAATATTCTTATTTTGAAAAAAGCATTTAGCAAATTGACAGTGCAAACACTGTCAGTGAAATAAGACTTTGGCATTATGTCCCTCATAATAATAACTACCACTACATTTATATGTTGTATACCTGAGACAAAAGGTCCTGAAACAGCTAAACCGTCTGTTTTATATAAAAATCCTCACACATTACTGCAAGTGGATGCCTATTTTAAGACTGAGAGGATGCATAACTTTAGTACTCAATTAAAGTGTGGTGAATCAGTTTTCAGTGACAGAGACTACTTTGTCTCTATTGCCAAAAGAGTTTTTACTCAAGAGGAGCAATAGCAGTGTGTTTTTACCGCAGTCCATATATTCTATTAGTTTCACTACTGACCACCTGATCAATTGTTTTTCATCCCTGTTCTTTGGCTAAAAACTAGTGAGCTGTACTGTATAGTACCAGCACAAAAAACTTTAAGAAGAGGGCTGTTTATGAGAAATGGTTTCAGCATGTGCTGCCTCTAGGTACCTTGTTTGCACTGAAAACAACTGCTGTAATCTCACCAAACACAGGCAAAGGGGCCATTATTATTGAAACCCAGCATGGTGTGCGCATCCCCACAAAGACACACATATGCACAAAAGAAAACACACACACTGTCCTGACAATGGATCTGGAAGACCTCATTAGTCTCCAGAGCCTGAGTTGAGAGTGGGCCAGGGCCAACTCTGTTCTCATATTATGCCAATACCAACACATGGCATGGAGCGAATTAACGGATAAATGGAAAGCGGGCAAGATGTTTGGACCATAATAGTCTCTTCTGTCACACGTCCACTGATTTATTGTAGAGGAAATATTAGGTATTAAGCCAATGTATTTTGCTGTGAGATCTTGTAAAGCATTTGAAATTATAAAAAAAAGCCATTAAATGGACACGTGTTCAGTGTTTTTTTAAATGGAAACCCAAGGGCTAAATGAACAGATATCTAGAAAGCAAGTGGTTTGCCACTTTCTATTATAAGTAGAAACAGAATGGTCAATTATTTGTTCATTTTACATAAAAACCTGATGCCATTAATTTAATTTAATTTAATTTAATTTAATTTAGACAAATCTTACTTTGAATCCAGATTCTCTCATTGCTTTTTTCTTTTGGAAGTCATGCATGTTTTGACATGTGTAGCCATTTCTAGAACAGATTTCTAAGTCTGAAATGTGTGTCCCTTACACTTGTGTACACAGAGTAAAGAAGTCGTCATTAGTAACTGATCACTGTATTTGGACAATCACAAACTAAAATCTTGTAATATTTATCGATAACACCTTGTTCTTTGTTCTTTTTTGATGAGTTAAACTACTAGGCACCTCTCTACTCAATCAAATGATCTGACTAAGGGGCTGTCCACACGGAGACAAAAATCACTGTATCCATATACATTTTGTATCGTATTGGCCTTTCGTCCACACGGATCCGGTGTTTTGGGAGACTGAATCCGCTATTTTTTGAAACAGGGTTCTAAAGTGGATAAATCTTTCGACAACACCTTTGCGACACCCTTGCGGTGTCGTGTGTACAGCCAATCCGTATATTTTGTGAAAACGATGATGTCATCGCATCACGTGTCGGCCTCGTCACACGTAACAGCAACAACAATAATGGCGGACTACATGATTGAGTTCGTGCTGCAGAAGCTACTAAGCCTACTAGCTTTATTACAGCAAAATCTATTGCTTCTATGCAGTTGTGGTGAGCAACAAGCGATAATGGACAACACCATACGCCACATGCTCTTAGATCCACCGCGAAAGAGAACCAGGAGAGCAACCAGGAGAAAATGAATGGAGAGAGAATTTCCGCATGTCCAAAGCACTCAGAACTCAGTCCGTATATTGAAGAGCAAACAACAAACATGAGGGCACCAATTACTACACTCTAAATATATGACTGCAACAATTTGAGAACTTGTTTTTATTAGAAAATAAATATTTAGGTCTTCGTCTTCTTCTGCAGCGCGCAAAGTCTTCTTCTTCGTGTATAGTGTATATCTGTGGCAGAATTACAGCGCCCCATACTGGTCGGGCATATATACTACATCGTTTTCAGCCGGCCGTGTGTACGCAGATATTTTCTTGAGACGACGCCGTCTCAAGATCGGATAGGGGATGCACTGGCTTCGTGTGGACATAGCCTAAGAACTCCTCTCTCTGTCTTTTATTACATTTTCATTTTTGTATTCATCTATTCAACTGCCAGAGACTGAGCCGTCAGAGACCCAAGACTTAAGCGATGTTTTTCCTTATGAAATATGTAAGCATGTGGTTGCCATGCCAACCCCATCCACCACCCTCATGCCTGATTTCTGGTGTGTGCGACTGACTGAGAACAATCAAACAGAGTAAGAATGAAGAATTCGTGGAAGGAGTTAATGGTAATCGGTGCGAACAGGGAACGTTTGCTCACAAATTGTGTTGAGCATCAAACAACAGCAAGCGCTGCTTCACTGCCTCTCACCTCGTACGCCATTCCCTCTGCGGCACTTTTACATCTCTGTTTGTGGCCTCCTTCTCTTCGTCAGCCGCAAAATGTGGTGTTGATATGTTGAGCAAAGTCCTCTTTCTCCATCACACCCACTCAAGTCGTGCCTTTTCACGACCTTCACTTACTCTGATGCCCTTGTTCAATCTTCTTTATCTCAATGCAACAAGTTCATTATAGCTCTTTTCTTATGTCCACTATGAGATACTATTGTGTTTTCCCATTGTGACTGTGAATGATGTCGTAGTAATATTTATCAAAAACCTTGGCTGGAAATGGCACAATGACAATGTGTGTGTTCAAGAAACTGACTTTTTTTAAATGAATAGTTTCTAGTTAATTTTACAAGATGAGCTGTAAGTTGTTTTAAATTTTTCTAAATAGTTCTATTTAGGAGAGTCTAAATGTCATACTGTAACGCAGACTGGTTAATTTAATTTATAAGATATGTTTGATATACTCATTTACAGGAGGTGTGCCCCTATATATACTTAAATATACTTAAAAATCTTCTTGTGGCATTTCTGAGTGATGTACTGTGCTAAGCCTATTAACTTTGCATTATTGAGGTGTGCATTTCAGCTCCATTGTTCCAGTTATGGATCCCAAATTCTCTGTGTGCCAAACCTCCTATAGCCAGATCCCACAGAGATGTTTTTTGAATTGTTATGTATTATTCTGTTTCATGCTGTGAATCCTTTTTGGAGTTTTGTCGACTCGCTGTCAGAGGCTTCAGTGTGACGTCAGGCCCAGGGGGAAGTCAATTAACCGTAAAATCAATCATTAGAGAGACTGGGTTTGAATGAGAAGCAGCTTGTCAGAGATTTAGAAAAAGAAAAAAACACTTCTGTTTCCTGATTATACCAAATATAAAACATGCAAATACTACACAGAACTTCAAGTCAGTCTTTTATATAATATAAATGAAGATGATTTGGATGGTATCAGGAACTGTTGCTGCTGATTTCAACCAAAGATTTTGTTATACCTCCATCATGAATAACCCTAATTCTAAATCAGTTTTTTGATTTCAGATCAGAAGTTATCTTACCTTGGCAGCCATGACCATGGCGGAACCACCCCTGATACCCAGGATGGGGATGTGCGTCTGGGCTGAGATGAAGTCCAAGATCTGTGCGATGGCCTCTTGGTCGGTGTCGTCTCCAAATACAACACCTTGCAATGAATTCCTTGCCATTTGTGCACAGATTCGGTTAATAATACTTCTGGGGTCAGTCTCATTCATTGTGACCAGCTCCACTTTGGGAGGATACGGGATATGGAGGAAGTCCTCTTTCTCAAGTCCAGTCCCCAGTGCCACTTCACTAGAGCTGCCCACTAAGATGACAGCAATACTGAGTGAGTTGATGAGTTTGGGGTTGATAGGAGGAAGTGGTGCTGAGCCAGGGGAGTACTGAGGGGGTATGGCCACTCCCCTCTGATTGGTCCCTCCTCTCTGGCCACCTTGTCCTGTTTGGGCACCTCCAGGACCAGTCCCTGGACCTCCACCACGACGAGACTCGCAGACAGGAAAAAGGAGTGCAGACGCCAAGAGCAGAGAGAGGGACAAGGACAGGAAAGGCAGTGTCCGGCAAGTCTGGAGGTGAGAAGAATGATGGGAGGATCGAGCTGGAGAAGCAGGACACTGAGGGGAAGACACCAAACACTTGTCCTGAAGATGAGAGGGAGACAAGTGGAGGCCGACAAGCATTGTGGAGGAGTGTAAAATCCGTCCCTGGAGAAAAGAAATGATAATATATCAGATGTGTTATCACACTATCACACAAACATAAATTCTGTTTGTCCAAAATAGCTGGCTTTATGAATAGTACAGCCTCAACAGTTACCTGCTAATATTAGCTGCACTTATGGTCTGTCTAGTAAAAGTGTAAAGAAAATATGGACTTGAATAAATAGCTCCTTTACTGTTGTTCCCACCAGAAAGCATTCACAATCTTCATCTGAATGACACTTTTGTACAAAACACAACACTGCTCACTGTGGCTACTGTAATAAAAGGGATTTTAAATAGTTTGGTATAGGTCAGAATATTGGAAACAAATGATTCAATCCAATAAGTGCAGACCCACTTGTGTGTTATCAAACTACACACTGCAAAGCCTGTAAGCTCCCATCGAGCATCAAGTGGCAACGTCACATCCATTATCCTGTGACTTCCTTGGAGGAACCCTGTGGCACACATCAAAGACAGAGCGGGGAGAGGCAGCCATTGTGTGTGTGTGTGTGTGTGTGTGTGTGTGTGTGTGTGTGTGTGTGTGTGTGTGTGTGTGTGTGTGTGTGTGTGTGTGTGTGTGTGTGTGTGTGTGTGTGTGTGTGTGTGTGTGTGTGTTTTCCAAAAGTTGTGACAGATTGACAGCTTCACAGCTTCATGGATTTGCTGCCAGGCTAAGTGACCATTAGATACTGAGGCCAAGCTGCACTGCCTAGCTGCTTTCCCCTTTGCCACTCTCTTTCGTCTTCATCCCACACCTGTTCTGCTGTTGTTCTCAGCAACCTGTTTTTTTCTGTGGCTCCCTCCAACACTCACTATGATCACTTTGCTGCTCTCTGAAGTCAACCAGAGACCAATCATTTACGGCTGCCGCTAATATTTACTGCTCCTGCATTAGCCACCATACTGAGAGAAATGGAGCTGAGTATATTAAGAAACAATGGAGGGAAGAAAAAGGAATATTAAGCAAAAAAAAAGAACTGAAATTTGTTCTGCGGTTCAACATTTGCCATGTGCTCATGACCAAAGCTATGGATGAGAAGACTAGAAAAACCTTCAGATCCTTGGAACTATTCCTGTTGGGTGTAATCAAACACGTACAATTAGTAAAATATAAGGAGGAACAAAATACTTTCCAACTCCAATCTGAGAAGCTGAGTACATACAGTAAATGCTGTAATAGTTCTATGTTGAATTGGTGCTTTCTTTGAAGTTTGCATGCTTGTGTAAGTCTGTGCTCATACAAGTGTGTCGAAGTATAACTTAAGGCATATTTCTGAGAAGATAACAGCAAGTAATCTTAATGAGAGCGTGTTCATGCTCATATTCTGAATTAAGCATGGAGAAGCACTTTAGCAAAAGGCACAAACGAAGGGCAAAGTAGAAGCTCGTCTTTTCACTCACATAACAACACCTTTGCTAATATTTTATTCATAAACAAGTGTGTTGTGAGGCTGATTCAGGCAAAAACCAAAAGTCCAAAGAAAAAGGGAAGTTGTAATGGATCAGAAAGCAGGGAAACGTGGCACAGTGCAGAAACCAACAGCAAATAAACCCTTTAACCCTTTTTAGTCTTAAAGGTATAATTAGCCGAGCTTTGTCAGGCTTAATTGCAGGTGCACATGCCAATTGTAAATAAGTTGAATTCTCCATGAGGACACCAGAGCCGGGTGGAAAAGCAAGAGATGGAAAGAAGAAGGAGGAAGCGAGTGGGAGGAAGCCAGCAGTGTGGAGAGGAGAGTGGGGAGAGGCAGAGAATAAATAGAGACGTACACAAAAGAGATGGAGGTGGAGGAAGGAACAGCAAAAGAAATCCAAAGGAGGGAGGTGTGTGTGTGTGTGTGTGTTTGTGTGTGTGCGTGTGGAGTGAGCAGCTGAAGAAAAATGAAAAGATGACATGATTAGCACCAGATTAGAAAAAGGTAGTGGGGAGGAGGTTAAGAACATCTAAAAGTAGAAGAAGAAGAGTCAAACTGTAAAGAAAACTATTTAGATACTTCATAAAGGATAACCTGCTAAATGGTCGAGTGGAGAATACAAACTTATTTTAAAAAAAATAATGCTACAAGTGTGACACTGAACTAGGCCGCCGTGAAAGACCAATTCAGACGTGTTTCGGTACAACAGCAGAGCTTGGTTTCCATGGTAACAATTGAAATAAGCTTCTACCTTGATGGACAGAGAGAGACTTGCATCGGTTGATGCGGTTACACTTCATGTAGTTCTTCAAAAAGAAAAGCACACATTACTTTTATCCGAGCTGTAGCATATTACCATGCACGCTTAATAAAAATGACTTCATGAGCGCAGTCTCGTACACACATAAGAGATAAGTTAAAGCACTCCTGCAGATAAGGATGATCCAGTGCTCCGCCTTTTAGTCTACTTCACATTAAAAATAAATCTCCAACAGCGCTGCAGGCAAATAAACAAGTGGAAAAAACAGCACAATAGTAACATGGGCAACAAGCTGGCTAAAGAGAAGCTTGCGTGACATTTAGACTAATCACCAGAGCAACATACAACACCTCCGCTGTCATTATCCACTCCCAATTAATAACATTTAAACGTAAGGTGTCAAAAGTGGATCATTTGATCACACTGTAGCATAATGGAACAGAAGTGAACCATCTAACACGGCAGCAAATGTCAGTCCACATATAAATCTATACGCTCTTGTGTGTCCATTACAACCTGGCAATTACAATAACACATGCGCTGCAGGAGAAAGTTGGTTTAAGTGGTGGCAAACCGCTCCACAAAACACCCACATGTGTACGTTACTTGTATCTAGCAATTTACTGTGGATGCGACCAGCCTCCTGCACAAACTCATGAAGAGAGGAGCGGCCGCCGTGCAAAGGATCAGAATTGAAGTATCATAGGTGATGCATGCATCCATACAGCTGAGCCCTCTTGGTGCGTGGATGGCCTGGGTTTTCATCATGTGCATGTACGTACCTCCTCATCCACACACACTCAAATGTGTATATCGTACAGTGGCACAGCAGACTCTTGATATTTAGCAAAGCTTCTTATGATTATGTTTTCTCTGTGCACTATGTTATGCTGGCCAATGTATTTGCAGGTCGAATAAAAAATAGCAAAGGGTCACATCTAGGCCTGGGGCCTCACGAATGCTTGTACAAGCTCATGTCAATAAGAGTAAGCCATCATATCACAGTTAACATTTACGAAGAGCATTGATCACACAACACAATTGGCACAAAGCGAACAGAATTAGCGGAGATGCGTGAGCTTTACAACCGCATGTGCGCACACACTGACACTTATGGACTTCCCCATCTGCCAGTAACCACCCCACATAATCAATCAAACTCTAAAAACTGTGCTCCTTGAGTAAATTGTACCCTGTCAATTCTCACTGTAATGAATATGTGTGGACTTTAATGGTCATACACACGACGGTGCATATGCTGTAGGAGCCTCGAGTCACATCCGGGGAGACGTACAATCTAAATCTGCCACACAATTTAAAAACATGTAGGCCTTCATTATCAGACTCTACTATATCCTCCGAGACGTGGTGTGGTGCATTTGAAAGGCCTTGTGGATAACAAAAGCTCACAGGCATAACTATTAGGGATTCCATTTACATACAGTGGGTAGTCAGTCAAAGGTAAGAATGTTACTTTAGTCTTCTTTACTATGCGCACACAGATTCAGACACCATTTATGAGATATTTACAACCTGGCACCCATTCTGGAAGTGTAAATATAGCCGTATCATATCCGTTCAAAGTCTGGCTGTCGCCTGTAGATAGTTCATGTCTGAAACCTGTCAATAACTGAGACACAAAGTGTATTTTGTAAATTAGAGCCATGTAGTCTCTCCGAAGGTGACTCAGTTAACAAACACGTGACATACAAGGCTATGACTACAAGTAAACAACCGTCAAAACAAGGTGATTATCTCTGGAGACAGCCATTTAGGAGAATTTCACCGGTGCAGTACAAAGCACCTGGAGACAGCTGAACAGCACAACAGAGCATCGGCCATTATTTCCAACAAGACGATAAGCAGCTGGCATTTCACTTTAAAAACTAGGACACGTCTGTACACACAGAAACAAAATTATCTCATTTTATTTGTGTGAGTGTTAAGGTTTTGAGTTAATGAATTTAATCAAGTATCAAAAGGCTAATTTAAAGTTGGACTGAAGCAACACCTGCACTGAAGCTCTGGTTGAATGCCATTCATTCTGATCTGTCAGTAAAAGCACTGTGACATTGTTATGTTCAGTCGGCTAATCAGATGTCATGCTGCTATAATGACGCCCCTTCAGGGGAGGTGCAAGCCAACTCATGTTCTATTTACATCCACTGTAATTATTTAATTTATCTTCAAAAATCACAACTGTCGGTGTGAGCACAACATTTACTGTGAATGCACTTACCTTTTACAGTGTTTCAGGTATTTCAAATTGAAATCATTTATGTAAGAACATTCTTAAAAAGAAAAGCAAATACATAAGCAGAGTGCATTGTGGACATTGGGTAGGTTTTAACATGTGCCTCCCATCACTGAGACATAATGCCTTTATGTTAATTAATATTTCTCTTTTTCTAAAGGATTCTGAACAGCAGAAAATATTCACTATAGTCTTTGGCGTTTGATTAAGTACACTTAAGTCCAGTCAAGAATCCTCCTTTTGCTAATTGCACTTATAATAAGATGCACTACAGATTTGTAGAGTTGTACCAAGGCTGCTGAGACTCGATAACATGATATGGTGTCCAAATCCACAATCACTATATAGTGCACTTAATTAATGAACGGTTTCAGACACTACACGGTTGTTTTTCTGTTGCCGTTAGTCACGTGATTCTAGCGTACGGTACATTTAATAAAAACATTTAAAAAACGCTGTGGACTTCTGTCATGAATCACAAGACTTTAGTGATCTCTTTTAATGAACAAAACTGACTTTTTGCAACTCTTTTATGCCTCAAGAGGAAATTTCTCAAAGGTCTGTCTGTATGACTTAAGGTACGTTGGTAATTTTACATCGTAACGGTTTATTAATAACAATTTACAACGGATTACATTTCCACAGAAAGTTGCCACACAATTGTTTCATTCAAACCTGTTGTGTTCAGTTTAAAGACATGTCACAGTCGCGCGGCTCTCCTCCGACAATTTGCAAAGCATTATGGTCTCTTTTGACCGTGCAGTGACCACCACTACTCACTACTTTTACTAATGCGATGAGTGCACTAAATTTCAGTCAGTAGTTACATTTTAGTATGTATCTTGCACATCTATAATCTACATTTTCAGGGTTTTTATCAGCTCTTCAAAGCCAAAATAGTCATACTGATGTTTTTATCACTGTCAAAGCCAATTTTGGCATCTACCCTTTTACTGGTGAAAAGATTTGAACATTAAGCTGCTAATGCACAGCTCTCTTGAGGGTTTTAATAGCTTGCCCATGGCGTCTGAGGCTCTTGGGACTGGTTGTAATGATAAATTGATTTTTCATCTTGTCTCCTGCCGTATTTCCTATAATTACTTGCAACCTCACCCCAGTCTTGGCGCCTCTATATCAGCACCTGTAGCTGTGTAGCCCATCAGCAAGTTAAATGTTTAGGTTAAACAAATAGCTTTAAAAATTGGATCAAACCTTGTAAATAGAAAATCTTATATCACTTTGAACCACTAGATGGAGTTGCGAGCCACTGAAGAGCTCAACCTCTGCCCTCCTCAGTCTGACACAAGTAAGTAAGGCTCCTTTTCTTTTAGGGCCAATAGATTTAATGTGGCCCATCTTAATGCAAGTGTAACAGTAAACAGTGTTACACCAATTGTCTTTAGACCTCCCCCAACTCATGTCTTCTCTTTTATTCCTTTCTCTGTCTTTTGTCCATAAGAGCAAATGCCTCATTTTGATTCTAGCACACCTGTTGCTCTACCTTATCCACATTGTCTCAGATTGTTTCAAACTGATAAAGAACCATTCCTGTTCACATCTGCAGCAACTTCTTCAGTCTGTTCCTAACCGTGCTAATTTATCAAGCTGTTGCTCCCTGAGGGTCAAACAGAACAAAGTCACAGACAGAGTCCTAATCATATTACATCACATTAGTTACATTGAAAAGAATAAACACAATTTAGTTCTAAAATAAGTGTTCTTTTTTTGAGCCTTTTGAGGTTAGTAATATTACAGCTTAGTTACCATTACTTTCTCATCATTTTTAATTCACATCTGTCTTATAAAAATATTTTGACATCTTGTCATTGGTAAAGCTTCTAAAGGCTTACTTATCCCACTAGGAAGCATCCGTTAACGATAGAATTTCTGCAAAACCAGGTATTTGCTGAAGGTGCTGCATTCAGGATTTTAGAGGCTGATCACCAATCACTGAAGGATTATTGGCCGATAACATCTATTTAATTGTAGTCTGTAGTCTATTTTAAATATATAAATTGGGAGATGGTAAGATTGAAGATTATCAACTGACAATGTTTTAATATTTTCCTTTTTATTTACTTCAGTTTAAACAAGTAAGAACTCTCTCACAACAGCAACAGACCACCCAACTAGAAAAAAAAATAACTTGCCTTAATCTAGCTATGGCTACATTCAAAACTTGCTTCAGTCAGCCCTCAGTTTTACTTTACTGGACTTTACATTGAGCTGGAAGCAAATAACAGGCACTAACTGGAGCACTACATAAACCAAAAAACGGAAACAAATCCTAGACTTCTCAAACTAATTAAGCAGTAATGCCAGGTTTTCTTTTAAAATGAGTATCTCTGCATTTTTGGAGTTTGTTCTTTTCTTATCTATAATATTCCCTGTAATGCTTAAAAGTCACTTGCTATGGACATTTGTGCATTTCTTTTTGTTTCTTACTGTCCTTGCAGTACAGTTGCTATCGCAGTAGAGTCTGTGACACGAGAGCCCTTTCTAGGTAAAAGCTAGCTTGGAAATCTCCTCATATTCATTGAGATTTTGCAATTTTAGCAGGGAATGAAGTATTGCATCAGTTGATCGTCCCTTCTAATGGGCAGTTTTAGCCGATTGTTGATCACACTATCTTTAGCAATGATTGACTGATCATGACCATTTTCTGATTGATCGAAACACCCTTAGTATTTGCATGTTCCAAAAAAGTTGAAAAAGATGCCATTGTGTTAATTTAGCCAGGGCTGTACAAACAGATATTAAAAACTGGTTGAGTACAGGCCGCTGATTTCAGTAATAGAACTGCACACACAGAGGAGCCGAGGAACGTGGGAAGAGGCAGCATCACAGCACTGGGCCCCCTTTTCTCTATTCTTAGCCTCTTCCCTCACAGTCACACATGACTGGAGATAGAAAAAGGTAGAAAAAGCATCTCAAGCGCTCATGTACAAAATGAAAGTGGTGTTAGTGACAAGTTAATTAACTCTACTAAATAATAACACATTTGTGCAGTTTATTTCTAAACATTTAGTAGTCGCTGCAATTCATAAACAAAGAAACAGTAAGCTATCATGGAAAAAAACAAAGCAAGGTGTATTAATTCAATTTGTAGGAAACCAATTTAAAAAGGTGACCTCTAAATTGGTTGTTTACTCTTTTTATTTTATTTTATATATACTGTATGGTTGTTCTCATAGGTTTACATACCCAGAATTTGTGATTTTATGGCCATTTTTCAGAGAATATGAATGATAACACAAAAACTTTTCTTTCACTCATAGTTAGGGGTTGGGTGAAGCCATTTATTATCAAACAAATGTATTTACTCTTTTTAAATCATAATGACAACAGAAACTACCCAAATGACCCTGATCAAACGTATACATACCCTGGTGATTTTGGCCTGATAACATGCACACAAGTTGACACAAACAGGTTTGAATGTCTACTAAAGGTAACCATCATCACCTGTGAGCTGTTTGCATGTAATCAGTGAGTGTGAATAAAAGGTCAGTGAGTTTCTGGGCTCCTTACAGACCCTTGCATCTTTCATCCAGTGGAAAGCAAAAGAATTGTCAAAGGATCTGCGGGAAAAGGTAATTGAATTGTATAAAACAGGAAAGGGATATAAAACGATATCCAAGGAATTGAGAATACCGATCAGCGGTGTTCAAACTCTAATTAAAAAGTGGAAAATGAGGGATTCTGTTGAAACCAAACCAAGGTCAGGTAGACCAAAGAAAATTTCAGCCACAACTGCCAGGAAAATTGTTCAGGATTCAAAGATAAACCCACAAATAACTTCATCTGAAATACAGGACTCTCTTAAAAAAAGTGGTGTGGTTGTTTCAAGATGCACAATAAGAAAAATGGGCTGCATGGTCAAGTCGCCAGAAGAAAGCCATTACTACGCAAATGCCATAAAGCATTCCGCTTACAATACACCAAACAGCTCAGAGACAAGTCTCAAAACTTCTGAAACAAAGTCATTTGGAGTGATGAGACCAAAATTTAACTTTTCGGCCACAACCATAAACGTTACATTTGGAGAGGAGTCAACAAGGCCTATGATGAAAGGTACACCATTCCTACTGTGAAACATGGAGGTGGGCTGATGTTTTGGGGATGTGTGAGCTACAAAGGCACAGGAGACTTGGTCAAAATTGATGGATACTCAGTACTTCAGAAAATACTGGAGGAAAATTTGCACTCATTAGCCTGGAAGCCGCGCATGGATACTTGGATGTTCCAACATGACAATGATCCAAAGCACAAGGCCAAGTACACCCTTCATTGGCTACAGCAGCATAAAGTAAAGGTCTTGGACCGGCCTCAGTCTCCTGACCTCAATATTATTGAGCCACTCTGAGGAGATCTCAAACGTGCAGTTATTGCAAGACAGCCCAAGAATTTACAGGAACTGGAAGCTTTTTGCCAAAAAGAAACTCATCCACAACTACCAAAAAGACTTCAAGCTGTCATTGATGTTAAAGGTGGAAATACACAGTATTAAGAACTGGGGTATGTAAACTTTTTATCAGGGTAATTTGGGTAGTTTCTGTTGTTATTATGATTTAAAAAGAGTAAATTGTTTGACAATAAATGGTTTCACCAACCACCCAACTATGAGTAAAAAAAGGTTTTTGTGTTATCATTCATATTCTCTGAAAAATGGCCATAAAATCACAAATTCTGCCAGGGTATGTACACTTATGAGCACAACTGTATATAAATGACCACTCTACACCTCCTCCTGATATTTCTCTGGCACTAAACAATAAACAAGGAGCTAAGCACCTGTAATCATTCAATGGCTCAATCAACATTCATAAGCAGCCAGACATGGGCCTCAGCCGGCTGTCTCCAGACCAGCTTCAACATCTCAATGTCGACTTTTTCATGGCATTTCACTTGTGTCCACACATCAAAATCAGAATTACTTTCTAAAACTACTTACTTACTTACTTACTTACTAAAACAAGGGTCTGCTCGCCTTCAAGAGCCAGTAATCTTGAAGGCGAGCAAGCCTTTCACCAAAAATCATGCAGTACAACTACCTATACAGCTGCTGACAAAGCTGCCCCTTTTACCTACTACTATCTCTTTGTAATATTCTTCTAAATCTGTTTTTCTGATGATTAGATGTAGTAATTTCTAGCCAGAAGTGTCAGTCAATACCTAAATGCAGAAAAGGTTATTGAGCTGAAATACTGTGGGGAAAGATTTGGGAATGGTAGAGTGCAGTGTTGGTGTGGCACATGCGAGTCTCTTTAGAGCTGAAGCAAACACACAAGCTGCCGCACTCCTCCTCAAAGTCACGCTTCACAAAGACAAGCGTCTTAGTTTGAAAGTTACAACACATCCTGCAGGTCAGTGAATGCAAATGTGGGACAACTGTTAGATTTGAGAGCAACTGGTCTCCACAGGCGCAAAAAGACAAAATCCAGCCAAGAGTCTGATCTGCGATGCACCAGGAGACCAGTCTTGGAGCTGCTTCACTGGCAAGAGTCAGACATTGTGACAGAACACAGGGTTTTGCACATTTCCAGTTTCAAAAATGCCAGACACAAACGGACAAAGAAATCTGCTTTAAATCCATCCAAAGGTTCCACGTTTGGTCATTAACATACATTAAATGCCAATTAGATTATCAATTTCACTTTATCCCTAACACTAAATTGCACTTGTACTACTGCTGCCATTTTGTCAACTGTGCCCAATATTTTTACATGCACCTTCTACTTTTGCCTTTATCTGTCGTGCTCCAGAGTGGCTGAAAGCAGCACAAGCTCAACAATAAAACAAGCCTCTAACTTCATCTCTATAGCTTTAGCAGCTACTATTGTCAATACCTGTTTTCCCTTGTGATGCAGAAGGACTTGTTTTCATGAGCCTTATGAAGCTATGCTTTATCTCAACACTGGACTTCCTCACAAAGCCCTTCAACACAGAACTAGTGACAGAACAGCACACTTGTTTATTTGGAGAGTTCTTCTTCACTGACCTATTGCCTGTTACTCCCTCGAAAACATCTTTAAACACAGTGCACATATTTATATATCTACCTACAGCCAAAATAACATTATCTTCCCAATTTTGAAAATGCACGAGTACAATGTGATGAGTAGTATCGCTGTCACAGAATAGTACAGCTCAGTGAACTGCTCTATGCGTTGCATTTTTCATGAACTATAATGCCCAGTGATTCCCTCATTTGACTAAAACAAACCATGATGCAGATCCTTGGGGCCACTACCTCAAGAAGCACCAGATGTGTCATCGCCAATTGCACAATAACAGTATTATCTAATGTGAAAAACAAAACATCTGTAAATATGAACTGACCCAGTTATTTCTAATGTCATACAACCTCAGATTCTCACAAGTGGGAATAATTTAATTACGACTGAATTAATGGATAACAGAGGGAGCAAATGTTTATAAAAAAAGTCTGGACACAGAATATGATTTCATATTGTAAGACCGTTAATTACTGAAGCCAATGACTGACAAAATGTTCAGCTTCTATAAAACAAACGGGCTGGGCAGACACTAAGATGTGTGGCCTACCTTGAACATTGCCAGCCCAGATGTTCTTTCTACTCTTCAGAATTGGCATGGTGGAGTGGTCTGGGGTTCAGCTCCTCCTCTCATAGCCTCGGATGAAGGGATGGTGGACAGAGGAAGTCAGGCACAAAAGACTTAAGGTGGTCTTGTGGGGCGAGGGACAGTCTTGAGTTAGAAAAAGATGGAGGTGGATGATGCTGGAGTTAGTCAGTGCAGCTGATGTCTGATGCTTGTTGTTAGAACTAGGGCAATGTACAGTTACAATAACCTTAAATCATTCTTCAAAGTAGTAGAATCAAACCTGACCACTGAGTCTGAGTATTCATTAAACTAACTTAAAGATGATAGATGTAAAATGTTGAGAGTATGTTGCTCAATCTGCCTCTTTCCATCGGATTTCTCTCCTTCTCTTCCTCCAACGCTGGTGATAAGAGCTCGCTGAGGTCTCCTCCCAGAAGTCTGTGAGTATGTGAACGCGGTTGCCGTGGAGATGAGAAGATGAACAGTGTGTATATATTCCTCTTCTTCTCTTGCTCTCTTCTTTCTTTGGCTTTCTCTTGCTCTTTGCCTTGGCTACAACCATCAGTTTGCTGGGTCGCCTCTCAGCCTGGACAAGAGGGGAGAAGGACACAGTCAGACAGAGGAGCACGGCTGTGGAAGGAGCAGCTGGATGCCATTTGCCAATTGTTGCTGAGTTCAAGGCTTAAAAGTAAAACCAGAATGTCTACATGCTCCCTGTCACTACAATATGAATCAGTCTAATAGGACATCTGTATTTGTATATTAGTAAAATCCCAAATGCCTTCTTATCCACTTATTTGCATGTATGTGTGTTATGTATTTTGCTTTTTTTTCCAGGATATGCATTTCCATTTAAATGCCTATTCACATTTGTAAATATGAATGTAGAATGTATGTAGATCCTGTAATTCTCGTTAAACTAGTTCATTATCTAATTATCAACATTGCTAGTCATATTTAAAGGTCATCTTATGCAGAATATTCAGTTGATCCTCCAACTTCTTTGGTGTCTTTTTTGTGTTCACTGTTTAATAATGATTGCTCTTTAAACATAAATCCTTCATTAGGTTGAAACCCAAGAGCTGAGAAGCCCCTTTTAAGCCATTATATTTCAACGACTGTGCGCTCACTAAATGATAACACCACACTTAAAAAAGATGTCCTAAATCATTCAGACTGTTTGGGCTTAGAGATGCTCAGCGCTAAAATCAACGTGAAACTTTTAGGACAGAGCTTACTCTGTAACTCTGTTAATGGAGAATATTTAACAGGAAACTGCCAAAGGACACTTGCTGTGTTTTTACTTTGCATATGAGCAATGTCTAAAATCTAATGGTGGTTTTAAATATTAACACACACACACTGGATGCTTTCTTCCTGCGAAATGAGGGGAATCTCCAAAGCCTTAAAGTACACAAAAATAATTACCATCTAAGATGAAGTTGTGTAGTTTGATGTGTTAATTATCTATTTGGTTTGTTACCCACAGAAGATAATTAACTATTTTAATATTAAAGACTTCCTAGTTGAGCACTGAACTGCTTGTGTAGCCAATTGTTTTACCTGCAATTTATCAATGAAGGGCAAAAAAACAAAGGACTTCGAGTGGGGCAGGCTGGCATATCATCTATAGTATGTCCCATTAGTGTCATGCTGGAAACTCTAGTAAAACTGGTGTATGAATCACAAGAGTCTGTGATTCATTTGACGAGTTTCAAGTCATTTTCATTTATGTTCTGGGTTAAACGAGCAGGAAACAAGACAAAGATTGGTGTGGGCGGAGGGCAACGACATGGCATTAGTTTAAAAACTAAAAGGCACAAGATAAACAGGTGGAGGGCTAGAATAATGCATGCACCACAACACTGCACCGGACTAATTGAGTGAGTCAAGTGTTGTGAGCTTATGACATGAGATTTATCCAAATACATTGGTTTCTGTAATAAATTACTACAGATTCTCAGTTGCCACTTTAAGTAATAATGGAGATCAAAGGCTTGGCCTGATAAACAACCAATTAGTCACAGTAGTGTGAAGAAAGGTTTAACTCTATGAATGAACATGGTAGAAAATATTAAAACTCTTTGCTGAGAACCTGCTGACAAAAGTTCATGCTGAATATATTCCAGTATCATGCACATGTACACATGCTCACGCGCTTTAGACACTTTAACAATGCACTTAGTGTTCATGCATTCGCATACACGCAGTTGAGAAGTAGGTGCTATATTAATTCACTACTCACCTAATTAACTCTTTTCTGTAACACATAATTTATAGACTGTAGTGAAGATGTTTTACAGAGGAGAGGATTTGAGACACAAAAGCAAAGACAGAGCAAAACGAGTGGTCCTTCATTTTCCTTCATGATGACATCCCACTCAGAACAATAAAGAGAGGTATTAGCCCCTGTGCCAGTCCATGAGCAAGGAAAACAGACACTACTGTGGCTGCTGCTGTAGATGTCTACAGTGCATCATTTTCACATAAAATGCAAACGCAATTCCTGGAAACAGTCCATTAAAACAACCAAAAACTTGAGCATCGACTAGAGATAGGTCGACTTCCAAAAGGTGTAGCAGTGAGCTGACGGCGCAAAGCAACAGACATCACAAAACAAGGGGAGTATAGGGACAGGAAAATGATGAAATGGTTTATAAATGACCTGTGTTTATCTGTCTGTCTCTATCAACCACCTGCACACTGTCTGTAACGGCTCCAATCCACAGCAAGTCATTTTCCACTTAATCCACTGTTCAACATCCAACTAATTCAAAAACAGTCTCTCTTGCCTGAGAGAGGATGATAAGTGAAAGGCGGGCTTAAGAAAATAAAGATGGGATGTTTGGTGAGGTTATTGTTGATAAAAATCCAATCATAAATACGATATATTCAATGTTTTATGGTGGTATGTTGTGTGCGGGGAGAGGACGTAAGTGACAGTGGGAAAACAAATTTCTAGCAAATTGTGAAAATAAGCACAAGCATAAAATCAAATAGAGACAAATTTTAAATAGTAAAAATTATAAATTATGGTGTTTTTTT
Organism: Perccottus glenii; assembly: GCA_024416835.2. Classification (NCBI taxonomy): domain Eukaryota; kingdom Metazoa; phylum Chordata; class Actinopteri; order Gobiiformes; family Odontobutidae; genus Perccottus; species Perccottus glenii. The sequence goes on from CM044549.2 coordinate 18,812,648, forward strand.
TTTTTTTTGCAATAATGCTGTCAATTTTCATCAAAGCCAAAGTCAAATAAAGTACACCAAACAAATATTATTATTTTATTATTATTATTATTAAAATAGAAATGGGCACTTGTGTGATGATGACATAAAACATATGGCTAGGACATGGAGAAGGTGCAAGACCAGACCAATATGGATTTAGTGAATATGGTTGTTTTCCGCCATAGTTTGGTGTGCGTGTGCATGTGTGTGTTAATGTGTGTTTTATGTATATGTAAAGCACACACAAATACACACAGACAGATAGACAGGCACGATAGTTAACCTACCTAGAATAACATTAAAGGTTCCCCCAAGAGTGTGATGCAAAGAAAAATGGGTGTGGAAGGAATAAAAGAGAAGGAAAAGGGGAAAAAAGAGTCATTCATGAGGAGTTTTTAGCGTTCTGTTTTTGTTTTGTTTTTTGTAGAAAATGCATCCAAGTTTATATAACATCTTAAAGACAGAAAGAGGTAGAGGGCGGTTGATGGAGATGGTAGCAGTTAAATGAAAGGAGGGACTGACAGGTATGAGACTGTGGTAAAAAAATAAATAAAAAGGAGGGAAAGTGGAGCAACAAAATTAACACAAAACTCCTCTTTCCTTGTTTGAATGTCAGTCATAAACAGAAAAATTATAAACCAAATAGATAGAGAAATAGATGAGGAGGCAAATGACGGAGAGAGAGACTAGATGAAAAGATGAAGCACCTCCCAGCACCGCGATGAGGAATAAGAAAAATATAAAACGAAAGAAAAAATTGAATACTCCAAAGCCTTCCGTTTTTGCTCTGTAAGTGAGGTGAGGGGGGGTGCCTTCAGTTTCAACCCCCCTCTCTCTGCAACTTGTCAGTCTTCTTTGCTCTTCTGTCCGTCTCAAAGCAATGTGCTACTTTTCCTTTTAAATGAGCTGGAACCCTCGGCCAACACAGCTGTTTGACATGACACTCAGACAGGCTGCATGGTGCTGCGCTGCTACCCAAAGATTCAGAGTGTGGAGCCGAAACACACCTCTGGCAGCCGCATGTCCAACTCCAACTGCACTCCCCTCCTACACAGAGAGAGAAACAGAGAGAGAAAGGGAGAGATGCAAACGTGGGTCCCTCTGCTGGATTTTCACTCACAAGGTTGTTACAGTAAAGAATGGCTGTTGCAACAATTGTCAGAAAAAAACAATTTAACTATTACTAGTTTTGTACACAGCTAGCTGAAGGAGCTGTAGTGACTGAAACAACAAAAAGCATTACATTATTCTGTCCATTAATTTGTATAGATTTAGTAGTTTTACATTATATTTTGCAAGTTAGTATAGGTTTAGATTCAGACTTCCGTCAGGAAGAGTCTACATGGGCACGGTAAACCCAGCAACAAATATATAACTAATATTCTGCAACTTATTTTGAAGGCCTTTATGTTTGATTAATTTTAGCATAGTTTGAGAATTTTTTTTTCATTTATTTGAAAATGAGATTGATAGGTACAAAGAGATCATTATGGTTTACAAATCCCTAAGACATATGAAACACACCGGTAGGCTAATTAAATACAATTACTGCACATGGGTGCGTTGGACATAAAGAAAAGGCAGTTTAACAGATTTTAAAGAAAACTACTGGATAACTGGCATATTCTTGCAGGACCCGATTATCATCACAAACTCCACAAACATTTGACCTAAAAATATAAAACTCAAAATATATTTTTGAGCGGGCTAAAGAAAACAGATTAGTCAAATGGACATTTAGCAGACCTTTGTTGTCCATCCAGCACCCTCTGGTGGTAACATGACGTTTTTACAACGTAACGTCAACATTTAATTTTGTCTTCTCTTTTCAAAACAAAAACCTCTTTACTCTACTACTAGCAATGGATAACCCTGTTAGCGAGTTTGAAGTTGTAACATTGCTCCAGAGATAATAGTTCTTTAGCTAACTTAGTTGTGCAGTGTGTGATCTATGCAATCAGTAACCGTCAGAGGGCGTTTATTCTGAAAACTAGCTACACAGTGCTGCTTTTAAATGCCCCAGGCAAGATTAACCTTATAACGTATAAGTTAACCCCTCTAAGATATAGACCTACTTTAAGATATGTTTGCAATAATACGCTCTTCATTGAGCACCATTTCCTGCATTAATTAGCCTACTTTTATTACTGTAGAGGATAGTCTTTATTGCAGAAAATAACAAAACTATACTCACCTGGTCAAGGGTAAAACAAATACTGGCCATTCGGTATAAAAGTCTAAAACTTAATCTAGCCCAGTTCAATTTTAATTAAAAAAGTCTTATAAATTTATTCTGATATTCTTTTTGGTTCAAGTTGCTAGCTATGGTAAAACCCTAACCCTATGGTAAAACCATCGCAAGCATTTTGTAGCACTTTATTTATCCTAATGTTATAACTTGTAAGAATGTTTTAATTTGCCATCTGAACAGATGTTACCCCGGAAGACTGAAAGCAAGGTTCATTTCCATGGTTCTGCTCCATGGGATTCTGGGTCTAAGGCCAAAAAAGATAAAATGTTACGTTAACACACTACTTGGAATGATGAACGGCATTTTGGCCACGTTGGGGTGCTTTTAGCAAATAACGTGAAGTGACGTGTTCAGGGAGGAGCCTGAACAAGTAATAAATAAATTTAAATAAAAAAAAAAGTAAGAAAAACTAAAGAACATAATTCTATTCAAAGAAATGCTATAATACCAATTACATGTTTCTTGATTCGAAAGTAGGCTAGGCACACCATGGAATGACTCATGAATGTGTATAATAGTGTTTAAAAAATGACAGAAATCCAATATTTTAAGAAAATCTTTAATTGTGTTTGCCAAAGTCTGGTTGCCAGACAAAACTTACAAAAGTCATTCAGTTTCTACCACATACAATTCTGTGCAATTCTGGGTTTACTTGAGTAATCCTGTCACTCATTATCAAGTAAAACAAAAAACATTTGAAATTAAAGTAGCTAACGGGAGTCACGACATAAATATAAAACTTGGTTGGTCTTCTGAGTAAATTATTTACAATACCCTAAGTCACAAAAAAAAAAAAATACATGACATACATTAGACAAGACCAATGGATTGCCGCTTCCAGTCCCCAAGTCAGTCAAAAGTCCTGTTATTATGCAGTTATTTACAGATACTGTTGAATGCAATTTCTCAAAAAAGTAACTTCCAAACAGAAAGAACTGTTTATATTTCTAAACGGCTCAACTGGAACTCGAATTGATAACATTTGTACACTGTGGTTCACAGAAAACACCAAAGCGTCCATAAATGTCTTTGGCTCGAACAGCAAAATGGTAAGTGGAGCCAGATTGAAACTGGGTGAGTGTGCAGGCCATTGGTAGAGGAAGAGCCTTCACCTCCCCAATCTTTTTCCAGTGCTGCTGGGCTGGATTACTGTTGGAGTTGTCTTGATGGAAGGCATAGAGGTGATAGCTGTCTACAGCTGCACAGGTCAGGTCTGTTTCTGCTACACACCATGACAGCACAATACCGGTTTGACTTGGCACAAGCTTTAGCTGCGGTTGTTGAGGGGGTGAGGTCTTCTCTGCTTCTGGAGGTAAACGTGGTGGTGCAGGTGCAGAAGGAAGTGGTGGAAGTGCCACACTGGAGGTCCGGGTAGGTGTAGCAGTGGTTGTGGTAGTGCGGGATTTTAGGGGAGAGTCCTGGGGAGAAATATTGAACAGCTTTGGTAAAGGATTTGTTTGGGAATAGGTGACGCAGGTGCACTCTTTGTTATTCTTACAGTTCTTATAATTTGGTAAGTCCCTGGTTTTAAACTCATTCTTACCTAAGGTTTGGAGTAAATTAATATCAGTTTATGTTTTTGATAGTAAAAATGGTCAAAAGAACAATTTAAATTTGACAGAAACCTTTTCCTTGAGTCAACTAGCTTTACTGTGTGACGCTTATGCTGCTGCAACTCTGGCCATAGTAACTTTGCAATGGACATAAACATACCTGTACACCTGTACTTTTGCACTTTTTGTATTTTTAACCAGACCTAGTGGAATTTAATACATATTATATTATTATATATTATATTATATTTCATATAAATATTAAAGTGCAGTATTTAGTGGATTTAATATATAGGTTATACTTTATACTTTTAAAGCACCTTTCTCTTTCTCCCTGATGGTGTCTACACACTCGACCAGTCCCCTGAAAAACACTGAAGTTAGTTTCTCAGTGAGTGTCCATTTAATGCATTTTTGTTAAACATCTGCTGAGATGACTTGCCAGAACAGACCTGTACTGGACATAGATGAGAAGATTATGCTGTTCAACTATCACTGCACTTTTCACATGGAAGAATTCTTTTAAGCACCTCTAAAGCCTAAATGTAACCTCATTCGCTAATAGTAGTCTAAAGTTTTCTTACTTTCTCTCCACAATTAAAACTACATTTGATTTTCGCAACAATATGTGAAGGTCAGTTTTCAATCCTCACCAATTGGGAGCGGTGAAGGGACGACAGCTGTGAATTGCTGGTTGTGGAGTTTGGATTGGTCTGAGGGGAAGACCTTGCCGCAGCTGAAAACAAGAACATAAATATTCATGTTAAAAACAGTAAAAAAATAAATAAAAGAAACCAATTTTAACATGCTTGTACTACTCAACTTAATGAAAAAATATATATAGTTACTTGGAATGCTTGTTGGTGGACGTTGTGTTGCGCTGGATGTTGTAACTGTGGCACTCTTTACTCCTGTAACTGTAGAATGCAGAATATATTATTAGACTAATGTTTATTCTGACAATGTTTAAATTATTGCTTTTTTCTGGGATAAGAATGAACAGGAACAACTCATTTACCTAGCACATCATCATCTTCTTCAGTAAGATCAATGACAGAACCTTTAGGGCGTGCTGAGGGAGCTGCCACTTTGGATGGAGTAGATCCTGTTGCCTGGTTGTCTAAGTAAAAGAAAAGTGTTTCCATCTTTAAAAACACCTGAAAAAACTAATTTTATTCTGACAATGTTTTTATTGCCTTATGTTTTGTGCACATCATCATCTTCTTGTAAAATTGCTTCCATTGCTTGTCAAGTCCACTTTGGATACGTCGCTGCTAAAAGCCTGCTAAATGACTAAATGTAAATGTAAATATATTAATTTCATCTATCCAGAAAAAAATGAAGCAATGACGCTTCTCTATGGTGCCTGTGCTAAGATTTCAAAGCTCCTTTTTTATATATTTTTAGGTTTTAGTTTACCACGATTTGAAAAAGCAAGCACAGTTTGGGGGACCTGCTACTGGTGCTCAACATAGGCTGGCCCATGACAGGCCAGGCGTTCTTTAGGAGGCAATGGGGACAAAAATGGAAACAGTGTACACCAAGATCAAGTTGGTGGTGCTCACCCATCATCAGTGTTTTGGAACTATAACCTCATAGGGCGTGTCAGAAAATCACTATAACATTATGTACGTTTTGCTAGTTTCAACAAGATGCTAGCATTCTATTGGATGGTCTATACCCAGTGCTAATGTTTTGCTAGACACTTTCTAGAATGAGGTAAAGAGTCTGCTCTCCTCAAGAAGGTTTGCCGTTTTGTTATGTTTATGTTGTTAAGTTAATCAGTCCTCAAGTTAATCAGTCCTCATAACAAAACGGCAAAGAAGGTTTGCCGTTTTGTTATGTTTATGTTGTTAAGTTAATCAGTCCTCACCTGTTTTTGTTGTCAGAGATGTTCCCTGTGGTGGTCCTGGGGCAGTAGATCCTGTTGCCGCTGGCCCTGATGTTACAGGTGACGAAGTTGAAGACATAGCCCCAGCAACAGAAACAGGTTGAGTTGGTGCTCTGGCTGTGGTCACTGAAACACCTGCGTTGGGTGTAGTTATCCCTCCTGCACCACCTTGGTACACAGCACGTGCAAGAGAGATCTGGGTAGAGGGCACTTGGGAAGCAGGGGCTTGGAGAGCTGGGACTGTAGCGGCAGTTGAAGCAGAAGAGACAACCGTGGTCGATGAAAGAGCGGGTTTAATAATAAACGTTGTGGGTGCAGTGGTTTTTGCCTTGTTTAATGAAGTGCCTGCAGGCAAAGAAACAGGAATGTTGACCAGTGTTCCAGTTTGACCGTTGGCCATGGACAAAGGCAGCTGGATGAGGAGTGGCTGCCCTGTTGCCATCATCCCACTCCCAGGAGCAGTCTTTAACAGCAGTGTTCCTGTGGAACTCTGCGTTGTGATGGCAGTGGTCAAGTTAGAGACTGCATTTGAGGTGGAGGCGATCAGCTGGAGGATGGGAGCCTGGGGAACTAATGCCGTAGATGTTGAAACTGGGGCAGAGACGGAAGGAGCTGTAGTGACTGAAACAACAAAAATGGCAAAAATGGTGTTTATGATAAGAGGTTCCACTGTAATTATTTTCAATTCTTATATTTTACATTTGGTATTGATGCTTCATGCAGAGGACAGTTCACTAAAATAAACATCCGGTAACTTATTTAAACTTTTGACAGTTGTGTTACTTTGTTGTAAAAGGTACTTTAAAAGCATAAGAACTATACTGTCTCAGTGGTTTTAACTACAATTGGCAATTGGTGGATAGAAAAAAAATGTTGTTTCAAAAGGTCTCAACTTGAATTCTATTTACAGGTAACAATGCCCTTGTTTGCAAGGTAAGTCAAAATATGAAAGGTTTATTCAAATGTTTCAAAGAATGGCTAGCAATAGGTACTACTCACCAGCTGCAGCAGCGCTTAGTGGAACAGCAGTTGTTGTAGTTTGCTTTACTTCCACTGAAGATCGAGCTGGCCTGTTTAAAAAGATGTCCAAACTTAGACGTGTACTCTTCATCTCATTAATAAACATTACAGAAAAAATATCAGGGAGTGATAGTGAATAGACAAGAGTTTTATTGTATTTCATAGTCACTGTTAAACAACCACTGTTTGGTGATTCAGTATCAAATGTCCGCACAGAAGAAGTTCTCTTTAACTCAAACTTCATGTGTTATTGCAACAAAATCTCAATAAAAATAAAGAAAGGTTTATTAGACAGACAAAAGAGGATTGTAAGAATGACGACTATTGTCCCAGTCAGTTTCAGTAAGAGCTCTCTACCAAAGATGCACAGTATTTGCTTGCCTACTAAAAAATTCTGCACTTCTTTTTACTCGCAGTATGTCATTGACAACATCACGAATTTCTTTCCAATTATCAGAAGACAGTTCAGGGAATCGCTCCTCAATGTACTTCCTCAATGTCCTCCTTAGGTTTATGGGAAGTGCATACTTGCCCATTAATCCAACATAGTTGACCGTTGAAACCCAGTCGCAATAGGTTTCATATGGCACGAGGTAGCGAAATATGTAGGATGCATAGCGAGCTACCCTAGGATTCCCTCCTTTCTGACAGCTCATATACAGCATATTCTCCCAATCAGAGCTAATAGTTCGGAGTTTAATGTCTGGCTTGCATTTTCCTTCACTGTATTCGGTCATCTTCTGCCCGAGTGATACATTGCGGGGTGGTAAATATATCTTCTCGTCCTCTTGGTCCTGCTTTTTGTTTTCTTTCTTCACTGTACGAGCCGGTGTCATCCAGCCAACAGAGGGCACTTGGCCCTCTTTAGAAACCTCAGTCTTCAGCTGTACTTTCTCCTGATGGAGTGCGCTGTTGGGAGAAGAGGTGCAGTTGTAACTACACTCTTCACTTTTGAGGTAAGGTTCTGTAGAATGCTTTGTAGAATGTCACATGACATAAGACTTGAACCCACGCTGTGTTATTTTAAAGATTAAAAATACAGTTGGGACCGTTCATTTGTGTTCTTTTGCTTATTGCAGAAAAAAAAAATTATATATATTTATATATATATATATACTGGGACAATGTCAGCTACTGACGCAATCAGGAAAGGATGCTGTTCAGGCAAAATTGCTGAATTTATGCCGCAATCTAAGCTGTGCCAAACAAATGAAAAACAAATGAAAAGTGCAGCCCATACTACTTCTAAAGCTCAATGCTGCACACATTTTTATCAGTTCATAGTTCATTTGTACTCATAAATGCTTGTACGCATCTTCCACACAAGCATTTTCTAACTGTTAAAAATATATATTTAAAAATCTCTTTTTTAAGTGAGTAATTCTAAAATGGGCAATGACAAAAGCAAAAATGGTGGCTCTGGACATACTATTTACGTAGAATAATAACAAAAAAGCTGGTTCTAGCTTGGTTGAATGCATACCATATATGCGGGAGACCCAGGTTTCACTCCAGCTTGGGTCATAAGCCCAATGTTTCCTGTCTATCTACTGCCTTATCAAATAGAGACAAAAATAATAATCTTAAAAAGTGTGTTTTTCTGGTATTGGCTCGTAGAATTTAGTGTAATCAAGTGTTGTGAGATGTTTTGTAATTGGTATTGGTTTATAAATATATATTCAAAAATGTTTACGGTCTAGATAAAACATTTGCAGAGACAAACTTACCGTTGAATTTGAGGGCTGCTGCTTACAGTCTTAGCAGCAAGGCCAGTAGAGGCTGGGGTTGTAATTGTAGCATTTGCAGCAGCAACGGCAGCAGCAAGCGCCTGCAAAAAAATAAAAATAAAAAATAAACCAAAGATTTATTACAGAACAAGTAAAATCAAAATAATTAACTCTTACTTCCTGCTTCCTTTTGTTTTCTGAAGCTTGGTTGGCCTCACCAAATTTTTTTGCTAGCCGAGCTAATTTGACCTGAAGAAGAAAAAAAAACATTAGATGACAAAAATTTAAATTAAATTCTTAAAGCAGCATAGTTAGCATAGCACACTACTTACTTGTAGTGTGTTAATAGCGTTTTGATACTTCGTTGCACATTCAATCTTGTCAACCCTGGACTTTAACTCTTGGAAATTTTGGTCAAAAATTGTCAGCTCCAACACTCTAAGTCTTTCGTCCACTAGCTTTTGCACAATCTGGTAAAATTAAATAAGTATTTAGTTTGTGTTTTGACAGCTTAGGAGAAAAGAAGTTAAAAACTATTTGCATTATGTACCTTTTCCAGTTTGTGGTGGCTTCCCGCTTTTGCCGTTATCTTAAACTCCAGTTGTGCCTCAAACTCCTCACTGTCCTTCTTGGGCCTTTTGGTCTCTTTGTTAATACTATAACCATCAAAACCTTCCGATAGAGTGCGCTTTAGTCCTGACGTGGAGCTTTTCTCTTCTTTGACTGTTTAGAAAGACAAAGTTTTAGTTCCACCAAGTGCATGTAATTCATTGCTAGGAATATGTGACCATTGCTATACTTAGGATACTTGTTACCAATTTTGTTCTCGTTAAACCTAATCAAATGTCTTAAAGTGACCATTAATTTGTTTTAACAGAAATGAGTAAATTAAAGTCACTATGACTTTTACCTGAATTTGATGGTGGCGTTGATTGTGGGCGGGATTGTTTGGTGACTTTACTCTTTTCCTTTTTAGTCTCTACCTTCACACCCATGTCCAACTTTCCTTTGAAAGATTCCTTTTTGAAGTCTTGATTTGTAGTCTTATCTTCCTTTATTTCCTTTTTAACTTCTTGTTCAAAATCTGTGCCAGCAATGGAGGAAGTAGAAGAACAGGAGGGAGGGATATCGTTGGTGGATTTGGGAGAGGGTGCATTTTGATCAGCCTTTTTGTCCACTTTGGCCTCTGGGTTTATTGCCTTTGAGGTGTTCGATTCAGTTTCCATGGGTTCATAGTCCGTTAGTTCCACAGAAGAACCAGATAGAAGACACTCTGCATTCTTCCCAGATTTCACTGCGGCTAGGCCCTCTTTAGTCTCTTTTTCCACCTGAGAAAAAAAACACAATCAAAGTTAATGTGTGGATATTTTTCAGTTATAATAGGTGCCTAGTGTGCTGGAAAATATTGAGCATTTAAAGACTTACCTGCTTCCTTTCTGTCACTGGCCCATTCCTGTTTTCCTGTTTTTTCTCAGATTCTTTCACTGGTGATTTATTTGATGTTCGTGACAAGGAACCTGTCTTCTCATCATTCTCCAACTTTTTAAGTTCAGAGTTTAGAGAGTGGAATGGAGATCCGGAAGAAGCAGAAGGGTCCTCCTTTGCGATTGGACTTTGTGACGAGGTAGGTGAGGGTGACAGATTTAAGGACAGGCAAGGATCTGGAGAAGTAGGAGACATGGCAATTGGAGAGTTTGACTCCAAGTCAAGTTGTTCTTTGTCCCCAGGCTTTGGTCCATCGTCTTTGTGTGTACCATTCACTAGAGGCGGCGGAGGTGAGCTCGACAGTCCTGAAGAAGATGTCAACAAAGTGCTGTGAAGAGTCTCTAGTTGCTGTCGATCACTAATTTTCATGGTTTTTCTGGCGCGGAAAATTTTCTTCTTCTCCTCAGACACAACAACTTCCATCGCTGCCTGTGGAAAACAGTTGTAACATTAGAAAACAGGGTTTCAAAAAGGCACGGTAAAAAAATAAACATTAGAGTAAAGTGCACCGCATGGCATCGGCTAACCTGGTCTTTACGCACAGCTTGATTAGATAATGGCTGCAATTTTCCTGACAAACACTAGAGGTCCCTACAAAGCCCAGTGTAGTTACTGTTATTTTCTAGAAGATTCTGTCACAGCCCTCTGAAAACCAAACCACTACTTCCCCAAAACCCATTTTCATCACAGATTCAATCTACCTGCTTAAAAAGAACCTTCTGAACAATTTCCTGACTATACCCTCCTGTTGACTTTCCTTAGGTAGTAGCAGTCAAGGTGCAGCTCAGTGTGCTAAATGTGACTCCAGTCAAAAAAAGCTAAATTATTCATTACATTTTCCCTCTTGCCTTATTTTTTAGGGATTAATCTATACATTTCCTGTTTACCTCAGCCTTGATCACAAGAACTTGAATGTCATTGAGTTAACAGCAGTAGCAACCCAGCCCTCTTCCCATCCCCCCACATTCCTATTGGTTCAAGCATCAGCAAATCACAATCCCCAAACTAGGGCTCTGTTGGCAGCAGTCAAAGAGGTTATGCAAAACGTGAAGTGTTTCGTAGATGTTTTTTACTTTATCAATTTGTAGCAGGATATATAATTAAAAATTTGATATCATAAAAATATGTGAAAGCCTTAATCTTGTTATATTAAAAAATAATTATCAATAATTCATTTGAATTATAAATACAACACATGTGTATTCCGCCAAGAACACACAAATCTGATAGTTCTCGAGTATGCAGTAGCCTGTAGTTTATAAATAACTCACCTTTAAGTCCAAAGGTTCTTGGACATGAATTTAACATAGATTTCTTCAACCTAGGGACACAAAAATGCCATTTTGAGTTACATTTAAATAAATGTACATAATACTTCAGCAAAAATATGTCAACACAAAACCTTCTAAAATGACACATGTTTATGTATAAACCTAGATTTAGGTCACCTGTATCTGTCTGAGCCGTCACAGACCACAGGACACAGAGGCTTTGATATCAAATGAATCTAGCAGCATTCTCATTAAGTGTGAGTTTCTTCCAGCTCATTGTGGCAGTCAGCATAAAATAGTTTGGACCATGGATGTTGAGAACATCCAGTATTAGATTGTTTTTTACCTTTTAATTTATTTATTTATCATTATCATCATTGCACAAACTGTGACGTGTAGACTGAAGAAGCACAATGCAAACTGACAAACTCAAATTCTGAGGCTCAGTTACTGTTCACTAAATATTACCATGCACAGGGCGCATGTTTCTCTTCTTTTCCTACACCCTCTTTTAATACGCCTGGACTCAGCGCAGTAGCTCAAAATGGCCGCAGCTCTGCTTTGTGCACTCAGAGTTGGCTCTCCATGCTAGCTCAACAAGATCTCTATCAAATACACAGGTTGCACCATCGTGTTAGCCCCTAAGAATGATCTCAGTAGTATTGTATGTACTGTTTCAATAGTAAAAATGTAAATATGTAACAAATTAGCAAACAAGCAAAACAAACTATAGATCATTATTTTAGACTTTAAATTATAAACATAGCAACGCTGCAGTTACTAACAAGGGCATTAAGACACTACAGTTCCGTTGCACAAAGAACCCATCACTTTAAAACATTATGGATGCTCAGTTTGTTGGGTGCATAACTGACTTGTGGCATAACTATTATTTTACTGGTTGGCAAGACATTTATTTTTAACCAGCGTGGCACTACTTTCCAAAATAAAAGAATACATAATCAGCAGGATGTATGCGACCGAGGTCTTTTGAGTTGGGCACAGCAATGGCTCGGAGGAAGGAGAACATAAAGAAAAGAGGTGGGGCTTTCTTACAACTAGTCCATCTTGTTGTATTTGGAGATGTGTTCCACATAAACTGTGAAACTTATCTGATCATAAAAGAACTAGAAGTAATAAGCAGAAGTACAGCTTTACCCTATTTAAGATATTACCCTGGTTTCTTTATTAAAAAGTGCATGAACAGTTTTAGATGTATCCTAATCAATTTTATATTTCAATAAACACTGAAATATGTCCATGTACTTGTGTGCCCAAACTTGTGCGACACATTTGAGAGCGCAGTGGTTATTAGTAGTAATTCTAGCTAGCAGCGTATTGACAGAGAAAAGGGGCACAGACGGTTTGTTACATAGCAACACCCCTCCCCCAGCTTTAGCACAAACTGGAAATCTACTGCCAACATGGACTAAACCATTCACACATAAGATGGGGAGGGTATTACACAAAATAAAAATATATGCTTTGATATGTTTGAGGATTTACAAAGAATTTGTGAATGGATATATTATGAAAAATGTGTCTGTCTCTGCAAACAGACTTGTGATCAGAAAGGTCACCGATACTCTCCTTTGTCTTGCACAAAAATATAATGCTTTTAAGTCAAAGTGGTCTTTTTTGGTAATAGACCACTGAAAAACATTACTTCAATGTATATATGGATATTAAATTTAAGGGAATAAGAACATTTTTAAGAGAGCATACAATTTCTCACTGAACCTAGCTAAAGACGAAGAATCAACGCTAAATAGCACTCCCACAACCCCCACCACCCAAATCTAGAGGCAGCTGAAAAGAGCACTGTCTCCACACACACGCTCTCGTGCTCTCTCTGGAACAACCCTTTCGAGTCAGACTTGGACTAGACCATTATCGGTTTGGGTGGCCAAAGACAAATAATAAATAATTATTATTGTTGTTGAAATAAGTACAACACTAAAATGCAAGCAACCATAAATAACTACTTATGTAATTAAAAAAAGGAAATCTTTTAAGAGAAATGCTAAAATGTTTTACTTAACAAAAAAAAGACTGGTCCATTAATATGGCTCCTGAACATGATTTGATTTAGATTTTTACAACAAATGCTTTATAAAAGGGAACATTTTGCTTTTGTTAGCAATAGTTCCTTGCTAACTGTGTGCAACAAAAAAATTGGAACACAGCCAGACATTGAAGACACCCTCCTCCCTCCCGCCAACACTCTATTGCACACAGACTGTTGGGTAAAACCATTCCAACAAAAAGGGGTAGAATTTTACTTGCAACCTAAGTAATGGACATAAAAAAATTAATAAAAAAAACAGCCCACAAATATATTATTTGGCTAGATATGATTTAATATATGATTTAATTCTTACATGTGTATTTAGGCATGCCAAGTTAAAAAGAAAACTGGGAACAAGGAAAAAAATGTTACATTTTAAGAAAATGTAAACTTTAGTTTGTAATTGTCATTATGTAATAACTAGCAGACAGCTGTCAAAAATAAATAGTCTGGCTACTGTTCTTCGCCCATCCCCCACTCTACTGTTGCAGAAACATAAAATGGCCACCAGTGCTGCTGCGAGCAGCAGGCTGAGCACAGACATCAGCAGATCCCTTACAGACTCCACCCACTAAATGTAAAAACAAGTCCATAGACACAACTTGGGAGTAAAACTAGCAAATACAGCAAAAACAAAAAAATAAATATTAAAATGTTTATTTCTAATGTTTATGCAGTGTTAAAAAACTGAACTATACTATAATCAGACAATACACTAAATTATGTCTTACAATGAATGTATGTATTCATTTAACTATAGAAGCTAGTTCTAGAACAAGTAAAAAGGTCTGCCAGCGTAAGAACTATATTCCTACAACACTGCGCACAGAGCATAGTGCCCCCCTCCCCCACTCCATATTCTCTCTGCTTGCATCTGGCTCCACTGAAACTTAAAATGGCCACTAGGTCTGCTTTGCGCAGACACTGACACCACAGAGCAAGCTATACCTAGCATACCGTGGTATACCACTTGTTAGGAGTTGGGTCTCTTTCTTTTTTTTTTTTTTTATATCTTGTTGTTACCCCCAGATGAATTACAGTGGACTTGATGTACATTTTGGGTTTAGTTCCATAGTCTCTCTCTCTCTTTAAGTTCCAACTTTATTATGGTTAACACAAAAAGGGTGAGAAAGTACAACAACAAAAAGAAGAGGGGATCACAAAAGTCCCCCCCCTTTTTATGTCCTACAACACATTATTAAAATTGATTTAATCTTAGTAATTTATGAATACATAACAAGTGTAGTGATTTGGAAGAAAGTAATTACTAATATTACACATTCTTTGCTCATCCCCCACTCTACTGTTGCAGAAACACAAAATGGCCACCAGTGCTAAGAGCAGCATGCTGAGCACAGGGATCAGCAGATCCTTTACAAACTCCTCCCACTAAATGGAAAAACAAGCCCTTAGACACAACTTGGGAGAAAAACTAGCAATTAAGCAGAAATGTAATTTAAACAAAAAATTTATTTCTAATGTTTATGCAGTGTTCAAAAACGGAACTATACTATAATCAGATAATACACTAAATTATTTCATACAATGAATGTATGTTTGTTTTCATTTAACTATAGAAGCTAGTTCTAAAACACACATTATCAAGTAAAAAGGTCTGCCAGCGTAAGAACTATATTCCTACAACACTGCGCACAGAGCGTAGTGTCCCCCTCCCCCACTCCATATTCTCTCTGCTTGCATCTGGCTCCACTGAAACTTAAAATGGCCACTAGGTCTGCTTTGCGCAGACACTGACACCTCAGAGAAAGCTATACCTAGCATACCGTGGTATACCACTTGTTAGGAGTTGGGTCTCTTTCGTTTTTTTATATCTTGTTGTTACCCCCAGATGAATTACAGTGGACTTGATGTACATTTTGGGTTTATTTCCATAGTCTTTCTCTCTTTAAGTTCCAACTTTATTATGGTTAACACAAAAAGGGTGAGAAAGTACAACAACAAAAAGGGGAGGGAATCACAAAAGTTTTTTGTCCCCCTCCCCTTTTTTATGTCTTACAACACATTATTAAAATTGATTTAATCTTAGTAATTTATGAATACATAACAAGTGTAGTGATTTGTAAGAAAGTAATTACTAATATTACACATTCTTTGCTCATCCCCCACTCTAATGTTGCAGAAACACAAAATGGCCACCAGTGCTAAGAGCAGCATGCTGAGCACAGGGATCAGCAGATCCTTTACAAACTCCTCCCACTAAATGGAAAAACAAGCCCTTAGACACAACTTGGGAGAAAAACTAGCAATTAAGCAGAAATGTAATTAAAACAATTTTTTTATTTCTAATGTTTATGCAGTGTTCAAAAACGGAACTATACTATAATCAGATAATACACTAAATTATTTCATACAATGAATGTATGTTTGTTTTCATTTAACTTTAGAAGCTAGTTCTAAAACACACATTATCAAGTAAAAAGGTCTGCCAGCGTAAGAACTATATTCCTACAACACTGCGCACAGAGCGTAGTGTCCCCCTCCCCTACTCCATATTCTCTCTGCTTGCATCTGGCTCCACTGAAACTTAAAATGGCCACTAGGTCTGCTTTGCGCAGACACTGACACCTCAGAGCAAGCTATACCTAGCATACCGTGTTATACCACTTGTGAGGACTCATTTTAGTTACTTTGGAAAGTACAAGTTTGGGTCTCTTTCGTTTTTTTTTTTTTATCTTGTTGTTACTCTCAGATGAATTACAGTGGACTTGAAGTACATTTTGGGTTTAGTTCCATAGTCTCTCTCTCTTTAAGTTCCAACTTTATTATGGTTAACACATAAAGAGTGAGGAAGTGCAACAACAAAAAGGGGAGGGGATCACAAAAGTTGTTGTTTTTTTCCTTTTTTCAATGTGCTACAACACATTATTAAAATTGGTTTAATCTTAGTAATTTATGAATACATAACAAGTGTAGTGATTTGGAAGAAAGCAATTACTAATATTACACATTCTTTGCCCATCCCCCACTCTACTGTTGCAGAAACACAAAATGGCCACCAGTGCTAAGAGCAGCATGCTGAGCACAGGGATCAGCAGATCCTTTACAAACTCCTCCCACTAAATGGAAAAACAAGCCCTTAGACACAACTTGGGAGAAAAACTAGCAATTTAGCAGAAAAGTAAATAAAACAAATTTTTTATTTCTAATGTTTATGCAGTGTTCAAAAAGAAAACTATACTAATCAGATAATACACTAAATTATTTTATAGCTTTATAGAAGCTAGTTCTAAAACACACATTGTCAAGTAAAAAGGTCTGCCAGCGTAAGAACTATATTCCTACAACACTGCGCACAGAGCGTAGTGTCCCCCTCCCCCACTCCATATTCTCTCTGCTTGCATCTGGCTCCACTGAAACTTAAAATGGCCACTAGGTCTGCTTTGCGCAGACACTGACACCTCAGAGCAAGCTATACCTAGCATACCGTGTTATACCACTTGTGAGGACTCATTTTAGTTCTAGGGAGTAGCACTTTGGGTCTCTTTTGTTTTTTTTGTTTTATCTTGTTGTTACCCTCAGTTGAATTACCTTGGACTCGATGTACATTTTGGGTTTAGTTCCATAGTCTCTCTCTCTTTAAGTTCCAACTTTATTATGGTTAATACAAAAAAGGGTGAGGAAGAACAACAATAAAAAGGGGAGGGGGACACAAACGTTTTTTGTTTTTTCCCCCCATTTTTTTTATTTCCAACAACACATTATTCAAATTGATTTAATCTTAGTAATTTATGAATATATAACTACAAGTGTAGTTTGGAAGAAAGTAATTCATAATATTAAACATTATTTGCCCATCCCCCACTCTACTGTTGCAGAAACACAAAATGGCCACCAGTGCTAAGAGCAGCATGCTGAGCACAGGCATCAGCAGATCCTTTACAGACTCCTCCCACTTAATGGAAAAACAAGCCCTCAGACAAATAGCCACAAGAGAATTACAACTAGCTACTTACACAAAAAATAAAGTTTAGAAAATTCCAAAATATCCATCCCTCTCAAATTATATTATATATATATATATATATATATACATACATACATGTACTAAATCCATGTACAAAAAGCATTTTGAAACAATAGATTTTTAAATAATAATGAAATAATTTATGGCTTCTGGATTTATAAAACATAATACAGAGATCGTCTGCAGTGCAAGGGCTGCATTCCTACAGCAATGCGCAGAGTGTCCCCCTCCCCCACACTCTATTCTCTCTGCTCGCATCTGGCTCCACTGAAACTCAAAATGGCCACCAGGTCTGCTATGCGCAGAGCTGTAACTAGCATGTTATTATGACATTATGGCAACAATTAAAGTAATTTGAGCTGGTTTAGGACTTTTTAAGTTGAATTTGAAAGTCCATTTTGGATGATACATTGATCACTCTTAAGTTACTGCAGTAGATTGACAGCACATAGTTTTTCTTCGAAAGTTTCTCCGTGGGACTTGAGTATCCCCAATATTCCAAAGACAAGTAAGGTACAATTGAGGTACAAGAATAAAATGTCAAAGAAGAGTGGAATCATTTACAAATGCTAAGAGAGAAGCACATAATTTAAAGTACAGCCCACAGAGAACAACCACATCATTTCTTAGAGGCCTGCTGTTCAAAAAACCTGACTGTTCTTAGGAGCAGTAAAATTTTCTTTCCCCATTTTTCCCCCTTTGTGTTTACTTGAGCTATACCGATTTTCTGGGCTAATCTTTAATTTATCATAATAAAGACAAGAGGATTTAAGGAAAGATGCATCATTCATTTAGTGTTATTCAGCAGTCTCCCTCTTATTTTCTATTAACATTTTTGACATTTGGAACAATGAGTAAATTGTTGTAAATGCTTTATGTAGCTAGCACAGAAAGAACTGAACCATAGCCTGAAAAAAGCACGGCTGCCCATCCCCCACACCTGCAGTCTGCTATGGGTTGGACTTGCAGCAAAGCACAGGCTAAACCATTGAAGTAGATGGGGCCCTCAATGACAATGTTTTGTGTTAATTATTTCTCACGTTAAAAAATCCAGTCTTGTTTTACACACATAAAATATCCATTTTATAAATAGCCATGTAAGACAAAGCAGTGGCCTCAGCTACTACTTGCCTTTTGGGAGTAAAAAAAATAAAATAAATAAAATAGACAAATCCACAAATATAAGAAAGATTTAGGCAGCCTGCAGGTTCTAGTGCTGGAAGCACTGATGCTGCAACCTTTTTCAGTCAGTTGCACAAATGGGTGAATTGGTCGCACCAATATATCGTAAAATATTGTCTCATATCCGTTTCATGTTTTGCCCTCACTCATAATACTCATTGCATCTGCAGTGGACACCATTAACTTCAGGCAGCAAATGAAACATTTTGATCTGGTTACATTTGTGCACCATTTGTGCAGTTTTTTCAATTTTATCAGACTTTGTGGATTTAATTTCAAAGTATGCTTGCAAAAAGGAGCGACAGGTGTAATGCATAGAGTGTGAATAAAGCAACCTATTCATGGCTTTCAAGCCCAGGCTACAGGGGTATTTTTATAAACTGATATTTTTTGTTTTCGTTTATAAAAATATCTGTCTAGACGAGAGCGTTTGGAAAAATATTTCCGTCCACACAGCTCTACTGTAAACACATAAAAACACCTAAAGATGAAGCTAAACACTCAGAAACCACAGAGTAACAGTTGCAGCATGCGCAGTGAGTCTGTTTTGTTTTTTCAGCACTAAACTCTTTTGAAAGTACCAGCGATGCTGAGTCAGAAGTAAAAAGTGATTTGTGTCGCATAGGTAGAAGTGTTAAATATTTCTTTACTGTAAAAACCAAAGAATAGATCCGTTACTGAAGCATTTTCAGTCGACGATGTGGTGAGTCGTGCAGTAGCTTATGAGTGCTCCAGACTGAAGTGATGTAATAACGCTAAGTTCACTGTCACTGTGTTTTGCAGTGATATGTAATTAGTATCAGCTGCTGTGGTTGTTGTAGTTGTTACACTACTCACACATACACACATCAACAGCCATAACGTCAGCGCGGATATTTAAATATACGTTTTGTCCATCCACACGTCTCTACTGCCTCCAGACTTACTTTCTGGACAATAGATTTTCAGATTGATATAGAAAACCAAAATCTGAAAACAAGCCGTTAACTGAAAATTGTAGTCTTTTCATTGAATGTTAATAAACTGAAATGGAAAACTGAAATATGACTGATTGTCTGTTTAGGTTCTCAGTCATCCATATCATCTTGAAAAAAAGGTTAAAGTAAAAGCATCTGGAAACAGTTTTCAAGGTGAAGACGTTTCATCTCTAATTCCAAGAGACTTTATCAACTCTGAGATCAACTGGTAGGAGAGCTGAGCTCATATCTCTAGAGAGAGGAGTTTCCCCTGAAACAAAACCTGATGGACCAGACTGTTCTGGTCTCATAGTTGTTGGCTATGAAAGGGAAGTGTGACTCCTGATGTGAGAGTCATTAAGGCTCAGGAGAGTCGTTAGTGACACTGCTCCATTCAGATGCAAAGTCGTTAGTGACTGCTCCATTTAGGTGCTGTGGTTGTTGTTCTAGGGTGAAGCTCTTTTTAATTTAGGTTTCAAAACACTGTTCTAAATACAGTACTAGGCAACATCAATCTGAGGCCACATCCTCTGTTCAAAGAGGGCTTTTCCATTTTCACAAAAATGGCTTCCTTCACACCTCTCTCAAACCATCTGGCCTCTCTGGCCAAAATTCTGACATTGCTGTCCTTAAAGGAATGTCCTTTCTCTTTGAGGTGGAGGTGGACTGCAGACCCAGGTCCTCCAGGATTGGATCTTCTGTGCTGATACATCCTCTTGTGAAGCTGTTGTTTTGTTTCTCTGACATTACTGTCACTGCACTCTTCACTACACTGAACTGCATAAACTACATTACTCTGTGCGAGAGGATCTTGTCTTTGGGATGGACCAGTTTTTGACGCAGAGTGTTCCCTGGTTTAAAGTGGACTGGAATGTTGTGTTAGTAGAAAATCCTTTTTCAGATAAACCAGACACATAAGGGATAGCTGAAGAGTCCTGATGACGTCCTGATGAAGGATCAGACAGACTCACGTTACTATAGATAACCTCCAGACCAAGTTAGATTTTCTACAGAAACTTGCAGCGTTAGTTTCGGGGGATTTCCTACAGGAGATCTCCAACTTGTACAGAAGGTACAACTTAAACAGCACAACAAGAGGAATCGCCAGATCAAAAAGTTTCAGATTTTGGCTAATGGACAACTGCGGCACAACCTAGACCATCCTAGGTGTAACAAGGATATTACACCAGCCACACGAGACAGATGGGTAAAGTTCTCACCCAAACTGAAGATGAGGTTCTTGAAAAAGGGCTTAATTTTACGGTTGTTCCGAGGTACATCCCTACAGTAGACCTCATTACAGCAATAGAATCAGCCAAAAGAAATAACAAATTGTCTGGAAATGAAGCTGAAGAACTGAGACTCAAGTGCCAAACCACGCCCACCTAGGAGCAAAGAAGGGCCTTGTCAGCACTGGAGAAGGATCACAGCATCACCATTCTGCCAGCAGACAAAGGAAGATGCACTGTGATCCTAAACACAGATGACTACGAGTCCAGTATTAACTAGGGATGGGCGTTTTCCGCAAATATCACATTCGAATATTTGAGCTAACAAAAAACGAATATTCGAATATTCATTTATTTAAATTAAGTTTAATGAGACAGACGTTATTTTTCAGTAACATTTATTGTTTCCGTCATTTTTGAACAAGCTTATACACAATAAGCTTAAACATTACGCTACATCGTGTTTTGTAGCTGAAAACCTTTAACAATGTGTGCAAACAAACAAAAAAGTACAGTTACCGTACGTACAGTACGCGTTATCGTGCACGCCAGGGGTTCCGTTGTCCGGTAATTACCGGTCATTGGCCGGGAAAAAAATTAAATGTCCGACAAAATTAAATCTCTCCGGTCAAATTGTCAGATTAAAACTGCCTAATAACCCCGGCCCCGCCCCCCAACACAATCTGAATCGACCGTTTGAAAGTTTTTAAACAACATCGCATGTTGCATTTCAAATAAAGCGCGCGCCTAAAAGTTTTTTTCAGAGGCCAGGCTATAATACTGAATCAGGAACGCCTGAAGCCTCAGATGTCCAGAGCCAGACAGCTCCGCGGCGGAGCTGTCTGGCTGAGCCTCCGCCTCCGGAGAAAAAGCCGAAGTGTAGGGCGTATCGGTCGGAATGGAGTGACAAGTTCCCATGGCTAAGATGTGAGGTAGTTGATGGTAACGGAAAAAATGTCCGGAAAACGAAACCTCTGCCGGTCACTTTGAACGGCACCATTTTTTTCTAGCGGAAACTCTGGTGCACGCACGCGACCACTTTGCCGTCCAGGCCCCATTGCTCTACAGATGTCTTCAAATAGTCAGCCAGGTTGGCAGCCGAGTGTCGCTCTTCCATTGCTCGGGTTTGCAGGACGTAACTGTTCACCTTAGTGTCAGCAATAAAATGGCACGTTATAGTGACATAGGACTCTGTGGTTAATGCTGTCCAACTGTCAGATGTAATGGCCACGAAGTCTACTGTCGCCAAAGTAGATTTGAGTTTGGAAACCGAACTCTCATGTTGAAGCTCTATTCTCGCTGTTATGGTTCTCCGTGAAGGAATGTCATAATCTGGTTCAAGAAACTGCAAGACTTCCTTAAAACCTTCCCCCTCGACAAAACTTAAAGGAAGCATATCTCTTGCGATCATTTTTGCTATGAGCTGAGTAGTCTTCTCGGCTCGCTCGGGGGTACATCTCCGCCTACTTGAAGTCGCGAACGTGGTGATGGGCAGCTGTGTGTCTTCATTACTAGGTTCGTCAATTATTATATTTCGGTGTTTGCACTTAAGATGATTCCGCATTGTAGAGGTGCTGTTGTGCTAACTCAGTTTCGCTTGACAGATTTTGCACACTACGTGATGATCATTTTGATCAAAGTATTTCCAAACTTCGCTACGCTTAGATGCAGAGGACGCCATTTTGTCATCAAACACAATCAACTGGTTTCCACTGCACGCTCCACAGCGCCACCCAATGCATATAGGCCTAAGGGTTATTGTTAGTTGTAGTTTGCGTGCTCAGGTTTTATTGTGGATTTTTTTTTTTTTTTAACGGCAAGCAAAAATATAGCGAAATTCGAATAGCATTTTTATTTATCGAATAATTACAGCAGACCGAATATTCGAATGTTCGACTATCCGTGCACACCCCTAGTATTAACAGCTTACTCAATAACACCACCACCTATGAGACACTACTTTTTGTTTTGCTCCTGCAGTGTCTTTAATAATACTGAATTGATTTTTGTTTTACTCACATTTTAAGAAGAGCACCCCCTGACAAATCTGTTACTTGTGTTAGCTTTTCTACAGATGTTGCAGAACATTTCTCCTCCTTCCCACCACAGCCACGTAAACTCCTGTTCCCACTGAACACGATACTCTTTTTGACCTCCTTTTTGCTGCTTGATTGTCCCGAAACAGCTGTCAGTGACAGTGGTCTTCGTTTGTCCTCCACTGCATCATGTCATCTTTTTTCACCTAAATATCAGAACTATTTGGCGGTTTGAAAAAACTACTCACACTCAGCTGCCATGACATTTCTGCAACCGAATGCAGCGTGACAAAGACGACACGATTCAAGACAATTGCTAATTGATATGTACATTCGCCACCAACTCGTCAGGAGTAGGAATTACAATAGATTACCCTCAGAATAATCCGTCAAAATGACGGATGGCATTCAAATATTTCCGTCACTGCTAAAAAAAATGTCAATGACTATTCGGTTAATGCAACCTCTGGTTTGGTGTCACATTAAAAGAGTCTGTGTTGAAGCACCACTCAACGTTAGTTCTGCCACAGCTCTGGGCTTGTCTCTCCTTGTATTGTGTGTCTGTATTAGGTAAAAGTCTTGTGCACTAATCATGTTAACTGGTCTCTCCACAAAGATCCAAAAAGTGCGCAGGAAGCAGCCCAAGTTGTGGGTCGCAGAACAAACATGTTGGTGGCTCTGGGGCAGAGACAGCAGCAGCTGCCATAGACTTGCATGCTCTGCACAGTTTACTGTGTAGCCAGTAGCCACACAGTATGTAACTATATCACATCTGTTGCATTAAAAGCTTTTGTTCCATAACTGGATAGTCCATTGCCCCACAACCTTAACTCCAAAGATGCAATAGGATACATGATGGATTTGGTCTAGGGCCTTAAAGGGGAACTGCAGACCTTTTAGACAATAGAGGACACAGATTCCTCTACAGACTCTGTGTACCTGCACTGATGTAAAGTGCAGTTGCCACCATATTCATGGACATCATTTGTTTTTGTGGAGACAATCCAAGCCAGCAAGTTTGGAAGAAAGAACATGTCTTCTAAAACTGTAGGGTAATTTAAGAGTATGTTGTACAAATGACCTCTGCTAGGGTCCAGTATATTAGCCTATTTCTGCACCCTGTATTTGAGTGTCATAATCTCTTGCGATAAGTGAAAGTTAAGCCCCTCCCCTTAAGTTATATAAGCTCAGCTCTCTTACCAGTTGAACTAAGAATTGACAAAACCCCTTGGATGAGGGATGAAATGTCTTTACCTTCAATACTACGTCCAGATGTCTTTGTTGAAACCTTTTGTCTTGGAGGAATAAGAACCACCACAGACATCCTCAATCCAGGTGTCTTAGAAAATTATAAATTAATATCTAATCTCTCTGTTATTTCAAACTTTTCTTTAAAAGGTTCTAGTTAAACAGATATGCAGTGACCTAAGGATTTTTTTTTTTTTTTCCAGTCAGGGTTTAGACCACAGCACATACACTGTTCAGTCAAAGTTACCAACAAACTGCTGATGGCTTCAGATAATGGACTGATCTCTGTCCTAGTCTTTTTAGATCTCAGTATAGACAGGATAGACCACAGTATCTTGTTGCAGAGTTAAGAGGCTGACATTTGGTATTAGAGGATCAGCTTTTTGCTGGTTTAAATAAAACAGACACCAATTTGTTAAAGTAAATGATCAATCATCAGCATGGACATTAGTTAGCCATGGAGTACCACAGGGCTCAGGGCGGCACGGTGGATAGAGGAGTCAGCACTCCTGCCTCACATAGCTGGAGCTTACGTTGCAACCCCCCTCTCCCAACCAGGACAGTGAGATCACCTTTCTTTGTTCCTCACCCCCAAATATGCACCTCTCATCAAATCGTGTGAATCCATCAGTAAGGACCATCAAAGTGTGGCCTGCGGGGGCAGATTTCACACTCCAGAAGTGGCTTCTACACACGTACTGGAGTACATTTGCTTCTCAGGCCACCAGTGGCTCTCTCATTAACATCGACCGCTACACGGGTTGCTTCCCTGCGCTTTTGGGTCGGGGATAGGTCTCTCACTGTTGTTTGTGCTTACGGGACAAATGGCAGTGCAGAGTACCCGGCCTTCTTGGAGTCTCTGGGAGGGGTGCTTGAAAGTGCTCCGACCAGGGACTCCGTCGTTCTACTGGGGGACTTCAACGCTCACATGGGCAGCAACAGTGACACCTGGAGGGGCATGATTGGGAGGAACAGCTCACCCGATCTGAATCCGAGCGGTGTTCTGATATTGGACGTCTGTGCTAGTCACAGTTTTTCCATAACGAACACCATGTTCAAGCATAAGGGTGTCCACCAGTGCACATGGCATCAGGACACCCTAGGCCGGAGGTCGATGATTGACTTTGTAGTCATTTTATCTGACCTCCGGCCATATGTCTTGGACACTCGGGTGAAGAGAGGGGCGGAGCTGTCAACTAATCACCACCTGGTGGTGAGTTGGATCCGATGGCGGGGAAGAAAGCTGGACAGACCCAAATGTACTGTGAGGGTCTGTTTGGGAACGATTGGCCGAGTACCCTGTCAGAGATATCTTCAACTCCACTTCCGGCAGAGCTTCGACCAGATCCCGAGGGAGGTTGGAGACATTAAGTCCGAGTGGACCATGTTCTCCACCTCCATTGTCGACGCAGCCACTCGAAGCTGTGGCCGCAAAGTCCCAGTGGTGGACACCAGAAGTAAGGGATGCCGTCAAGCTGAAGAAGGAGACCTATTGAGCCTGGTTGGCTTGTGAGACTCCTGAGGCAGCTGATGGGTACCGGCAGGCCAAGCGGGCAAAAACTCAGGTCTGGGAGGAGTTCGGTGAGGCCATGGAGAAGGACTATCAATCGGCCTCGAAGAAATTTTGGCAAACCGCCCAGCGCCACAGGAGGGGGAAGCAGTGCCGTGCCAACACTGCTTACAGTGGAGGTGGGAATCTGTTGATATTGTTGGACGGTGGAAGGAATACTTCAGGGATCTCCCCCACCGACATGTCTTCCACTGAGGAAGCAAAGGCCGAGGGATCAGAAGTGGACTCGTCCATCACCCAAGCTGAAGTCACTGAGGTAGTTGGGAAGCTCCTCGGTGGCAAGGTACCTTCAGTCTCTGGATGTTGTGGGGCTGTCTTGGCTGACACGCCTCTGCAACATCGTGTGGCGTTTGGGGATAGTAACTCTGGACTGACACTGAGTTCCAACTACAGAAGGATCACAGTCCTCAGGCTCCCCAGGAAAGTCTAAGCCAGGGTACTGGAGAGGAGAATGCGGCCGATAGTCGAACCTCAGATTCAGGAGAACAATGCGGTTTTTGTCCCAATCGGGGAACACTGGACCAGCTCTATACCCTCTCCAGGATGCTGGAGGATTTATGGGAGTTTGCCCAACCAGTCCACATGTGCTTTGTGGATATAGAAAAGGTATTCGACTGTGTCCCTCATGGCGCCCTGTGGGGGGTGCTCTGGGAGTATGGGGTCCGGGCCCCTTGCTCCTGGCTCGGAGGACTTGTCCTAGACTATCAACACCTCCAGCCTGGTCAAGAAGGCTCACCAGCGCCTCTTCTTCTTGAGGACACTAAAGAAGAATCGGCTGTTCTCAAATATCCTTGTGAACTTCTATTGCTGTGCAATAGAATGCATCCTGACCAACTGTGTCACAGTTTGGTATGGGAGCTGCTCTGCCCTGAACCACCCAACGCATCACAGGGACTCCACTTCCACGGAGGACATCCAGCGGAAACGCTGTCTGTGGCGAGGTCGCAACATCCATAAGGACTCCTTTAATCCAGCCCAGAGCTCCCCCGGCTCCCCAGAACTGTCTCTTTATTGAACTCTGCACACTGCTGATCCCTCTTTCCCGCATATACTGCTGTGCTTAATGACAATTAAAATAAAAATTAGGGCCCAAAACTAGGCCTCATTCTCTTTACATTAAACATGCTCCTCTTAGGTAATATAATCAGAAAGCAAGGTAAATTTCTATTGTTACGGCACCCAGTAAATTAGCCACCTGTGTGAAAGATGTAAGCACTTGGATGACGGTAAATAATCTTTACCTAAACCCAGATAATAAAAAAAAGGTGATTATTCTAGGTCCCAGAAATCAAAAAAGTTAAAGTATCTTCGAGTTAAACTGTTAGGAACCTTGGAGCAAGATTTATTTAAAAGCATGTAAATCAAGCTGGTAAACTGTGCATCTTATCTTAAAGACTTAACAGACCACTTTATTCTCAAAGGGTTCTTGGTCATTGCTAGGGTATCCAAAAGTACAGTAGGTGTGAGACTACAATTATCAAGCTCCTGTTTTATGGATTCAGCTCCAGGTCACAGTTGCCACAGGTTAGCTTGTCTCTCTTTCTTTAACACTGGCTTAACAATTCAAGGTAATCTGTGTGGTTTGCGTTTCCACCACACCTCAAAGTTTAAATTTATTCAAATCGGGCAATACACCTGCACTACATCTCCAGGCCAACAAGCAAGCAAGCACAATGATGTCATAAATGGTGACCAACAAGCCTGGATCATCATTTGTGAAGAAAAGGTTGAAGCAAATTCATCTGGGCTTAGTTTTCAGGTGAAGACGTTTCTTCCCTATGAAACGTCTTCACCTTAAAAACTAAGATGCCTTTGCTTCAACCTTTTCTTCAAGATGACCAGGATGACTGAGAACCTTCACAGACATCATCATTTGTGCAAAACAATACCAGGATGGAGGACGTTTAAGTTGCATGGGAAAGTCAACAGGCATTTTCAGTGATCAAAATGCAAACAAAGCCTATAGAAATGAAATAAACAAGTTTGCAGTCGTACACTGGCTTAAACATGGGAGGTAAACAGAAGCGCTGTAGTGTGTTTCACTAATCAGCGTTCTACAGCACACAGCATTGAACGTCGTCCCCTCAAGAAATTCGGGGAATCTGGGAAGTCCTACCTACTTTCAGGTAAAGTTTGAGATTGAGATCAGTTGTCTGTCAATGTAGGAGATGTACTTACAGCAAACAAAATAAAAATCTTTCTTACTGGACTCCTCAGAAGCTGTGTCATTGCACTTAACCACAAATCCCTTCTGTGCGATTGTGGGCTTTAATGGTTAACTCTGCAACTTCAGAACCAGTGATGGGCAGGTTCTCTTGTTCATTCTGCCCAGCCTGCTTCTAACAACACCCTAGTGGCACTGGATGATGAATATTTTAAAGAATCAATTTCTCAAAGGGAAAGAATAAAGTAATAATAATGGCCTTTCAGGACACTCAAAGGGCTTTACAGAGTTATTATTCATTCACTCCACAGTCACACACTGATAATGGTAAACAACTTTTACCAACTTTATGCACTGGAGCAGACTCCGCACCAATGGTCTCTCCAACCTCCAAACACACTCACACATTCACACCAGTGCCCCAGACACTGGAGGAAATGTGGGAAGTATATTGCCCAAGGACACAACGATAGTATGAACCGCCAACCTTCCAGGTATAGGACGACCTACAACTGTGCCCCAGTATTGTAACTTAATACTTAAAACTTGTTAAATTTCACTTCGTAATATAGAAGTGTTAAGACACCCGTTAATATCTAAAATAAGTGTCTTAGCAATTGTTTTCCGTTTCAGGTTGGCATTGCTTGGAGCTACTTTCAGACTGTAATGAAAAAAAAACAGAAGGTCTGGAAATCCCTTACCGGAATGGTACCTAGGTGAATGAGGAGTCTAACAGAAAACCATCATAGTCTATTTGGCGCTGCCATAGTCTCCAAATGAGCCGTAAATATAATATAATGTCCATGCGTTCTGCGACGGTATATTTCGTATTACGTTCATATTTAAGAGTCTGCCAAGCCAATATGACCACTCTCCAGAAAATCAGCGCTGGCTCGTCTTTAGTTTTTCCACAGTGATATGAGCATTGAGCGGTGGATATCAACAGAGTCCTACAACACAACGTTTTCTCCCCACCCCCAACACACACCTGATGATGTCATGAACACCCCGCTATAGGCCTACTGCAAGTCCGAGGTAATCACTGTGACGTATTGTTGCCAAAAAAAAAAAACTTAAAATATTGTGAGGCTATTTTTTCTCAGACAATGCAAAAACAATAATCCGATAAAAAAATAAATAAAAAGACAGGCAGGCATGCACCCAACTCCAAAGATTTCTTTGGTGTGTCTTTTCTCTTAAGATGTCCAACAGGAGCCAATATAAATATCCAACCAATGTAGTACATGGTTAAATTATGTTAGAGGGCACACCCATTTGTGCACTGCACAATACACAAATGCTCTTTTTTGCAGAACATGTGTGACAGACATACACCATAGCATGTTTTGAAAAAATACTACAGTGTGCATGATTTGGGTAGAATCAACTAATGTTGCGTGCACCTGCACATTTAGCATCAATTTTGGGTTTGGACATTTATAGTTTTTATAGTCATTGCGAAATCATTTTAAAATACATTATTTGTCGGGTTGATGAAAAAGGGATACTTGACAACTTCTTTTTTCTTAGTAAAAAGGTAGAAGGAGCCTGTATTAAAATGTAATGAATTACAGCACTGCCATAATCTTAAAATGATGTGGGGGTGGGGAAGTTATAAACAAGGCTTATCCATGTAAAGTACAGACAAATATCAGTGTCAGGAACAGCTTTACTCATTATAAAATCTCAACAGATGGACTGAATTGTGGGTCAGACAGAACTCACCTGCCATGACTTGACGTCATTTAGTTTTTGTAAGCCAGAAGACAAGGCATAAAGAAAAACTGCTCAAATGTTTTATTATCACTCCATTAGGCCACACCCACATCATAGAACAGGGTGGGGGATGGAAAAATACTGGATTGTACCATTTTCATCACTTGAGGGGAAAACTGTCTCTTTATCATTGACCTATTTCTATAATGTTGCATGTTTTAATGTATTTGTGACACATTTTTAGTGGATATAAAGATGAGTTAAGAAGAAGTTTTATTAAAGTAGCATAAGTAAGAATTTGTTCTATGAACCTTCAAGAGTCACTACTGCAAAAAGCTGACTTTAATTGCAGCTACCACAAAAGAAAATCTGCACATTGTTGGTATGGCATCTTTAATACTTAAATTAAGAAATATGGAGCTCTTTGGTTTGTAAGTATGGCTTGAGTATAATGTACTCATCTGTGTATTTTTGTACTTCTTTTATTTCATAAACTATAACAGTAAACAAAACTAAACAAACTATGCGTACTTTAAAGTCGCTTATATTGTCTTACAAGTAATGTCTTACTTGCCATAGTCATCTAGTAGGCTATATAAA
The DNA here is from genome assembly GCA_024416835.2 of Perccottus glenii. Classification (NCBI taxonomy): domain Eukaryota; kingdom Metazoa; phylum Chordata; class Actinopteri; order Gobiiformes; family Odontobutidae; genus Perccottus; species Perccottus glenii. Next base: position 18,842,621 of record CM044549.2, read on the forward strand.
TGTATATTTAAAAAAAAAACTTACCATGAACTTCTTCCAGTTACGTTCACATTAATTTAAGCTAATATCTATGCAAGCACTAGGTAACTACATCCCGCTATTCGCAGAAACTGAAGTGTGAGCCATCTAGACGTGGCAATTTATCAATGCAATATTAATCAAACAAATTTTCAGTACAACGCTTTCAGTTTTCATTAAAATAAACGTAGAAATTAGCATGCTAACTGCAATACCAGGACTCACCGTTTGTCTTCGCGTCGCCTGGAGATTTCCCGCGATTTTCAGTCTCACTTCTTCCAGTTGATCTAGCCACTGCTTAACTTTTTCGTTTACAAGACCTGTTAATTAAGTTAAATCTACAGTGCATCCAGTACTGTGATTTTAACATTAATCAGAAAAATAAAATCTGGCTAAAGCAAAGCATGTAAGGACGTCCTTTCGCGAACTCGTTACTAGTCCCCACTGCCGCTCTGTTTAAGCTCCTCCTCTTTTCGTGAAAAAAATTCACCGTAGCAGGACGTCAACGGTTGGTGGAGGTTGGTTGACCGTGTCGGTTCGAACGCAAGCCTTTGTCAATTTTTAGGGTCTTTAGCGCGACTCACTTAGTTAAAGTCGTTAAGTACAACGGGAAAGGTATGTATTAACAGGTGAAGGTAGTCCTGGTTAGACCGAAAAGCTACAGCTAAAAGAGCAGCAGCACGTCTGCTCGGACAACCACAGAGAGGAGTAGCACAGAGACGGTTAGCTCAGGGAGCCGGCAGTCGGTTAGAAAAGGGGACAACGCGGAGCACAACATTAGCGGCGAACGGGAGGGGTGGGAATTGCCTAAACCCGAACAGAGGGCAGGGCTTATTCGATGGAGGAGGAGCCTGATGAACAACAGCCTACATTACTGTCTGAAAATTACTTCAGACTAAGTCCATGTGTGTGTAAAGTTGGTTCTCAAACTTTGATTTGCCTCCATGTGAATGTGCACATGTGTCCAACTATTGATCTGAAAGAACCTGCTTATTTTGCTTATTAATAGGCTATGGCACATTTTTTGTGGTACAAAACTGTCTTATGAAAGGATAATCCATTAGCATGTTAAAGACAGAAGACATTAATTTGTTTTGTTTTAGAATAGTTCAGTCAATTCTTCCCCAATAAGCTTTTCTTCAGTAGCTCTCTGTGTTCAGCCATTTTGTGGATTGTGTGTGAAACTTGCAGTTCCCTAGAAAGCCAGTAGTAGGCGCATGGTCTAACCTAGTTAGTAATCTATATATGTAAATATGTGTTTGTCTTGATATTAGATGCTCTTGATTTGAAATATATGGCTGTGACCTCATTTACCTACACTCTTAACAGTGTCATTAGGAACCCAGTGAACACATAAGCTTGCAGTGTAATTATACACCTAGGCAATGTAGCTTGTGGCTAAACAAATGCTAATAAAATAGGTTATATTTATCCCATAGCAATGTAATGATAAAGTCACAACTGCGCGAAAGAATTTATCAGGGGACTTCTCATCTTAGCCAACTGAACCAAATGTCAACAGGACTAAAAAATTGAAACTGTAAAAAAAATACAGAGGAAGAGATATTAGTCTTCCTTTTGGTTATTAAACATTTAAACAATGAGAAAGGAGCCGATATAAGCGGTAGACAATGAATAGAAATTAAAAAAAAAAAGTTATACTGTGTCCTATATTGATATAGGGCCTAATTTAAATTTCTTTAATCTGTAGACCAGTGACACCTAGAGGCAGCTATTTGTTTTTGCTTCTGGTTTTGTCAACATTAAAGGGAGCATGATTTAAAACTGGTTGACAGGAACCACCAAGGTAGGTGGCGTAAAACAAAAATACTATAGTTTTTTAAGAATTAATATATATGTATTTTTTTATTATTATTAAATACTAATAACACTAATACACTGGCCCTGTTTCAAGAAACAGGTTTAGTCCAAACTCAGAGTATGTTAACCCTGGAAAGAGGGAAACTCAGGATTTTCAGTTTCCGTGAAGGAATTCTAAACTCTGATTTACCCTAAAATGCAAGATTAAGGCAGTGTGCACAGTCACATTTAAATAAATGTAGTCCAGTAAATGTAAAGAAATAGAATTATGAGTAAATGTTGATTAATAAACAATGTTATTGTATTTTCTTTGAAGCTTTAGTCTGGGTAGCTACTAATATACATAACTTTTTATGTTTATGTTTACTTTTTAAAAAATATTTTAAACCTGAATTTAAGTCTCTTCCTAGTCACATGACTGTACTTACTTTCAACATGGCAGCCTCCATTTGATTACTGTTGCCATGGTAAATCCCCTTTTTATGGCTAGCTTGATAAATAAGGTTTCATAAGGTAAACTCCAAGTGAATAAACTCTGGGATGCTGGGACTAACGATAAACACGTTTTCTGAAACGGGAAACTCTGAGTCGGGCTGGTCTGAGCTTTTTCTTCACTCTGTAGAGCAACTAAGTATTTCCTGTAGGCAGACTCAGAGATGAGCACAGTGAGATGGTCGGCACTTTTTAGGAGCTTAACAGATCAAATACTGATGACCCTGGAATTGACAAACTTTACTTGATGTTCTTCAGGAAAACTGATCTGAATCTGGTAAGTTTAACTGGGAGCACTCACCCCAAGTAAAGATGAAAACTGACTGTTCTGAGCAGGTAGGTGAAGTAATAACACAACTTTTCCAGCTGATTTTAAATACAAGGTCTGCCCCAACATTGTGGAAAACCTATTCCTAAGAAAATTGGAGTCATATGCAACTCTTTAAGTTAGCACTTCATAAACATCTAGATCCACTACAATTCACTCATACTTTGGAGCAAAAGGAGGGGTAGAGGATCTCAGCCTGACTATAATCCACACAGTGACTGAGCACCTGCACAAACCCAAGTCCTGTGTACGGATTCTATTCTTAGACTATTCATATGAATTCAGCACTGTAAATATAGACATTTTGTTATCACGTCTCCTCATTTTTAAGATAAATGTAGACATTATTTACTGTTTAAAAGAGTTTTTATATAATCAACCCCAATAATAATAATTAATACAGGAGTTCCCCAAGGTTTTATTTTGTTGCCTATACTATTCTCTGTATTCTATGTAAATGCCTAGATGGCAACAGAAACACTGACTCATCATCTAACTCTTTTTTTTTTCAAACCGTTTACACTAAAAAACCAAGAGGAGCAGGTCACCACTTTTAAATACCTAGGAACTATATTGAACTCCTTTACTTTTACTCATCACATGGATTGCATCTTTAAAAAATACTTTTTCAAGGTCAGTCAATAGAGTCTAATGAGAGTATACCAATCTTTAATAGAGAGTATACTGACATTAAAAATTGTTTCCTGGCTATAAACATCTTATAGGACCTGTCTGTGAAGGTTCTCAGTCATCCAGGACATCTTGAAAAAAAGATGGACATAATAAATGGGACATAATAAAATGGCATATGAATAAATTACTGCTGACAAACAGAACAAAGCCTTATAAAAACATGTAAATGTGTCATTATTAAATTAGAAATAATTACTATAAGTAGCAATAAATTAAAAAAAATTAACAACCTTCAAATAGAGCCGTAGTTTGTGTTAGGAATATATTTTTATGTAATACAGTTACTGTATTTAACGGATTAACAGTTGAACTTTTGGATTATTTTTAACGTCAAGTGAGTGTACTGTACATAGAAAATACAAACATACATATACACAGAATCATAATATTTAAGACAGATTGTTTGAAATTTATATTAATTTAGTTTGAAACTATTGACTGCAATAAAAAGATAAGAATAATAAAAATTATATATTTTTTTCAAGGTACAACGGCAAATGGTTTGCTTATGTGACAGAGAACTTACATATTTGTGCTCTCTGCAAACAAAGCAGATAATCTAGGTGGCGTACAAATAACTAATTAGCGACATAATGACTGAACAAATAAAAAGATAACTTGATAGCTAGGCAATGCCAATTGTATTATCAAAATTTGTACAACTAGACTGGACAAAAAAATAATAATTTTCACAGCAGTGCCAGCTGTGGTTGACCTCCAAGATGTAATCGTTCAAAATGAGACAAAGCAGTATATAAATAACAAAAATATGACGCTTAATAAGCGCTTGTAATGTCTATATAGGGCTTATTCAGTTATAGCCTGCTGCCACCAAGTGGTGACTTGGAGGAAGTTGAGACAGTGGTTTTTACTTCATGTCTTTAAAAGGTATAACATGCAGGATTATTATGGAAAAAATAATTCATATTCAGTGGATATATCATTTATAAAAATTTAGATTAAATCTTTAAACCAACTGTCAATTTTCTGTCAAAACACTTGCCGTGTTTGGTGCGGTTCAAATGGATAAAAGTGAATGCTCCAGACTAACCTCAGTGAGAACCAACACCCCTTCAAAACAGAGGTCTCGGAGCGTTTCCAAATAAACTCTGGTACGGTTCGATTCAAATGTGAACCTTAAGCGGACCATTAGACTAGGTCAAACAGGAAGAGCGTCATAAATTGTCAACTAAAACATCACGTAACGCTTAGCTTATCAGAGGTCGTCGAAGAAAACGAACCAAAACATTGTCCAACTAGATAAAATGAGAAGAAGTCAAATGGGAAACACTGACAAGCTAAAATGCTATAATAACTTGCCTTATTAGCATTTGAGCTACAGCACCATCTAGTGTATTCATTAAAAAAATGCTTTTCAGTTTGGTCCAACACTTGGCTGTGAACGCCCGGGGGACCGGATCTTTTAGCTGACGCACCGAACTAAATGGATCGTTTTCGGTTTTGGTGCGAACTAATGAAGCGGACAAGTGAGAACCTGTAAGAAACAGGATTTGACTATTAGTCACTCATGAACATAAATGAGAGGACCAGGGTTGTTTACAAAATCCTGCATACTATGCATTTTATAATTCACAACAATTTGCATGGCACACAATTTAAAACAATTAATAATGCTAATAAGGATAAAATGCTAATACGAACATTGCTGTATGGCACAATACATACTTTTAATAAATAAATAAATAAAAAAAAACACTGTCATCAAAGTAAAAAATCTGAACATGTATAGAGAAAAAAAATCTTAATCGTCTGTTGCATAACAGGTCATACTAACAACTCTTATCCTCTAACTGAGCTTGTACTTGTGCTATTATGGTAACTCATTAAATCATGAAATCTGTGTGATCACTCAATGACACACACACACCTATTACATGTTTAACCAATGTTGCAACTCTCTTGCATATTTGCATACATTTCTAAATTTTTAAAATTTTGGTAATAGGGTGAGGGAACTATTTATTTCCATTGTGAGGAGATGACAGTGAAGGTTGGCATGTCAACTAAGCACTTCTGACAGGGAGCCGTTCAGCAAACGAGGAGCTATCTGTATATGATAACCTTTTCTTGTTTCTTTTTCAATCACACTGAACAGAACAATTTGTATGACTTTAATCATTAGTAACCAAAGACTTGGGTGGATTCTGAAACTAGCCCCATATACATAAAATATAGTGGCACGTTCCAAACAGAACAATGACCAGTGGCATAAGAGTAAAATTTTAGATGTTGATTGGCACTAAACTGTGGTTGGGTTTGACAAAATATCCTTATGTAGGCAGGAAAGGCAGAGACATGATATGTATTTATGTGTATTAGTGAATGGGATAAAAGTGAAAAAAGATGGTTTTCTGGCAATGACATCGATATGATTTACATTGATTTTTTTCTTCTCATGCATCATGATTGTAATGGCAGGTTATTTTTTTATTCATTTGTCAGCCTCATTGCACTATTACTGTTACCTGCTACCTAGACTACAGGTTGCTTTCTTGGGTGTCATTGGAAGATATGGGGTGCAGACCTCCATTTTCGTTCAATCTTTTGGCACGGTAGGTTTCATAGTGAATATTATGAGTGATCTCCTTCAAATCCTGGAGGTGTGACCTGAGAAAAGGAGATTATTCATTTGCTTTTGCATGTATATATATTTGTTGCTGTTTCGAATAATGATGCTCAATAAAATAAACATCTTTGAACAGATGGATTGCTATACAGAATACAGATAACATAATACAGATAATGAATACTGTTCAGACAAAATGGAATTATAATGGCTGATTTTTAAATAGAAAGAGTTGATTTACCTAATCAAGAAATCTCTCAGCTGTGCAAACTCACAATGGTTGGGATTTTCAACTGTAGCAAACAAAATGGAGCACATGATAAAAATTAAGTACCTGAAGTTCACATCCAGAGAATGATCCACATAATCTCTGACATGGTAAAGAAATTTTTCCCACCTTCTACAATTCCCCAAGCGGTCTTCCGTCCCAGGACTCGTTTGCTGTGCACTTGATACTCCTTGTCACTGCCCACCACAGCAAAAGGCATAGTCTCCTACACAAACATTTGACCAAAGCCGATGTGTATTAAAGAACTATGTATAAGAATAAGATGGAACAGATGAGATGGAAAAGATGTAGTTTGGAATTTTTGTGTTTTTGTTGGAGTGGGGTAAAAAGTGAAAGTTGAATTGAAGTAAGCACTTACTCTAATTTTGTCATTGTCACTCTTATCCTCCATGTCATCATCAAACTCTTTCTGGGGGTAAAACTCTATGCCACTCACTTCCAGTTCCTTTCTGACCTGCAGGACAAAACCAAGACTTTTATTTCTTGCACAATAGACGGGCGCATGTTTTTGCATGTTTTTAGTTTGGAAAAAGAAAAGAAAATAAATAATTTGGTCTTGTTCACAAGGGCAAAGTCCTAGGCTGCTCTGCATTCACATTTGATTTTGTTCGAACCAAACATTCAGATTTATTCAACCTACCCGCTGTTTGAACTCCTGTCTCTCTTCAATGGTCATTGTGTCTGCCTTTGCTATTACAGGAATAATGTTGACAGAGTGACTTAAGCACTTCATGAACTCCATATCAAGCTGCCGAAGACTGTGAGAAAGACAGAAGTAATGCTTAATACAAATGGCAGCATTAGAAGTCTTACATGCAAAACTTATCTGACCATCACAGCTAGCTGTATACAAAAAAAAAAAAAAAACAGGTAAACTGGCTACAGTTATCTAAAAATGAAAAATCATTTGGCTATTATCGGTTCCTTTAAGCTATGCTTAAGACATACTTATGAAGTATTTAATGTCTATTAAAAAATAGGCCACTTACGAATGCCCAGTTGGGGAGATAAAATAAAGACAGCAGTGCACTCTGGTATCAGGGATGCGCTTCTTTCTGGTGATGTTAACCTCTTCCTTTAAAAACTTCTCAAACTGCTCATTGATATACTTCGAGATTGGTTCCCAACTATGTAAAGAAAAAGCCAAAAGTAGTATTTTTAACATAACATGGTTAATTGTTTTAAAAATCAGTAATGGCAAAACCTACCAGTTGTCATTATTGATTTGGTCTCCAAAGCCTGGTGTGTCTACGATAGTCAACTTCATCTTAACACCACCCTCCTCAATAACTGAAATAACAAACACATCATACGCATTTAATGAATTATGCCTCATGTTGTTTAGGTGGTGGTAGAAAAATCCTATACAAACCAATGAGCTACTTCTGGTGTGTACATTATTACTCTCTATTGTCTTCTTATTTGGCTGATCTCTTCAGGGGTCTTCACAGCGAATCATCTGCCTCCATGTATCCCTATCCTCTGCATAGTTTTTCTTCACACCAACTTACTTCATGTCCTCCTTCACTACATCTATAAATCTCCTCTGGTCTTCCTCTAGAACTCCTGCCTGGCAGCTCTAACCTCAGCATCCTTTTACCGAAATATTTAATCTCCCTCCTCTGAACATGTCCAAACTGTCTCAACCTGGCCTCTAAAACTTTGTCTCCAAAACATCTTACATCTTACTGTCCCCGGTGATGTATTCATTCCTGATCCTATCCATCCATACCACTCTCACAAAAAACCTTACTATCTTAAGATCTGCTACCTCCAGCTCTTTCACCTGTCTTTTCCTCAGGGCCACTGTCTCTAAACTGTACAATATTGCTTTACCACATCCTGTACTTTTTTTATTCTATTTACTTTCATCTGCAAAAATCATGTTCCATGAAGATTCCTGTCTAATCTTTGTCAGCCTGTCCATCACCAAAGCAAACAAGAAGGGGCTCAGAGTCACACCTTCAGCACACCTCACCACTGTCTTACTGCTTTATTACATATCCTGCACCACTCTAACATACTTCTCTGCCACTCCAGACTTCCTCATACAATACCACAGCTCCTCTCTTAGCACCCTGTCATACGCTTTCTCTAAATCTACAAAAACACAATGCAGCTCCATGATCTGACCTTTGCTGTACTGTCACGCATAATTACATAATACACTTTGTCTGAATGTAATTTTACATTTGCTGGCATTGTGATCTATTATTGTCTCTTTTTATTGAAATACTTAAAAAAAAAATCTTTACGCATTTACCATGAGACACCGATTTGATCTCAACAGTTTTGGGTATCTTCTCATCACGGGACCATCCTGCACTCCTTCTGCTCACTTGGGACTTGAACAGAGTGTTCACAAGTGTAGACTTTCCAAGACCGCTGTGACCTGATGCATAAGAGGATAAAAAGTGTGACAAAGAGGGAAGAGTTAAGGCAACACAACTTGTAACTTAATCAGCAAGGCTCTTACCAACAACCATAATGTTAAAGTCAAAGCCAGTTTTCATGGTCTTCTTCCTCATCTGCTCAATGATGGTATCAATGCCAATGTAGCCCAGCAGAGTGGAGCCACCTGTAGAGCTGTGGGAGCCACTGTGACCTTGGCTGAGTGCTGCAGCATGGCCCACACTGTGGCCTAAACCAAGGCCCACACTGTGACTGCTGGAATTGCTGGGGCCATGGCTTCCAATAGGAACTGGAATGGCACTCGGAGGAGGGACCGAGACTCCACCACCTCCGACACTTGGAGGTCCTGGAGGTGGGAAGGGACTGTTGGGAGAAACTGCTCCCACATTTGGGGGCTTGGCCGGGACGGCTGGCTTGGGTCTGACTTCTGGAGGAACAATGTCTGACATGTCTAAAATAAAATTCAAACGAGACACAGAAACATTGAGGAGTAAAAATTACATTTCTGATGTCAGTCTATTTTGGAGTCTCAGGAGCTTTACTAATAAGGGCACTGTTTCTAAAAGGAGCTATTAAACCACTGACCTTTTTAACGCAGTAGCAGATCTAAAAAATAATAGGCTACTTAACTTAATTAAAGTCATGTCAATTATTTTGTCATAATTATTATATTTATAGCAAAATGCATAATGGCTTTAACAGATCAATGAATAAAATATATATAATGTAGAATTTATTTATCGTTATGAAGATTTCTGGTGTTATATAGACATATGTCAAAGTCCATCATTGCTACCAGAGATGATTTCATTATATGAACTTAAATTACACAAGTTCAGGTTTGCTCAGCCCTTATTATATGATCTTAATTCGGTGTTATCAAATCAAAACCCAGAGGCAAACGGTGCTGGCAGATGGTAAGAGTAACAGGCATGAGCTTGATATACTCCCAGGCAGTGCACATTCTGGATCCTGGAATTGAACTGTGTGGAGACAAGCCTCGGCCGGAGACGCATCAGGTCAGCGAGGCAGTGGCTGTCACTTTGGTTTATAACACTCAGTGATCACACAGCTCCGCTCCCTCGATCTCTGCCTGCCTCCTTTCAATTAACACATTGTACAACAGTAATTTTTTGTTCACACGAAAAAGGCTTTGATAAACCACACCTGCGAAAATGGCCCAGTTGAAGCTAATGATGGTGACGTGTTTCGTACGGTTTCGTGCCAAAACCGTTTTAATTTCACTAATAAGTGAATAAGAGCGTAAATGACTGACAGTCTACTGTGCCAGACTAGTCGACAGCCAAAGGTAGGTTAGCCCTTTCTCAATCTCCTTACCCCATTGTCCCCCTCCGCCCATGCTGGGTAATACGGTTAAGTGCTAGTGCTTTTAGCTACACCCCGCTCAAGCTTACACACTTACCAAGTCTTCCTGTTCAGATCGATACGCAAGTCGAAAAAAAACGGCAGCGTGCGCACCCAGAAAAACAATGTCGCCCAGAGCCCAATTTTCAACCAAAGATATCCAGCATGTAGATAATAACAGGCTCGCTCTTGTGATTATTCTGGGTACCTCTTCTCTCCTTCCCTCTGGCCGCGAGACCCCCCTTCCCCTCCCTTTCCCGTTGCTAAGGCGACAAGAGGAGAGGGAGTGGGGAGATGCAGCACGCATGCGCAGTAGGTCTACCCCAAAGGGACATCTTTCCGTCTCCTGTCACTGACTTCGGCTATTTTAGGGGACATTTCCGATTGCGCGATAGTTATATGAATGTGATTTAATTTAAGACGAGATTCATTAATTAGAAAATCTTAAAATAGAAGATACAGTGGTGTATCCTATAATCCGATATATAATCCTATTTAATGCATTATAGAAACTGCTATATATAAAGAGAATTACTTTAAGGTCTCTTTTTAGTTGCAGGTTTTAGTTTTTTGTCCCTTTAAAACAATGTAACTCAGTCATGTGTTGCACTGCTTTCTTTCAGTGAATCTAAGAGCGAAGAGATTCAATCAGATGTGGCTTTTACCCACTGGTGAGCACTAGAGGGCATAATGGCCCACAAGCAGTTTATGTAACGAACATTCCCCAAAAATATACACATAACTGTAAAGAAAAAAAATATATTTTTCTGTATAAGCTTTCCTCCCTTGACATAAGACAGTATTTATTAGTGAGACCATCATAACATTAAATAAGTGTAATTAACAAAGTGAGAGAGCAGTTGTAGTACTCACACTTTATCTCTGAGAAGTTGTTGTGCCACCCTTGCTTTGCTTTCCTTCCTGCATGTTTTTGTTTGTTGTTCTCTGCCTCGGCCTGTCTTTCTGAACCACTGGCTTTGATACACTCTACCAACCAACGTAGTCACGTCTCTTCAACATGCCTGGCACTGTACTGATAAGAAGCATGCCTTAATTCCCTCTGCTATCCGCTTTGACCACCCCTTTTTTCAGAGCCCCAGTTCCCCCACACATGCATTATTTTGCCTTGATGTAAAATAAAAGTAGAGATTAAAAAAGGAAAAAGGAAAGACATGACAAAATAAATTTTGTTATTGAAGTTGTTTTCTGTTTAACTTCCATGTGGCCATACTCACCTACGTATACTGAACCAGGGCAGTACATAGTGACATATGGTTCCTCTTCTTTCTCCATGGCACATGCTGAAGTGTTATTCTGCAGGTCCCGCTTTAAACTGATGCCCAGTGTGTTTGTGTCCAATGTGTTTGTGTCCAATGGGCAGCACGCCACATACGATGGTTTGCACACAAAGCAGCTTTCGTTGTTATATTCTAGCGGTTTTCCTGACACCCCAGAATGAGTGCACTGTGATAAAACAACACTTTTGTTTTGCCCTGTGTCTGTAACAATTATGTCTTTTCCATTGGTATTTTTCCTCAACAATTGCTCCTGTTTGGAGGAACTAGAAGCAGGTTTAGTAGCATTCTGTGTTTGAGGCACCGCCAAACATGTCTTCAATGGATCTAATGTGTGTATACGGTGGCTTGACTGGCAGCTGTAATCCTTTAAAGTACTGTTTGACTGATGAACTGCACTCTCTGTGTCCATCCCGACAGTTTCACTCTGATGTTGAGACAGTCTAGATTTCTGTGAAGAACTACAGTTATGTGAAAAACTAGTTACATGGCTTGTCTGTATTCTCTCTTCTTTCTGGGGAACTGTCCTTGAAGTAAAAGCCTGATTATGTAGGCCCAGTTGCTTCCTTTTGGCTTTCATATTTGGTGACACATTAGTCTGGTAGAAACAAGACTCAGTAGAGTGCAACATTTTGGGAGACATCTCTAATGCCTTACGTGTCTCGGTATAGCTCTTATTGTGGGTTTTCTTCAAGCTTGCATTCTGGAGGTAGTCTATACACTTCCTATGTAGGTTAGGACTCAGATGGGTTGCCAGTTCATCAAACACAGGCTGGGATTTGCTCTGAGCAATATTAGTGGTCTTAATCCCTTCAGACACAGCTTTTTCATTTGGCACCTGTCCTTGCTGCGGTTTGATGTTTGTCTCAGGGTTTACCGGAGAGTTTATAGTTTTAGGCAGAGGTTTGTTTTTTGTGATATTTCCTGTTTTAATATATTCAAGTTTGCCTTGTAATGCAGAAGAATTCTGACATGTGGTTGGAGGATTATGGAATGCAGAATCTCTATTCAAAGTCTGCTGCTGAAATCCTTTGCTTGTTCTTTTTAAGTCTCGATGGGTAAAATCGAGCAATGTGTCTTGGTCGAGAATGTCATGCTTTGCCTCAGATGACAACCTGTCTCTTCGAGCATTAGAGATTGGAATAGATCTGACAAGTCTATCTCTAGCAACAGGAGAGGGCTGTTTGTTTTCTTGTGTGTATGAAGTCATCTCGTGGCTCCAAGGTGTTGGAGACGGGCTGAGTCTTGTTGTCGGTACAGTCATGGTGAGAGAAACACTTGGATTCACCTGCAGCTGATGGAGTAATGGAGAAGGCTCCCTCCATTCTGAGCTGGCCAGATGCAGAGAGTCGTGGTCTGGCACCGGTTTTACATTGCAGTGAGGAAGAGAGGCGTTCATATGTGGAGCGTAGAAAATGGAAAGGCTTGGTTTTGCAGAATGGGATATAAAGCTAGGAGTTTTCTGCTTGATTCTGGGGAGTGCTGACGCTCTTTCTTCATGGTTTCTATGCAAATTCTGGAAAGATTTGCTTGAGGCTTGATTACAGGGCTTGACTTTAACTGGCATAAAAGATCTGCAGCCAAGACAGAAAGCATAAATACTCACAAATAAATAATTACATAGCACTCACTTGAGTCAAATATTTACTTTAACAGCAGGATTCACCTGTCAGTGTTTGGTTCTTTTGCACAGACGAGTCCTTTCTCATCAAACGCTGGAATTTGAATAGGTTTCTTTTTGATGATGGGAGAAGTAAGAGAGGCAGGTGGCGACAAGCAGCCTGTCAGATGCATCTTTGATTGTCTGGTAGAGCTAGACACTTGAGGAATCAAAAGGGTCAGATGGTCAAACATGCTCATTCTGGAAACAAGAGATGACAAGACAGTTGGATGCCAAAAGGGAAGGAAAGCACATGTCAAGGAAGCTATAGTATACTCTGATTAGGAAAACTGAATATTTGAAAATGTGCACTTAAAATTGATAAATTTAATTTATTGTGGTAACTGACCTGCTTTGCTCTGTCCTGTGTTAGCCACGCTGAGGGAGTAAATAAAGTGAAGAATGCTAGACATGAACAGAGCAGGAGTAGGAAGTGGTGAGCAGACAAGTGCCATTCTCTCAATTCCAAATCCCACTGAGGCTCCATTGTACTACTCCCACTCTGGTCAGGCCTTTTGATTTAGCTCATGGGACAGCACTCTTTGAGGTGATCTAATAAACAGCAGATAAGGCTAAGGGTTAAGGATTGTACACTTTTATTTTTGTGAACAAAAGAAGCATAAGTTCATCAAAAGATGTTTGTTACATGTTTAATCACCATGCCATAGCAAAGTAAAAACAACAACAGTAAATATACACTTAACCAAATACTTAATTAAATTTTGGTCCTTTTAATTAAAATTCAGCACTCTGAATACATTAGCTCAATTAATTTGGCACATTAACAAAGTCACTATAACTACATCATTTTGGCACAGTGGCACTAACAACCCACATGCTCCTTCACAGCAGCTGCATCATTACAAGACCAACCAAGACTTTCCCACAGGCCATTAACTGCACTCATTTCATACACCTCACTTTGTATGTAAACGCACAATATGAGTATAGTCAGTGATTTAAATGTAAAGTGGTTAAAGTGCAAATTACAAAATGTAGGAAAAAGTTGGCACAAGTATAAGATGAGATTTACATCATGGTTATATGTTTCTAAAGGGCAACTCATCCAGTGTTCACAATCTGCTTAGCGGTCTTCTACACTTTCTGCAAATGGCTTCACTTCAAAAAATCTCACACAAACTCAGCTGACGTTTCTCTAATCTTTCAAGCAAAAAATCTGCAGTATAATAGTTCAGAGAGTTGTTGGAATGGTACTCTGTCCCTTCATCCGTGGTCTTTCTCCAACATAAAATCTTGTCTTTTGTTCTGGCATAACTTCTTGACCAGATGGCGCCCACTGCCCACTCCGCCTCTCCCCCCTCTCTCTGATAGATCATATCAGAGCATTACTGTCATCATCTCTGCAGTTCACGCTGGCCACTAGCGGGTGATGCCGCACCGCTTTGTTGCTCCACTTGTGGGCGTCCTGCAGCCCAGGCTCGAGGAAGTACAGGCACGCTCCAAATCCTGCCAGAACCAGCACCGACACAAGCAAGTAGAGGGGCACGAACCAGTCCAGGAACAACCACGACATACTGCTGTCACTGCTCAGTCAGAGAGGAATGGACAAATAGAAGAGAGCAGGGAAAATGGACATTTAGAGGATCAGACTATGCATTTTACATTAAAACCGTAAACAGGTGTTGCATGCTTCTTCTAAAAATAGTGCTGATAGTAAATAAAGGGATGTACCTGTAGGCACTGCTAAATTACTAGCCTTGTTTGTGGTCGATGCAGCTGAAAGTCAAAGCAGTCATTCGATTATTCGCAGATCCAGCTCAGCGCCGTAGCTCCTACTGTTGCACTGGAGATGCCAAAAAAGAAATCACAGGTGCTCTCGGAGAAGCACAAGAGACTGGAACTGCATGCGGCTTCTTCATCCTCCAGCTCCTGGCTCTGACGTTCAAAGGAGGGGTGGGGGTTGCTATGACAACCTCCTTGCTGATGGCTGAAAGGATGGAGGGTGTGGGAGGGAAACTTATATAAGTCTAATTCTTTTTTATTTTTTTTGGATGAGGAGTGGAGAGAGGAAGGGAGGACGAGGGGGTGAGACCCTCAGATGTCTCCGGATGCTTGCCGTCTTAAAGCTGCTGTGTAAAATCAATTCCACCCCATTTAACACCAAGGCCATCACACAGTTTATGTGACATTGAGAGAGTAATTTTTGTGAGAGTAGCACCAGATTTATTTTGACTGCCCGTGGCTGCAGTGTTTTACACAGTCATCCCCTTGAGTGGAGTGTCAAAAGAGTTTTTCCTCTGTTCTTTGAGATAAATGCTGAATAGCTAGAGTTGGCCTACATAAAGAAAAGTTGTGAGACAATGTCATCCTCTAATGACTATCATTTTTATCACAGTCTGCACCAGCATCAAATTCGTCAAAAGCTTCAAAGAAGACAGGATGTTACCAGCAGAAGATTTGTTTCGGAGAGAAAACCTACCTCTAAAAAAATTAATTTTGACAAAAACACTGCAGCGGCAGTAAAAATAAATCTCGATCCATATCACATTATAACATGTTAAGATTTTCTTATTAAGATCACGTGATAGCAGAGATGATCTTCTTATTTATTACAAGATAAATGCTTAACTTTTCTTTTCTCCACACCAGTACAAAAATATGTATGATGTTAATGATAATTGTAAAGTAATACTCAATACAAAGAAGGGTTCATCAGAAGTTCACACATGGAAGTGACTTGGTTTGAATGATTAGAGTGGATATGCATGATAAGAGTTGTGAGAAGAGGGATTGGAGAGTGAGAAAATGTGTCCATTTGGAATGCAGCTGCTGCGAAAGCACTCTGGTGTGCAGGAAGTCGGAAACAAGTGAAGCAACAACTTCGAGATTATTCCGATGGACGTGATGATCGCCTGGTACTGTCACCCGACTGCTGTGATTTTAAAAGCATCAGGGGTGAAACAACAACTTGCATCGAAGAGTAGTTTTTGTCACGGACATTAAACAACTCATATAATGTGGCCTTAGAGAATAGAGGTTAAAAAAACATTAATACAAACCATTACAAACCAATGCAAATATTGAAAAACACAGCCAGCTGCCAGCAACAAAGCTAAACTGTGATGCAATAACATACAACATACCTCCTTCAACTTGGACTATGCCTAAGAGGACTAACATACTTTTTAGACAGAATTGGGTTTGTAACTAACAACCTTTAAGAAAAAAAGAAATGTTTTGTAAATGGAGTTTACAAATGTTTAATCATGAGCAAACTTTCCTTTCCTGTGCTTAAGTCTGCAGTCTAACTCTACCAAAATATATACTGTGTGTGTTTTGATGGATAAATAGTACTTTAAATGTACCTGACCTAAAAAACCTGAATGTTTGCAAACAAAAAGGACTTCTTCTACTCAGACTTAAACTAGAGCAAACAACACACAGTACAAGAAAATATAATAAATTGCAGCATTGTGCACTTGTACAGATGTAAGCAAGAAATCATAACTAGAACCAGTAGAAGCAATAGCAATACTGGCACAATCTGTAAATCATAATTCTAACCTAATTACAAGTGACTTACTCTATGCACCATAAAATTTATTCTATCAAAAACAATTATTTAGCATATTACACAGTGCTCAATGTTCTAAGCAATTTGTGTTCAGTCACCCATACTGTGGCCCAATAAGGAAATTATTAACATATGACACCCTTAAGAGTTCTTTGTTAGTCTGCCACATATAATGGGAACAAGTAGAAAACTCCAGATGTGATGGTAAACTGCAGTCAGGCAGGTCAACTCTGGGGGTGTGTAAGGGCATACATAAAGTTCAAGTGTACTTCAGTTTTGTGTTTGCCCCTGTGCCCCTGCATTTATCTTTTCATACATGTGGGATGAGCTGATTGAAGGTCAGAGGTTTAACTGAAACTGTGCACATCACAGGGAAAACCCAGGCCCTCATCTACAGATGACAGTGGCTATGAAGTTCTGCAAATCTGTTGTGTGTTCAGCCAACTGCAACTTCTGACCCTTGAAACTAAGTAGGACACCTTTTCTGTCTTAATGGTTGAGTGCTATTAGACAGTAGTGTAGGGCTGCATTTTTGTGTTGGCTCTCACTCAGGCATGTCTGTCTAAACTTAATGTTAAATCTGGAATATACACTACATATATATTATCCCACATTGGCACTTGGTAGTAACAAAGGGAAAGACAAAAAAACAATTAATACAACTTATTATTGCAATTTGAGGTTATCTGGACCAGTTTTCCATTTTGCCTCAGTCCATTTTAAACAAGCTTTGGCCCAGAGTAGACGTCAGTGTTTCTGGATAGTGTTCACATACGGCTTCTTCTTTGTTTGATACAGCTTTAACTGTCATTTGTGGATGTAACAGCGAACTGTGTTCACAGTAAAATGACTTCTGAAACTGTTGCTGAGCCCAAAGATTATGAGCCTCCAATACTGACCCTTGGTCTTGTCCTTTTTACAGAGATTTCTCCAAATTCTCTAAATTGTTTAATGACTTTATGTTCTGTCTGTATGCTTTGCAACTATATGTTAAAATTATTTTTTTCAATGCAATTTTTCGTACATTGGTTAACATCTACCCATCTTTACTTTTGAGAGACTATCTTTCAAAAATACTCTTTTTATCTTTTCCAGTCTTTTGTTGTCACATGTCCCACATTTTTGTGTTGAGATGTCTCCCTGCCATCAAATTCATTCAAATTATTGTTATGAAATGGTCCAATTAAAATCTCAGTTTCAACACAGAACTGTGTTCTACTTCTATCATAAATAAAATATGGTTCCATTGCATTGTTTTTTTATTTACATTTTCCAGTGTGTCAACATTTTCTAAATTTTATGGTTTGTTGTTTAGATGAGTAAGATATAATTCCTCAGTTTGTGTATCAGTTCAGGTGGTTTCAGAGTAACTTTAGCTGAAAACAAATAATTTACACTTATTACATTTACAAAAATATGCTTTTTGATGTACCTCCAGCCCAAATCTTTGTCAGTGCATGTTGCCTCAAAGTCTGTTCAACTGCACAAGAATCTTGTAGCTTCTGTGACTGTGGAATTGGGGGAGGTGTCTGTGCTGCCTGCTTCACCACAGCGATCCTCTGCCTCAACACAGACTGACCGATAAGCTTATAGCAACAAGAGTCATGGCACTAAGGAAGCACTTAATGCCATCATCAATATAAACAGACCTATGTGAATGGTTTGAGTGCTGTGTTTATTTATAACTTGGCTGACTGTGACAACACTTTGGTCTGCAGGAAACTGGACACAAACGGAGCGACCACTTCTGGGTTGTTTAGATGAACATGATGATCACCTTGTACTGTGACAAACATGTTCTGGAAAAAAACAGAAATGCACAGGGTTATACAGTACAATTAGAAATATCTGAGCAATATTTGAGTTTTGAACTTACGTTTCTGTCCTGGAAGTGCTGAAGTATTGAGGTAAATGTCTTCTCAAATAACCCATGTTCAGCTCTAGATTTTAAACATATTTTTTATCTTTATTACAAAAATTTTGTGGTACAATCAAAATCAAAATGATCATCAATACAGAGATGTCTTACAGAATAACTAAGATGCTGGCTTGAATCTTTGACTGCATTTCCAAACTCTGCTCCAAACTGATACACACTATGTCTTTCTGAAAAGATACAATGAACAAACTTGTTTGGTTTTGGGGGAAAATCCACCAGGCATAAAATGGAAAGGTTATATTTGACTTACAAAATTAATTCGGAAGTCTCTGGAAAATACAAATCCTACACATTCAAAAGATAGTTATTATTTAAAAATAATTGCAAAATGAACATCAAGAAAAAAAGTCATACCTCCGTCAACTTGGACCAGACCTCTTTCTAAAAGGATATGTGCCGACTGTTTTCTCAGAGGGTTTGCAGCTAATAATCTAAAGGAAACAAAACCAGTTGTGTCCAATAAAATGTTAATCCATGACAATAAGGTTTCAAAATAATAAGGACCCTAATACCTCTCCAATGCCTTGACATAAGAATAGACTTTTTTCTCATCTGACATCTTCTTTTCAAACCGAATCATCTCATCCAAGCTTTGCCTCATCTTTGTGGCAGTTTGTTTCTGTTCGCAATGAGACATGGTTAAGTAAAACTGTACCTCCAACAAAAATGACTTTGTTGGAAGTACAGTTTTGCACTGTTACTGTGATTATGTACCACATCTGTAATTGAAAATTCTTTAACGTCCAGAAGTACTAGAACATCCACCATCTCGGGATACAGGGCACTGAACTGTGGAGAACATCAAGTGGAGAACACAATGCCAACTACATTACTGTATTTGAAGAAAAAGAATAAAAAAGTGAGATAAAATGCTACACGGATCATTACCATTCCTGCAATGTGACCACCTGTAAATAAAAAATAAAAGAAACTGTCCGGTTAATTGGATGCATTTATTGAAAGAGACCATCGATTAAGGCACTCTGTTGTGTGGCTTTACTCACCCATACTGTGCCCAATGATGGAGAATTTTGTCAGACGAAGAACTGTGGGAGTTCATTTCACAGATCATCACCCGAGCATTTGCAGATGAACACCGCTGTTTATTGCCACAACCCTACTGTCTTTAGCACACATTCCCACGGGGAATAAACTTACTGTGTAGTCTAAATAGATAACAATAATAAACTCACCATTCACAACTCTCATTACATCCGCAACGTATGAAGGCAAGGTGTAGAAAACTCCAGGTGGATGATGTGATGATAACCCATGACCTGCCAAATCCACAGCCACATATCTGCACTCTGAGAGAATAACAGTTTAATTTAGCATGTGTGCATTAGGTTAGGTAAAGGTACAGCACCGGAAACAGGTGTTAAACCCACTTGAAGACCTCAAACTGATTACCTTTGGGTAGAAGAGGAATGAGAGTGTTGAATGAACCACAGTTGTCAGCCCAGCCGTGTAAACACAACACAGTATAACCCTGTTTAGGACCCCAGACTTTACCTCTGATTTCTCCCCATGGTACTGGGACATACAGTTCTGAAATTAGTTGACAGTGTTTCAATAAATGCTCCAATCAAAAAGCAAAACGACGTGAATGTGTCGTTACCTGATTCTGCCATTCGAGCTGAGGTTGGAAAGAGCTGTTCTAAGTTTACACTGTGCTCAGTCATAGCAAACAATCATTGACCAACCAAATAGAACAGATAAGTAAAACATCTGAGGTCAAACTGGGGCGGAGTCATTAACAGTCATTAAAAGTCAGACATAGACATAGAAAATAGATGCTAAAATATTAAAACTAGAAGACTTCAAACATTCCTCAAAGGCAGCACTGATGTTTTTTCTGCTTTCTGATGTTGCAGTCTGTTGGGCAGCGAATAGCATCAAACTAAAAACTATCACACCTGATCAATTAAAAGGCATACAACTATATTTTACAGGTCAATTGTATTATAAGCAAGCTCATTTCTGACAACATCATTAGTTACAAGTTAACAATGAACATACTGACAGATTTATTTTTTAACTTGAACCTAGTCAAATGATGATGATGATGTAAGATGAAGATGTTGATGTAAAGGGTATATAAAAGTCAAAAGAAAACTTGGAGACATATGCAATACTATACGTTACATTGCACTCCTCTCTACATCCAGCCACTAAAAAGTATATAACATAATCAATTCCCCACCACAGCCGAGGAGGTTAAACAATATGGCTATGGCGAGAAGAGCACCAAGGTTGTTATTAACAGTAGAAATGCAATTTCTAAAAATGTTATCAAGACAGTTAGCAGTTGTGATAATGTGCAAACAAATGTCTTTTGCATTTTCTATAGTTTTGGACCTTTTTTTAGCACCAAATGTAACAAAACTGGGGACTGTAAGAAATCAGACACTAATGGCGCAATGACTTCTGGGTTGTTCAGGTGGACGTGATGATCGCCTGGCACAGTCACCACTTTGTGCTGGAGGGAAAAAAAGAGACAGTAACATTATAATCTGGGATTAACCGTGCACAAAAGAATCCACCATTGCTGTCCACAATGCATTTCAAGCCCCTTTGTTTTTTGCAGCACCAGGGGATAGACCTTCATTAGAAAGAACATGTTCTCTATTCTGCCTTTGATCAGCAGCACTGACCACACTCCAGTATATAGGTCAGTTGAAGTTTACAGCTATAAACATTTCTGCTGCGTCTTGTCGTATCTGAAACTGACACCCCAGCCTTCAGAACACCGTGGCAGGAAAACTCATTTTTAAACTGAATATGTTCAAAACCATATACTCTCACATCATGTTTTTCTTTTTCCATTAATAAGCTGTTAAATGTATTAATATAACATATCAAACTTAATAATAATAAAAATACAAAAACATAAACCATAAGGGACATAATCTGAACACATGCATAATTAAGTAACTAAATATGTACATAGAAATAAAACACATCAAACAATATGACACTACAGTCTGAGGCATATACTGCTACTTCTGCATTGGCGATGCTGTCTGTCTACTACACACAGCCTTAACTGCTAAATATAGAAATGTTGTCGCAGGCATATCTACTTTACATAAACATATTCTTTACTATAGAAATACACTCACGTTTTGGTCTCTATAGCCTTGCAAAACTGCTGAAGTGAATTTCTTTTGATCATTTTCAGCAAACATTTTTTCTAAGCCTTCTTCTGCTCTGAAATGAGAAAATGTAACAGTGTACAGCATAGCATTGTTTTCAATTGAAATCAAAGATGCAATTTCTTACAGAATAAGTAAGACACTGGCTTGAATTCTCGACTGCATCTCTAGACTCTGCTCCAAACTGATGCGCACTATGTTTTTCTGTTTTCATAAAAAGAAACACACACACATAGCTTGCGTTCAACAATCTAAACAAAATGCAAAAACAATGAGTCAATGCATTTCTGCTGTGACCTACCAGATTAATACGGAAGTCCCGGGAGAACATGACTCCTGCACAAGAGGCACAAATAAGATTGTTCAAGAAGTCAGCATTTCTTACATACATAGAACAAATACATAGATATAAACACAAACCTCCTTCAACCGGAACTAAACCTCTTTCTAACAAAGTGTGCACAGACTGTTCAGACAGAGTGGGATTGGCATCGGACAATCTGAAAGAAAACAAAAAAGTTGGACAGATTTTTAACTACCACAACAATTTACAAGTAGGACTGTTTGGAATACCTTTTTACTGCTTGTTCATAGGTGTAAACCTTCTCCTTCTTCCCCTCTGACCTCTTTTCATACTGCAGGAGTTCATCTATTCCTTGCTTCATTACTTTAGGCAATTCTTTCTAGAAGAAATAGGCAAATAGAGGCGTGTAGTTACTAGACAAATACTATCGATACTACCCTCTAAAATCTAGAATTGAGGAGTGATAGACACTACACATACTAATTGTTAAATTAGCTTTTACATACCTATAAACAATGAGAATAACATTCTTTTTACAACATGGCAACTTTGTTAATCTTTTTTAAACCATCACATATACTTGCCAACAATTTAAAAGCCTCGGAATTGTTTCAGACGAGTATATTGTGTTTGATAAGAGAAACATTAAATCTAAAAAGTATATCAGTAGCTGTCTTGCTGATATCTATTGTACCTGATCTGTGGGTAGAAACCCGTAGGAATCCAGCAGTACGATACCATCAACCATTTCAGGATACAAGGCACTGTACTGTTAAAAAGATGTAATGTTAAACATTTTAATCTTTTTACAAAGCAAGAAGGAAGAAAAAAAAAGAGCCTACCAATCCAGCAACATTACCACCTAAGAAAATCAAATGGAGCAACATAAAAATAATGCACCACAACCAATCACAATCTGAATTGTTTATTTCTGTTTGAAATCTTCACTCACCCATACTGTGTCCTATGATGGAGAATCGGCCCCACTGGAGAGCTGTGGGGAGTAATTTCACAGATCATCAACCTGGCAAGTTCAATGCCTTAACGCAAAGATTGTTTTGAAGACAATATTACTGCAAATAGACAACTTCCACTGTGGCGCATTGGAAATGAGCAATATGCTGAAATCAATATTTTTATACTGTCTAAAATTATCAACGTGCGTAGAATCTTATAGACGTACACACCATCAACAACTCTGCAAACATCCGCAACATATGAGGGAAAGGAATAAAAAACTCCCTGGGGACGATGTGAGGAGAAACCATGACCTGCCAGGTCCACTGCTACATATCGGCACTCTAAGAAAAAGAGGGGGGAAGCAATCTTTTATTAGAGAATTACAAATTACATACAGGTCTGTGATACAAAGCAAACAGCTACATGTTGTATAAGGACACATGTGCCAAATAGTCTTTTTGCATCTGGCCAGGAATATGATAATGATCATTCTTGATTATAATATGTGTTTAAGATAAAACAAAAAGGCATTGTTTTGTTATGAAGGTTGGCTGCAAGCCCTTAAAACGTAATAAACACATAAATGTAATTTATGTCTGGTTTAATAATACACAAATTTCAAGAAGGTTTAATAATAAAATAATAATAATAATAATAATAATAATAATAATAATAATAAACTGACGTATTGGATACAGCCTGATTACCTTTTGGCAGAAGTGGAATGAGTTTATTGAATGTCCCACAGTTGTCAGCCCAGCCGTGTAAACACAACACAGGGCGGCCATGTTCAGGACCCCAGACTTTACCTCTGATCTCACCCCACGGGACAGGGACAGACAGCTCTGTCACTAGACACAAAACAGGGAAAAGTCACTGCGCTTATCAACGTTTCAGAAACACATCTTTAATTTCGAAACAAGGCTGACGTATTCATTGGGTTGTCAATTCAAAACGTATTTTCTCATAAACAGGGAAATTCCATGTAGCGGTCAAATTCCTAGACAATATATCAAGTGTACCCAGACTGTTACCTGCTTGTTTGACTGTATTGGACGTTAGGTATCTGACACCTTTCAAAGCCTGCATCATATTTAGCAAACAATTTACTAACTGACTAGCTTCTTACAATAAAACAAAACTAAATTTGATGGTATTTGACACACCAGCTAAAGGAAAACAATTTTCCGGTTGTTGTGAGACCACGTGCTGCAGCCTGGACATACTATTGGCTAAACACATACGTTGGGACCAGCATGCGGACCAATCAGAATTTAAGAAAGACGGGACTAAACGTTTATTCTTTTCTGATGTAGTTTGACACTTTCCCCAGCAGGGGGTCTGTGTCACATGCATTGACGGTAGAAGGGCTCCTTTACAGTCACTGGTCAGTGGTCACATGCTGTCAGCTATAACCGTGGCTATAATCCCTACTGTAAGGTGAATGAAACTTAGCTCTTTTGACCCCTAACAAATTCGTATTTTTTTTTATCTCATGGCAATACAATTATTTTAGAAAACTAGAGTATGCTATGATCTTAATTAACTTAAATGCATAGCAAAAACTAAATTAAACTAATTAATGGCCATAGAGATAAACGATTACAAGCTGAGCTAAACCTAATTAAATTGTGAAACATTAGTCTCTTGTATCTTTTATACTCATTTTCATAAATTTTGTGCTATGGAAACAAACTCTTTTTTTTATTCCAGTTTTGGACCATTTATTTAAACATTGGCAAATAAGGACATTCAATAAGAACAAGAACAGCAATGCTTAAGACAAACTTAAACAATAATAAAAGAACTAAGATTTGGCTGTCCTACTTTCATATCTTGCAATAACGTGACTTAATGCAACTCTTAACCTTCAAATGCATACTGATTTGTTTTGCACAGACCTGAATCAAATTGACTCTGTAAACATTAAAAAGCAAACACACTCACACACAGTTTGTGTTTATCTCAAACAGACTTAAGCTGCTCCTCTTTCTTCAAAATATAAAAAAGATTAAACAGGCCATTTTAAAGTCTTAGAAGACACAAAAAAAGACACCTCTGGACACATCTAAGTTGCAATAATATTTTTCTTTCAATCAAACCTTTCAAGATAAAGCTGGGTGGTGTTTGGAGACGTGTATGGAGGGACGTAGACCAATGGGAGGGCTGTATACATTTTGGAACTGGGACACTGGGGGCAGGGAAGTATAAAAGATCAGTGCTGGCTTGTGGGTGAAGTTGGGTTAGGAGGACTTTGGAGCATCAGACAAGATTTTGAACAACATTATTGGTACGTACAAATGTTTAAATAGATTTCCATTGTAATCACAGAAATTTAAATTAATTAATTAATTAATGCGTTAAAAATATATTTAATTACCATGTATATTTATTTTAAACGTTTCTGTTTTTATCTTGCTACTACAAATAATAATTGTTGTTGTCGCTTCATATTGTAATTTTAGCCATGTTTACATAATTTTTTTGTACATTGTTGTATGTGTCTGACAACATGTAGGCTCACAATTTAGTCCAAACTTGATGTGTATCAGAGTATCTGATTTCACATCCCATGAATAAACAGTGAGTTTCTAAGTGAATGAGGGCACCTGAGGTAATTTAAGCATCCCTGAAGGATTTTCCTTCAATACAGGGGCTCTTGGCATTGGATAATGAAATCAAATAATAGAACTGAAGAGCATGAAAAGGGGTTTTTACAGAATTTGTCTAAAAACCCCTGTCTTTCCTTTTTCCAAGACCATGTCTGACTATGACAAGATTTTGAAGTTTTGGGGTCCAGTGGAGGCCGATTACAATGCTGCTGGAAACATGGTGTTGACACGGTCTGTGATTTAGAGCAGATAAAATGAACTGGTGTCAGCGTTAAATTTTCACTCTGTTATTTAATGAAAATTGGATTTCATTACAGAATGTTCACTGACAACCCTGAAACCCAGAAGCTCTTCCCCAGGTTTGTGAACATCCCTCACTCTGCACTGGCCAGTAATGATGACATTTCTGCTCATGGTGCCACTGTACTTAAGAAACTGGGAGAGCTGCTGAAGGCCAAAGGCAACCATGCTGCCATCCTCAAACCTTTGTCTGAGAGCCATGCCAACAAGCACAAGATCCCCATTGATAACTTCAACGTAAGACACATCCTATTCTAACCTCTACTTTTTTGTGTTAGTTTAACAAGCCAGAAAATAGGGTCAGTGAGAGCAGAGCATAACTTAATAACTTACCTTTCGGTGTCTTTGCAGCTGATTACCGATGCGATTGTTAAGGTCATGGCAGAGAAGGCAGGTCTGGATGCTGCAGGGCAGCAAGCTCTGAGAAAGGTGATGGCGGTGGTCATTGCTGACATCGCTGCCGACTACAAAGAGCTGGGCTATGCCGGCTGAAAATAATGCCTACCAGCCCAAGTCAAGTAGCACTAATGACAAAACCGTTTCAAACCGTAATCTCAAATATCTCCCTATGTTGATTTTCTTAATCAGTAGTAAACATAGTTGCTTTGATCCAACTAAATGATTATTTGTACTAGCTAATGCTGATCTTTAACACAATCAGTCTTTATACATACATTTTGACAAACAATAAAGTTGTGTTCTTCAACTATGGCCCATTGTCTTTCTTGCCTACTATTTAAATTATATAAAAAAATTCTAAATAAACACACTGAGCAGTCTTTTTTTCTTACCCATAAAAATAATTATGTGACATTTTGCTATAAAATATTTGGTTCAACTCTGCTTTCATAAACACAAATACACCACCTTGCATGAAGGTCGTCTGCCCTGCATATTTGTTAAAACACATCCATGAATATGTTCAAAACCATATACTCTTACATCATGTTTTTCTTTTTCCATTAAACACCTACGTTGGGACCAGCATGCGGACCAATCAGAATTTTAAGAAAAACGGACTAAACGTTTATTCTTTTCTGATGTAGTTTGACACTTTCCCCAGCAGGGGGTCTGTGTCACATGCATTGACGGTAGAAGGGCTCCTTTTACAGTCACTGGTCAGTGGTCACATGCTGTCAGCTATAACCGTGGCTATAATCCCTACTGTAAGGTGAATGAAACTTAGCTCTTTTGACCCCTAACAAATTCGTATTTTTTTATCTCATGGCAATACAATTATTTTAGAAAACTAGAGTATGCTATGATCTTAATTAACTTAAATGCATAGCAAAAACTAAATTAAACTAATTAATAGCCATAGAGATAAACAATTACAAGCTGAGCTAAACCTAGTTAAATTGTGAAACATTAGTCTCTTGTATCTTTTATACTTATTTTCATAAATTTTGTGCTATGGAAACAAACTCTTTTTTTTATTCCAGTTTTGGACCATTTATTTAAACATTGGCAAATAAGGACATTCAATAAGAACAAGAACAGCAATGCTTAAGACAAACTTAAACAATAATAAAAGAACTAAGATTTGGCTGTCCTACTTTCATATCTTGCAATAACGTGACTTAACGCAACTCTTAACCTTAAAATGCATACTGATTTGTTTTGCACAGACCTGAATCAAATTGACTCTGTAAACATTAAAAAGCAAACACACAGTTTGTGTTTATCTCAAACAGACTTAAGCTGCTCCTCTTTCTTCAAAATATAAAAAAGATTAAACAGGCCATTTTAAAGTCTTAGAAGACACAAAAAAGACACCTCTAGACACATCTAAGTTGCAATAATATTTTGCTTTCAATCAAACCTTCAAGCTAAAGCTGGGTGGTGTTTGGAGACGTGTATGGAGGGAATAGACCAATGGGAGGGTTGTATAAATTTTGGAACAGGTACACTGGGGCAGGGAAGTATAAAAGATCAGTGCAGGTGAAGTTGGGTTAGGAGGACTTTGGAGCATCAGACAAGATTTTGAACAACATTATTGGTACGTACAAATGTTTAAATAGATTTCCATTGTAATCACAGAAATTTAAATAAATAAATTAAATTAATGCGTTAAAAATATATTTAATTACCATGTATATTTATTTTAAACGTTTCTGTTTTTATCTTGCTACTACAAATAATAATTGTTGTTGTCGCTTCATTTTGTAATTTTAGCCATGTTTACATAATTTTTTTGTACATTGTTGTATGTGTCTGACAACATGTAGGCTCACAATTTAGTCCAAACTTGATGTGTATCAGAGTATCTGATTTCACATCCCATGAATAAACAGTGAGTTTCTAAGTGAATGAGGGCACCTGAGGTAATTTAAGCATCCCTGAAGGATTTTCCTTCAATACAGGGGCTCTTGGCATTGCATAATGAAATCAAATAATAGAACTGAAGAGCATGAAAAGGGGTTTTACAGAATTTGTCTAAAAATCCCTGTCTTTTCTTTTTCCAAGACCATGTCTGACTATGACAAGATTTTGAAGTTCTGGGGTCCAGTGGAGGCCGATTACAATGGTTTTGGAAACATGGTGTTGACACGGTCTGTGATTTAGAGCAGATAAAATGAACCGGTGTCAGCGTTAAATTTTCACTCTGTTATTTAATGAAAATTGGATTTCATTACAGTATGTTCACTGACAAGCCTGAAACCCAGAAGCTCTTCCCCAAGTTTGTGAACATCCCTCACTCTGCATTGGCCAGTAATGATGACATTTCTGCTCATGGTGCCATTACACTCGAGAAACTGGGAGAGCTGCTGAAGGCCAAAGGCAACCATGCTGCCATCCTCAAACCTTTGTCTGAGAGCCATGCCAACACGCACAAGATCCCCATTAATAACTTCAACGTAAGACACATCCTATTATAACCTCTACTTTTTTGTGTTAGTTTAACAAGCCAGAAAATAGGGTCAGTGAGAGCAGAGCATAACTTAATAACTTACCTTTTGTTGTCTTTGCAGCTGATGTCCGAGGCGATTGTTAAGGTCATGGCAGAGAAGGCAGGTCTGGATGCTGCAGGGCAGCAAGCTCTGAGAAATGTGATGAAGGTGATCAACGCTGACATCGCTGCCGACTACAAAGAGCTGGGCTATGCCGGCTGAAAATAATGCCTACCAGCCCTAATGCTGATCTTTAACACAATCAGTCTTTATACATACATTTTGACAAACAATAAAGTTGTGTTCTTCAACTATGGCCCATTGTCTTTCTTGCCTACTATTTCAATTATATAAAAAATTCTAAATAAACACACTGAGCAGTCTTTTTTTCTTACCCATAAAAAGATATTATGCGACATTTTGCTATAAAATATTTGGTTCAACTCTGCTTTCATAAACACAAATACACCACCTTGCATGAAGGTCGTCTGCCCTTGCATATTTGTTAAAACACATCCATACAATTTTATAGACATCGATACCATAAGTTACATACAAGTTAAGTCTTGCTTTGAGGTAGAGCTCTTGAGAAATGCTTTGGTAGACAGTTTAATTAAGATCTCTTTATTGCTTGCCTCGGTTTGAAGTAGCTCTCTCACGTAGCCTTCTTTTAAAAAAAGCCCACAAAGTCACCTCCTCTCATGTCAAATGATGTGTATGTGCTCTGCACCTGCTCCACCTCTAAAACAGTCGAGAATTAGGTCCAAACAGAGATTTCAACATTCCATTAGGCCTTATCGGCTATAGGCTCTCACTCCCATGCTGGTCTCACCTTTCCTTTTCAGCTCTTTCCATGGTTCCCAGAAGTGCTAATGATTATCTTTAGACAGATAACAAGAGGCCTTGTGGTGAACAGCTATTTGTAAAAAAATAAAAAAATAATAAAAGCAACTCATCTTAGGTTTTGATATAATGTTTCACATGACAATATTCAAAATGAATGAAATAGAGATTTTCACACCAGCTCATTTTAATACTCAAATCTCTTAAGGGACCTTTGGAAAAGACTTTAATGTTGAATCTTCTGGAAAAAAACATCACAATAATGTGACAACTGCAATTAGGTCTAACAGAAATATCAAACCAACTTTTCACGATGGGCAGTTGCAGATCAAAGTTATCATTGACATTCCACAGTCCCACTGACTCCTACTTGCAGGGCTGACTTGTTGCCATTACAATGTTAGTTTAACTTGTATGATGGACACTTGCCATGATGATAAACCTATTATTAGCGTGGGTTTGTGAGTCTGTGAGTGTGTGTGTGTGCGTGTGCATGTGATAATGCGTGTGTTAGTGCATGTGGGCAGACGTGACAACAGGCACACTGTCTCCAGCCACAATTATAACACACCCCTGTCTCCTGAGCATCTCTGCTTTCCAACTAACTGTGGGGTGAGCAGAGTTCAAACAAAGATCCCAACAAATGTTTACAAAAATAAAAAAAAAAACTACATTCAACCGGAAAGCCTGGACACATTTAGCAGCAAATCAGGCTTTACACTATAGACTAAATGTTGTTCAAAAGTGGTGCAAAGTTGGAGTTCTTTTACCTCCAAATCTGAAATAAAGGTTAATGCCTTACATTGAAGATGCTAGGTGAGACCTGCACATTTCTCTAAGTCTGTGCACCTGAGCAACCGCAACTCTTTCAAAGACACAAAAAATAAACATATCTTTTTTTGACCTTTTACTAACAGGGTGGGCGGAGGTGGGGCACATTGAGCAAACGACCCGTCCGAGACTTGAACCAGGTCTCACGTAATTTTGCGTATAGGCCTACAGACTGAGATAGAGCTGTTACGGTATATTCACTTTGCAAGCGTTGTTCCCCCGGTTTTCCCGTTTCTCCTTAGGTGGTAAAATCCAAACATTGCGGGAATTAGATTTGCCGTTAGAAGTGGCCGCCTTGTTTATAATAGTCGGGAGAAGGTGAGAAAAAAAGCTTTGGGCAATTTAAGATTAACTGCCTCACTTGTACCTACTTGACATTGAATGGTGGCAGATTCCAGACCTGGAGGACAGGGCGGGAGGACAAGCTAGAACGTGCACGTTAGAGTGTGGGAAGAAGCTTGAACTCATTGCTACTGTTCTGAACACACGAAATGCAATTAACATTGGCAGAGGCCAGGTGTGAAGAATGTTGTAAACACTTTCACCTTAAAGTACCTGCATCAAACAGAATCACAAGTTGGAATTTAGACATTAGGATTGTGATTATATTTAGCCCCTTTCAACAAAAATTACTTTCCTAATGAAGATTTTATATTTAACTTATGTACAATGTAAAGAAAAAAAGATAATTTATATTTGGGACCAACTGATTATATATGAGTATTCTTCCCACTAGTACTATTCTAAAGACAGCAGTATGTATCGGTGGGTGAACACTTATCAGGATAGAGTATTACATCTGGGGTCCCCCAGGGATCAGTACTGGGGCCAAAACAATTTCTGATTAATACAATGATGTCTTTTATCAACCAAATTAAAATGTATCCTTTTGTGGACGATACCACTATATTGTATTCAAGTAATGACCTACCACTAATTTTAACTAAAATTACAACAGAACTAGACAAAATTAAGGAATGTTCAATAGTAATAAGGTTAAATATAACAAAAATCATATCCTAACGTATATTAATTACTGAACTGAAGTCTGAGGTAATACCTTCAAGAGCCATTTAGAGACATTATACAGATTCCAGAAAGAAGCATCAGAATTGAACACAATGGGGGATTTACAGAACATACTAACACACTGTTCTTAAAATCATATACACAAAAACTTGAAGACCTAATCAAATTAAAAAACATTGTTGATTATACAGTATATAAAACTAAAAACAACCAACTTTCTCAAAACATCTAAAAAATGTTTGCTAATTGAGAAAAATTTAAGGAGAAAATATAATTTCATAGTGTGTTTGTACCACCAAAAAAAGACACCCAAATTATCACCCAAAGTGGTGTGACTTTATGGAACAGACTAGATGACAATACAAAAAAAAAATATATATATATATAATAGCATGTTTAAGAGATATAAAGTGAAATAATAAATTTGTTACAATTATAATCAATAAAACTTAATTTGATTTAAAGATCATTTAAATAATCATAGTTATATTAAAAATGACAGGAATAATGTTTTTTTCCTTCTGTTTAGGGAATTGTGTTTTTTTATTGTCTTGTTTTGTTGTATATTATGTCTTATTTTAAATTTTAAAAGGGGTAGGCAAAAATACGTCTCAACATCAGCCTACAATGTTTTTGGTCAATGTGAATTTAAATTTGTTATTGTTTAATTTCTTAAATGTTTAAGAAAATATTGTTTTCTTTCTTTTCTTTGTTGACCAACATAAACTTAACTAAAAACAAACAAAAAAATCTATATTTTTACAAAAGAAGTTACTGAACAAAAATAATACATTAGGATGGTTATCAATAACTGCACACACAGCTTTCTATTGCCATTACTTGCTTTATTTAACAAATGTGACATACATTAAACACAAAAACAGGGGATGAGAAGGTTTGTTTTAGGCACAAAAGGCAGAATTTTAAACGTTCTAACAGTTGTAGAAAAACAAAGACAAAATTTCCAGCAGAAATAATTTGCTGCCAAAGGTGAAATCCTCTCTAAGAGTTGCCATCAATTTTGTCTTGTGTCTTGTTTACAGCACACAATGTTGAAAGTTGTCAGAGCCAGATCACACAATTGTAACAACTGTGTGACTTGGAGTCTTGCAGTCGCATTACAAAACTGATTTGCCTCTGGGGATGACGCACATAATCTTTTACTTTGACCTGACTTGTCTGTTGGATCTTAAATTAAAAACGAAGTAATTTAAACACAGAAGTTACATGGGAAATAACTCAATCGTTGTGCTATGTAAAAGTTTCAAATGGCCATTCAACAACAAGCTCTACAAATTGTTAATGTGGTTGCATGTTTGGAAACAAGTGGCAAAAGGTAAAAGGAACGAGTATCAGGCATGGAATGGTGCATACGGGCATTATGATTTCACTGTTCAACAGGGGTGTTTTGCCCCCCACCTACACTCATTGGCTCTGGCTAGTACTGTTCAAACATTTGATTGCCCATCAAATGTGGAGACAGACATCCTAGATGGATATTATCCAGCTGGTACTAGATAGGGCATTGGGTCAGAGGTCTTAATCAAAGCTCGGCTGGTCGATGTCTAGAGGCACAGTGCAGCGAGTCAGGTTGGACAAGTACAATGCAGTAGCCATGGGAACCAGGCCAGCCGACACCTTAAGAATGGACAGGAGCCTTTCTGTTGCATTGGCCACACCCTCCGGACTCTGAAAAAGAACCATCCACATACTGTAAAGATTGATCACCGGGTTTAGGTAAATCTTATGGCAACGCGCTAACTGGGTATTCCAGTTTAAAAAATTTGGTATTACAAACCTGATCCTCAGCAAACAGCAGGGGACTTTGGAGGGATGCTGCCAGTTTTCGAATGCCGTCAAGGCGTGCTAAAGGGACTGAAGCATTGCGAGCTATGAGAGCAAAAATTTAAAAAAACAAAACACCATGAGTTATCTAAATACAATATCCAACATTAACTAGCTTAATTTCTTTCATTATTTCTGTAAACCTATTAAATTCACAATTGTACCATTAGTCACCATGAAGCAGACTTTTCCAAGAAAATATCCAGGGTCCAAATATTTTAATGAGGCCTCGGCAGATTGAAAACTATGAGATAAAACATTAATTTTCACTTGCTTAGTAAATTTGAGTTTTTGAACTTTTCAAAATGAACTTGATTTTCCCAAAGAGTTTTAAAGATATATAAAAACAACATAAACACATTTCTCTAGTGAGCTTCACTAGCTTTCTTAAACATTTTCATGGTAAGATACATATTGATATTGAAACCTTGTACACACGTGGACAAAAATGTTGGTACCCTTCGGTCAATGAAAGAAAAACTCACAATGGTCACAGAAAAAACTTTATTCTGACAAAATTAATAATAAATAAAAATTCTATGAATGTTAACCAATGAAAGTCAGACATTGCTTTTTAACCATGCTTCAACAGAATTATTTTAAAAAATAAACTCATGGAACAGGCCTGGACAAAATTGATGGTACCCCTAGAAAAGACTGTAAATAATGTGACCAAATGGACATGTTAATTCAAGGTGTGTGCACTAATTAGCATCAGCATCACAGGTGTGTACAATCTTGTAATCAGTCAGTGGGCTTATTTATAGGGCTTCAGGTAGTCACTGTGTACCACACTCAACATGGACCAGAGGAAGCGAAGGAAAGAGGTGTCGCAGGAGAATAGAAAGAAAATTATAGACAAGCATGATAAAGGTAAAGGCTATAAGACCATCTCCAAGCAGCTAGATGTTCCTGTGACTACAGTTGCACATATTATTCAGAAATTCAAGATCAATGGGACTGTAGCCAACCTCCCTGGACGTGGCCTCAGGAGGAAAATTGATGACAAATCAAAGAGACGGATAATCTGAATGGTAACAAAAGAGCCCAGAAAGTCTTCTAAAGAGATCCACGGTGAACTCCATGCTCAAGGAACATCAGTGTCAGATCGCAACATCCGTCGTTGTTTGAGCCAAAGTGGACTACATGGGAGACGACCAAGGAGGACACCATTGTTGAAAACAAATCATAAAAAAGCTAGACTGGTTATGCCAAACTAAATGTTGACAAGCCACAAAGCTTCTGGGAGAATGTCCTATGGACAGATGAGACAAAAATGGAACTTTTTGCTGAGGCACATCAGCTCTATGTTCACAGGCGGAAAAATGAAGCATATCAAGAAAAGAACACTGTCCCTACTGTCAAACATGGAGGAGGCTCTGTTATGTTCTGGGGCTGCTTTGCTGCATCTGGCACAGGGTGTCTTGAATCTGTGCAGGGTACAATGAAATCTGAAGACTATCAAGGGATTCTAGAGAGAAATGTGCTGGCCAGTGTCAGACAGCTTGGTCTCAGTCACAGGTCATGGGTCTTGCAACAGGACAATGACCCAAAACACAGCAAAAAACACCCAAGAATGGTTAAGAGGAAAACATTGGACTATTCTAAAGTGTCCTTCTATGAGCTCTGACCTCAATCCTATTGAGCATCTTTGGAAGGAGCTGAAACATGCCGTCTGGAAAAGACACCCTTCAAACCAGAAACAACTGGAGCAGTTTGCTCATGAGGAGTGGCCAAAATACCTGCTGAGAGGTGCAGAAGTCTCATTGACAGTTACAGGAATCGTCTGATTGCAGTGATAGCCTCAAAAGGTTGTGCAACAAAATATTAAGTTAGGGGTACCATCAATTTTGTCCAGGCCTGTTCCATGAGTTTATTTTTTTAAATAATTCTGTTGAAGCATGTTTGAAAAGCAATGTCTGACTTTCATTGGTTAACATTCATAGAATTTTTATTATTACTTTTGTCAGAATAAAGTTTTTTCTGTGACCAGTGAGTTTTTCTTTCTTTGACCGAAGGGTACCAACACGTTTTGTCCACGTGTGTATATTAGCAGCCAAAACATTCAGGTATTACGATGAGCATTAACCTAAAATGTTATGCTTTCAAATGTAATGAAAACAATATCCTGTCCCTAACATCTTGACCTTTTAAAAATATGTGTTTTTATCCATATGCTGCTATATTTATTAAAACAAACAAAAAAACAAAAAAAAATGATCCGAGTATTTCTACCTGTAACTCCTACACCATCCACACTGCCTAGAAGCGGTATTCTAACACTAGCTTACATCTGTGAAAAACTGTGAGTAACAATGACAGCAACAGAGGCGTTAGAAAGCATAAAAACATAGATGGTATTGATTCTGATTATTGATTCTGATGGGGACATTTGGTCACTTTTCAAAGTAATGGTGAGCCCACTTTTGGCATGCTTTTTCTTAATTTGCAATGCAGTAAGCTTCCTTGGCCTTGCTCTCTGTTTTTCAACTGGCTGAATGCCAAGTGTCAAAATGACTGCTTTAGGAGTTTTAGTAGTTGTAGAAGGTTACTGCTGTGGTACCATATTGAAAATTTTAATATATAAAAATGACACACTTGTGACTGCAAACGCATAAGAAAAAGGGGATTAAAGTTACCTCAGTTCTGAGGTCAAGTTAATAATAAATACCACCAGATCTATCCTTGGACGACCCTCTTCATTCTCCATAGGAAGAGGGAGATTCTTGGCAAGTCTCCTGGAAAAACACATGCAATGTCAGAAGAGTGACAAAAGGCGGAAGTTCAGTGATAAACTTTTATTACTGCCAAATATAGTCATTGCTAACTATTGCTGTTAGAAAAACAAAACAAAAAAGCAAAAACATCTGGCAATGATTAATAAAAACGGAAATGTTAGTAAAGTATCTCTAAATTGTTTAAATTAGTAAACTTAAGACTTGAAAAAGGAAAAATCTCCTTACACACTGATTGTGACACCAGGCTCCTCGATAAGGGCGTTTGCTAAACTCTGCTGAAACTGCTCCTCGCTCTCCACCAGCTGGAGAAAAAAAAACATAAATACACAAAAACAGCACAAAACTCAAAGAAGACACTGCAAGACGCAGAGTGTATATTTGACATATTAAATCAGTACTACAGAGCACAAGTCAGTCTTCAGGTAATCTACGATGATTTAAGTGTACTAAATTATTTCACTTCCTCACCATTGATCTTTGTTTTGTGCAGAAATCTATTGTGGGCCCACTATTTAGTTTACTACACAAGACAACATGCATGCTGTATAAAAAAAACTTTTAATGCAAATCTTGAATCCCTGCATTGCTATACAGGAGCCTTTAAAAAAAATAAACACAGATCTATAACTGGATCAGATGGTGTTCATAAAATTAATATAATCGTTTGAAAAGTTAGATTAGAGACTGTGTCTGGCTTTTGCTGTTAATTTGTGTTTTAATAAACACTTTCTTGGTATGCGGATCTCAGACAATCAGCTTCTTTGAGCACACATCCTCAAAACGGAATCAGCCGCGCCTTGTCTAGATTGTGGATGAGAATAAAGGGCCGCTACGGGATGCGGGAAGACGCTCCAGCTGTGAAAGTTTGTGCTTCAAATCACGCAACATCACGTCATATCTTTCACATTTCTCACGTGTTTATGTATTCTTTAAATAAATGCACTTTGATAGTCACTTGGGCCTAAGTGAAGGACTAAATAAGTTTAATACCCCATAAAGTCAGCAATTAGTGTGCATACTTTCTATCATTCAAAAATGTCTAGTGACTAGCGTCTGGAGCTGGAGGGAGCACGTCCCATCAGCTTTCAGAGTATCGTTGACAGGTCAGTGTTTTCCCGTCAAGCCCCGAGCCGCTGCAGTGCTCCCGAACTGCTGCTGCGTCTGGATTAAATGGCTGCTTTCGTTTTGTTTTCATGTTTCCTTTAGAGTCGTATTCCAGTTGGGGTAAAACCTAACCGGTGAGCAATGGGTAGCCTACCGACCAGCGGCGATCAAAAGTGCGGAGACATAACGCCGCTAGCTCCCACGTACCATATAACGTTAGCAATAACGCTGTACAAATCTAAGACTTACCAGAATATTTGCGGAATTTAAGCCAGGCACCTTACCAAATGGCTTTAACAATGACATACTGGCAAATTCACTTAAAGTTTAGCTGTCATAAAAGATGGGCATGAATAAAACCCAGTGGATGAACACAAAAACT
This sequence comes from Perccottus glenii, assembly GCA_024416835.2. NCBI lineage: Eukaryota > Metazoa > Chordata > Actinopteri > Gobiiformes > Odontobutidae > Perccottus > Perccottus glenii. Next base: position 18,880,049 of record CM044549.2, read on the forward strand.
TGCTGTTGTATACTGCATGTCACTGGCGCCTCTTTTCCAAACGTACGTCTGACGTCAAGACGCATTCCCTTCGTCAGTCGGTTTGGTGGTTGTTTTACGCCCCCTGGAGGACGGCTGTTCATACTACTTGACCTGAACAACGTATAACACCGACAAAAAAATAAAATAAAGCCAAAAACTCAGATCTGTTCATTGACACACATCTTAGAATAAAGTGGACACTTTTGAATAGTGGCAGAAAAGTTTTACTTGATGATATTAGCAACAAGGTTGCCCCAATACATCCAAAATCACAGCAAAGCCTTGCACCTTACATGTCAGGATAAATACGCACAATTAAATGCTTTCAGATGTCAATTACTGTGGAGACTTTTAACCCTAAATACAAGCTCATAACTGCAAAATGGCTTGTGTTTTAAAAGGAAGCTTCAAGAATGTGTAAAAGAACTGCAAATAGAACAAATAAGGCAAATAAGAAAACAAAGATTGGAGTCTCTTGAATTATTCACAGCCCATTTTACTTGATTTGCCACAATAAGGAATCTTAAACAGCCAGTCAAATCATGAACAAGCGAACCATAAAATGACAGCACTTTTGTGAAGTTGAAAACATTGTGGGTTGTACCCAAGCCAGTTCAAAGAAATTGATATGGTTCTATTGATGGGTGTTATATTGCTTTCTGGTCAGTCTGGGCTGGAAAAAAAAAATCCAAGTCATTGTTTTAAAAGATGATTTGAATGTTTGCCTGACCACAGCTGAACTTGTTCCATCATGCCCATCACAAGTTTTAACTACCTACCTGTCTAAGGCCAATCATTCAGCAAACATACAAAGCTGACACACACATGGGCACCAGCACAGCTTCCCCTCCATACTCCTTTCACTAAACAATATATGCAAAATCAAAAACTTGAAGAAATGGGTTCATATCTCTCCAGATTCACGTTCCTCTGAACTGGATTGCCTGTCCTGCTCACAGGACACTGATCTCTCTCGATCCCTTCCGCGGCCTGTGTCTGGTGTGGTTGACCTCTCTCGGCTGTTCCACTCTCCACACTCAGCTACCCCGTCATCTCGCCATTCCTCTGCTGCACCTTCTTTCCATCCCTCCTGCGACAACGGGTGCTCTCTTTCTTTGGTGTGTGCTGATCTGTCTCTTGATGATCTGAAAGACAAAGCAAAAAAGATGATACAACAATCGCAATAAACAGCAATTGAAATGTACATTTTGGGAACAGGTCACAAAATGACATGAGTACATTAAGAAGTAGATGCATTACCTCTTTTTCTTGTGCCTATGAGAGTGGGAATGTGAGCGATGCCTGTCCTTGTGCCGATGTTTCCTTTCTTTGTCCCGTTCTCCGCCCTTTTCCCTGGAACGGGAGGAGCGGTGACGTCGAGAATGATGGGAGGATGAACTGCTTCCATCTCTAAATGTGCAAAATAGAGAGACTACTGTGGTACTACACCTGATACACTTATACAATTGTTAAAAGCAAGCAAAACATGTTAAGGAATACATTTTTATTACAATAACTGGATACAAAATATATAAAATCCAATGTTTTTACTAATTCTTTCATGCTGGCCCTGAATATATAATTGAGCTGACTAGCACTAAACACCACAGAAGTTTGAGAAGGTTGTGTATGCCTTTTATAATCAATATATATATATATATATATTTTTTTATTTCAATACATATCTCAAACTTAAACATTTGGCAAATGTCACGCTTACCTGTATCGGTCTCCACTTCTCGATCTGGACCTAAAAAAGGAAACAAATTTATTTCAGCTTCATGTTGGCAAAACTTTAGTACAATATGTAAAATTACAATTTTCTACCTCCTTCGTTCCTTTTCCCGTTCTCTGTCTCTCTCCCATTCACGCTCACGTTCTCGCTCCAGCTCCCATTGTCTTTCTTTTTCTTCTTTTTCACGTTCTTCACGTCTTTTCACACGCATCCTTTCTTGCTTTTCTGCAACTGCTTTCTAAATCAACATGGTAGGTCAGAGGCAAAATTATTCTTAAATGGTGCAGGTTAGAATACGGCAAAAGGCAGCTGTTTGTTTCCCCATTTTACACAAATAGTAAATGATTATCACATACCCTCAGCTTTTCAAGCTTCTCACGGATTTCAATAAAACCCAAATGCAATTTGCCACCAAAGTGGTCTGCCAAACGACGATCGTTGTCATGAAGACCCAAGTAGGCAGAGCACACTTCACAAACCCGTAGTTTTTGTTGTTGAAAGCTGGAAGCTGGCATTGAGTTCCTGTAAACATCCTGGAAAAACAACAATTACACTATTTTGGAGAAAAAAGTAGGCATGGTTGGTAATAACACTTTAAGAAAAATGCATAAAAATAAACATATTACAATACATAGAACAAATGTCTTACCTCTGCCTCTTTCTTTAAAGCCCGTGTCTTCTCCACCATTTCCAACAACTGCTGTGCCTCATCCACATTCCCCTCTCCTCCCAACTGTTCAGCCCGCGCCAAGAGCTTCCCAATCTCTTCATTGAGCTCATGGACGCGCTCAGCCTTTAGAAGCAATATATTCAATGTGTTGAATTGTCTTTTTATATACTATACAAGGAATGTGTTCTTACAACATCACAACAGCACATACTGTAATAACACAATACTAGTTAGTTAAATGTCACTCCATCACCTTTGCAGCTACTTCAGCACTGATTTCATCTTGTGTCTCGGCTAGTCTTTTTTTGGCCATTTCAGTCCTCCGGTCACAGTCAGCAATAAAAGACTGAAGGTGTTCGGCAGCCTGTAAGCACATAGAAGGTCATTAAAAGCGTTTGAGACATGATTAACAGTGGAACCACATCTGGATGACGTGCTCAAAACATTTCACAGCCCCATTTCACAAGGCAGTTAAAAGCTAAGCTCAGGGTTTGTTGTTCACAGACCAATCCATTTTAGAGATTAGATGACATAAAAAGTATTTATCAATGGAGCCATTCTGTATGTGTCTGTCAAACTTACATCAAGCTCAAAGAAGTACTCCTGCTCCTTAGAGGCAATCTCAAAATCAGCCCTGAGAGCCAGGTCATGGACTTTCATACACTCTCCCAGATCCATTCTCTGAAGGAATGCAAGAGTTAATATAGGCAATGTCACATTGCAGACAAATGATGCTCGACTACCTTCAACACACTAAACGCACTTATTGAGATAATATGACTGATGTGAGACTCACTGTGCCTGACAGGATGTCATGTGGACAGGAGTCTAAAAGATGGCTTTTGCAGACCCGTTCATCTGAGAATTTTATCCTCTGTCGCATGCTGTCTCCTTTAAAAAGAGGAAGACAAGTGAGGAGACAAGGTAAAGACCTATACTGGTGTAAGCACGACTGTAATTGCGCTACATATTTTTATACCTACCAGTAACGCCTAATGTTAGCTAGACTGGTAAGAGAGTGTTCAGTTTGTGGTGGGTAAACATTAGGCACAGTCATCATAAAAGTTTAAGTTATCTCCACTGTGGGTAGCTCAATGAAACTTGCCCTGTGGCTCTAGTAAAATCTAACTTATTAATACTAGTTATGAAACTAGTTAACGCACTCAAAGAAACAACAGGTAGCTAACCGGCAAGCTAAGGCTATCCTAATGTTAGCTAACTCTAGTTGGCATGAAAGCATGGCTCTAACTTGACAGCTTGTTTTTGTCACAGCAGGTTTTAAAGCATAATCTCCTCTGAACCCAAGTCATTACATACCGTCTCTCCCCGTCCCCATGAGCTGGTCCAGCATTGCTCTCATCTGCGCCTGGGCCGACATGTTTCTGAGCTAACACCGTGAGTCAATCCTGTTTAGCAGCAGTCTCCACATGCAGCCTCTCGCTGCAGCAGGCCGTTTGGCGGCTTCTCCACCGCCACAACGTATAGCCTAACTTTTTGCAACCCTGGACTAAAAGCCCGAGGCTGTTTGTGTTTGGCTGTGTTACGTTTAGTGTAGAGGATTTCCAAGCTAACTAAGCTAAATGTGACTTTGAGGCGCTGGGCCGCTTTGGTCGGCTGATCAAGTGTAGTCTGTTTAAAACTGTTCTCACTTCCTGGCGCGTTCAGAGAGCAGCAGTAGGTTAATACAATGTTAACAGCGTGTTTGGTTAACTGCGTTTACATCGAAGTTAGTAACCAAGCCCCCTGTTAACATAGTATTTGTTATTCGTAACACATGAGCTTGAAGTTGGCAAGTTTATTCAATGTCCTCTCTTCCGTCTTCCACACTTCCCCTCAATGCGCGGTACCGTGTAGTGAGCGCGCCCCTGTAGGACGTCCTCCATGAGGACATTCTGCTTCAAAGCAATCTACTCTAGTTATATTTTACTTAAATGTAAAATAAAAAACCTAACGTTAGTTAATTCAGAGAATTGATAAAGTCTCTTGGAATTAGAGACGAAACGTCTTCACCTTGAAAACCGGGTCCAGATGCTTTTGCTTTAACATTTTCTTTTTATATTAATAGATGTGTAAATTATTTATAGTTTTGCCTGGTTTACAGTTTAAAAACATTTATACCAAAGACGGGTCAAACCAAAGACCTATTCTGCAAGTACACGTCGAGCATCTCTCTTTAAGATTTCTTAATTAAACATTATAGTTGGGACAAGAAACGCCCACGCTAGATCCAAATCCCACCCACTTTGTCAGTGTCAAGTAAAAATGGCGTCGAGAATACTGCAGCTCCCACTGAGACTTTCTACCAAAAATACGGGCATACTGACCCGTAACACGGGTTTGAAACCATCAAACATACCAAGGACTACTCAAAGCCGGACCGCAGTGTCATTGGCATCGGGGGCTATCCCACCAAAACCGGAAAAGGTGAGTTTTCTGTGTTGGTTACCGGGGCAAAAAAATCTTTAAAACGAACACGTGTAGGCGGGATTTATTATTTTATTGACAACGATTTCAGCCAATAGAAAGGCAAGATTCACAGTAGACAGTCTTGTACAGACCAATAAATTCATGTTTACGGTAACCTTGAGTTTCAGGAAGCAGACGCATATTAGACTAACGTTGTTTTATCAAACAATGTTAGCTTTTTTATTATATATTTTTGCATAGGTAATAAGCGTACATGTGAATGGTATTTAAATAGTGCCAGCATTGTGTATCGCTTTAAACATTGGAATTTTGGGAAAATGGGAGAAAAAATTAAACGCCAAGACCAAGTAGCTTAACTGGAAAACCACATTAAGTAATAGGATTAATTTCAGTAATTACTGTAAAGATTAATAGTCTGTTTGTTTTAAAATTCTTGGCGTGGGAGGCTACTAGTTACACCCTATGGTATCACACCAAGGTGGCTATGAGACATGGCCCTACCTTCATTCAATTCTTTTGTGTAGAATAAAGCAAACCGATTCTGATGTTTTATTTGTTTAAATGTTTTTTATTTTTTTTAATTTCTTATAATACTTTTCTTTCAGATTCCTTTTGGTCTTATTCGAATGACAGCAGTGGTGGTGCCTTTCCTGTATGTAGGAACTCTGATTAGCAAGAACTTTGCCGCTCTCTTGGAGGAGCATGATATTTTTGTCCCTGAAGATGATGATGACGACGACTGAGCTTTCAGTTTAACAAATGGTAAAAGCAAAGTCTACACCTAATAAACACAAATTATTTGACATTTTTAACAACCATATTTTGAGTCTTAAAGATTTATCCTACTGGTAGTGAAAAGTTGTTTGTTTGAACATGTTTCACTGAAGCTAAATAATGTCTGCAAATAATGTGTTGTTTTTATTGTCTACAGGTACTTTTAAATTATCGACTGAAAGCATACCAGCCTGCACAATGCAAGACGGGACTCTTCTAAATACATCTAAATGCATCCCTCTACCTCTATTCATCTCCACTTTCTCTCTACTGTGCATCTTATTTTAAATACAATGGTTAAAAGAAATCTACCATAGTATAGCTCATAATATAGTTTACATGTCAACATATCTCCATGTTGTTTGCATGTGCTTGTTTGTGTCTGTCAACTCAATAAATAAGTCACTGCAAAAGACACAGAACACTGTTTGAATTTGTTTATATTATTTTTGGTCTTGGGTATATTGTGGTAATCATACTTAGGTTTTCCATAATATTTCTCTACATTATGTGGTGACATATTTTTAGTTTTGCTTCTCTCTTATGTTGGTCATCTACAGATACCCATGTTTTTTTTCCTTCTCCTGTTGCGCAGCATTTACTTGTCTTAGTTGTTCTTTGAGAAAGCCTAGCTCCAACTGGATGCGGCCTCCTTTTCCTAGGGAATGAGGAAGAACATTGTAACATGAAATACTTTAAGTAAATGTATTTGACCAGTTGTTATTGCATGTGTATGAAGACACAAATAGTTTTACCTTGGTTAAAGACTGTATTTCATTTTGCAGACAGCTGATTTCTCTTCTGAGATACTGCACTTCATTCTCTTTTGCTCTTAGTAGCATCTGAAACATTTGTTTGCACACAACTTTTTAAACACTTGATTGGTGTAGCTACTGTTAATCTGCACTAGATGGCAGTGTTTGGTACAATTAGTTAGACGGTAGTTAAAGAAGAGGTCAAAATAATGGAATAGTTATCAGAAATACAAGCCAAGACGAGGAGTAGAAGTGTTCTGCAATTTGAATCACCAAGATGAGTATTGAATTCTGTTGCACATTTGGTAGAAATGTTTTGTGACATTATTGTAAATTTTACAAATTTATCCTTTAAAATAAATCTTGTTAATCCATGATCACTGACTGAAAGTATGGTTACACCAACACATTTACAAGTGACCAACACTTAATATACAAGTGGAAATTGTATTAGTTTGTTTATTACTTATTGATACCTCAATGTGTGTTGTGGACTGTTCAGTGTTGCCAAGAGACTCCATGTCTGACTTCTGGCCTGTGATAAAATAACGCATCCGACTAAACTCTTCTGCTAGCCTGGCTTTTAGCTCCTATAAAAACAAATGTTTAAGTATTATATAGTGGTATGCTATGCATAATAAAATATGCTATTTCTGATCTTGCACAATTACATAGCTGTCAGAAAGTTAAAAATCAAAACCTGGTTCTCTCTTCTTAGTTGCTCCAGCTCTTTCTCCATGTGTTCAAGCTCAGTGCCTCTGCTTTTGCTACTGTTTTCAGTGTGGCTCAGCTCCAGGCACTTTTGGGAATAGTGCTCTGACAGTACATCTAACTCATCGTGCAAGGGTCTAACACACAAGAACAAGTATATTTAAATGTTGGGGTTATTGTTAGACTGTCTCAGGATCACATAATTATGTGTAGGTGTTCATATAGTAGGCTTTACACTTTGGGTATTGGAGCAGCATCTCCAGCCGATTCCTTGGCCCTTTTTACGGCTCTTTCCATTTCCTGCTTGTGCGCTGCCTTCAATGCCTCCATAACTTAAATAAATACCATTTTATTAATATGTTTGGTTTAAAATACAATCTGTAAAATGCATTAAATAAAGTTGACATTATTTTAATTTGTGCAGTGGAACTTGTCACTTAGGTAAAACAGATTTACTCACTAAAAATACTTTATGTGTCATAAACCCACTAGCCCAGTAGTTAAATAGCACCTTTAGCAGCTGCCTGACTTTCTTCCTTGAGCATCCTGTCTCTCTGTTCCTTCAGCTCTCTGGTGTCTTTGTCATGTTTCTCTTGCAGCTCCTGCAGTTCTTTTTGATGAGTTGCTATTATAGCTTCCAGTGTGGCCCTGCAAGGGGCCCCGGGGCCACATGGACTGTCTACTTCTATTCCCAAGGCTGAACGTTCCTTTTTAATGCTCTCCACTTGTTTTCGAAGGGAGATTGCCTGGAAAATGAGTTAATGTGTGAGTTAAAACAGAGTAAGATGGAGAAGGCAAGAGCAAAAATGAATCATTTCCAGAGGATGTTGGAAAAATGTTATTTAAATTTATCCAAGCAATAGGGCTATTCTTACCTCCCTTTGAAGGGCTTCAGCTGTATTTGATTGAATATTATGAGCACCATTAACCAATGTAAAAGCAACTTTTGAACTTTGTTTATCAGGTTCTAGAGCACTGACAGATTCTTCAGCCTCTTTGTGGCTAAACTGAAAGTTTTGTGATCTATCAAGATAGACAGGTGCTTGTTGTGCATTTGAATAGGTCTGGGTTCCAATTAGAGACTGTGCAGTCATCTCCCTAAATGACAATCTCTCAAATTCTGTCCACTTCATGTTGACCTCTGAGTCTATAGTATCAATTACAGGAATAGGTACACTCCCCCTTTTCAGCTCCATGGAGTCCCACTTGCTGCAAATTTCATTAAAGGATAGTCCCTCCTCAAACCACTTATTCCTCTCCTCCAATCGTTTTGCTTGCTCCCGATCCCAACCCTCTCCTTCTTCTCTCTGAGTGACTGGAGATAGATCCAGATCCCCGTCCACAGCCTGATGGGAGTTTGCTGCAGTAAGTTTATGCCTGGAGTCCGTGCCTGTGAACCGAGCAGAGGGTTGGCATGGCGACAGTTGCTGGGAAAGGAGGTTCTCTTTCTCTCTACCAGCATCTGATTGGCTAAGGTTAGAATGAAGAAATGAGAGATGGGTAGTGTTACACATCAGTGGAAATATGATAGAGTGGGTTTACTACAGATAGACCACCCAGCCACATTGTCTGCATTTTAGTGAGGTGATCAGAAAAGTACTGAACTGTAATAGTTTTATGACACATAATACAAAATGTTACTGGTGTTCAAATGATGACAATATGACAGAAAACCATGAGAAAAATAATTAAATTATGATCAAAATTTCTCTTTCTGTAGGGAGACACCAGGGACATGATGTATTCTTGTTTTAAATGACAAGTGACTCATCCGGGTCATGTTAGAGGCCTTATTTTATGGTTCACAACATGCATGATGTTAGCTGGCAGAAGAAAATCCGACTCACTGTGTCTTGTTCTGGATCGCCTGCTTTAGTAACTTAACCCAGTTCCGCCGTATTCTGGAGGTCATAGCAGAGAGAGTGAACACTGCTTCCTTTGTCTAGAGGAGATCAAAAGACAGAGCCAAGATATTCACACTGTTAAACAGGAAGCAGCCATACATGTAATTGAGTGACTATCCATCTGTCTGTCCTGTGCCTTGTGTGCAAAACAGAAAGTACAGTAAATACATACTTGTAACTGGAACCCATAGTTCTTTCCTACGTCACAGTCTGACACATCCAAGCACAATCTCAGTTCAATTTCACCATCCAGATCATCAGACTGCACCAGATCAAAAAAGAAGTGAACAGCCAACATTTCCATATCATTTATAATAAAAGTATAGTATCAGGCCAAAAGAAGTAATATATTTAAAGTATAGTTTTACCTCCTCAGCTTCGGAGTCTTTATAGTATCTCACAGAAGTATTTTCTAAAACAAACCAGTGTTTCCTCCACTAAACAAACAAACAAAAAGTTAATCTTAACTGAAAGCAACTGCATCAGTCCATAAAAATGATATCTTAATACAAGTTTGATAGACTAACTATAATGTAATCTAATTTGAATGTAATGTAATATTAAGAAAAATGATTTACTAATGTGTAATAATGGCTTGTAATTATTATTGAAATAAGTCCTTTACCTGTCCATGCTCATCCAGTCTGGATATCCATCCCTTCTGGTAAAAACATCTAAAATTAGAGCGTTAAGAAGCGTATTTGAAATACACAATTTGTGGCTTTACAATTCAGTCTGAAGTGGGAAATGTAAGTAATTGAATGTTGTTGAAATGTTGTTAGTGAGTAAAGTTTTGTTGATAAAAAAGGGGAATGCACTGAAGGTTAAAATTGTATGAAAATGTTTCAACAATAACACATATTGTAAACAATGGCTGTTATTTAAAGTGGCAGAAACAAGAAAAACGGAAATGCTAGGACAAAAACATCACTCATCACTCACCGTGGTTATATAATTTTGTCCCGAGTAGAATGAAATAAATAAAACGTAGGGCAATTAGTGATTATGTAAAAAAAAAAAAAGAAAGTCACAAATGCAATACATTGAGTACATTGCTCTCTTAACTTTGTGGATATACAAATATCTTTGTTTGTTTGTTGTTTAAAAAAACAAAACTTTGTACAGTTATTATGCTGTTGCATCTATTTCTCTGCAAAGTTTATTATATCCCTAAATCTTGGGTTGGCTCAGCAGTTTCAGGCATGATGCTGGGGCGCTGAGACTGCAAGGTACTTTGGCTCAAATCGTCCTTGCACCTATTCATAGAGAAGATAAATAGAATGAACATGCCCTAAAACAGTCTCCCAGATAATGGCTTTTACTGCAAGGTGCTACTGAGAAGGTGTACATGAGGTGCGACTGCTTAACTAAATACCAGTGAGCTACTTTATGATGATATTGTGAGTGTATGAATGCCCTACTTTCTTTTAAATATACAGCACTTACACATGCAGAAGGCTCACCTGTGTTTGTGGATGTTCAGGTGGAGCACGCTGTCTTGCCTTTGAAGATCTGTGTTTAGCACTTTGATTATCGGAACTCTTGAGTCAATGAAAAGACTGGCTCATAACTTTTTTTTTACATGATGGTGTATGATTCAATAAACTGTAACTTCTTCTCATTATAGGATCTTACCTGTGAATGAATGGATGCAATTGATTGACGTCTAGAGGATCGTCCATTCTCAGAGTCACGGCATTTCTCTCGTCTGTCTCTTCCCCTTTCTCGAACTCTCCCTCTATCATCAGGCTCAAGTCTTGAATTGTAAATATCTGTTTCATCTTGGTACCTTTAGACCAAATACCAAGTTCAAATAGATAAAGTGTAGTGCATTCTCACTATATCTGACATCCATAATATTATAATATTGAAAGAACAACAGTTTAAAATGTCCCCTGTTATACACTATACACTTTATACCATATCTCTTAAGAATTGTTTTATTCACCTATGATTCCTGGGTCTCTGATTTCTGCATGGACTGGGACTCTGGTTCCTCCTCCTCAGTCCCTCAAATTCTTCTTCTGATTCCAGATGAATCTTTGGAATATCTGCCAGCTCTATGTAGTCATCGATGTTCATTCCCACCTAAGATACAAACAAAATTGGAATTATGACAACAGGTTGTGACATAGTATAGTACACGTGCAGTCAACGCCCACCTCGTCCACTACTTCTGAAGTCTTCTTAGGTTCCGAAATCAGTAGGACATCCATTCCCCGCCTCCCACTGCTCCGGCTTCTATCACTAAATAACTGATTCCTGTCGGGAGAGCCTGTGGCTGTAACATGTGATACAGGACCTCCAAGCATGTAAGAGTCTGCATTGCACATTGATGTTAAAGAGCCCCGTGATGCAGGGTTGCTGAGTAGAGAGTGTGAAGATCCCTGCCACGATCCTTGTGAGGGGCTGAGCCTGCTGCCTCTGGATCCAGACTCCTTTTGTGTGGTATTACTTTGTGTACCATAGCCGTTCCTGGATGGTGACACTTCCCGGCTGTTACGAGTGTGAGTGTGGACTGCACTGTTGATGGTTGTTCTGGACACAGGCGACGGATGAGAGCCCTCATATGACATTTGCTGAAGGGACGGGGAGCTTCGGTGGGAGATGGACTCCAGGTTCTTGTAGAGTTTCTCAGAGTCCAGACTGTGTTTGTAGGAGGACAGTGAAGGACGCCTTGACTCTCGGCTGCCCCCTTTGTGTGCACTATAGTCACCATTCTGCAAATGGTAGGAGTCTGGCCGTTTGTGTGAAGGAGTGGCAGACTGAGAGACAGAGGGCCTTCTGCGTGATGGACTAGAGCAGCGTGATGAATGTCTAGAGGGAGCGTGAGATGGAAGTTGTGAGGGGACACAAGATCGTGACTGACTCCTCGAGAGGGAACTCCCTCTTTGGTTACCCAAAGAAGATTCCGCTAATTTGTGACGTTCTGGGCTCACAGAGCTGTGACGTGTTGGAGAATTTCTCTCTGAATCAATATCTCGTCTAAAGTTTGAGTGGTATGTGTATCTTTGAGGGGATTCGCTTCTCCAAGTATCCTGAATGTATGTTTCTGAATTCCTTCTTTGTGAAGGCACACCAAGGTTAACAGTCCTATAGGGGACACAGGCTTTGGGCTCTAGGACATAGTTAGTGGGAAGGGGATGTCCTCTTTCAAAGTAACGATATGCTCTTTTAATATTTTCCTCATTCTGCTGCTCACTGTCACCTCTTCTGTCTGGAGAGAAGAAGCCACTCTCTCGTTCACGGTTTCCTCTAGACTCTGAAAAAAATATTCATCAATTAAAACCTCATAGATTAAAACAATAAATAGCATTTTATCTTCAATTCATGAAACCACTGCAAAAAACAAACAAAAAACGCAACTTTAACAAAAAGATGAGAAACATCAATATAATCAATACTGTTAATACTAATAATATGTTTTAGCTGGTAACAAGCTATTTAGAGCAAACTTGCACTGAGTAGCTATATTGGAAGATTTAAGAAATATACTGTATATTGTGAATTTACAGTTTATCCTAGCAATGTGGAAAAATAATTGTCATAATAAAATGTAAAAGCTGACAACAAGGTGTTTCTGACCTGATGGCCGACGAGACATATCTCTGCCCCTTCTCTCATCCATCCAAGAGCTCTCAGCACTGCGATGGGGAGAAGAGTCCAACCGGGTCATATCTTTCTGGGCCTCAAGGCTCCTCTCTGGGCTTAGGGACCTACTCTCGCTGGACTGTCCCAAGAAACTGGAGAGCTGTGGATGACAAAATATATGTATGTATATAGTCATTTAAAAATGAACAAAAAAGAAATATTACAAAATAAAAATTATATGAACAGATAGATCATTAATTTTCTTCAGAACTAATAAAAACTTGATTGAAAAGAAGAGTATAATATTTAATAGCCTATCTGTAATCTGAGAAAAGCTGCTCCACTGAGAGAAGTGATGCAACACATCACCTCTGTGTTTAATAGCCCCTTCAAATAATGCACCATGGGTAACTTTATTTAGTATAAATAAAGTGGGTTTCTAGGACACTAAGCTCTTGTTCTTTGTTAGATTTGTGCAATAACGCAAATGAGACAGCAAAAAAATCTAGCAATTTATCAAAAAACATTAATTCATAATTTTGCCAATAAGTAAATATTTATCAAGATTATGATCACAGTTGACATTTAAAAACATTTCTGTCACTTCCTGAATCAATCTTGCACTTATTCACACGTAAAGATTGTAAAAATCATGCAAATGCAAACAGGCACCTGGATTGTATGTCAGTATCACAGATATTAGGTTCCCACTCAGGACTCAGACTATGGACCAGACTCCAGTCATAGGTCCAGCCGCTGATGTCATCACTACTGCCACTTGTGGTCACCTCAGAAAGGTCACAGTCATCATCACCGGCCTCCTGGTTCTAATCACATAAACAATACCATTTGGCACTAGCTAGGATTGTTTTACAATGACTCTTAAGTATGAGAGTACAATATGACTTTATGCTCTGAAGGCTATGTTGTAGAATTACATTTAGAAACTATATAATTGGTCAAAGTTTTGACGTTATTAAGGCACACAGATGTTTTTTATGTTACACAACACAGCTAAATAATGATGTGTTATTTGTGTCTTTTTGGCAATCAAACTGAACCGCCTAACACATGCATTTGAATAAATAGACCCCAAAATCATTATAGGAGACAAATAATGCTATACATACAACAATATTTTAAAATTGCACTTACTAATTTCTTACATTGAAGCAAATCTTCAGCCACTGCTTTCTTCAACTATTCCTTCTTCTGTTTGTCCTGCTCAGCCAGTGCATTTAGACTGCACAGGACGTAACTCAAGCTAGTCTCTGGTCATGCTCATCATTATTTCATTGCTCCAGTGCTTTTGCATTACCAGAACCGCCCACTCAATTCCTTTTCCTCATGTTTATCTTGATCCCTTCTTCAATTCTCACTCTCATTACCAGACAGCAGACAAAGAAATACTTTGACATGACACAAATGCACAATTTTAAGTATTAAAGCACAAATTTAGTTGTCTTGGGATCTTGGGATAGTATATATATATATATATATATATATATATATATATATATATATATATATATATATATATATATATATATACATATATTTCCAATGCAGTTTATCCGAAATGGGCCTGTATTGTGTGAGGGTATGTGTTTGAAAGTGTCATACGACTGTATCAGGTTGCAACGTATTCCCCAAGGACTGTAAGAGGCTTTCATTAATTAATGACACTGAATGAAATGCTTCTTGTCATTTTATCCATATCCCACCTCCAGATGATGATGATGATTGGGTAAAAGTAGTTAGTAGTTCCAGCTTATTTACCTCAAACAAATGAATACACATACCTGCTATTTTCTAAAATTCAAAAAATGTGAAAACAGCCAGAAAATGTATTTTATATATTTTATACTACTCCTTGAAGAGATGTAGTGGAGACAACACCACACAGCCCAATGGAAATCCTATTAGCTTAAATAGTTGGCTTCACTTTGTGCACTTAGAACAATCATTTACCTGATTTATTCTTACAAAGCAACATGTGGCTACATACCAGTTCTTTTGTGTCCTCTGACGTGCTGGTGGACAAGTGCATGTGGTCAGGCCGCAGACAGGCACCGCACCTGGAGGGGTCAAAGGTGTTGGGCTGGAAACGGCGGCAGTACAAGTCCACAGTAGGAGGCGCCATTTTAATCCTACACATCCTTCTCCATCATCTGCAATAAGGTTGAGCACTAGAATACCATTTGATTGACGAGCCACCTCGAGATCTACTGTGCTGTTATATTTCCCAGAAGACTTTTGGTTAATTTACATAATAACAACATCTTTAATATCGGTGATAGCAGATTAAAGGCTAACTCTGTGGATTTTGATATTTGAAAAACAGAATTAAAGTAATAGTATGACAGGCTTTGAAATGAGATAATCATTGTTATTATATTTTAAGCACAATGACTCATGGATGTCACTTTAAAGTTTTAGTCCACAGCTACTCAAGTGTCCCAGTGAAACGCACACCTCTCCATTTATAAGATACCTTTACACCTCTAAGAAGAGAATGGCCATGTTATAGATAACCATTACACAGCAGGAAGCCTGCAGCAACAAGTATCCATGTCAAAGATCACACACATCAACGTATTTAAATGCAGAACAATGTACCTTAATATCTGCTCCAAATTCTCCATTTCCTCTGGAAGAAATTCCCAGACAGTGCCATTTTATTTCCCAGAGAGGGTCCTCCATTAAGAGCTCATTGTCTTTAATTGAATGACAGGAAATGTCCAAATGGGATCAGGCTGTCTATAGAGGCTAGGGTCTTTCACAGAAAACAAACATTCATTGGTTCTCACATGGAGCCAATATGGTGACTCCGTCCTATCAAGTATCATTGTCTTTAGAAAGGGAAATGCAGTGCTGACTCCTCTTGACAGGTGTTTTATGGGCCGTTAGTTAGTTTCACAGATGGTAACTGAGAGAAGAAATTTGACTATTATCTTATAAAGTAAAACAAAAACGAAATAAGGCAAACTGATTGTAACATACTAACCTTTAATTCCAAAGACTACTTATGAGTGTCCTTACATTACTAATGTTTTAGCTCTTTAGTCAACCTTTTTAACACACAAAATAAAACTGGGTGGTTTCAAAATGCTACCTCAGCCACAAACCTTTGTAAGTGATGCCTCAAAGATTATGTCCAATAGGTAATAGTGTGGGGAAAGCCACAAGAGGAATTTCTTTTTCTATTCCAACAGTGCAGCATGTCCGTCGGAGCAAACACTGGGGGACACAGTTCAACACTTTCTTTCTCCTCTGCCTGTTGTCTTGTCTCCTCGCGAATCCCAGTGTACTTTTTTAAACTGACTGGTTAGACCCGAGTGCTCAGGCCTAGTTTACTGTGCGTTTAATTTGGGGCATGTCTAAAGTTTGTGATGATTAATTGCTAGAAGAAGTGTCTTTGTTAGAAACACTTTTTTACACTTCCAAATGAATCCCTAACACTCAGGTATAATTATACTGTTTTAGCCAAATGACAATTAAGGTATTTTTGTCCTGTGCTGTGTGTGTCACATGCATTGAACCACTCTCGCAGTTGCTAAAATTAGTCTGTATCCATGGAAATGCAGATAGAAAAGTGAAGGTTAGCAATAAAAAGTTTGATGGGTTGCTTTTGCACTGAAGATAAACAATCGCCAGGTGTTATTGCTTTCTCAAGGTTAATACATTCATCACTTGAATCATTGTTGATGAAAGGATTAATTCAACTGGCATAGAGGTCAGTTATTGATCCAACCCTCCTAACCCTGATCCTATAGATCCCGACCAGTGCCTCTGACCCTTCTGCCAGATGTATAAACCCTCACATTTGTATAAATCTATATTTTCTTTTTGATGTACCAGTATTTATCATCTCATCTCCACAAATGGGAGCGTTTAAATGCCCTCTGCTAAGGACTGCATGCCCCTCCCCCGCCCTCCTCGGCCTGCTTTCCTAAAAACACATTGACCTGGATCTGCTGTCAAAGTGAGGATGTGGCTACAGAGACTTTCAGAAGACATAGCTTACATCATCTGCTTTCTAAATCAAAATTGCACTGAAGTTATGGTGACACTGAGGAGAGCTTATGGTTGGGATTTCTGTCGATATGTTAAGTTGCGTGTGTTAAAATATTTGCCCTAAAACCGATTGATAAATGCCACAATCTGTATGTGTATAAAATGTAGTTGTGCTAAAAGCGTCCTCACTTTTGCCTCAAACTGTTACTGTGCTGTACTGTTAGTAACATCCACTGATTTTAAAATCCACATTACACATTTTCTATTTTGATAAACTAGAAAAAACAATCTCTACATGAATCATCAAACTGCTACACTTATTAAACCCAGGAGGCCGCTCTAGTCTAATTTAGATCTATTCCATTTATTCCTTGGACTTGAGTTACTTTCAGCCCACTCATTTGCCATGTGAGCCCATTTATTTCAGGCTCGCCTCTGACCCACATGTGCCCACTCTGCTCAGTGTGCACACTCTGGACAAGCACCCGACTACACAGCCTAGCAGCCACTTGTTGTCTCATTGTAATACAGGAATGAGGGGCTTTATAAATACTGTGTGGAGCGAACTCAACACAGTATTGTTCACAGTACACTGAAGACAAATGGTCAAAATCAGGTTTCCTTGGAAACTAAAAAGTGGTGTCTCTGGCAATAAGGGCTGAAATGAGAAACAATAAAAAGTGTTCAGGAGGCAGCCATGTGACCAGAGACCCACAGTTGTTATGACTAGATATAGTCCAGGTAGTCCACTGTTGTTGATCTGGGTTGCTGCTATTCGAGATGAATGCTTATCAAACAAGATCATTTTTCTGTTAAATTTGCACAAAGTCATGAAAGGATCTTTGACTTCTTATGAATTAAAGGCTCTGTTAGCCACAGAACAGCTTCAACTTAAACTCATGAGATGGCTTGTATGCATGTAAAATAATGCTCATGTAGGTTTTAGGGGGTTCACAGAAGCTTCTTAATAAAGCAGTTTGCCAAGTTTTGTTTGACAAACATGCATAATACATTTAATCTTTCAAATTCAACAGCATCAAGCAGTACAAATAGTATTCACAAATCAAAGTTTAAAATTGGAAGAAGTGAATGATTGTGAGTGAGAATAATTGTAAAGGAAATAAAGAAAGGCAATACAATTCACTACCAGAGATGCTAGAAGTCATGATGTAGGACAAGGTATGAAGACTCTAGGTCCATACAGAAGATAAAAGCCTCATTAGCCTGTTATGTCACTTTATAAATTGATTATTTGAAGTTAATTGTTGTTCAAGTCTTGTCTGAGTGGGCTCCATTTAAATATCCTACACACCCTCCACAATGAGGAGAAACAATGGCATATTCTCTAAATAGGAACATCATCAGAGCTCTCTCTCTCTCGCTTACACATACACTGTGCGTTTGTGTCTCTCCCACTCAGGCAGAGCGGGCCAGACGCACAGCTGAGGCAGGAGCGACTCCCTCCAGCACCATGGACGCAGCTCACAGTGGAGTTATGTGCAAGTCGCTGCCGTGCAATTCCTAAGTGCGGAGAAGAGTGAAAAATGAGGACGCATCATCAGTAAAACTACGCAACTGTTTTTTTCTGAGGATGTTACTTCACACGAGAGTCAGTCTGCAGTTACACACAGGTGAGTCTTGTGTTTTATTTACAATAAACATATTATCTTCTAAACCTAAGCAGCAATTGCACTTTTCATTTAAATAATAAACGTGTATTTTTAGAGTATTATTGTACAAACGTGATCGTTCCTTCCGCCAACACACTTACTGAGAAAGCTCAATATGTACTTCAAATATAAAAAGGGGAAAGTAAATCATTTTAAAGGTTAGAAATCAGCACCTGCTCCCTTCTGTTGTCAATTATGCCCGCAGGCTTTTGGATTGATTTTCAGCACTGGACAGCTCCTGTGTGCCTCATTTAAAATGAACCCACGTCAGTGTCCAAACTGCCCCGTCATAACTTCAGCTTACTGGGTTTGAACAATCAATCTAATGATGCATTGTCAGACATGGAAACTGTTGTATGTACAGTATATAGATGTTAAACTAAATCCATGCTCATAACTTTGAGGCTTGGTGTTTGGTAAACGCCTACATTTCGGCTCAAACTGAACTCTTGCCTTGATATCCCTATTTTTGCAACTATGTAGGTTTGAGACTTTGCCAACTCCCCTGGGGTGTGGGTTTGTTTCATAAAAGAAACTTTGTTGTAAAGACAAGCAGCTTCTATGGCCTCCATCCAATAATAACTTTGAAACATTTGTTCTGGGACAAGTTTAGATTAGGTTTTGGTTTTGTACAAGGGCAAATCCTTCACCTTTGTGTAAATGTCATTACACGTGGTAGTAACATCCTCTGATGTCATAATCTCTTTATAATAATCTGTGTTTACTTTTCACTGTCCAACACAAGAGCATACCTGCACACCTCTGTCCTTCTTCATCTTGTTTGTCAGACATTTTTGTTTATTTTTCTCTCTTTTATGCTTTTGTTTGCTTTCTCATATCAGATCTCAGATTACACTAGAGGTCTTAAGCCAGGTCACACAGCAACCTCCGTCCACTTTTCATATTGTTTGGATTGGAAGGATTACAGGCCATGGTAATCTTGTATTTGTCAGGGGTCTCTCCATTTATTTTCTCTGCATGAGATTATGGTGTAATATATGTCACTTCTCTGACGTACTTGAACACATTTGTTTTCTCTCATGTACACCAGATAATAACTCTTGATTTGTTGATGAGTTGTGACGCAGATTAGCCAGTTTATATGTTTTCTTTTAACACACTTATGGGGTAAAACATCCATATAGGTGTGCACATGTGAATCATTTTCCTTCTCCTCTTCCTGCTCATAAGTCATCTCACATGATACACTATCACACAAATGTGCCGCAAACAAGCACCACAGAGATGTTCCCATGGAGACACAGGATAAATGTTAAATGGTGTGCATTTATACAGTGCTTTTTTGCACCCTCTCAGGCACCCAAAGCACTTTACATTGTGCTTCCATTCACCCCATTCACACACATTTACACCTGGGACATACAGAGAGGGGGGGCTGCCATTCACACAGTCCCCACAGTCTTCTCCTTACCTCCACCAATACACACAGTGCCATACACACAGTCACCACCAAACTCTACACATTCATACACCAATGCTACGGACACTGGAGGAGAGGTGTGTTAAGTATCTTGCCCAAGGACACAACAACAGTATGAACACATGATACTGTACAGTGCTTATGATCAAGCCACAACCCTCCCTCATGGTTCTTTGTGTACTGGTCAAGGTATTAGCAGGTTTAACAGTGGACAGAGTACTTGCTAAATCATCCATTATAGTTTTTTTTAGTAAAGATTAACTATTATATATTATATTATGTGAAGAAAGTATTTTTTAAATAAACTGCAACTCAGTCATTTTATTTTTTCACTATTAACCAATGCTGTAACAAGGAGCAGTTGCTTATTTACTTTGTTAAAACACTCACAATAAACCTAAATAAAACTTCATACTTGCCAGCTTGTCCACCATTGTGTGAAACCCCAATAATGTGCGGACAAACCATTCGCTGAGTTCTCCTGTGACTGGATACAAAATGCATGGCAGAAATGTTTTTCTCCATTCTCTAATGAATACCACAGGAATCCATGTGATGTTTTTGAAACCTTTTTCTACACCAAGTGTTAATTGACTTGCCAAGATGTACAAACAATGTGAAAAAAATTAGGCCTAACACATTGTTTGTGCATCTTGTCAGATCTATTAACACTGGCCCCAAATTCAGATTAATGGTGATAAAAACTAACATAGTTCTAATAATAGTAGTAATAATCTAGTAATTCTTTTATGCTGTGTTCCTTGTTAACATGACCTTCCCCATCTGACCTGTGTGACCCAAAATATTGTCTGGCATATTTAAGAAACCATCAGACTGTAGAGATGTTGGTTGACTTAATCATTTGGCTTTTTGGAAATATCTGATAGAAAAATCATTCTTTATCCGGCCAATCAGCTGTGACTTTCCAACATCTGGAAACATTGTATCACATCGGGATGTGTGTGTGTACATACAGGGAAGTCAACCAAGCCTTTTACTGTGCAGCTGTCAAACATTTCAACATCAACCCATTACTGCCTTGACGTGGCATGTCATCTATCAAGTAAATCAAGCAGCAATAAAATAAAAACAGTGATGGCTTTTTGTATTGCGTGTGGTTAGCCCTGCGTTGGTTATGCAACGCAGAGCTTTTTAGTTCTCATTGCTCACATAGGCTGAGCAAAATCACCCTCCAAGCCTGTCACCAGGCCAAACAGCAGATCAATTGTTCCTCTAACTACTGATTCATCTCTTTTTAGACCTCGGTCCCTGCCACTGCCTGTCTGGTTTTCAGAGGTCCAGAGGTCCCTAAGGCTAGCAACTGGCAAGATCCTAGTCAATAAGCTTCATTACACAAAAGTGTTTGGGCTGCCTGCTGCATAACGGCACGGTCAAATTTTGTAATGAAGCTGTATGGAGCCGATTAGACTTGAGACAAAGATAGACTGAAAGATACAACTGTATGACAGGCCTAGAAACAACAAACACTCAATACAAATATGGGCATTGGCTGTTCAAGTCTGCCATGCTTTTGGAACAGTAGGGCATATGTAGCTACTACTACTACTATTGCGTCATGTTATGCGATGTTGTTTAACCTTACACATGTTTGTGCCGAACAGGGACAGAGCTACAGAGATATAGATACTGTAATCACAGCTTTGGTGTGAAGAGGCCTCATCGGGCACTCTGACCAGAACACACAGTTCTAGCAGAGATTGTCACAGCTTGATGTAATTTTGGCTTCTTAAAGATGCTTTTTTTGGTTTAATATAATGTAAATATCTGTCAAGTGTAAACAAGACTATTATTTTTAACATTTGTAAAGATTGTTGATGAGGATCAAGGCTTAACTTGTGCGTCTTTGGCCTGTGGTGAGAAGATTTATTGAAAATTATATTAAGTTTCCATAAAATCCACCAATGATGACTAAACCTTAAAAAACATATTGAGTGAAATAAAATGTCTTTGTTTTTTTTAGAAAATGTATCATTTTGAAGCAATAATGGTACAAAGACTGACCTGACTGAACAAACACTGCCTCTGTGTCCAGCAACAGTACTTTCATGGTTGGAACTGCACGCCCCAACCTCTATTACTGCCCTCGCAGACACAGGCTGATGATCACTGGTGCCATGGGCGCGGTGCGGGTCAACAGGTAATTACAGCCACTGGAAATATGCCAATAATAATGTTTATTTTTATTATTTAATAGATATTTGTCTGTTTTGCAGATACAGCATTGTTTCCACAGATGAAGATGCCGTACAGATTGCGGCCCTTGGTCTTCACAATGGTCACAGTCCCCTAAATCAGCATACACTGGCTGAGGGCTGCGTGGCAGTGGTGGATGGAGAAGAAGAACTAGGAGGGGACTGTTCAGAGAGTGAAGAGGCAAGAGGAAGTCTGTCTTTGAGGGTGCCAAACAAGCAACTCTCCCACAGCTGCCGCACGTCACCTTTAGGTCGTCTCGGCCTGGATCTTAGCACTGGTCGCCTTCGCAGCCGTTTTGTGAAAAAGAACGGCCAGTGCAATGTAGTATTTAACAACATGGAGGATAAGCCCAGACGATACTTGGCTGACATTTTCACTACATGTGTGGACATTCGCTGGCGCTATCTGCTGCTCATCTTTACCACCACCTTCCTTCTGTCATGGGTGCTGTTTGGGCTGGTCTTCTGGGCAGTGGCCCTGGCTCATGGGGACTTTGACATCCACATCCCTGTGAAGGATGGGAACCTTCACAGCTCTGTGGAGGCAGCAAAGGATGAGTGGCGACCATGTATCCTTCACATCCAGGGCTTTGTTGGGGCATTCCTTTTCTCCATTGAGACCCAGACAACCATTGGATATGGTTTCCGGTGTGTCACTGAAGAGTGCCCCGTGGCTGTAGTGACTGTTGTAATCCAGTCCATTATGGGCTGCATTATAGACTCCTTCATGATAGGCACCATAATGGCCAAGATGGTGCGTCCCAAGAAGCGGGCGCAGACCTTGCTGTTCTCACGTCATGCTGTGATTGCACTGCGAGATGGTAAACTATGCCTGATGTGGCGCTTGGGAAACATGCGCAAGAGCCACATTGTTGAGGCCCATGTGCGTGCCCAGCTCATTAAGCCACATGTGACAGCAGAGGGAGAATACCTCCCTTTAGAGCAAACTGACATTGATGTTGGCTATGACGAAGGGCTTGATCGTTTGTTTCTGGTGTCACCTCTGGTGGTGGTCCATGAGATTAACAAGAACAGTCCTCTGTATAACCTGAGCCACACCGATCTGCAGAAGGAGGACTTTGAGATTGTGGTCATCTTGGAGGGCATGGTGGAAGCTACAGCTATGACCACGCAGGCCCGTAGCTCCTACTTGGCCAAGGAGATCCTCTGGGGTCACCGCTTTGAGCCTGTGGTCTTTGAGAAAGGTGACCGCTACCACGTAGACTATTCCCGCTTTCACAAAACCTACGGAGTGCCATCTACACCTCAGTGCAGTGCCAGGGAACTGAGCCACAGGAAAGGCCATAGCAGCCAGTCTTCCTCCTCCTCATCCAGCTGCTCACGCACACCATCACCTTTTGCCCCAAAGGCTGCCCGTCGCCTGCTGGGCAGCCACTCCCCCAGTGCATTCTGCTACGAGAACGAGGTAGCCCTGTGCTGTGGGGATGACGAAGAGGATCAGGATGTGAAAGAAGGGGGAATATTGAGAGATAACATCCGTATGGGTTGTAAGGAGAAAAAAACAATGGAGATGCTGTGTATGCTGGACACAGACAATCAAATGAGCCTTGACAGACTACAGCCCACTCTACCTTTATACATCAGCAGAGAATCAGGGGTTTAAGCCAATCAATGGGGGCTGGGGCCTATTCCAGTTTTTCCTCTTTTTGTCTGGGTGCTTCCAGCTAGTATTGTAATGTGTGTAAACTAAATATGAAATATGGAGAACAACGGGTTTCTCTGTATCCCATAACTTGCTCTAGTTTCAAATCCAATGCAATTTCAGCTTCTTTACAGCACAGTGATCCTGTGTTAATCTCACAGTGTGAGGTATGACAAGCTTGAGAGTTGGAAAATGTCCACTCTGTTCTTAATTTGATCCATTTTTATTTTTGTAAATATAATGATTTCATTTGTAAACAATTACTCAGACTGCAAATGTATTTATCATAATGGAAGCCTAAAAATAATATTGCTTGCATAAATCATATTTTCTTTATTTGGCATATTTACATGTTTCTTTGTTTTAAAATAAACAATTTATTTCAAAGGTTATACTGTAACATGAAGGACAAGCACTTATACACTGCAACAGTTTGTTATTTTAATAAAGACTTGAATTATGCATGTGGTTTTGTGTTTTATTGGAAGAACAATCTGTAAATGTTTATAATAGACAATTTCACATTTAGATGAAGAATGCATCATTAGAGCACAGGATTTTTCTCTTACTTATACTCTTAATGGTGGACACATCTAGCATATCAGAGGCTGAAATAATGACAATATAATGTAGTGCTTGTGGCTGTTGTACCGGCTCCCTCATGTGGTCAGGCTGCAACACAACAAGTGCTTGCCTCACTGGAACGCTGACTTTGCTGACTTAAACAAAAGTCATGAATAAAATCTATGAAGTGTCTTTTTAACAAAACTCACAAAATCCACAAAACCATAATCTCGTGTAGCATTTTACTTTATTGTGCATTTAGCATATGAACACATTGTTTACAAACAGTACCTGAACCAGGACTGTTTTGTATTTAGTTCAATTTCATTTCAGCTTCAAGGGCGCTGGCATTTTTTTCAAAAACCTTGGAACTTGGAAAGAGTTCACAACATTGCTCAAACTCAAACCGTGGCACTGAAGGTAACAGCTGAGCCTATGCTTTTGCATGACAATGATAATTACAGCTGTCACGCTCTAATTGCCTCCTACTGTCTTTACTGCCGCTTAGGAGTTTTAAAAATCTGTAATAAATTGTGCAGCATTCTTCTCCAAACATTCATAGTTCTCCATCAGCTCTCAACTGTAATCTAATCAGCTGATCTTTCATGTAATTAAATGCTATCTCATGTGCACTCTAACAACTCATTTCCCCTCTGTGCCTTTCTTCCCATCCTTGTATCCCTGGCCGTTTTCTGATGCTGGTTAATTAAGTGAGCGGTCACACCCCCTGTCATCAGCGCGCATGAGGCCAAGCAGCTGGCTGACCTGTGACCTCTGTTAAGGCTGCTAATGGCCCACTAAGGATCTTGGCTAATAAGCTGCTGTGTATTTCCCTTCATGTGCCCGTGTGCTTTCATGTGTGTGACACCCGTATATCTGCGTGGCCCCTCTCTGCCGGAGCCCGAGGCAGTGGGACCAGAGCTGGTGACAGTGCTGTGTGCTCAGCAGGGGACAGTATTTAGGCACAGGGGGTCTTTGACTCCATAATGAGTGTGTTGTGTGCGGTGGAGCTGTGAAGCATCTCGCTGGGGAACAGTGGGGAACAGTGGGGCATTGTGCGGCCACAAGCGCACAGCCGCGGTTCAGCAGAGTGTGAGGCTTGCATGAGCCCTGGGAAGCACCACAGGGCAATTTTTTCATATTTCTCTACATCTCCCATCTCTTTCACTTTGATTAAACTCTGTTTCCCACAGCACTCTTTAGTTAAGGCGGCCACCTTGGCAATAAGCACCCACCACCTTATTGTCTTCTGTAGTGACATAAAGTCCATGTAATATCAGTTGTTGTAATGATTTATCTTGACTTGACTTCAATTGTGGTGCATTCATGTTGAAACAGAAACCAGAGACAGGGTTTTTAAAGCATTTTGGAGAAATATTTGAAGTCTATAAATGACATTAATTTGTAGGTAAAGAATTCTTTTCTACCACCTTAACTGACAATTTCTTGTGGGAAACACTGAAACTGCACTACACAGAATTAAATGTACAGACAAACACATTATGCAGTTTTGATCATCTTGTTTGGTCTTGCGTTGACTTCAAATTTTCAAACTGCTAATTAACTTTGCACTTAAGTTTGTCCATCTGTTGTTTGACCTACATGTGTTTGAAGGCCTGTTCTATTTTAGGCTTACAACTGTCTGACGATGAGATCATTAATTTATGTAATGGAATTTACTGCAGCTGCAAAGTCTCAAAATGTTTATTATTGAATAAATCGAGAGACTTGTGTTAATGTGGTCCTGTGTCCTTGAGTCAAAGTCTTTCCTTCAGAGTCCTACAGTAGGATTCTAAAGTTTGAATAATGGTCTTACTTTCAAAATTGCTTTTCTATATCAACTCCAACTATTTTAATTCACCAATTAAACTGTAAATATAATATTATAGTCAGCTTTTTTTAAAGCCTATACTTAATATTTACACAGAGACAGAAATTGCCTACAGCTTTAATTGAATTATAATAAAGCATGTATTATTTCATTTTATAATAACCTTTGTATATTGAATAAGAAACAGTAGTTTGTTATAGTTAGTAGGTCGGCTTTACGTGTGACCTACATTAAAGGTCCTTTAGATTTAGTTATTGCCACAGAAGAAACCGCTCTTTGTTTAGTACACTGTCCACAATCTTTTCTCTGGGTCTTCCTTTTCTTGTGAACACCTGTCTATGCTGATTCCATTGTTACATATTTTAATGTCTTTTCAAACGTGTTGCACATATCCCACTCAAACTGTTTATATCCCAGCTTGAATTCTATGTGAGGTACTTTTGCTATAGCTTATTAGCTCAAGATGGTTTAACTTATCTTTTAGCTGAGAATAATGCTGTGTGAGCTGTGATGCTGAGGAATGTCCATTTCCCATTGGCCTGAACACCTGTCCATGCTCCTCTGCTGATCAAATCAAAGTGTTGCACTCAAACCGAATAGTCCCCTACAGCTTATATTCATTCATATTTGTGATGGGGAATAAAAATGGCAGACAGGGGTGAGGTTGTAAATCACCATATTTCTCACTCTGTGCTCCAAAAATCCCATCCATCTTCTTGTCTTGCTGCCTTTTATCTCTGTGTCTGCGCCGTCAACAACAGCCTCTTTCATGTAGCCATCTTGTCCACAGCCCCTCAGGCCTTCTCTGCCACTCTCCTCTCTTTCGTTCACACACACTAATTAAATGTTCTCAGAAGAACTCATGATTAGAAAGACACTATACTCTCTCCAGCTTCCTCTGGGTCTGGACCTTCCTCTCTTCTTTCTAAAATGTAACATCAAATTCCTGTTTGTCCCTGATGGCATTTCAAATATTTTAATCAAGACAATGACATGTTTGTTTTTCTAGTATTATGTCTTTATTTGTGGTTTCACATTAGTTAAAATCAAATAAATACAAAATGGAGCAGATAAAATAAGTTACATTTGAGGTTTTTCTGTTGGTTTTAAACATTGAGCTGGGAGGTGAAACAAGACAGGAATGATAATATTTAATTATTTAAAAGTATAGAATAAAAAAATCACTCAGTACAGAAATTCTGTATATACATATAATAAGTGTTAGTTGCATGTTGCCACATCATATCTAATCTAAAATCTCAATAAATAACACATATCAGTGTTACATAGTTGAGAATGAGTCACACGCAGCTTGTAATATACACAATTATACTGAAGAAACCTTCTGATATAGCAGTTACTTATTGTCCTAAAACTGCATTTTTAATTATAGAAAGTATTCATCCAAAGGCATAGACTTGTACAGATGTCAAACAACTGTATTAATAAGTAGAACATCTCTTAAAGGTACAATGACACAATATTTAAACATGGTGAATCTGAATCAGATTGGACACAGTATTAAAGCGTATCTGTTTAATCAGATTCTCACAAGAGGAAAGAGTTTAGGTTTTGGCCACATAGCACTGCAGGGGGACGGTTTCAAGTGTGTCTAACAAGCGACATATATGCATGACTAAACAGCCTGCCAGCATGTATAACTGCGGGGCAGAATCGTCATTGGCTCGTATAGTGAATGTCACCATTGTCCGCGTCACTGTCACGCTTATCTTCATGAGCAGCATCACCATCACCTCCTGAGTCCGGGGCACAAGGCCCAAGTGTCTCCATGACTTTTACATTTCTATTCACAGCATCATTTCTCACCAAATGCATTCTGATATTATTCACTGTTGTTTTCGACATTTCTCTCAGCGAGGCTGAAGCAGTGGCACCGAGATGCGGACAAGGCAAAGCCACGAACAATAGACCATTCATGATGCCCTGCAATGCAATGATGATCCTGCTCTGCCCTCAGCCCCCGTCCTAGTGTCCACAGCTGCACAAGAATGTGGTCCAACAAGTTCCCCCCTCTCCCCAGCCGCCACCACCATCGCTACCACCGCCACCAGCTCACCGCCACTGCTGTCCCAATCTAAGCCCCCTTCCCCAAATAAAAAAGAAAAAGCACGAGAAAGGCCAGAAACCGAGAAGGGGGGAAACTCTGCAGACCATGCACAAAGAAAGGATTCATGGTGGTTCGAGAAGAGAAACAAGAGGGGCACCCATTTAAGTGTGGTGCAGCTGCACTAATTCACTGGCTCAAAATGAGCAAAAGGAGTGACAGAGGTCAGATAGCAGAATCATTTTTTATTCATCAACCAGCATCATCGCTAAGAAGAAAACACCAAGTGATAACAGAGGAGACACCTGCATCCTTACATGGCTTCGACCAAAATAAAGCGTTTCAGGCACTTCCTCATCTCAACATGACCTTTGTTTGTCTACAGTTATTATTCTCACGTGACATGCTGACTATCTAAAGTCTTAAGATACGTTTACAGTCTAAGCCAAGAGTCAATACCTTCTTATTTATTCTTTTTTCAGTCTCAGGTTTCAGATTACAGAATTTATTCATTCATTTTCTACCGCTTAGTCCCGTTAGGGGTCGCGGGTGACTGGAGCCTATCCCAGCAGCTTTGGGCCTGAGGCTGATTCACTCTCACATTCATTCACTAGGGACACTTTAGAGTTGTCAATTAACCTGTACATGACAGAATTTATTGTTAGCATAAATCATTTATTTCATATAATCTTTGTAATTACCTCAAGTCCTTGCATCACTAAAGTCTCATCTTATATTATCTTCGAAATACCATCTCTTTTTAACATAACTCTTCATTCTTCATCCTTTATCAAAATTATTGTATTGCCTTTTGGTAATTTACAGGGTTCTTTAGAAGTCAATCATAGCAGCTTTTAAGAAATGGGCAAAGTGAAACATGAGGAAACCTCTATTAAGGCATTGTGAGACATTTAAAGTTTGGGAGAAGACTATACATGGGACTATTCAAACGGTATATTTAAAGTAAAAGCGTTGAGCACCATGGCTGTAATGCAGGTTTGAGGGAGCTCCTTCTCTTCAATAACATAATATGACCAATGAAATATGACAATAATACCAATGATTATAGTGGAAATGTTAGTTTAGAGCCCTGTCTAAGCTGAGCTGTAACCCCATCAAAATCTCACATTGTCCTTTGATTACTCAGAGTCAAAGTCTCGGTCATGACTTGGTCTCAATTACAACACAAGTCTGCAATAACATCAGATGTCTTAACGGGACATGCTTTGTAAAAGTCCAAATATTCAAATCACATGAGCTTCTGTTTTATTGATAGTCTAGTTCAAAGCTGGAAATCCCCACACAAGAGCTGACCACAACAGCTTCTCATTCACATCATGAGAGTCAAATATGAATTACATATTGTATTACAGAAAAGAAGAAAATGGTAAATGTAAAAATCAGAGCAAAGTTTGTAATTTCTGGATAGAAACAGGATGCTTTTGGAGTAATTGCCAGTATGCTATCTGTATGTCATCATTGACATGTACTTTCAAACCCTTTTGTGGAGTTTGTTGTCATCTGGAACAAGTGATGGCATTCTTTTGAGCCCAATGTGCCTATTGACATGGGAATGAATGCTTTCCACCAATTATACAGGAGTTTGATGTAAAATGTGACCCAGCATGTGAATATTTGACCGCTATGTGCATGCTTTCTCCTTATCTGCATCCCTCTCTCACACTATCTGCTCTGCATTTTCTCTCTCTTATTCCCTCCATCTATCGTCAGATTTCAGGAATTTCCCCTGGGAGCCGTCTGAGTCTAAGGCCAGAGTTAAAAAGTCTGTTATTTTTCTCTTCCTTAGTCCATCTACTTCCCGATCCTCACCTAGTTTACCAACAGAAAACGTTCATGAACACAACTTGATTTGATTATCGTGATGCTGTTGCAAAAGAGACCGCTCATGACTAAGCATGCACCTGAAGCTTCTCCCCCCACCCCTTCCCTCACAATGATCTTTGACCTGTTTGTCGATCATGAGACGCTCCGTCCCTGCGTCCTTTCTGGCTGGTCTCTGTCCCCGGGGAGCCAAAAGGAAGCGGGCTGCGCTCTTGTGACACAGTGGTCTGTGCGGCCGCAGAGAGGCCCATTATTACAGTCACATGGCAGGTTAGAGCAGGCACTGATGCAACCATGTGAGCTCTATTTTCTAACCCATAACTGCTACAGCCCCCCAGGCCTGTCATACTTTCACACAGGACATACTAGATGTCTGCAATCGCAACTGGCCAAGTTCTGTTGGAGCACACAAAGACTTCAGATTTGACTGGGCAACAAGTGGATAATGTTTACACAGTACATTTGGGGTTAGATTAGCTCTGAGCTACATTGCAGGTTATCAATATAAATAATTTTCCATTTAGCATATTCTTCTACTCAATATTAGACTTAATACACGTCCTTCTGTTTTTTCTTGAATAATATTCCTGGCTTATTTTCCAACTTTGTAAAAACTGCTATTATCTAAGGGGATTATAATTCAGCATAAGGACAGGTAATTGAGGTTATGCCTTTTTTTTTGTCCACCATTTGATAAACAAGTCTCTTATTTTAAGACAAAAATCATGTATACTTGAAGAGGGGCAGCTATTATTGTTAAAATGTAATTTATTGAGATTTAAAAAATACTATAACTTGGTTAGACATACCCCTGTTGTCTGCATTTGTGTTGTCATGGACAATATTATACTATCATACAGGTTTTTGGGGTTGTAAGCCATGGAGAAATTATTTTTTGGAGATAATAAGGCAAAGTTGATACAGAAATGCATTTATAAAGATTCAGTTTATGGGGTCAATAAAATCAGCCGCACCTCGCCCCAGACTGACCGGCTTCAAGTTTAAACTTTCCCAAAAGGTCAAATGACTGCTCTCAGAAGGTCATCCCTTTCCTACAAAACATGTTGTGCATCCAGCTTTGTTGTCAAAACACCACAACAGATGATTGTTTTAAAGTTAGGGCAACAATCCAAAAATATTAAATGGATCTGACATTTTAATTAGCTGCTTATCTCCAAAACTAAAAGCTGTGGGCAAAAATGAATGTTCGAGAAAAAAAATATTTTCACATAAAAGATATTCACCCAAGGCCACATTTTCACAAGAATATTTGTTGCTGTATCAGCAACTTGATCAGACTTACAAATATGAACCTGTTTTATATTTTAACATGGTTAACAATGTTTACAAGACACGTGACATGTGTCCTTTTAACAAGGTATTAGGCTATTTTTTTTATTAACATAAAGATGGCGCCGCTGTGTCCGGCCGCCGTCCAGGTCGCTCCGCTTAGATTGTGTTCTTATTTACTTTTTTACCTACTTTTGCTTTCTCTTTTTACACATATTACCTCTGCACACTCACATTTCACTGCTGGTTATATATGCTGTATATAATTTTGTACGTGACGAATAAAAATCTTGAATCTTGAATCTATTTATTAATTATTATTATTGTTATATTGAAACTGAATCTCGTGCACGGAGGCCTAGAAGTAACCATGGCTTTAAAATTATTACTTCAAATGCCTGCTTTTTAACTATTTCCTCGTTGTGAACAAATTTATTATTTATGTATATCATTTTATATCAAACAATAAAACATAACCTATTGTACATTGGAGCAATTAAAAGGAAATTATTAAATGTAGGCAAGTTTGAGTCTAAAGACGTCGTCGTTAACGTTGTCTTTTAATACACGTTGATTATAACAGCACTATTAAAACAATATGTAGGCATTATATGAGCAATATATTTTACATTAAAAACCTTTAAACTAAAACACATTCAAAAAACTTTTACGCAGCGTTTTGACAAGTGGCCTTGTACATTGTACCTCTACATTTATGTTTAATTGACGAGGCGCTAAAATAACAAACTATTTAAAATGTCTGATGATTATGATTATTTTATTGCAAGTCAAATTATTTGTATTTATATATAACCCAAAGTGAGCCGCCTTAAGTTGCTCTTTAGTTGATCAGAGCCCTCCTTGTAGCGCTTCTAATAAAGTCGTGATGATAAAAGTTTATGTAAAAACCCCAGTGGACCATGGCTCAATAAAACACAAATAAGTCACTCTGCGGTTTTTCCTTGGTTCCCGCGTGCGTGGTAGCACCTTGCAGTGTTGGCCTCCCTGCGCGCGCTCCCTGGGGGGCCTATGTCCCACTGCACTAACTGAACCCTGTCCGTAAAACCGCAGCCTTCTCGAGCCAAATGCTTGAAACACCACGAGCTTTAGGCGCAGAGAGGCGACAATTTTTGACAGTTTGGCGCATCAAACAAAGATCCTGGCACACACAGGCAGTGCCCTCTTTTAGCTTTAAGAAACACTCACTTCCTCCGAGGCCTCGTGTCGGTCCTATTCGGGTGTCCACCTCTTAAATGTGTCCCTCTTTCCAGAGCTCATCCCGGGTGTAGAAAAGAGGAAAAGCGGAGAGAGTGCCTTGTGTGTCCCGTCAGCAGGGCTTCAGTGTGAGTGCGACTAGTGTCTATGCTCGGACATAAGGGAAGAAGGACGCACACATCGCTCTCTGTTATCAATTTTTTCAATGTTTGCAGCACAAAACTGCTTTTTGTTCCTCATTTTTTTTCATTTACGAGGGTTAATGGATAGAGGCTTGGGCGTTTGATCACATGGCTACAATTCACCTGAGATGCACACAAAGGGAGCAAAGAGATCGCGGAGAGAGAGCTGCGACCCAGACACTGGCCACATTGTTGTGTCCGGTTGCGCTTCAGATGCTGTAAAAGTCGATTCTGTTCTTTCAAATCAGACTATGCTTTACGCCGAGGTCTAATCATAGACTTACGTTTGTGTGTGTGTTTGTACCAAATAAAAACAACTCCATTTCTCCCTACTTTTTAATTGTTTTTTTCTGTTTTGGAGGGTTCATAATTGGTATGCGCAAAAGCATAGCATCTTATTGGTGAAGGTTATTGGTGACAGACATAAAAAAGGTATGTTACAATCAGTGTAAATAATACAAAAAACAAAATTACACGTGCCATCAGTGAAACCTGTGGAAAGATATCTTACCTTTAGATACTGTAAATCGGAAGGGTCTATTTTATATTTTAGCATGTTTGCGCTAAATAAAAAATGAAGCCGCACACTTTCTGGCACAATTAAATATTGTTTAATTGTAAAAAAAAAACAACGAATTTGTTAAATTCATTAGTTTCACATTTAGTCAAGTCAGATGTCATATAGCCTGCTTTAAAAGGCCTTATCTCTCCAAAGGATACTACATCCATTAGAAAAAGTCCCCTGAAACTTAAGGGCCTTGTTCTAATGATGTAATCAATAATGCTGTGAATGGACAAATTAAACACCTTTAAACGTGGAAGTAAACAGCTGCTTGGGTCAGGTTGATCCATATTGTGGTTTCTAACTAAAGTTAATGCCACTGATACAATTACACGTGTGCCGTTTTAATTAGTTTGTTTTCATGCTCATTAAATATGAAGAGATATTGAGATTTCCGGCTAATCACAGATGAGAAATTTAGATTTAGTTTATATATTTTCTTGATCCAAAGTGTTGAAGTTTACAATTGCGCGGTTGCTTTTTGAGGAAGGCGGCCACATGGTGCAATAACTCTCGTCCTGATTGTTTATTTGTTTGATATAACATGTCAACAGGTTTAACAGAGCGGGCCTTCTGCTGCCTTTAAATGGACGCTCTGTCGAGCGAGCGAAGCCGCTGCGATGTAAAACCTCACCTCCTCTACTTAGAAATGTCCCACTGATGGACATAGCCACATTAACGCTGCACTGCCACGGGCCAATCACAGAGCAAAATAATTGTTTCTAGCCCAATGAGAGCACTGGAATGCTGTCTCTGGGAAAGTTTTCCAGTTTTTTTTTTCCTTGCCAGTCCGTCTCACAAGGCGCTCTTTAAGCTCCGCTGTCGCCACACAGAGCAGCCATTCATCGGCGCACCAGTCAGCCACACACTCCCATGTCGAACCACTGGACAGCTCAATTGGTAAGTTATGTAATTTTAACAAAATTTCCAAGATTATGGACAATATTTATAAGTTTTTAGTGAGCTTTTGTATGTCGCAAGTTTTAGTTCCCGACACTTTGTCATTTTTAATTTCAAACAAAACAAAATATATATATTTTTAGGGGCTCGCCCTTTTTCTAGAACAGCACAATTTTTTTAGCTTCTGATCATGAGTGCTCCACTTTTCAATGCGTCCTTCAGAAAAACAGTACGCACTATATTGATAGGCCTACGTGTTTTTAGTTACGTTTTCATTGATGTAAGTATTAATTTTGTGTTCATAGGTATAAGTGCGTAGAAGAGTTTCAAGCGGTGGATTTGGTGGACTTTACGCACTGCCATGGCTTTGGCAAAGAGTTACCAGTAACTGCTTTTTTAAAGAGAACTTTTTACAAAGAACACCCAAGCAACGACAGACATTTACTCGGCTTGATTTATTGTTACTAACGAGAGCGGAGCGCGATGTCCGGCGAGGAGCACAGCCTGTCCGAAGCGGAGCTGAGTCCGGGGGGATCAGAGGATGCTCACTCACTATCGCCAGCACACAGCGGAGCGGCGGGCGGCCAGGACTCCCCTCTGGGCGGACAACCGCAGCTCACCACGCTGTGCGTGGCCGACGGGTCCGAGGACGGGGCCCTGAGCAGAACCAAGTCCGAGGACGAAGACGAGCGCTTTCCCATCGGCATTAGGGAAGCGGTGAGCCAGGTGCTGGACGGCTACGACTGGACGCTCGTGCCCATGCCCGTACGCGTCAACAACGGCAGCAAAGCAAAGCCGCACGTGAAGAGGCCCATGAACGCCTTTATGGTGTGGGCTCAGGCTGCGCGCAGGAAGCTTGCGGACCAGTACCCGCACCTGCACAACGCCGAGCTCAGCAAGACCCTGGGAAAACTGTGGAGGTCTGTATGCCCCCAGCAGCACATTCTGGCACGCGCCAGTTTACTTTGTGCCGTTTTCGACACAGGCCTATGACTTTTGGCCTGTGTCGAAAATGAAATGTTAGAGACTAATTGGAAGAAATTGTGCTATTAAAATGTCTTTATTTTATTTACATTTGAAAACACTTGCTACCTCAAACAGTGAACTCGTTGCAGACTCTAACACAATCTAAATAGTTAGTCAATTGTACAATATTCTTTTAAAAGAACATGTATACCTTGTGTGTGTATAATTATATCTAAATCAGTCCTTGTTTCCTGAAGGCTACTGAACGAAAATGACAAGCGGCCATTCATCGAGGAGGCGGAGAGACTGCGGAAACAGCACAAGAAGGACTACCCCGAGTACAAGTACCAGCCCCGGAGACGCAAAAACGGCAAACTGACGACTGTTAATGAGTCGGACAGCCAGGGGGAAGGGGAGGCCAGCCATTCCCAGTCCCACTACAAGACCTTGCACCTAGAGCACAACGGAGGGGCAGCATCTCCCCTGGGCGACCTGCACCACCACCACCATCACCACCACCATCCTGCAGGTAGGTCCCAGCTTACACAGTAACTTTATGGATTAAGATGCTCCTGTCCTGTGCTGATCACACTACCCTTTCTCTCTCCTTAAGGTCAAGGTCACAGTCCCCCCACACCACCCACCACCCCAAAGACAGAGCTACAGTCTGGGAAGCTGTCTGATGCCAAGCGAGAGGGGGGTGCAGGAGTGTCAGGAGGATCAGGGGGGCCCAGGGGTCCGCTGGGAGTGGTGGCTGAAGGGGGATCTGGTGGTTCATCCTCGTCGGGCACCAAACCCCACATCGACTTTGGCACCATGGACATTGGAGAGATCAGTCATGAGGTTATGTCCAATATCGAACCTTTTGATGTGAACGAGTTCGACCAGTACCTCCCACCCAACGGTCACCCCCAGAGTGGCAGTGGGGCATCGGCGGCTGGACCCTCGACCTCCTCTTATGCCTACGCTCTGGCCGCCGCAAGTGGTCACTCAGCCTGGCTGTCCAAGCAGCAGCAGCCTCAGGCCTCACCCTCGTCCTCAGACGCCAAGGCCCAGATCAAGAGCGAGTCTGCATCGGGGAGCCACTACGCTGAGGCCTCGTCCTCCCCGTCCTCAGGCGCCCATGTGACCTACACCCCTCTGAGCCTGCCCCACTATGGCTCGGCTTTCCCCCCGCTGGCCTCCAGGGCTCAGTTTGAGTATGGAGAGCATCAGGGGCCCGGGGCCTACTACGCCCACTCCAGCCAGGCCCCAGGGCTGTACTCAGCCTTTTCCTACATGAGCCCCACACCGAGGCCCCTGTACACCACCATAGGGGACCCCTCCAGCGTGGCCCCCTCGCACAGCCCCACACACTGGGAGCAGCCTGTTTACACCACACTCACAAGACCTTGAAGGAGTGCAACCGAGCAGAGGGAATTATGGGAAGTGTGTGCGTCATTTGTGTGAATGCAAATATTAAAGAATGTTTGTGTGTGTCTCATAGATGGTAGAAATTGTGGACTGAAAAAATAGTTACCTATGACTATGGTGTAGCCTATTTTAAAGCATGTGAGTGATATTGCAGTTAGAGTTGCGTTTTGTGATTGTGGTAAGTCAGAAAACCTTTGCATCACTAACTACATAAGCTGTTGCTATGGCTAAATTTGTGACCTTACCTTTCAAACTAAATATGGTAATCACTTCTCGCTCCATTAAATTTGACTTGTTTGAAATCAACTTTTGTGCAGGACCATGATGAGTTTATTTGGGTGCCTTTGGAGCTCCAGTCCACTATACTTCTACTGTCAATGGTATGTGTGTGAGCTGAGCATGCCTGTGCCATATTGATGTTAGAGATTTATACTATTTTAGCCAGATTCATGCAAAATGCATTCCTGAGGCCTTACACAGTACTTCTTACAAACAATACTCAGTGTAAAAAGTCTGAGTTATGGGACAACAGCCAATAAGAGTAAGAGACTCTTAACTAAAGTGTGCCATTATAAACATTGGGACATAAAAATAAGTGATAAGCCAGAAACGTGTTGGATTGAAGAGTAATCAGTGTCTAACAGATGTTGTGCTTAGACCGACATAATCAAATGTTATTAACCAAACTAAAGGAAACATTTTTATTGTTATTGTGATATTTTATATAAGTAGTAAGTTTCTTGTTGTCAATATTGTAGGGTGTAACTTTATTGTGACTTATTTGATATTACACTCAAACGTCAATTACACCACTGCTTTGGAAAAGTATGAGAAAGATGTCCTCTGAGGTGGTTTCGGCGGAGATTTAAATAGTAGCTTTTTTTCCTTCTTTTTTAACTGTAGATAGCGTCTGTTTGTCTGTATTTACTTACACTGACTTCACTGAAATTAATAAATATGCATACTAAGGGGAAAATAGGAAACTGAGAGGGAATAAGAGCTCTTAAAAATGTACTTTAGCTTATGCTCAGTCTTGGACACTTACCTCAGTTTTTTTTGCTGGTGCCAATAGCAGCAGAGAAACCCTGCATACCTGACAATGGTGAAGGTCAAAAAGATCAGTTAAACTAATCTATTTAAGTCAATAAACACTTTTATTTTTCCTTACTATAATTTTGTTTAATTTAACCAATAACTGTTTTTAAATCCAAAAGTACAAAGTCTCAACCAAATCTCTTGAGATAACTGACCGGCTTTGAGTCCTACTTACGGATTAGAATCACATGTACTCTCGCTCTGTACTGCATGTAGGCCAACAGCATGTTTTCAGTCTTAACAGTTTTTTGTTTCCCCTGTGTGTCTATCAGCCAACCTCCTTTGTCAGCAATGTGAATAATGGTCATTACCACAAGCTTCACACTTTTTAAGTGATGCATGTTTTATACTGACCTTCTTACCATGTTATTTGTGTGAAGGTAATAACGCAATGTGTGTCAAACCTTTACATCTTCCATTTTGTATAATTCTGGGTAGTTTTGTAAACATTCACTTGAGTATTTTGCTTCCTTACAAGAAAATATGTCAAAATATTGTTTTCATTAAATCAATTTATTTATAAAAACATGGGTGTGGTTATTTTTTGAAGCAGTGACGCTCAGAGATAACAAACTAAGTGGTCGATACAAATAAATTAAAAAATGCTGCTGACGTGTGAACTGTAATAACAACACAATCAGTGCCTCCCCAAACTAAGCTGTTTAGTGCATTTGTGTGTGTGGTAGGCTAAAATTGACTACTAATTCCCCACATTTAATCGGCTAGGGACTGCGTGTTACTGAGAAAGACAAAGAGAGCCATTCAGCGATGGAACGGGACTAAGCAGCAAAGAAAAGGGGTGGGTGTATAGGGCCAGAGGCAAGGCCAATTTCAGCTCAGAAAGCAGTACACACTTGGACTTTTGTACACGGCTTTTCCCTTCACACTCCTCTCCACCTGAGGCCCCCACCCTGCCACAGAATCAAATGCAGTTTAAACCCATTTAAAGGGACATAAATATTCAAAATCTTCAGTTTATTGTCTTTGTGAAGCTGATATGGACACAGTGGCTAATTGAATAAAGAGGCTGCAGTTAAATTTATAACAACTAAATTTGAACTTACCTAAGAGACCCCATAATGTAGTTTATTGTGGACTAGAGGGTACTTAAAAGAGGTCAATAACAATTAAGGCCATATGTGATATACTTTTCATTTCTAATTTATTTTAGCTGGATGTAGCATTTCATCATATCATCATGCTGTTTGTAGGCATAAAGATGTAGAAGATTTAACTGTCCTGGCAGTAAATGATGAACCTCTATATCTCACAGCTATATGTACATGAATAATAAAAACTTCTCTAGTTACCAGAGGTCAAAACAATTTACACTGAGTAACCTTAAAAAAAATAGTAGGCCACATTAATTTAACATTTCACAATATCTAGCTAGACTCATCTAATTTTGTTCAAAGCTCTATCTAAAGTAATCTGTTTAGTATTTTTATGCTCTCTCGTAAATTTCGGAACTAAAAGTTTATTTCTGACATTGTCATATTTTTCTTGTTCTACTTATTGTAAAGAAGCAAAGGTCTAAATAAAAACTTGGCCAACCTTATTGCTTGAGTATTTTTTTACTAAAAACTACTAAGTAATAGAATAATTTAAATGACTACATTTACTTTTACTCTAGTAAGTCTGGACTTACTTTCATTCTTTCTTTCTTTCGTTCTTTCGTTCTTTCGTTCTTTCGTTCTTTCGTTCTTTCGTTCTTTCGTTCTTTCTTTCTTTAGTAGCCATATTGTTCCCACAACCTATTACCTGCCATAGGCTAGGGCTATTCACTTTGCAAAGAATAAGTAAAACCCATTGTTTTAAAGCGTTTTAAATGTACGTATTTTATCAATATCATCGTAGCCAACTAACTTACTGAATTAGCAATAAAGTCGTGTGCTGCGTATTATAGCCAGTAGGATTTTATGGAGCCATTCATTCATTCATTCATTCATTCATTTTCTACCGCTTTGTCCCGTTAGGGGTCACGTGTGACTGGAGCCTATCCCAGCAGCTTTGGGCCTGAGGCGGGGTACACCCTAGACAGTGGCCAGTTAGTCGCAGGGCTGACATTTAGAGACAGACAGTGACAAACAACCATTCACTCTCACATTCATTCACTAGGGACACTTTAGAGTTGCCAATTAACCTATACATTATGGAGCCAGAAGTCCCTAATATGGGCATATGGGCTGATTTGCGTGCCCCGTTTGCATGGTAACCAGTGAGCCAATCAGAAGCTCGCTTGTTGAAAGTCTGTTGATCACATACTCACCCTCTGCAGAGAGCGGCAAAGCTACAAGCCTCTCTCACGGAACCTCTTAAATGGTCCTTGAGTAAGGGTGCCGTAATACTGCAATATTCAGCGAAATAGCAATATACCGCCGTCCTCCAGAGGGCAGGCTCCAAAAGCGTAAATATAAGGAGAAGTTTTTACTACATGACAACTCTGGGGGGGAATTTTTGATTAATATGTCCGTTTGTGCTATCTGAAAACTATTGTTTTACTATGGAGTAAAAGACGAAAAGCCCGGATGTAACCAGAATTTTATTGCCCTTTCATAACGACAATATCGGTGAAAAGGGGCCCAATGGGCGGATTACATCCATTTTTATTTACAATCTATGAGCTCCAACAGAGACCTGAGCTAAACTTATTGCTCCTTCACTGTCCCTGTGTTAGCGGCGCCCTCTGGCTGCTGCTTTACTTCAGGTAAATTTCCCTTTTATACCAATATCTACGTTTTTTTATATTCTCCCACTTTACTTATCACTATGTTTGTCATCTTTGTACTGTTCAAAAATACATCTACAGCTAGCAATAGTAATAATCTGCTATAATATTAATAGATCGCTTCGTAATTTTAAACTGTATGTTGTATAGATATATATAGATATATAAAGTTGATTATTTACAATTATATTTTCTGTATGATATCTATATCAGCATATCTTTTTAAGAAACTGTTTATTTAGAAAACTGACTAGTTTTTAGTGCGCTTATGCTTTTTGTTACCTTGTGTTGTTAAACTGCAACTGCAGGTCAAAGACCACAGGAGCAACCTGAAAGTTCAAGAAACCCTTCCATCTTTGCAGCACTACTTTATCATTCCAATTTATTAAGAGACAAACAATGTTTTATGATTTCTAATTCTTTTCCACAATAACTTCTTTGCTTATGCCATGCTAAAATAACACTATAGTGATAAATAAATGATTTTAAGTTTTGTCTGTTGGCTTTCATCTATTTTTTTTTTTTTTAAGTTTCTTTAAAAATGAATAAAAATAAAAACACTTTCTATAAGTTATTAACTCTATGCACTTAAATATCAAGTGTATATATAGTCAGATGAAGCTGAGGAAAATGAGGCTGGGTTATGTCAGCTGTGCAGAAGCAGAGATGTTACTGTGTGTGTGTGTGTAAGGAGTGTTTTTATAACATAGTGGACTTTGATTTGAGGTACTGTCTGTCATGTTGAAAACCTGGCATAAACATTTAACTGTCTACTGTTGTCATGATTTACAGATCAGAGCTTGGTGGGCATTGCAGGTGTAATGTTTTATTTAATTAACACCACCTTTGTGTCTGAATATCCTCTTCAAAGTGCTCACACAACAACCAAGAGCCTTTCTTCTAATCAGCCTCAGCCTGACAGCATCACCTTTAGGAAATCTGTGGAGAGATAATATCTATTTTCATAAAATAGGCATGTGTCAAATGTATTTACCAAAATGGCACTACCCAGACCTATGTAAAGAGTACATGAAGATAAGCCCGCTTTTATTATTATGATTTTATTATGGCCTTTACTGGGTGTGCAAATTAAACTAATTATTATAATTAGTAATTATTTAGTCGGAACCATATATATCTATCTTACGAAAAAAAAGTTAACATTTGCTTCAGGTGTGTAGCTTATAACTACAAAAATAACTTATTAAAAGCACAAACACCAACACCTTCTACCGTCAATGGTTATAGCCAAGTCTCCAACCAATGGTAACAGACAACCAGAACAGCAGGGGGCAGAAAAGAGTCGCACAGCGGAAAGAGGAAAACGAAGACGGCGACTTACCTGACGTCATCATTAAGGCGCCAAACACAACACACGAAGTTGAAGGAGCCCGAGGAGTCCTGTCATTTTTAAGGTACAAATCAGTCTTATTATCTTTTTTTGGGGGTCGGGGTAACGTAAGCAATAGTCAAATTATTTTGTCTAAATTGTCCATACAATTGTTAAATGCACGTGCTTTAGTAAGACCAAACCATTTAGCTTGCTAGCTTTTTTGTTTAGTATGCAAAATTTAAAGTGTGATAAACACTTACCGTGTCTTTGACTATAACATCAACCAACAATATGCTGCCTTTAATGTCCTGATAAACTGCAGGGATGGACCTTAGCCCATTTGAAGCAGACAACTCGGTGAGCTGCCGACTGGCCTCAGAGATCCCTAAGGTGTGCTTGGAGGAGGACTGTTGTCTGGGCATCGATGAAGCAGGCAGGGGTCCTGTGCTGGGTACGACGCGTTTGTGTAAAAATAGTATTCATTAATGCACAGACATCCAAGAATATTAACACTATCGTTTGTGACGCAGGGCCTATGGTGTATGGAATATGTTTCTGTCCAATTTCCCAAAAAGATGATATGAAGAATTTAAAAGTGGCAGGTAATGCATTTCTTCTTGTTTTTCTTTTTTGCTTATTATATACTGCATGTTTAAATATAATCTACATAGTTAAATATTTAGAATGTTAAATATATTTTGGTATTTTCTTACATTTTGTTATGTAGATTCAAAGACCCTAACTGAAACGGAAAGGGAAAATCTTTTTGAAAAATTGCGTGAATCCAGGACTTTTGTTGGCTGGGCCTTACAGATTCTCTCCCCTAACACAATCTCTACCAGCATGTTGCAAAGGTATTTTGGGGCATATTGGCCCGTTTAACTTTAAATTTTCAGCAATAACATTATATTTGTTCATTTTTAGGTCCAAATACAATCTGAATGCCCTTTCACACGATTCAGCCATTGGTTTAGTACAGCATGCCCTAGACTGTGGAGTACAGGTCAAAGAGGTGCGATAAAAGGACTTTCTCAAAAATTACAAAAAAAATATATTAACCTTCTCTTTCTGTTATCTATCGACTAACTTGACCTTGCGTTTATTTTATTATCTTCTTTCTGTTTTGTAGCTTTTTGTTGACACAGTTGGACCTGCAGAAAAGTATGAAGACAAGCTCTCTAAGCGATTCCCGGGTATTAATGTTACAGTGAGACCAAAGGCTGACTCACTCTTCCCCATTGTCAGTGCAGCCAGTATCTGTGCAAAGGTATGGGCCAAATGAACCCTGTATGAAGTTCTTGCTGCCGAAAAGTGTGGATGCAGTATGTCTTTGATGGAGCCAGACCGATATGGATTTTTCAGGGCCGAGACCAATATTGTGGGAAGTGATATACGTGCCTGATATCCCAAACAAACACTGCAAATAGCTTATTTTGGTCCTGTTAATACAGTTCAATCACTTGACAGTCAGAAGGTATCACTTGGTAGCCTTCTTGCATTAATATATATTATTATTATTATTAAAATTAGTATTTTGCCCTAGTGTAATTTGGTTTTGACCAGTGTCATTTAAGTTATACCTTTTATTGCCTACTGACTCTGCACCACCTCTCAGACCAGTCTGCTCGTGGTCTGCTCGTTCACAGGAATGAACGTGGCACTGCTCTTTATGACAATCAAATAATGGTGAGTTCAAGGAGCACTGATGGCCAACTGTTCTCTTGGCAAGATGCACATAAAATCTGGTCAATACCAGTAAAGTTTAAAAAACACTGGTGCACTAGTCATTATAATTATATTTTTATTACCTGCGTTTTTGTTCTCTCCTCTCTAGTCTCCTCCATAAAGCAGTTTGTTCTCTCCTCTCTAGTCTCCTCCATAAAGCAGTTAAATTAAACGTCTGATCAGTTGTGGTGAAAAGCCACTAGTGCCTCGTGAATCAACAGCAGCACGTTTTTTAAATAATGAATATGTTTAGTTCAAGGAAAAACGTCTTTCAAAGTGCTCATAAGATAATGTTTTAAGGCTGATATACTTAACTCTTACATTACATTCGTTTATAGAGTTTTAGCAGGATAATTATGCTAGGTTATCCTAATATATAACTTTAGCTTGCTAACTTAAACACAACTAGCTTGTCCACAACCTGCGTGCAATCTAACAGCCGATAATATTGGCCGCGTCTTAGACTCTAGACATGATAAATGAAAGTTTATTTTATTTTATTTATTTATTATTTTTTACTTAACTGTGTTCCTTGGAAGTTGCTTGTCTGCCTCTGTAGATGTAATAATGGCTTAACTGTAGCAGACAACACTTTCTAATCTGCTTGGACTTTTTACACTTAAGTCCAAGCAATGATGATGCTTGCTAAATACATACATTTATCTTTATCTCACAGGTGGCCAGGGATCGTGTTGTAAAAAGCTGGAAATTTGCTGAACAGCTTGGTGAGGTGGATGCAGACTATGGCTCTGGATACCCAAATGGTTACTACAACTTAATAATGAAAATTAAATCAACATAAAAATGCACATTTGCCGCTTTGAACATAATTTATAAAGGTTGTGAAGATGTTTGATTTTCTTTACCGAATTAAATTAATCACTTGATCTTTTTTCCCTTTGTCTACAGACCCAAAGACAAAAGCTTGGCTGCTTAAGTACCTCGATCCAGTGTTTGGCTATCCTCAATTTGTTCGTTTTAGCTGGAGCACTGCACAAACTTTAATGGACAGCAAATCTGTGACAGTTCACTGGTAA
Source organism: Perccottus glenii (assembly GCA_024416835.2). Taxonomy (NCBI): domain Eukaryota; kingdom Metazoa; phylum Chordata; class Actinopteri; order Gobiiformes; family Odontobutidae; genus Perccottus; species Perccottus glenii. Next base: position 18,924,389 of record CM044549.2, read on the forward strand.
AAGTTACACTTCTTATTTCTTTTTTTTAGAATTTACTGCTTGTGGTGTGTGGATGTGCAAAAAAACAAAGTCATTCATTTTAAGGTCACACTTAATGTCTTGTCCAAAGATTTGAATCACTTGACCTTAGGAGATTAGTCCTTGTGTAAAAATCAGCCATGTTTTTTCTTCCATCAGGGATGATGATGATGAGGATGGGGAAAAGGGCGCACAGCGACTGAACAACAAGTCCATGTTGTCCTACTTCAGTTCTTCAGGAGCAAATCAGGATCAAAATGTGTCGCACCGATTTTTTTCTGAGCGGAGGCTGAAGAGCATTGACACACTGTGAACAACCTTTTTGGTTAAACAAACAAATAATAGCCATATTAGCCTTAATGTAAAAGGGTTTTATGTTTAGAAAGTAATTGTAATGAATAATATTTGTTTTATATATTAAAACTCTTTTTAACTATTTTATCTGCCTTTTGTTTTTTACTTTAATCGCTGTACTGCCCTCTAGTGTTGATATATGCAACATCATCAGTGATTCAGATCTAGTAAAAGCCATTAACTTTTCCAATCATAGGCTAATTCAATTATCAAATAATATTTACAAACACACAAAGTGAGTGTAAATTCAACAGTGGTTTTTGTGTTTATAATTTTCTTTAAGCAAGGATTGGCAGGCCTTTCAACAATTCCAGACTGTTAGTCTAGGTAGGAAGTAAACCTGAAGGGTTGATGGGGGTTACTGCATAGTTTCCGCTCTTTAATCCCACAATAATCTGTATTATCTTGAACATAGAGTACATTTGTCTCAGCGCCAATAGAACTTGGCCCTCTACAGAGTAGTATCCTAGTCCTAAGTGAACATTAAACAAAACACACATTCAAAAAAGAAAAATTAAGTCACAACTGCATTTCCTGAATCAAAATAGAAAGGTCAAGCGTTTTCTCTGATACTAGTTCACATGAAGTTTTTGTCTGGACTCCTCCCACAGCCTCTTGCCAGAGATCATGGCTAAAGAGGAGACAGCAAAAGATGACAAGATCATGATGGAACTTCCCACAAAATGAGACGAGGCTCCCCTGGGGGCAGCTCTCAACGCTTTTCTCGTGAAGGTTTCTCTGTTGTAGAGTGTAGTCCGGCCAACAGACTCCATTATCGTGTATGTCACTGAGGTTTATCCAAAAGCTGAAGTATAAGAATTAGGGGTGTTCCTTAGGTGATAAATATTGCACTTCAGTATCTGTCCTCAGCTGGTGAGGTGCTCAGGTCTTCAGCAGGAAGGCTACTGTCAGAGAAGATTCAGAGGATGTGTTTGTTCATCCAACAAGTTGAATGGTTTGATCTGCCGAGCTCTGTCTCACACCAGCTCAATCACCTACGTACGTCCATTTGTAACCACCCTAATGTCCTGGTCTAATCTATTTAAGTAGCCTCGTGTCCTGCGTTAATGGGATTAAAATAGTACGTGACCACAGAACAATAGGGTGGCGATCTATTTCAGCTTAAGACAGTGTTGTTTAATTAGATCACCCCAGAATTGTTGTGTTTGAAGGAGTATGTTGATGGGATCTGGACTGCAGTTTGTTAAATATCAACATGGGTCTGTAAACATTAAATTAGAGCATTGTACATTAACACATTGCATTGCAATTACACAATGAATTAAGTACTTGAAACAATGAGTCCTCTTAACATTTAAATCTAGAAACATCTTTTCTAATTAGCTTAGGACAACCTATAACCTTTGATAATTTTGTGTGCGAATGTTTAAAAATACAATTTGGAATAAGAATATTTCAATGTCTGACTTAATACAAAATGTGTACAATGTGTTCACAACTAATCCTGTTCTTACTGTAGCGTTGTTGTTTTCAGCACTGAGGACAGCTCCTCTGACCTCGGCCTCAGGGGCCTCAGCAGGCCCAGATCCCACAGGTTGTTACACACAGTCCCGGTTCTTTTCTCAGTGGCCTTTTAATTACACTAATTGGATTGGTCTGGTTCTTTCCACAAGTGACACACAAAGATTTCATGAATGAATGTGTAGTAGGGACTTCAGGGAAGTATCACAATGAGTCATTGATTTTTGTTTTACATGGGAAAATGTGTGTGCTGATTTATACCCATGGTATGTTTTTGTTTTGTTTTTGTCAGTCGGATGATGTTTTTGTAAATTGACATGGTTGTACATTTAATACTCATTATTTTTATTAACCTTTCTGATATATCCGCCCACTTTAAGTGCTTTTTAGTCATAAGGCTATTATTTATCACCTTTGCAGAAAGCAGCAGTGACTTGGCAGTGGGAGTGAAGACAATCTGTGGCATTTTATGAAATTATTAGATGGCAAATTATAGTTTGTAAATGTCATCATCTGTGTAAGTGACCTTTGAAGATTTATTATTAAGCTGTGCAAACGTCTGCCTGGTATATTAGTGGTCTGATGATCAGTACTCAATGAACTGATCCCTCCATACTGTGCTGTACTCAATCTTTAGGTTAGATGATCTTTATTGAGCTCTTTCTCTGGACCTTTGACATTTCTCTTGGCCTTTTTCAACATATGGCTTATATGTGAACTGCAGTAAAATTAACTACGTCCACAGGGGGTCACTGTTGCTACAACATGGAAACTGCTCGATGAGATAATTGCTGAGGGAACATCTTTATTTTATTTAAAGTTGCTATCATTATTTGTATTGCTGAGTAGTTACAACATTTCTGTTTAAATGCAAATACAAAAAATTTCTTGTATGTCTTCAATTATATATTTATAATTTTATATTGTAATAAGGACAATCCAGATGTAAATTTAGGGGAAAAAAATGCAATTGTATTTAGTCTTAAAGTACAAATGCACTTTCCAGAACACATAGCATTATACAATACATAACTTAAACCAACCAGTCACTAAATGGAGAACCTACAAAATCCCACTTCAACCTAATTAATTTGCATGATCTCTCTCTCTTAACTGAATCCCCTCTTCTCTTCATCATTCTCAGAGTGTGTGCATGAACTGGCACTGCTGAGCCCTGATCATATGCTGTTTTATTTAGAGACACTCGTCTTTCCACTCTCGCCTTTTAGCACAGCTGTAGTCTGTGACCCACTTCTGTATAGACGTGACCTAAACTGAGAAGCAGGTAGGAGCTGCGGGAGGGGAAAGTGATGGCTATAAAGAAGTGGACAGCATATACTAGGTTTATAAGGCCAGGCAATTTTATTTATATAGCACAATTCATACACTGGGCAACTCAATTTACAAGATTTGGATTAAGAAACATAAGAAAAATTAAAACATTTTAAAAGAAGAGTGCAGATAAAAACTACAAAGAGGAAGCTTTTTAACCTCCCCTTCAACATTGTTAAAGTTGAGCCTGTTCCAGATTTTCCTGCATGAAACGCTGCTTCACCCTGTTTAGTTCTAACTCTGGGCACAAGAGCAGAAGGCCTGTCCCAGATGTTCTCAGAGTCTGAGAAGGTTCATAAGGAACATTTAGAGACTTGTAAACCAGCAGTGTTGTTTTAAAGTCTCAGTCTGTGATGAGGCCTGAATAGGATTGCTGAAAAGGATCAAAGCAGTTGTTAAGTAATAGAAAGTCATTAAGTTGTTGATATACAACTTTTTCGATGACTTTGGAAATGTTCCAGACTGTAAGGAATTATTGTTATCAGTGAGTTGTGGTAACAAACTGCTTAGTACTTATTTTAGAAATCTAGTGGGTAAAACATCGAGGCAGCAGGTGGATGAACTCAGGCTGGAGTTTTTTTCAATTGTTCTGTCATTAATGGATCTGAGATTACTGCTTGCTACCAATTGGAAAACCATGACAGGTCAAAAATATTAAAATACAAACTTAATTACTTCAAGTGACAAGAATATTAAGTTTACCATTAAGTTTAGTTAATGTGCTGAGATTTAATTCTCATTATGTATGAAACACATGCATGTGGTAGACTGATATTTTGTGCCTTATGCAAAAAAGACTAAACTTTATTCTTGATTAGACAATGAAATAAGCATGAGGTTTACTAAAACACTACATTTATATTACAGTAAACTATAATTTAAGCATAATGTCTTTAGTTTTTTAATTACAACCAGACATAGTGCTCACTAGGACACAATACTTTGTGCCAGCTCTGTGTTCTTTAGGTATAGGTTGAACATTAATAACATCAACATCATAACACAATCCAGATCCAATGATATAACTGTAGCTGTGTTCTCAAACCAAAGTTAAATGGGTATTGCATCTCTTTACATTCCAACTCCTGGAAGATCTTTGTGTTACCTCCTCTGCACACTCACAGCAGAAGCAGATATGAATCCAGAAGAGGCACTTACAATCTCTGAGGAACTGTGAGCTGACATGGTTCTTGTGTGAGACAGCCCTAACAGGACAGGAAATGGCCTGGTACATGCTGCACTCCAAATCCAAACCTTGCTGAGTACTGCTTGGCTGCAGAGAGTTGACCCCATGTGAGCTTCCTCGGGGCATCAAGTAAACAATAACTATTACGTCAGAGGCAAGCTATAAAGAAGTATTTGTTATTAAAGCTGTGTGTTGGAAGTAGCTTGGTCACACACTCCCCTCTCTGTATCTCACCTCATGAGCAAAAAAGATGTAAAATTTATGCCTTCATTAAAGATTAAATATTAATTAGAGAAGCAGCCCCAGCTATATGTGCAAAGGAAGTCAGACAAGCTATAACTGGGTCATTCAGTGAAACATCATTTTTCATCTTGTGGCTCCATTGCACATTAATGCTCGCACTTGTTCACTGAGGATTATTTTGTTTTATGAATACACTGATCTTACAGCGGTTTCGCTGCTAATGTTACTGCTATTGTTAAATGGAAAGCAACACGGATAAAGCTGTCTCACACGAAGACGACGATCGCTTGTGCACCGTTTTCTTCTGCTGAGCTGTGCGTAAAACACAAGGACGTAGCGTAGCGGGTCCATTGATTTCGTTTTTTTCCCCGGCACACACGCTCTATGGTTGTGGACGTGTCATAACATAGAGACTAACGTATAGTCTGCATCCATTTAACTACATAGGCTTAAATGTGTAGGCAGTTCTCGGCACATGGACATTGTAGTGTGGGGTTCGTGTGTCTATGGAGCAATGTTCCTGTGAAATCGTTCCAGGGTTAGCAGACAGTCTTAATAATAAAAGCATTCTGATGGATGATAACAGTGGGCAATATTTATTTTAGCTGGCATTTGTTTAACTTAGTGTGTGGGACAATGACTGCGTCTGTATGGGCTGGACATGTTTGCAAACTTGCCTAATCTGCCTTGGTAAGCTTCGGACCGACATTTTGGCCTTTTCGAGAGGTTTATTGTGTCTTTCTCCGCTGGACCACAGCCCTCAAAGACCAGGCTGAACCAATGACACCAGAGACACACAGCAGCAGCAGTAGTCAGTCAGTCAGCCTGGGATGTTGGCGGAGTTCAAGCATTCATGTGGCGCAAGCTCAACTGCATTTACTCGCCTCTGTACTTTTAGAGGCGACGCGGAAGTGAGTTTTCCCGTGGGACAGTTAGCTTCATTGTGACGGTGTACAGTTTAACGTATAGTACAGTCTGAGATAACATGTTGGAGAAGAGTCAGTGACCCAGCTGTGTAAACAGACGCGGAAGTGGTGCCTGTTCACCTGCTGTAACCTGGCAACCACAGGAGCCACGCGACCTTGTTGCAGGTGTGAACTCGGGCACGCGCCATGGATGACTCCGGGATCATCCGAAGAAGAAGATTGCAGGTGAGTCCTTTAAAAATTTTCACGTTTTATTTGAGAAAGTGCCTGTAAGGACTCAAATTGTGTGTTTAACCTGAAAAGTAGTCTGTGTAGGCGCAGGCTCAGGAGGTAGGAGTTGACCAAAGAGAGCCTCAGTTATTGACCTCTTTTTATGTTTTGAAACATCCAAGTGACCATTAAATCAAATGAAAGGTTAAAAGTTGGAGGTGAGCTCATAAGTAGGCTACAGCGTATGTCTTTGTGTGTTTTCAATGTTGGACTTTTAGGTTCAACTGTTTTAATTTTTATCAGCACAAAAATATGCTTTGGATTTCATTTAAATTCCTTTACATTCACAATAATGTAATAGCATCCCATAACAATATAGCGTCTTTTGTTGAGGTTAGCTTGTAGTCTGAGTAGATGTATTATTTCATTATATTTTTCAAGAAATTCAATGATGCGGTCACTTTTCCCGAATGACAGACACAACAAGTCACGGTAAAAGCTTGGAGCCAGGCTTTCTGGTGGATGCGTAAAATGAATCAAGTGTAGACCTTGAAGCCACAGCTTACTTCTAAGCCATTATCTGCCAGTTCCTCGGCTCCCAGTGAATGAATTTACGGTAAATGTACTCTGCTGCATATTGCACTGTTACGCTGCTGTGGATGATTGCATATCGTTTATAAATACAAGACAGGCACAGCTGGAAGATTGCACTTTGCGCCGTTGTGAGGTGATATCACTGCCAGTGAGACAGACATCCACTTCTATATGTGCTGGGCTCCCTTTGTTAAGGCCCTGCAGATAAAAGCACATGGTAAATTAAAGATGGGATGATAAACGTCTGTTTTGTGGTCATTTTTGTTCAGGACACATTCAAAACCAGTACCCGCTTTATCTTATGTTATAGTTGTATCTTTTCTCATCGTGGCAACAGAGTAAAATTTTCCAGGCAATGATGTCATGTTTTTGTGTTTGGAGACTTGCGCTCTCGTGTTAGCCTCTGTGTCAGCAGGTTTTCATTCAGCAAAATAGAGCTTTGGATATTAGAAGTAATGTTCAAAAATTAAAGCATGTCTCATTTCAAATGTCTTGACATTTCATTCATAAGTTCATTTGATAAAAAGTAGCCCAAGTCTGCCACAGAATCAATGTGACTTTGCATTGTTTACTGAACCCACACATTATCACTGAAATATTTCCTCACGTTCCAATTATAACAGAAATTAGACAGATTGTAGAGCAAAGCAGCCTGGGAGGGGTAAAGATTAAAAAGGTTTAAATCCACACAGAGACACAGCAGGACAGAAACACACACCCACAACCAGGCCAGATGGACTTTGTATCCAGCTAACATCAACTGGATGCACATCAAACTTTAGCTTTTAATGAGCCCATCCCTTCAGGAGACTGCACATTATGTGTGTGTTGTTCATGTCTATATGTGCATATCAAATTGACTGCAGCCTCTGCCCCACTCTACATTTCCATTGAAGTGGTCGATATCCATTGCTCAGACAGAGTAAGACTAAATGCTGAGGATGTGGCTCAGTTGTTAGGCCCATTAGCTGGACTAATGGTGGCCTAACAGCCTTGTGTGCCCTCAGGGAAGACGACCAAGCACCAGCAGCAGGGCTGAGGGCTGAAAGGGCTCGGGCCGGGGCGAGAAGGGATGGGAGGGGGGAGGGGAGGTTTGACACAGTTGGCAGCTGTGGGCTACAGTAGACCCCTTTAAGTGGCTATTCCAGCATCAGGATGCTCTTATGACCAGGATCTACTTTCACACTAGAGACAAAGAGGCTTGATCACATGCATGATTGATTTTACATGCATGATTGTACACATGCATTCTTACATACTGCAGTAATGGCAAGGCAATTTTATTTATATAGCACAATTCATACACTGGGTAACTCAAAGTGCTTTACAGGAATAAAAGACAATTTACAAGATTTAGATTAAGAAACATAAGAAAAACAATTAAAAGAAGAGTGCAGATAAAAAACACTTTAAGTTGTAATGTAGGCGGAGCTAAATAGGAAGGTTTTTAACCTCCCCTTGAACATTGTTAAAGTTGAGGCTTGTTTTACTTCATCTGGGAGGCTGTTCCAGATTTTTGATGCATGCAACTTAAACGCTGCTTCACCCTTTTAGTTCTAACTCTGGGCACAAGCAGAAGGCCTGTCCCAGATGTTCTCAGAGTCCGAGGAGGTTCATAAGTAACTAGCATGTCAGAGATATATTCTGGTGCTAAACCATTAAGAGACTTGTAAACCAGCAGTGCTGTTTTAAAGTCTATTCTCTGAGCAACAGGAAGCCAGTGCAGAGATTTTAAAACTGGGGTAATGTGGTTGTACTTCCTGGTTTTGGTGAGAACCCGAGCATCAACATTCTGAAATAGCTGTCTTAACCCTCGTTTTGAGAGACCAGTGAGCAGGCCGTTACAGTAATCTAACCTGCTGCAGATAAAAGCATGGATAAGTTTCTCTAAGTCTGGTTGAGACATCATCCCTTTGACTCTGGAAATGTGTTTAAGGTGATAAAATGCAGATGATTGACTTAATGTGACTGTGGAAATTCAAGTCTGAGTCCATGATGACCCCTAGATTTCTAACCTGGTTTTTAGATTTAAGAGAAAGAGACTTGAGGTGACTGCTGACACTTTCTCTTTGTTTCTGTGGCCCAAAGATGATTAGTTCATTCTTGTCTCTGTTCATTATTTTGCATCCACATGTCAATCTGTTCAATGCAGTGACACAGTGAATGGATTGGTCCATTTTCACCTGCTGTGAGTGAAATGTAAATCTGAGTGTCATCTGCATAATTATGGTAGGATACGCCACAGCTGCGTATTAACTGGCCTAAAGGAAGCATGTAGAGATTGAATAATAGAGGTCCCAAGATAGACCCCTGTGGAAGCCCACATGTCAGGGCCATTTGGTCTGACACACAGTTACCAACCTAAACAAAGTACTTCCTGTCTTCAAGATAGGACTGAAACCATTTAAGGGCAGTTCCAGTGATACCTATCCATTCCTCTAATCTTTGTGTCAGGATTTCATGGTCCACTGTATCAAACGCAGCACTCAAGTCCAACAGAACTAAGACAGAGACTTTGCCCGCGTCAGTGTTCAGACGGATGTCATTTGTGACTTTGATAAGTGCAGTCTCAGTCTGTGATGGGGCCTGAATCCTGACAGAAAAGGGTCAAAGCAGTTGTTAAGTAATACAAAGTCATTAAGTTGCTGACATACATTTTTTTTGATGACTTTCCCTAAAAATGGCAGGTTTGATATGGGACGATATTTGTTGAGCGCTGTGGCATCAAAACTGCTCTTCTTTAGGAGAGGCTTAATGACAGCAGTTTTTAAGGCCCTTGGAAATGTTCCAGACTGTAAGGAATTATTGACTATATCAGTGAGTTGTAGTAACAAACTGCTTAGTACTTATTTTAGAAATCTAGTGGGTAAAACATCGAGGCAGCAGCTGGATGAACTCAGGCTGGAGACAGTTTTTTCAATTGTTCTGTCATTAATGGGTGTAAAATGTGTTAACCCAACCAAGTGCCTCCTAGGTGGCTGCAGTGTTGTTGTATGCCCTTTGGACTGTATCGCATGAACCTTGTCGTTGAAAAACAATGCAAACTCATTGCATTTAGTGGTGGAAACTAATTCTGGAGGAAATGGAGCTGGAGGGTTTGTTAATTTGTTCACTGCAGCAAACAGGACACGCAAGTTGTTACAACTGTTGTTGATGATTTCTGAGAAGAATATTTCTCTTTCTTTTTGCAAAGTTTGATTGAAAACATGCAAATTTTCTTTGTATACCTCATAATGAATTAAGAGTTTCAATTTACGCCATTTTCTTTCGGCTTTTTGGCATTCCCTTTTCTGTGCCCTGACAGAGTGAGCATTGCTCCATGAAGCCTTCTGCCTCGTCCTGATCACTTCAACCTTAACAGGAGCAATGGTGTCCATAACATTTAAAACACCCCTGAGAACAATGTTCTGTAAATGTGAATGTATTTGTAAACCAACTTCCTTTTATTGGTATTTTATCTTTTTGCTCCTCTGTTCACATGAGAATGAGAGTAAACATC